>CM067487.1:15719641-15767387 GCA_034552555.1 Semaprochilodus insignis | reverse complement strand
CAGCGCACGTGTGGGTTTGTATGACTAATACCACTTTGTACCTGAAGACACAAGAGTGAGTCACTGTAGCTTGGAGTGGAATCAGTCCAACATGACAGGATGAAAAAGTAGTGCAGCTGGCCTGATGGCGTATTCTAACCTCTTATCAATCATGTTGAAGGTGCTGCTCCTGGTTAGATCATTTAAGCACAGATAGCCAATGAAAGGAGCAGCAAACACAACGATGGCTGAAGCTCTTGGCGAGTGACCACCGCTGCTGCTGCTCTCAGCAAAAAACCATGTTCAGCAGCAAACGAAATACGTGATATAAATAGAAGCAGAAGAAGAGTTAACATTGGTGCTGCTTTCCACCGCTGTAGACGCTACTGGAGAAGAAAAAGAGGAAATTTGATGCTGATTTCATCACTTTAGAAAAAGGAGGAGAAGGGCCTGTGCATTTTCTGGTGATATGTTGCCCCCTACTGTCTGGAGCATGAATTTAACAGGATATATGATCTTACACATTGCTCCTTTAAATTTGGCCTAACCTCCAAATCTTTTTTGTTTGTTTGTTTGTTTGTTCCAGCACTGACCCTGGACTTTTTTTGATGAATAACAATTAACAGTAATGTGAAATAGCTGCTGTTCCAAAATAACCACTAAATAAGTGTAATATATATTTCTGATGTAACACAAAATTTAAGAGAGGCCTTAGCTATATACTTAATAGGACTAATTCACATTACGTCACAGCAGCAAGGCACTTACTGCGGGGTGGATAAGGCAGTGCTGCACTGATACAACAGGATTCTACCAATCCTGAGGGTTAATTAACCAGGATCCCAGAAACAAATCTAGATCAATATCTTCACTGAAAGTGTTCATTTTTCATAGAATCACAAATGTACACCAGACACACCTGTAACTGCAGAGTTAATATTTTCCCACATAAACCCTGGGAAACCAAGAACCCAAACAGGAACAACTGAACATTTTTCAGCTGCTTGAGAGACAGAACCATTATAATCACTGTAATTAAATCATTTTTCTGGTTTTATGTCACTCTAAATCAGCTAACTAGGCTAATTAACCAGCTACCCAACTTATTAATTCATTGGCTGAACAGATATACTGCTCTACCCTGCAAACACACCCACATGTCTACATTTACACAGAATGATGTGGAGAATCAAACAGCTTTTATATGAGATCAAACACAGTTAATATGAGCAGAAACACTCGGTCTGCTCTACAGAGCGTTACTCTCAACATCTGGATCAGCACATCATCATACACTCTGGAGCTCTTATTGGTGTATAATAGTGCTGCTGTAACTTCATCTTCATCTGGAGAGTAAAGGATTCACTAAACTGTGGTTAGCTTCAGCTGCTAATGCTAGCAAACACAGCGGATCCTCAGTGCTAATACAGCAGCTCTACCTGCTTTAGAAAGTTGGAAAACGGGAAAAACGTAAGTAAATCCATGACATGCTCTAAAATATTTGACATTACAGCCTCAAGCACAACGTCATTTAAATGCTATTGTTAATGTTTTATCTGTTATGATGAATGTATTGTAAACTGTGGTATAAATTGAGCTATTTCTATTGTATTTCTATAATTGAGTTATACGGGTTATTGTTTACAAACACATGAAGTCGTTCTATACACTAAATAAAATGGTATATTATCAGAGTTACATTAACATTAGCTCTGAGCAGCTGTGTTCTTAGTACCCCCTGTTTATCGCTGTGTGTCTCCTATGGCAGTTGGAAATTTCAAAAGTCGCTCTGGAAGTTTACCGTTAAACAGTAACGGCCTGGTCTGAAATCACAAACGAGGGTTTTCAGTCGCAACAATGGACAGACATCCTAAATGGAGGGCTCGGCAAGCTTTCGGGAGACGCGAGGGAAGTAAACGTGAGGAATTTGTGCCCAAATTCGTCGCGGAAGATGCCGGTATTTTGGGTTCGCACATCACTGAAGTCGACGGTGAACAGAAACACACCCTCCTGGGCGGAGTTCCAGCCACCGCGGCGGAGCCCAAGAGAGAATCGGTGGAGGAGAAAACTGAAACCAGTAAAAATGTGCATCTGGCGTACGACATCCAGACGGTGGAGCACTCACTGAGGCTTGCAGCAGGGCCGTTATTTAAACTAGAGCCAGACTCCCCCTTAAAAATCACCAGTGTTTCTTCGCAGAAAGCGCCGGAAGAGCTGCAGCATCACACTCGTGGTCATGACACTGCTGACCCCTCCAAAGCCTCCAAAGTTAAAGTCAACACTGAAGGACTGAACCTCACTCAGCCTCCGCCAGCAGCTGGTAAGGAATCCCATATAGTAGTGATGGGGAGTCGATTACAAAAGAGTCGATTCTTCGACTCCAGCACGTCTGTTAATTGGAGTCGACTCTTTGACTGACTGTCTCGAGGGCCATTCTGACTACATTTCAAATGTGATTTGACACCAGGAGGTCATTATTATGTTCATTTAACTACGTTGGCTGTAAAGCGTATTAAAGAGTATTATGTAATTATAATGATTTTATAAGGATGTAATTATATGGGAACTGTGGAAATAGAATCAGTAAGTTGAGACGCTAAATATTTGTCTAGGTTATTGTGTGACAGTCCCTAACACTGCAGCTTAATGCACGAGTCATAATCATGAATGAATGATAAGATAACACTTTATTGATCCCGAAGGAAATTGCAGTGTCACAGTACGACGCATATTGCAAGAGAAGACATACATAGAATAAATAGAGCAGAAGTTACAGAAAAGCTATTAACAACAAAAGAGCTATTAACAGCAAACTTGAGCAGGGTCTATGTGGTTATATGAGGTATGTACCTAGAAGTATGTACATACAGTAACCAGAATAAATAGAGCGGGGTTACAGAAGAGCTATTTACAACAGACAACAAAAGTGAGCAGGGTCTATGTGGTTATATGTGGTGTGTTCTAAGATGTATGTACATAAAGTAATGTGAATAAATAGAGCGGGGGTTACAGATGACCTATTAACCCAGAGTAATTCTCAAAGTGAGTGAATATTTTTGAAAGGCTTAAGAGCATAACATATGTACAGTATGCAGCATTAACACAAATGACAGAATTGTGCAATAGCGGGCAATTATAGACTTAAGTATCTTCATTAAGTGTACATAATCATAATGCTAGTCCTTATGTAGAAGTGATGCATTGAATCACCAGGGTATGTGCAAAACATGCAGTCTGTGCAGTTAAGCAGTCTGTAATGTTTTATTGGTCATCTCGTAGGGGACTGAGCATGAACTACATTACTGGTCAGATGCTTGTGGAAGAGGAGCATGAGGTAAAATGGTTGTTGGAGGAAATGAGGTGTTCAGAGCTCTGATGGCCTTGGGTGTAGAAACTAAAGTACAAGTTTAACTGAACATATCATTCAAACAGTATTAAAGCCTGAGTTTCATTGTTATTTAAAAAGAGGCACAGAGAGACCCTGATTCTTGAACATTTATTTAATATATTGAGTTTCAGTTATAATTTTGATCACTTTACCATTTGTTATTGTTGAAGAAAATCACATGTTAAATTATGGGTATCAGAATATTATCCGTGTTATTACTTCTTCTTGTCATAATGATCACTTATTTAATATACAATTGTGTTTCACAAAATATATCTAACTAAGTGGTAGCTCAGTTAAATGCGTCTTCTGAAAAAAGATGTTCATGTTCTATTTGATTTGTCTCCCAAGGTGATATGAACATAAAGCAGTGTAAAGACAAGAGTGGCTACATTAAGAGACCCATGAATGCTTTCATGTTGTGGGCAAGGATCCACCGCCCAGCCTTGTCCACTGCTAACCCCAGTGCCAGCAACGCTGACATCAGTGTCCAGCTCGGGCAGGAGTGGAGCAGGCTAACCGAAGAGCAGAAGATGCCCTACTATAAGGAGGCGCAGAAACTTAAACTCAGACACATGCAGGAGTTTCCTGGTAATCAAAGGTTTTCAAATTATATCCTTAAAAAATATATTAATTGCCAGCATACAATAAACAAGAGGTCTTTGTAGGTGTTTTGTTTAGTCTTGAAGTTCGGTCTTTCAAGCTATGCAATGAATAGGTATAAAAATGTTGTGTCATGTATTACTTCTTGTTCAAATGGTACAGCAAGCCTCTATGGAGCCCGAAGCATTAGTATAACTGATGCACCATTTAAGGTGGAATAGAAAAATATGAACAAGAAGCTGGCAAATACGAAGCTGAATGTCAGTGCTGGAAGGTAAATGCTGTATCATTTAAGGTGGAATGGGACAACACAATAAACTGGTGAATAAGAATTCTGTAGTTGTAGTTTACAGTTTACAATACATTCATAAGAATGAGGCATAATAATCCAGCCTACAGTCCATGCCAAAATGAATCACAGCTGTTGTTCGGTCCATTGGGTACGTCTGGTGATCTTAGTTTTGAATACTAGATTCCATTTTCACTAATAGATCCCCCTTAAATCTTACACACAGCTCCTTTAATTCTAAGGGATTAAGATCAATTGAAAAGTAGTCAGGTAAATTATCAATCTAAATTATTTGTGGCACATAAACCCTCACAAGTGGACCAAAAGGAAAACATTAAAATAAAAGAAATAGTAAAGTTTTTAAATAGGAAAGTTTATTGTTCGTAGTATACCTATGTAAACAGTCATTGACATTTTAAAAAGATGGTAATCTTAGTTATTTTCTGAGTGACAGCTGTAATCATTGGTGTTTGCAGTGATGACTATGATGACTAAAATCAGTAACTATCATTCCTAAATGATGTATTCTTCAAAACTGATCTTTGTTTTTAATGTAGACTGGGTCTATCAGCCACAGACAAGGAAGAAGAAGTGTTTAGCTCCAGAAGTGACAACTCCAGTGACGACCACCCGGTCTTGTTCACCCTCAGTTCCAGCAGAGACTCAGAGTTCTGCCCCTAATCCCACCACCGTGATGTCCACCAGCAGCTCAGCTCTGCAGACCAATCTAATGTTTCCTGGTATTCCGTTGGCTCCTGTGTTGGTTTACTAATCCAGCATTGGCTAGCTGCATACTCGCCACATTGGTGCTGATTAGCTTTAATGGCAACAAAATGTTTGGCTTGAAAATTCTTCTTTTGGAAATGCTCTTTTCTAGTTTGGTAACGCACACTTCCATGCATTCCATGCAACTCAGATCTCACTTATCTCCTCTTCTGTCTTCAGTTTGAGGAATAAGTAACAATTCAGTCTGTCTTTGGCAAATTGGGTGAGTTTTCAGGTTTGCAAATATGCAAAAGAAAATGCATATTTACAGTTGCTAAGCTATGAAGGACCAACTGAGGGAACCAATCTGTTACAGCGCCACACTGAGGCAGACCAGTGATGCATCTCTAGTTACTTACAAATAACAGAATTTTGCTGATTGATGAGTGAAGCAGGCTAAACAATGACAGCATTAAGTCATAATAAGTTTATTTTCAAAGACCCCCAGTATTCTGAATTTGAGCTATCAGGGGGTCCAAGAGGTTAATTAGGGGTCCTAGGTCTCCCAGGAGCCCCTGTATTGCATGCCTTGCCTGGTACAGATCACATGATCTACTGTAGCCCAGTAAAGTCAGTCATAAACCTCACAAAAATTTAAGTTTTCCTTCATGGAATAAATCTGGCAGTGGCTAGACCAGTATTTCTCCTAGGACTAGTTATATGTCCATTGTAGTGGGTGACAGTATTTGAAAGAGAGGGCACAGAAATAAAACACAGAACCATATAGCTTCTGAGATTACCACAGCAAAGTTATTGGTTATAGGCAGAAAGCAAAGTGCAACAATAAAATGCAGCAACTGTCTGTTCTCTATGCATGTGTGACAGCGGTGTGCATTTGTGGTGCAAACCAGGTAGAGGATGCAGACTGGGTAGCAACTGCTATCATCGTGGTTTGTGATGTCACCAATCTGAATACTGTACAATCTGGATATGCCAAAAATTGGATTTGGACTGGCAGTCTGAACAAGGCCTCTAAGGAAGATCTACCACATAAACATTACGTTTTAATATTAGATACAAGGTGCCAAGTATTTGACATCCACCTGATTATTTGCGTTAATGGTGAGGTTTATGTTAAGCTGAAGCTGTCAGTATTAGGAGCGTCACATTTGTTAGGCTTTGTTGTTTTTCTAATGTATTTCCCTCATCTGCCAAAATGAATGAAGTAATCCGTGTATTTGTTGTTTGTGCACTGTTGTATGCATTTGATTATTTGAATAGCCTTATTCTGTTTTTTCCACTTGCATAACTTGCGTAATATCTTGCAGGACAAAATTCACCAGTCTCCAGGGTGACTAGGATTACAGCCCCTAATATGTCTCACGCAACGAGTGCAGCTCCGGTATTCCTGCTGGCTTCTCCCTCTCAGTCTTCATCGTCCAGTAAGCACATGAGCTGTAACCACATCTGACAGTGATATTGCCCGAAGAGTTTTTTGAAAATCATATAAATTCATTAGTTTCTGCAATGATTTTGCCATAACCAATAACTGAGCTTACTTGATTGAGAAAAACGATTGAGATGGTATAGAAAGCTAAACACTGATAACACTGATCTCGAACATTACATCTCCATTAATATATTACCTCAGCTGTTAGCGTTAGCTAGTGCCAAACACAGAGAACTTTCTGGCTTGTGGCTTGTTGTATCCAAAGTTTTCTGATCTAGGCAGCCCACAAAAGTGGGTTGCGAGTTGGTAAGGACTCCAGATCCCCAAATGTATGTGCACAAGCACTGAAGAGTGAGTTTTTCATCATATTACCCATCATATTAAGTGACTCCTGCCAACATATCCAGCTGCTTTGTAGTACTGAAGCCAACTGCTGCTTTATTGTCACAGTTGTAAGTGAACATACAGTGTCCAAGTCATGTTTATCATTATATTCTTTTGGAACAACTCCAAACTAACTAACTCCACATTTATTTATTTAAGTCTTTCCTCTGACACCTTCATATGACTTATGCCATATTATAGGTGAGCTGTTGACTGTAACACCACATGCGAGGCCTGGCCCTCAGACAAACCACAGTACAGCCATGGACATGCCAAGACCAGGGAGCCTGGTATCCAGCTCTAGGGGTGTTCAGATGCCTGGTATTGCCAACCTGTACCCACCAGTACTGCTGCATTCCGGTAGCAGCCTTTTTACCACACCTATCTCCTTAACCCCAACTTTGTTCATGCCTGCACCACAGTTCTTTCCAGCAGGGTAAATGCATTTTGTTCATAAAGTATTTGAGTCCTTGGAATAGCCCTCTTTCCTGTGCCGATAACAAGTTCTGTTTCAATCCCCTTATAGGAACTTCCCTTACGCAGAATACAATGGCCGCATGTCCAATCTCATGGACCCCTACTATTTGCAGAGACATGAGGCATTATTTTCTACTTTAAACCAGGAATATGTTTTCCATGCAGTGTCTGGGGGACAAAGTCACAGCCAAGCTCCCTCCACCAGCACACAAATCCTAGATTCTGTCCCATTACTGGACAAACATCCCTTGGAGAACATATTCAGCAGTCCTACTCTGGACAGTTCCCGTCCTGGTCAGAAGAGCATTGTTTCTGAAGTTAAGGAAGGTGATGAAATCCGATCGCTGAGAGTGCTGTGATGGACTTGCTGCTAAGGCTGTGCTCAGTAGCTGTTGTTGAAGAGTGCCTGCTAAAATAATAAATAATAAAATAATACTACAGTGGCCTAATTTGTGATTTCATTTATTGAATTTGCAGTTACTTGGAAATTCTACTGGTCTCGTTAGTACTTTTGAACTCTTTTATGAAGCACTGGTCTCTATTGGGTTCAGATTCAGATTGATTCCAGTGTACAGTCGGACGGGTCTCTGAGAAGTGATTGGCGGATCACTGGTCCAATCAGCTGTGCGAGAGCGGCCGATAGACGTTCGCCTTGGCCAATCAAACGAGAGGAAACTGTCAAATAGGTTCTGCAGAGGGGAATTCGGTTACTTTCGGAGCAATGGCGGAGCACGTAGATGGAGAAAGCACTGGATCTAGCGACAACAGGTGAGGCCATATACTACGTAACCATCTTGAATGAAGTGCATGTTAATCGTGCACACAATGCTCCAATTTCTCGTCAATATTTCCCCGTTTCACTCGCCGTCTTATCTGTGGAGCGCCGCGACAGAGGCTAACGCTAGCTAGCGAGGTTGCTGGTGTTAGCTAGGGACCAAACTAGCTAACGTTAGCCAAACAAGCTCCCTCATCTCCGAATGAATCTGTATATGTTTCGTTTTTCCCAAAACAAATGTTGTAGAGCACTAATGTTGGAGATTGCAAGATTGTTATGAGCTTTTGCATAAAAGTAGTACGTTTATTTGTAGCAGATCTGTGGGTTAAGCTAGTGGCGGGCTAACTACTGTCTGTGTTTGCTATGCTAACCATGAGCTTGCTTACCACCAAGGAGCAGCAACGCTCAAGTAAATGTTAGCTGACTATTTAGGAACGTGTTCTGTCTTTCCTGGTGTTGTAAAATGCTTTGTTGAACGCGGGCTAGTAAAATGTAGTTGGGTGAAGTTTGCTGGTTTTACTTGGCTAGCTAGCATAACTAACTGTCCATGTCGTAGCTACTAGCTAGCTCTCTTACTGGTGCCAGCGTAGTGATTAGGAAATGGAGTGAGAGACTAGCTAAGTTGTGTAGTAGTTCAGTGATCAGAATAACGTAAGACTCGATATACCCAGTTTGCAGCAAAGTTTCCACTGAAAGCTGTAAAAAGTCAACACGTTCGTTTGCTGCACTACAGTGAAGTGGTATATACAGTTATGCGGAGAGTTTAATAGGGTAGTACCAACTTGAGCTGTGATTTACCTTAACGTTGTAGTGTGTACGTAGGCTAACCCGATAGTAGTGAATCAGAGAAGGCTGAAGTGTAGAGAGCAGAATATCAGCTTCGATTCAGCGTTATTTAGATGAATTACAGCCTCATTAGTTTCATTTTTGATACTGGAGTCTCTCCCAGGCACCTCTGAAGCTAAAGCTTGTGACAGTAAATGGACTGTCTGCTGATTGTGGAAATCAGCAGTGTGGTTTCATGCTTGGCCTGATAAACCTCAAGTGTATTATCAGAAATATAAAATTGACTTCTAATGTAGTTGATGTTGGATTCCTGTGAGGGTTCTGCAACCTTGAGGTTATTAGTTTCCAGGTGCCTATTTGGATAGAGATTTTCTTTTTTGGGGGCCTCTCAGATGATTTTGCTCTGTATCTCATACTGAAATAACAGGCAAAAGTAGAGTCTGTCATGTTGTTTGTTTGTATGCACATTCTGGTGCAATCAGTACCAACATGTTTTCGATTATAGAATTTTCACAAAAAAAAAAAAATTGTACCATATAGTGGTACAATAAAGTGTATCTGTATTTCCGATAAAATGTTGAACTTCCTGGGCGTGAACAATGTAATCGGAGATGAAAAAATTGTTTGCGCCCTTGAATTAAACATGTAATCGTTTGTTTTTCTCTTGCTTCAGAATGGCGCTGCAGCAAGCCTTACGCTTCCGTAGCCCTGCTCCTCCACCAACAACAGTGTTACGTGGTCCTCCACCACTTCTACGGCCCCCGCCGCCTCCTTTTGGTATGATGAGGGGACCGCCACCACCCCCCAGACCACCTTTTGGACGTCCACCTTTTGATCCTAGTATGCCACCTATACCTCCACCTGGTGCCATGCCCCCACCAATTGGACCCCCACATTTGCAGGTATGTTTGCTTAGGAAAAAAAAGAATTATAAAATCCTCAAGGTGACCTGTGACTCTGGGTTAAAGCAATGTCCCCCCATGCTAGCAAAGTTCATTTATGACTCATGTTTTGTCTTTGTCATCTTCAGAGGCCACCCTTCATGCCACCTCCCATAGCCAACATGCCTCCTCCTCCTGGCATGATCTTCCCCCCTGGAATGCCTCCTGTGCCAGCAACAGGGGCTCCTGGAAGCCTGACCTCTGAGGAAATATGGGTGGAGAACACAACCCCAGAGGGAAAGGTACTAAAGAGCATTAGATTGTGTCTTGGATTCTTGTGCAAACATTATTTGGCTCTGAATCTCAGCATGCTTTTGGTTTTCATGAAAACGTTCCATGTTAGCAGGAAACACATACCTGCTCTTGTATTGTAAAACCAGTTACCCACACATTAGCCTGTACTCTTCGTAGGTCTACTACTATAACGCCAGAACCCGGGAATCAGCCTGGACCAAACCAGAAGGAGTAAAGATCATCCAGCAGTCTGAGCTCAACCCTATGATGACTGGCCAGTCAGGCACTGCAGCAGCTACAGCAGCCACTTCCACAAGCAGCACAGCCTCCACTGTCGTCAGTACTACAGCCACTGTGACTCCTTCCCTGGCCTCCACCCAGCCTGACTCCCCTACTCATACCCTCAGTGCCAGCCCCGAACCCAGTACTAGTCCAGCCCCTGCTGTGTCCCAGCCTGCGGCTGGTGAGTACCATTTTTTTAAGAACGTGAACACGTTTATATCCCTGCCGGTTTAGCCTGGTTCAGGTTACGCCTCAGGTTAGGGTTCCAGTATGTAAAAAAGCTAATAGGAATGTTTCTGCCTGGGCTACTTTCTGAACGAGACACAATCCACGGCTGCCAGTCAGAATAGAGATAATTCACATGTTGGTCTCAAAGGCTCAGTAACAGAAAAGCCTGTTATAATTAAGGGATGGAATGTAAGTTGGGAGTTATTCCTTTTTATTTGGTACATACAAATGATGTAAGTGGAACTGAATGAAAAACATAAGCAGAACAGTATGTAGGATGTGGACCTTTTAACTAAAATGGTAGTTCTTTCCTCTCCATTTCTTCTCTCCAGCTCCAGCCGTATTGGAGATGCCCCCAGTGGCATCCACTCCACCTGCAAGCGCAGGCATAACGCCAGTTGCCGTGGTCAGTGTTCCGACAGTCACAGCTACAGTTACGGCTGTGCAGACAGTGCCATTACTCCCCCAGAGCCTTCCACCAGGCCTGCCGCATGCTGTGGCCCAGCCACCTGCTGCAATCCCAGCCTTCCCCCCAGTCATGGTGCCTCCGTTCAGAGTGCCTCTGCCTGGCATGCACATCCCTTTGCCAGGTACATAAAACGGGACTTGTGGCAACAAATCTTTCATGGTCTGAAGTAATGCTGTATGAAACTGTGATTGTCACGTAATTCAATTATGTAATTCTTCACATTCCTATATGATAAAGTAGTATGTAGTGGAGCTCTATGGTTATTAACACCTTTTGTTGTCTGTCGGTCAGTAGATGGCAGCATTACCCAGTTTATTTTGGCATTTGTTGCCGTGAAATGCCTTTGGTCTTGCTCTCTTGGATATCATTTGCTTATCATGCTGAATCAGTATTGTAGATGACTTATGATCTGTGTGTAAAGTCACACATGGAATGTGTTTTTTTAGGCATGTTGCCAGGCATGGCCCCACCTTTAGTACCCGTGATGCACCCACAACTGGCCATCACGGCTGCCCCTGCTGCACTGGCTGGTGCCCTCTCTATCCCGGAATGGTCCGAGTATAAAACTGTGGATGGCAAGACCTACTACTATAATAGCCGCACTCAAGAATCCACCTGGGACAAACCTGCTGAGCTAAAAGAGAAAGGTACATTAGTCAGCTTGTCCTTTGTAATAAATAAACTGTAAAACTTTAAGGTCCAAAACAACGTCTAACTTGTTGTTTGCAGGTTGCGTTTCTACTTTAATAACTCTTTGTTTTGTCCATGCAGATAAAGATTTGGACAAGGTGAAAGATGTCCAGTCTGCTAATGACTGTGAGGCTATGGAAATTGGTGATGTGGATCTGAAACTTGAAGCATCCATTCTGGCCAAAGAGGTAAGTGTAGAACATGTGTTCACATTATTTATTTGCAGGGTTGGGCTTGTAGTTTATGGTCTGTGGTGTCTTGTTTTTTTTTTTTTTTCCCCAGGCACCAAAGGAGGAAGAAATGACCGAAGAGGAAAAGGCAGCTCAGAAGGCCAAACCAGTGGCCACCAACCCCATTCCTGGAACCCCCTGGTGAACCCCTTTTTAAATAACTTTATTTAAAATGCAGTTGTGTGTATTTACATGTATATACACCTACCGGCTGCTTTATTAGGTGCACCTCTGTGTATCTACACTAATTGTCCATTTTATTAGCTCCAGTAACAACATAGGAGCACTTTGTAGTTCTACAGTTACAGTCTATAGTCCATCTGTTTCTCTGTATACTTTATTACCCTGTTCTTCAATGATAAGGACCCCCACAGGACCACCACAGAGCGGGTATTACGTGGGTGCTGAGAATGATCCACCACTACACTGACATGGTGGTGGCATTAGTGTGTGTTGTGTTGGTGGATCAGACACAGCAGTGCTGCTGGACACCTCAGTGTCGCTGCTGGATTGAGAATCGTCCACCAACCAAAACTATCCAGCCATCAGCGTTCTGTGGGCAGGGTCCTGTGTCCGCTGATGAAGGTGTAGAGTATGAACAACACACACTGTCTCTGACTTTATATCTACAAGGTGGACCAGCAAGGTAGGTGTGTCTAATAGAGTAGACGGTGAGTGGACACAGTGTTTAAACACTCCAGCAGCACTGCTGTGTCTGATCCACTCACACCAGCACAACACACACTAACAGGCCACCACCATGTTAGTGTCACTGCCATGCTGAGAATGATATATAAATATACACGGATGCCGTACTAAGCATTACTTGTGCTTTTTCCATCTCACCTGAGGAATGTTTGTGTTCCTTTTAGGTGTGTGGTATGGACTGGGGATGACCGTGTGTTCTTCTACAACCCCACAACCCGGCAGTCCATGTGGGATCGGCCAGATGAGTTGGTTGGTCGGGCAGATGTGGATAAATACATCCAAGAACCTCCACACAAGAGGGGTCTAGATGACGCCAAGAAAACAGGTCTGAACAGTTTTTATTTAAACAAGTGCATGTGACCTTTTGGGCTTTTGTTTAGGCAAACACTCAATAATTGAATGAACAAATGTAGTAGTGACTGTGTTGCAGACTGAAATAACTGGGAGCTTTGAATAGTGAAATGGATTCTATACATGTAAAAACAACTTTTGTATTTTAGCCCTAGGTATCAGCAAAGAGGAACTTGAAGCCACAGAAGAAGCACCTGAAGATGAGCCTTCTAAAGCTAAGAAGAGGAAGTAAGTACCGTTCTCTTTGTCAACAGCAACAGCAGCGGGGTCAATTATCTACCCCTGCAGAACACCTAGCGTCTTGTTTATATTGAAAAGACTAAGAGCATGAACGAAAAAAACGAAACAAATTCTGTTCATGAAAAGAGGCTACATTCTTAATATACAAAGTGTATAATAAACTATAGATTTTCATTTCATTGAGTCCTGAAATCGGAGGCATACTTTTTTTTTCGGAATGCACCCAATGCTGATCTGTCTTAGCTGTCTATAGTTGGGTCTGTTGTGAGTGGTGACTCCATATTGTCCAGGTTTACCAAGTCAAATCAGTCACTGTTTCCCATCAGTGCCCTTCAAGCCTGCTTCTCCCTGACCCCAAACAGTGGTCGTGTTGCACTGGGGACTATTTTTCAGGGAACGCTTCTAAGCTCTGGCGATGCCAACATGGGCCTCCAAGGTAACACACCTTGCTTGACTCTCTCTAGCCTGCATTAGGAAAACCCCCAGTGAAACAATCGAAACGCCCTCACTTGAGAACTCATTTTCTACTTGTTTGCTCTGAATGGGGGGAATTCCGTAGTAAGGATACTGGTGGGGGAAGTTGGTGCTGGTCTTTGCAAGTTCTGAAGTAGGAATGGTCAGATGCTGCACATTTATCATCAGCTACTAATAGTCATTTTGTTGGGTAATCTTTTTATGAAAATAAATAAATACAAATTAGAGTAACTTACAAAAAGTTCTTCCCAACCTTTACTCTAAACGATACTAAAACCGATATCTAGATATTTCCCGTTCTGTAGTTATGTTAGACCTCACACTACTGTTTCTCTCCTCACAGAAAGGAGGAGGTGAAGGAAGCCGACCCCGAAAAAGAGGCGGCCGTGGAGGCCGAGCTGAAGGCGGCTCGGGATCGGGCGGTGGTACCCCTGGAGGCCCGCCTCAATCAGTTCAAGGACATGCTGCTGGAGAGAGGGGTAAAACACTTCAATCCAACGCAATACTCTAACCAGCTCTGTAATGTTAGACACATAAATCTGAATGGAAGCCCATCAAGGTACAATCTTCAGTTTGTTCTCCTTACTGTCCTCTCTCCTATATATCTCATGTTGGTGCTTTCTCTGTTTGTTGCTGTTGCTCTGTTTGTCTTTTGAGTGAGTTTCCTGATGAGCTGCTCTAAACAGTCTTATGACTTGAGTACAAGAGCCCCACATTGTTACCGTTAGTAACTTGTTGAAATTAATTAGGGGTGCTAAACTGAAAGTTTAACTGAAAGAAGTTTTATGTATATCTAAGGGTGGGCAATATGACAATATGTGATAAATGTGAGATCATGTTGTGGACCAACTGCATGTTTTGTTATAAAGAGAGCATATTTCGTCCTATTTAATTAGGTGCAGCATGGTATGTGCATTATTAAGGGTATATGTGGTAAATTGGTGCTTTTGTCTGTTCCAGCTCGTTAAACCTCAAATAAAATATCCCACTGTGTATATATAGTCGCTGTCCAGAGAAAAACCTGTATCTCCATTTTTGTCTGTTTTGGGGCCAGAACCAGGTTTACAGAAATGCTCCAAAATTGCTTGGATTAAAACGCTTCACCTTAACTTTCATAGGAATCTCCTGTAAAGTTACTGTTTTGGAGGTAATGGTAGTTCTTTGTACAGCGATGATATTTTGTATTAAAAATCTCTAAGTATTGCGATATTTATTGCCATATTGCCTACACCTGTGTATATTTGACCATTCCCATGTAGATTAAAGTGTTTTAGCTTTTTACATTGTAAACTGCACCTCAGGCTTCACCATAAATTGCTGTGAGCAACTGTGTACAAAAATGCAATTATTTATTTTTTATTTTTATTTTTTTTTATAATATGATTGGTGTTGTGTTCTAATGCTACTAAAATTCTCTGAATTTGGAGTTCATTGTTCTTAGCCTTAATGGTTTACTAACTGCTAGAATTTACCTACTGGTTGTTGTGTTTTTATTTATTTATTTTTTTGGTCTGAAATTTTAAAATGTTAAGCCACAGTAATATGGTCTCTTCTTAGTGGAGTGTGCACTTTAAAGCAAAATTACAGAATACTGAATATTCTTTATTCTCAAACATTGTAAAGTAATAACATCTAAGTGGCCTAACAGTTTTTGTCCCACAAATTTTGCTGTAACACTTCCTATGAATTCTGTGTTCATAATGCTGTCTTAATGCGTTTATAAGGTGTTATATAGCATATGTAATAGCTTATAATACCAGGCATAGGCTGATTTTAATAACATGCATAATACTTTCTAAAACAAGAGTATGCAATTTTATAATGCCAGGTTTCATAATGCACTATGTCTGTTCTTAAGAACATTATGAGCATGAATGTTGTAGTAGGCCAGCTATGGCTTTAAACAAGCTCTGCTTATTCAGGTCTTAAAGCAGAGCAACAGATCCACACTGTATGTCCTATGTTACCAGTTAGATCATCTCACCTCGCTTAGAGCCTGCAAAGACCACTTACAATGCTCTATGAGGTATGATGTCCTGAAATTAAGTTTATTTAATTACATTTAAAAGTTTAATTTAACTGAAAACCTGTAATGGCCTGGCATCAAACTCTATACAGTGTTGGATTGTATGGAGGATTATAGCATTAGTGTCTACAGTGTTCTTATGGGCATGTCATTATAACTATTCAAGAGAAATTAAACAAGCGTATGCCACTTAAGGTGTTATGTATGCTATATAAATGCCTTAAATTCATTTATAGTGTATTATGAACACTGGATTCATAGGAACAATATGTTAGGTTATTTTTTTTTTGTTTTTTAGCATTAAAACATTAAGTGTTAACTAACCAGTGATGCAGTTTTTCCCTTAAACAAAAGAACAGGTTCAGTGTTGGGATATTGTTTGTTGTCAGAAACAGTCGGGCCACTTTTAAGCCACAAAAGGGGAAAATGTACATAAATGAGTAACTGAAGACCTGCTTGTTTTACATTTACACTTCTACATTTTGCTTGTCTTACATATAATAATCTCTCCATTATTAACCTGCGATCACACCCTCTACCGGCAGGTTTCAGCCTTTTCCACATGGGACAAAGAGTTGCACAAGATTGTATTTGATCCAAGATATTTACTGCTTAACCCCAAAGAGAGGAAGCAGGTAACGGATACTTTTCGCAAGCAGTGTAAAGGCTTTTCAGCTTGCTCAAAATGTTAAGCTACACTCCAATCTCTATTTCCGGGTTGTCTGAATGCGAGTTTCCATCTGCAGGTGTTTGATCAGTATGTGAAGACTCGTGCTGAAGAGGAGAGGAAAGAGAAGAAGAACAAACTCATGCAGGCTAAAGATGACTTTAGGAGGATGATGGAGGACGCCAAACTTAACCTGAGGTTTGTCCCTGGTGTTTGCTTTGTGGGCCAGTGTTGTCTCATGATTGCTTGGGTTCTGTTTACAGATGAGCAGTGTTGCTCACCTAATTGTAAATTGTTATGGTTGCAAGTTAATTTCATCAGCCTTAAATATGTTCTCACAAATATTGCAGTTCTGTACATTTTGCCAGACTTGGTCAGTCTTGGATGTAAGAATGCATGTAAAACGTTTGTAAAGAAGAGATGCTTGCAAATGGTAGACGCACCGCATGACTTCACAGGAATTGACGTCCTTTTTTGTGCGTGTTCATGTACATGTGCCTCGGTTTGAGAGTATTAAATGAGCTTTCAGATTTAAATGATCTGATCTCCGTCTTGTTCTCTAGGACCACGTTCAGCGAGTTTGCCTCTAGACATGCAAAGGACCCTCGTTTCAAGGCCATTGATAAGATGAAGGACAGAGAGGCTATGTTCACAGAGTTCATGACTGCCCTTAGGAAGAAAGACAAAGAAGATTCCAAAACCAAAGGAGAAAAGGTGAATGCTAACCATGCTTTTCGGAAGAGGAAGCAAAGTTAGTGACTGCCTTGCTCAGATTAGACTAGTCTAGTCTGTTTCAGATTTCAAAGCTTGTAAGACAATCACTAACCTGTTTACATCTGGTAGCTTCATGTGACTGGTGTCCGAGTTGTATTCTGATAAGATTTTCACTTTTATACGTGATGGTAAGATGTGTCTCTGGTTAGCCGGATTGAAATCCACTGCTTCCCAGAATTGAATATGCAAACATGTGTCCACAAGTTACCAGCTGTTTATCTGCACAGCCTCTTTCGTATGTTGTTTATTTTGTGCGGTAGTGTTTGCCCGTATTGCTCTTAAGCATTTGGTTTAATCTAGTCCCCAACCATGTGCATCATCCGTGATTATCTTCCTCACAGACGCAGATCACATGTCCAGTGATGTACAGCATAGGGAGGAGTATGGGTTTTACTATGGAGGGTTTTGGTCAAATACGTTTATTTCTACAGTCATTAACCTAATCGGCAGATGTGTTGGAACACAGGCACATCAATTTTATATATTTGTCACCATCAAAATGTTGCTGGTGAAGAACGTCTCCACTTTACGTGTGTTCCGTTGTTCTACGCTGGTTTTACCTTTAGTTTTGTCTTCCTTTGCCACCGTCAAAATTAAAGTTCTGATTGGGCATCAAATGATTCCTTATTTTAATGGTACATTAGCTATGGTTTGTCAGATACCAAGTATCTATTGGGTTAGTAAAACCCAAAGGGGTGGAAAAAAGAATTAATCTGATCTGTCTTGTAATAGGTCTAGCCTTGTGTGAAATTAGCCGTGTGCTTTTTCCTGTGGGCTAATAGTCTTTTGAGTAATTTCAGCATGGTAGCCTACTTGTAAGTGAAGTGCTACAATTTTAAAATGGCTAATTTTGACTGCTATTGGCCAGTGTTCTAGATTGCAGTGTTGTAATCAGAAAAGGAAATAATAGAATGGCCATCTATAGATACAGCTGAACAGAGGAGCCTGTGTTGTGTCTGTGCTTCGAATTGGTGGATAAGTGGGTGGCTAAATGGATGTATTTAAATGTACACGTGTTTAATAATTTATTTATTTATTTAATTAATTTAAAAAAAAAAAATTGGGGGGAGGATGAACACAAAGCCCTTTGACTGTTAAATGTCCACATCAGTGTAGTTCATAATCATAGTTATTGTAGCAGCAGGCTAAAACTGAGGACTGAACGTCAAACGGAGATGTTTCTCCCGAGACTAGAATGTAGAACAACGCTTCTGACCACGCTCTTTCTCTGGCCACGTGTAGGTGAAGCAGGATTTCTTCGATTTGCTGTCGGACCACCATGTGGACATACAGCAGCGCTGGAGCAAAGTGAAAGACAAGTTGGAGACAGATCAGCGCTACAAAGCTGTGGAGAGCTCTGCAGCTAGAGAGGAGTTCTACAGGCAGTATGTGGAAAAGCAGGCTAAAGTAAGAGTAACCGAATCCCACCAAATATGATGTCCAGTTAAACAGAAGACCTCTTGTTAGATATAGTTTTGTATGTTCATGAAGTTCTGAAGTTCTCTGGCAACAAAAAAAAGCTAACATTTCAATAGTCTTACGGTCATCTTACCCTGGAATCCACGTTGTCTTACATAGCTCAATCTTTTTGCTGGATCTGTCTGTCCCTTTGCTTCTGTAGAATGTTGATGTGGAGAAGGAGAAGGAGCTGGAGCGGCAGGCTCGTATTGAGGCCAGTCTACGGGAGAGGGAACGCGAGGTGCAGAGGGCGCGATCCGAGCAGACAAAGGAGATCGACCGAGAGAGAGAGCAGCACAAGCGTGAGGAGGCCATCCAGCACTTTAAAGCTCTCATGTCTGATATGGTCAGTGGAACTACTTTATTCATGGCTGTATGTTATATAGTTTGGGCAGATCTCCTTCTTTTCGTCTGTCTGTAAATACACTTTTACTAAAGGCTTTGTGAAGCCAATCCAATTGAATTGATTCCACATATAGATCAAGACTGAGGTGTTGTATGCACACTCTATTTAACAGTCTGACAGAAATCTCATTTTTACATGCACACTACAAATGACAAGAGCCAAAATGATACCACTTGATGTAGCAATTGCAATGAGAATGAGCATCACGTGAGTCCAGTCAGAGTGAAGGTATACATGAGCTACCTGAGCTTTCAGTTGCTGCACTTAACATTATGGCAGACTCAAGAAAATGCCCTTCACATACACTTAAAGAAGAGGCGAGAGGAAGACATCATGTCCGTCAGTGTTCTGAGACATGAGAGATTGGATACCAGTCCCCCATTTTCTAAAATTAGCCTTTTAACTTTGTAACATGCAAATTTGAGAAACTTCGATCTGTTTTGTATTTGCTCTGAAGATGCAGAGTGTTTAACCCCACCGTCCTTCATTTGCTCCAATACTTGTCTTGTCTGGTTATTGCAAGCTTTATGGCCATCCATCCTGCTGTTTTTGAGGCAAGGCAAGTTTGTTTATGTAGCGTATTTTGTACACTGCAGTCATTCAAACTGCTTTACAAATGAGAGAACATATAAATAATTCAAATTAAAGTCAAAAACGTAGGAGAATAGAAATAACACTGAAGCTTTTTTTTGGCAGGTTCAGTTAGGAGACTATGTTCCAATAAGTCTTTTAAAATAAATAAACTTTGTCTTCGCTGCAGGCCAGTCTCTGACTCCATTTGGCATGTTTAAACATTATAATCCTTACTTAAACTTTGCAGTTGGGAACATAATCAGATACAGTCATTTGCATTCCTGTTATTCCTGTATTTAATGGTTTATTTACTTAATTATCCACCTCGTTCAGTTGAATAGAAATTGTATTTAGAATGGCTTAAATCAGGATGTTCAGATTAAGCTGAGTGTTCAGTACAGATCAAGCAGTGCAAAATTTGTGACGCAAGTGAAATGGAGAGGTCTTTTTTTTTTAATTATTATTATTTATTTATTTGTTTTTAATTGTTATTACAATGCTTGAAGATATCTGTATCACACTGCTATCAACAGATGTTTGCTTGGAAAATATTAGGATTAGACAGATGTTTACATTTGAACAACATTTTAAAAAGGTATGTGATCCCATGTCTCTAGAGCTGCGTTTGGAATCGCTCCCTGTTGCACTAGATAGATAGTGTAGTGTTGTTTGGGATCTCAACACTACATTTAATTCCCTATATAGTTCACTACTGATCACATATAATGAATAATTGCAAAATGTAGTGTACAGATGATGCATCGTTATTTATGGTAGCTGACTGTTTGGTGTTTTTATGAAACTCATTTTTCTTAGAAAAAAGCTTCATCAGGACACCTCTCCTACAACACACACCTGTTTAGCATGTTTATGTATTACTAAGAATGTTAACAAAAAGGTTTTTGTTTCACTTTTCAACTGTATGTAAACATCCCAATTACAGCCTGTATTTTCAAAAATCAGTAGCATGCTGTTTGACATTTCACATGGCAGTCATGTTTTGAGTTGTGTACGGGACAGAATATGAATGTGTATATTGCTTATTTATTTATTTATTATTTATTTTTAAGAAGCACTGTTTCTGAATGTTTTGCCCGAGAAGTCTTTTGGTTGTCCTTTAGTCAGTTCTTTATGTATCAAATGCAGATTTATTTGTTTATTTATTTTTATTTATGTGGAGCCATTCATGCAGAAATCCAAGTAATCCTAAAGGATTAACAAACCTTTACTCTGTACTGTACATGGTTATGATGCACTCTTTCTCTCAGCACACTCTACCTCCCTGTTATACCCTCTGAGAACTCTGTGTGTGATACACTTGTGTGTAGGTGAGATCGACTGATGTCTCCTGGTCAGATACAAGGCGCAATCTACGGAAAGACCATCGCTGGGAATCAGCTTCTCTATTAGAGCGGCATGAGAAAGAGAAATTGTTCGAGCAGCATGTAGAGGCGCTTGCCAAAAGGAAAAAGGAGCAGTTCAGGCAGTTGCTGGACGAGACCACCATGGTGAGAGAGAGATACTGCCACTGGATTATATCTTTACTGTATATTTTTCCCTTGTATGCTTCGGGTTCTTTTTCCTTTCTGTCTGCTCTATGCCAAGCTTCTTTCTGACCACAAGGTGGAGCCCAAGTACTCAAGTACAAACTGGTACTGAGACTCCTGATATTGACGAACCCATAATCATCTCTTCCAGATCACACTGACCACCACTTGGAAGGAGGTGAAGAAGATTATTAAAGATGACCCTCGCTGCATCAAGTTCTCAAGCAGCGATCGGGTAAGTGAGAGCCTGGTTAATATCCGCAGTGTGAAAGGTTTCCTTCTATCATGTAAGTCAGCGTCCTGGTGACCTCTTGCACCCTTCTTTGTTTCATAGAAAAGACAGCGGGAATTTGAGGACTACATAAAGGACAAATACATTACTGCCAAAGCTGACTTCAGAACTCTTTTAAAAGAGACAAAGTTCATCACATACAGGTATGGGAATGGATCATTTTACCATGCATGATCCATATGAACTTCGGTATTAATGCATGTCATGTAAAGTAGGGCTGACTGATTATGGAAGAACTGTGAATAATTTTTTTTTTTTTTTTTTTTTGGAACCGGTATTGCTACAGCAATTTAAATCGTGATTATGTTCTACAAATTGAGGTCCAGGCCTCTGGGTCAGTCAAGCCTTGATATTGGCTTAATGTTTCCTGCTTAGGCCAAAATTGTTGATAATGTACATTCTGATTAAAATTGCAGCTCCTGCGATTTAAAATTTGCACTCTTTTTAATTGCAATTTTTGATATAAAATTGCTTAATCTTTCAGCCCTAAACTAAAGACATCCGAAGTAGTTTTATCTGCCTGTCTGTGTAATACATCTGTGGGGGGGGAACCTTTAGCTTGCTAGATGATGCCATCCCAGGCTGCATAGAGGTTAAGCACTGACATCACTTTCCTGTTGGGATATGGCCACTAAGTCAGACTGAGTGGCAAACATTTTACAGCAAGGCTGTTAGGGAATACGCTGAAACCAGGAATAAAACAAGTGATTATTAAATTAAAAGCAGCTGGACACGACAGCAAAATATGAATTTCTTGTGCTGTTTAATTTTTCTCTGTCCCATGTAGCACTTGCACATCTACAGTCATTCCTTCTGACTGTCTTTAACTTCATTAGTAGTGAACCCTCTCATAAGGAAAATGGGATTTGTTTTGTGTAGCTAACAGTCACTCCACATAAGGCTCATCATACATACATAACACATGAACACAAGTGAAAGATGCTTATTATTTAATTGTTGAGCAATACAGTATATAATGTATGGTATTTTTTACCCACGTTTTCAGCATTCCTGACTCATGACTCAGTGATCCATATGAAGCTGAAGTTGGCTTCTTTTTACACTATTCTGTTCCACCTTAAATGGTGCAGAAGTTATTACAATGCCTGAGGCAACAGAATGTAATTGGTGCACCATTTTAAGGTGGAATGGGGGGGGTGGAAAGTGAACAAGAAGCTGACAAATAGGAAGCCTTGTGAGATCTAAATGATTTTTCTTTGTTTGGCAGCCTGTAAAAAGACTGTTCTTAATTCTTGCCAAATCTTTCAGTGCAGTCAGTCGTCCAACAGTTCTTTCCCGTTTCAGAAATGTTTTGTTTTCGCGATATTCACTGAACGGGTAACGCTGTCATTGTTAGCCTATCTGCCACACGGTGGGCATGACTGCAATGACTCCCACCAGCTGTGATGTCATGTGCATACCCTCCATATAGAAGCATCTTCATATGTAAGACTCTGGCTATTGAAGGATTTCATCATGTCTTCTGACTTAGATCCCGAAAGCTGATCCAGGAGTCAGACCAGCACTTGAAGGACATCGAGAAGATCCTACAGAACGACAAACGGTACCTGGTCCTTGAATGTGTCCCTGAAGAACGGCGGAAACTCACCATGTTCTACATTGAGGATCTCGACCGCCGAGGACCCCCACCTCCCCCGACAGCATCAGAACCTACCCGACGCTCTACAAAGTGAGCTGCCCCAGACGTCCTGTGGACTGAGCATGAGTCTGCCCTGCATTATGCAGAGTATAGTGTTAATAACGACACTCGGTTACCCGGAACATCTGTGTATTTATTTAAAGCTCATGACCCACTGCCTGCCTGCTACTCAAAAGGAATCTGGCTAGGGCAAGACTGTATGTTAATGTCAGTCTATGATCTTTGGCTGTGAGGCAGGGCCAGATGAATTCAAGTGACTGCATCTGTAGATACATCATGACTGGTACTGCGGGCTTCCTCTGTTTGACCCAGACCATGTTGGGTTGGGGTTTTTTTGTTGTTTTTTTCGGTTTTGTTTTTTGTATTGTAGGCTGCTGTTGCAACAGCAGAGACAGTGCTGTGCAGGACAGTGTGGCAGCCATTAAGTACTCGTGTACCACTCGGCGGGTACAGAACATGGATGTTTAATGTTTCTTAAAGTGGTTTGCTTTGGAAGTGTTGCTGTTTCTGTATACATTGACTGGAAATAAATGCAACCTCAGGCTTTGCTCTTTTTTAAAGTTGCCTCGTATGGGCTGTTATTTTTAATGTATGAGCAATAATCAAGCACAGGAAGATTCAGGACACCTGAAAAGAAACATCGGTTCCTCTTGATATTTTTTTATTACACTTTTTAGAATTTCCTTAGAAAATTAGAACAAAAGCAGAACGTTGCTACATTGGTTTCCTTCCAACTTAAACCAATTCCACAGTGCACCTTCCAACCCAGCCAGGTGTTGAAATGATGCATGCACCTTCTTGAAGTAAAAGGGGAATAAATTAAATAAATAAAACTTTTGAACTCAAAGGTACGGCTGATGGACACCTCAAGGCCACAGCAGTCTGGCAACGTCAACGCTTTCCATCGTAAGCATCCTTAGTACAACCAATATGAAGTGGTCAAGGGATTTGAGCTGTGAATTCAGTTTTAATTAAAAAAAAAAAAAAAATCAATGATAAGAATAATAAGCACCCCCTCCCCACACACACACCCACCCACACCCCCCTTCAATTTTGCAGCAAATGTATTTCAATCTCCACTATATTGCTGTGCATACCGAACAAAAACTACAGCAAGGGAGAACATCAGGAAAAGAAAACCTAGAACCAAAAGTAGTGGGCAGCAGCCATCGTCTCATTCTTCATGGTTTGTGGCAACCTGAACTTTTGCAGTACATAGGATTTCAGTGCAGTGCTTAGTCTGCTGTGCGAGGCCAAAAAGTTCAGGTATCTGGTGTTTCTTGAAATCAGTGTCACTGCCAACCTCTGCCAGCCCCCCTTGAGGGTCAGCGCCTGTCCCTCTCTGTGATGACCAAAGGACTTTACAGCTACATGCTAGTTGACTTTGTCCTGGAAGATGTAGAGGTTGTTTGTGGCGGCCACTGCGATGATGTTCTCAGAAGGGTGCCAGGCCGTGTGAAGAATCTTCTTACTGAAGTCTAAGCTGTCCACGCTGATCTCGTCTTTACGTCGCTTGCCACCCACGCACACCTTGCGCGGCTTCAGGATGGCTCGAGGTTTGCTGTTTTCCCGTGAGGCCTCCAACGTTACGTCACGTTTAGTGTTGCGGTCGAACATGCGGAAGAAGTTATTATAAGAGCCCGTCATTAGGACGCTGGGTAGAGAAGAAAAGAGACGTGTTCAGTACAGAGAGACCTGTTTGTACGATATGCTTTTCGTAATATGCAGATACTGAAGTCTGGGCTACCAGAGAAAAGGCACTTGATTGTATCAGCTGCTAAAATCCTGATATGAACTGGTCACTTTGTGGCCTAGACAAAAGATATTCCTGTCCTCTCTCCGCTTGATAAGCCGTGCTGTGTAGAGCCTCAGGTCCGGGTCCTGGCCTCTACTGTGCTGGCTCATTGTTTGAATGGATTTGAGTACAAAACGTACTCGGTTATAATTCTATTTGTGGGCACACTTCATGTATACCGTGGGTCTTGCTATGAACCCACATCTTCGTGTTTTGGTTGTCAGACTTGTCAGTGAGACAAGCTGACGAAGATGGCTATCTAGCTAAGGCTAGCTATCTTCGCTTTTGCTAAGCAGCACATAATAGCTAACAACCGGAACAGATGTAGGTTCATAGCAAGAAACACTTTATAAAATCCACAGACTACATCAAGGAGATCTGCAAATGGCCTTCTTGGTATTTGCCAGTGGGTGCTAATGTTAGCTAGGTTAGCTAGCTAGCTAACATTAGAGCCCACCAGCACCAAACTTGGTTGTTCTTCATTGGTGTAAGAATTGTAACTCATCAACTGCAGACATCTCCTCAGACGGCTCAGTAGAGGCTCAGACCCGGACGTGTTAAGAAGCAGACTGGAGTGAAAGAATTTAGACCCTTTTTAACCCACAGTGGTTCTGAATAAACAGGAAAGTGACTGTGAAAAGGTTTACAGGTTCTGTGATTGTGATTTGTTTTGGGGGTCTGCAAGCACGTTTGTGCCCTAGAAATGGCTATTTACATCAGACATAACATCCCGAAACAGGCGTCTATCTGAATGCTGCACAATGCTAAACGTTATTCATTCTTTAACAATTATCACCACATGATGATTAATACCTGTCTGTTCCGTTCCACACACATTCAAACTTGTCAAAGATACAGTCGTTCTCGTAGAGGGAGCACAGCTTACTTCTCAGGTAGTCATGGACCTGTAGGAGGGAGACATGAAGGAAGATTAATGTATCTGGCTGGATGGTTTAGTGTAACACTGCAATCTATTTCCAGGAATACACAGTGTACATCACTGTATTGAGCTCAAAAAAGGACACAAAAAGGAACAACAGAGCTGGGAGAAGTGTGGCATGATTGGACCCCACGCACTTCTTTTTTACCATAAGGAATCATGTATCTCGAACTGCTTCATTCCATAATGTATTCCAAACACTGAAGTACATCAAATATATATATTTCATAAATGCATTATGAAACCAAAGTATTTTTCCCTTACTGGTTGTCACTGCTCCAAACTAAATATACTTTCAAAATTCCATAACTGTGAGTACATATCAAAATTTCATTAATAATTAAAAAACTCAAATGAAAGTGCACTGACTAAATATGTGACTGATTTTTAGTCATGATCTAATATCAGTTTAACCAGTGAAAGGAGAGAGATGTTGCTTAAAAGTTTCAACTTATGTCGTATGTAAATTAGAAGCATATTACTGTGCATCGTTCAAAGCACATAAGAATGTAAGTACGTCTTATAATAACACAGGCTGCCAGCTCAAATCAGATTTTTGGCATATCTAGATTGCTTATGGTTCGCAAAAACACATGAAATCGGATTTTTCTTTACATTTGTGTCTCCGCTTGGACAAATCAGACTTCAAAGTGTCTTTTACGTCACTCGCAACCCATGTCTAAACACAGTAACCCAATTTTGCAAATAACAGTGTGGCCAGTCGTCTCCAAAGATCTGAAATGTGAAAACAAACCTGATTCACCTACAATTTAAACACAGACCAAGCCTATTTCTTCAAGGTGTCTTGCTTAGTACCAAGACGGACTAAACAATACCTGTTCAAGTCACCTGACTCCTCTTAATCAGGCTCAAAATGACACACACCTGTCATCAGCATGAGCACCTGACAGGGCAGCTCACTGCAAGCTTCTTTTTCTAACAGTGCCGAGTTGGGTTTTGTGAAGCTGGGGTCCTCTGCATGTTCTTTATTGGACCAAATTAATTAATTTGTTTGTTTGTTTTGTAGTCAGTTGCATCATGAAGCTCCTGCTGGTTTTGCTTCTCGTTTTTCATTGTCTCAGCTTAGTGCTATGTTCTGTTCATTGGGCTACTCTGAGAAGATGGCAGGAGTGGAAGCAGCAGTACAAGCAGGACTTCGGGGTGAGTGGCCTGCAGATGAATTTCATTTTTGTGGTTCTTAGAACCTGGGAGGTATATCTCAAGTGAACACCTTGTTCCCTTGGCAGCTATCTGCTGACAGCAGGAGAAGAGCCATCTGGACAAGGAACTTGCAACTGATTGCAAACCATAACAAGGACTACCTCTCGGGACGCAGCAGGTTCACCATGGCCGTTAATAAATTCGGGGCTATGGTGCGTTGTGACTGGTCTGTGCCTTTTCCTTGTGTACTAGCAGGTTTTCTGTAATTATGGAGTTCTTGTTCTTCCTCATAGGCTGACTATGAGTACTTCGGTATGCTGGGTGCAAGGGTGAAACCAGATCTGACATCATCTTTCCAAGTACCTCCACTCCTTACAGCTTCAAGAAGCCTGGACTACAGAACCCTAGGATATGTTACTCCTGTGAAGGACCAGGTAATACTGAGCTGACTATAAGGGAGAGCCACCCCCTGGTGACGATGGCTTACAGCCATTCAGTATCAGTGTTTTCTTTCCTGATTTGAAAGAACCACCTATTTATTTTCTAAGGGTCTTTGTGGTTCAAGCTGGGCTTTCAGTGTTACTGGGGCCATTGAGGCTCAAGTGGCCAAAACCACAGGTGTGCTGGTCTCCCTGAGTGAGCAGGACCTTGTAGACTGCTCTAAGGTCAATGTTACTTATGGATGTGATGGTGGATGGATAGGCAATGCCTATGATTACATCCAGACACATGGAATTAACGGAGATGCTAACTATCCATACTTGGCAAGGGTGAGTTTGCAGTTGTTATTATTATTATTATTATTATTATTATTATTATTGTTATTGTTATTATTAATATTTAAAAAGATGCTGTTTCTTTTTACTAGTAACTTTTTTCAATTGTTGTTGATAACCCTACCAGTTCCTGCGATCTAATTTCACTACCCTGTTCTTGCTTTCCAAGGATGATCAGCCCTGCTTACACGATTCAGAAAAGAATGTAATAATGATTCGAGGTCATGTCACGCTACCGCCAAGGGATGAAGAGGCCCTACAGACGGCTTTGGCTTTCATTGGCCCAATCACTGTTGCTGTGGATGCCAGCAATTGGAGCTTTATGTTCTATAAAACGGGTAATTCCTCACTATTATGATCGCTGTAAGTGTGCATGAAAACATAACATGTCCAAACAAAAGAACCGTGAAGCGAGCCCACCAATCAGGGTACAGCGGTCACTTTGTTTTGAGCTT
This sequence comes from Semaprochilodus insignis, assembly GCA_034552555.1. Classification (NCBI taxonomy): domain Eukaryota; kingdom Metazoa; phylum Chordata; class Actinopteri; order Characiformes; family Prochilodontidae; genus Semaprochilodus; species Semaprochilodus insignis. The sequence goes on along the minus strand of CM067487.1, from coordinate 15,739,174 downwards.
GTTTTAACCTGTTGGACAGAGCTTGGTTCTAGCTAATGGAAACTGTTCTCCTTCAGTGTTTTGTGCTTATGATCATTTGAATAGACATCAGTGTCAGACTAATTAATGACCTTCTATTAAAAGATTGGTGTACAGAGAGACACTAGAGTCTCTTCACCTAAATAATAAATCATGCTACTTTTACTCTCCATACTTGAGTACTTGACTTAAGTATTTGAAGGTAAATACTTTAATACTCTTCCTCAAGTGGAGGTCTAAAGGGAGGAACTTCTACTGACACTGGAGGAGTATTTTACCTTGGAGATCTCTACTTCAACTCAACTACATAGAGTACAGAAGCTATCTGCCACTGCCAGTCAGACTGTTGAGATATGTGGTTGTGGCATATACCTGTAGCCACTGCCTTGCAGTGACCAGCACTTTCAGCCTAGATTAGGTCTTTTAACATGATCTAAAAATGTCCCTCTCAAACTAACACTTCTTTAATTGCTTAGGAATTTATGATGAACCGCTGTGTGACTCCTCTCAAGTGAACCATGCTGTTCTACTTGTTGGTTATGGATCAGAGAATGATGTTGACTACTGGATCATAAAGAACAGGTACGTTTTTAGAGTATTTTAGTTGCAACAAATAATGTGCAATGGTTTACTGTGTGTGTGTGTGTGTGTGTGTGTGTGTGTGTGTGTGTGTGTGTGTGTGTGTGTGTGTTTGTCTTCTTAGCTGGGGTCCTGGATGGGGAGAGAGAGGGTACATGAGGGTGCTGAGAGGTATTAACCTATGTGGAATAGCAAGCTATGCCTTGTACCCTTTGGTGTGACTGTCTATTACTGGGTAATTGTTTGATTGAATAAACTGAGTGGTCCTGAGCTTTTGACCTCTGCTGTATTCTTTCAGTACACACTGTTCTGGGAAGTGCATGCGTGTGTGTGTGTGTGTGTGTGTGTGTGTGTGTGTGTGTGTGTGTGTGTGTGTGTGTGTGTGCACGCATACCAGCTTTGTTAGCTCAAGTTATTTGCTGTGACTTGGTGGCATCTATCCAGTCATTTATCCCAGCAGACCTATTTGGAGGGTCACACAAATAAACATTACCTGATAGGTCTCCAGAGGTTTGTTCTCCATGTTGAGGTCCCACACCTTAACAGTGAGGTAGTCCCGGGTCATCAGGTAACGACCGCTGTGGCTGAACTTGACATCCGAGATGGAGGAGATGATCTCGGAGAAGAAGGAGCGATTACTGGGGTCTTCTGGCTCCTCAAAGACTGAAGATGTTGGAACAAACAATAGCAGCCTTCTTTTAGAGTGGCAGCATACACAACTTCTAGTCTGTCCATTTATGGTAACCTGCAGTGCTTGTAGAATTATGGAGGCTTTCAGGCTCTTACGATCTGCCGATGTTGAGCAAACTTACATTTGGAGTGGTTGTCACAGAGTGCAGCTGCTCGCATGTCGCACAGCCGAATGGAGCCCTTGCTGCTGCTGTAGACGAACGTGTTGCACTGGTTGGGGTGAAACTCTGCAGCAGTGATTACTTCTGTCAGCTCTTCCATGTTGGCTGGTTTAATGTCAACAATGTCTGAAATATTTGGGTTAAAGGAACCATAACATCACTGTATGTTAGAAATAAAGGCAGTTTTTGTACCCGGTTTCTTTTCCAAAAGTCCAAAATGGAGGGGGTTGTTCAGGTTTGGGCTTTGTTCAAGCTTTCAGACCAAATCAGATTTTTGGCATATCCAGATTGCATGCAAAATGATTGTTGATAGTTTGAACAGCACGTAACTGCGTGAACTGCGTTTGGCAAAACCAGACGCGTTTGAAGGAGGTTTAAAATACGATTCCAATTGGATTGTTACAGCCACCGCTCAGTCCTAATATTTCGGCCACTCAGATTGGATTTTTATGATGCGACAAACAACAATGTCAATTTGAATGTCTTTACTGGAAACTGTTTCCAGGATTAGAAGAAGAATTAAGATGGTTTAATGGCTTAAGTTGGTTTATTATGTAAGCATATTAAGCTGAATGTGTACCGAATTGACATGCTTAAAACACAGAACTGCTCCAAAAGAGGTTTTGTGAGGGTAAAAATCTAGTGTATTGCACTGCTATTATTATTATTTCTTCTCAAATGTATTTCTCAAATTCTTTATTATTTCTGTCCTCAAGTGTTAACACTAGCAGATTACCGGATAGAACCAGGGTTTGCCCTGAAGCAGACGAGGAAGTGTAAATTTTGGTGGACCACAGATCAGCTGTTCATGTGCACAGTGTACAGGTGTGGGTGTAAAAGTTGGTGCCCTTCTGCAAGGTCAAAGAAATGCTACTCACTTTCTGAAATTGTTTACTAATAGTCAATGCAATTCACAGGTTCTGAAGTTATCAGTCTTCTTTACTGTCATGAGTTGTTCCATAAGGGTCTCCATCCTTTTCAATACTGCTTTTTTAATCTCTAGTCAGGGATTAAAATTTTTGTATTTCCTTAAACTGCTCATTAATTAGCCATTCAGTTTCCTGCCTGAAATTAAATAGAGAGGTAGATAATTCTTCACTGACCGGAACTATCTGTAGATAGTGGGTAGACGTGAGCTGGACATTAGGAAACCAGCCTTGTGACTGGTGCGTCGCCTGTTTGATTCCCTGAACTGACAGGACATGACCAAAGTGCCCTTGAGCAAGGCACCTAACTGCTCAACCCCCAACTGCTCCCTGGGGACTGGGCTCACTGCCCCCCAGTGTGTGTGGGTGTGGAACACGGAAAGGTTAAATATGAAGGACAATTTCCTCTATGCGCAAGCACATAAGAAAAATGGTTATAAATTTGAACTGCCCAAATATGCCACAAATGGCTGGATAATCCAGCTATACATTGGGTTTAGTCTCCAATTTGAGCAACCTGTTCCAGACCTAACGGTCCCCAGAGATTTTCCAGCAAGCTTAAAGCCTATATGGTTTATCTTGGGCAGCGGCAGGTCATCCATCACAGTGTGATATGGGATCAAAAGATTACTGCCTGTTTCCTGCCTGATATTGCCAGAGGAGCTATGGTAAATAAGCAGCTCCCCAAGAGCATCCCAACCTGACAGCCATCCATTCAGACTATCCAAGGCAGATCTCTCATCTTTAGCTCTAGACAGATGATCAATAGTGATCAATGGGGACACGTGCCTGTTTAGGACTGACCACGGGTGACCTCTAGGAAGGATCCAGATTAGTGGTGGATGCTTGATAAAGGGTAATGGCCTCTACAAGCATCAGCAAAGGGTTGGCTATCAAGGCAAGAGGCTTGGGCTAGACAATATGATTTTATTTTATTTACTTATTTATTTATTTAATCGTCATCATGATGAATTTTGACATGCTAAGTTTTTCTGAGCACATCGTGGATATCGCCAGTATTAAAGAGCCTTGACCGACTACATGCAAAGTTTGTGTAACACTGAGTAAAAATTAGTGTAGCTGTATGTATGTATGTATTGTTGTTGTTGATTTTTTTATATGTAGTATTACAGGTTCTATTTTGTCTGTTAAATCTCAGTAAAGCTGCATATTGTGTATCGTGAAAGTGCCTGTATCATGATATAACATTTTTGCCATATCATCCACCCCTACAAGGGGCCGGCCTTCATAAAACCACATTAACTATTTACCTGGTGACTTTTTGATGTTGCAGTTCTCTGATTTCAAATTACAGATCAATAGTAAATTGTTTAGTAACGCAGTGCAGTTAAGTGTCCAGCCACCTCTTCAAACACCAGTATGATGCTCCTTTTTCTGCACTTAAACAAAAAACGACTGCTAACTGAGCACAAAACGTAAAAATCTGCTCTTTCAGAAAGCCAGGTGTCAGGCCTGGTAGAAGGATACTGAAGCTTCTGTTGGTAATTTCCAGATTCCACAGGTTGATTCTTAGGTCGTCTGTGGACATGTACGTCTCGTAGTCGCTGTTGACTGAGATGGAGTTGATGTGATAAGTGTGCGCGTTGGAGAACACTCGGCGAGGTGTAGCCTCCACCATCAGGTCCATCGGCCTCAACACTGGGACCTTGCAGAGTAAAGAGATGAGGGGGAAAAAGATAAGGAATGGTCATTCATTCAGCTGTCCAACGACACAGTTTCAGTGGTTTAATTCTATGCTAAACATAAAAGCATTAGCTTTGCATGGGTTCTAACTAAATTATTTGTAAATATTCATCATATAATTTATCAGATGTAAAACATCTATATAGTAGTTTAGCTGCTATATAACGAAAGAAATACTTTAACTGGCTACAGTTGTCTAGTTAACACATCCGTTCAGGAGGAAACGGAGCAGCGGACTCTGTGTGTGCATAGACCGTAACAGTGATTTTTCACTGGATAGGCAGATGATTCCTCTGGGTGGAAACTGCTTATTTCTGGGTGGGCTGCCCCTGGTTCTAGCTCTGGCTCTAGCTCAAGAAAACCATGGAAGAAGCCAGCAAACACATCCGCACTACAAACAGATGTTATGAAACAGTTACTGAGGCATCTATAAATGCAGACACTTCATTACGTAAACAGGAAAACGGCGTAAGCATTTTGATGCATTTTGTGTCACAACTCTTTGTACCCTGCTCGATCCCTCAGTGTGGTGTTATCTGACTGTGCATCACCGCGTGTCCTGTAATAGGAATGATGATTCTTTTGTGGGAAAGCCAGACCTGTAATGATGACTAATCTAAAGCAAGCAGCTCCTACATGTGCCGCGCTGCAGGAGTGCTCCGCTGCAGCCAGGTTTCCCTGCGGTGGGGTTGGGCCATGTACCCCTCCTCCTCCTCCTCCTCCTCGCTTTATGGGGGAAGTCCCGCTGTAATGATGGCCCTGGCACTGTGGAAGCGTTGTGGTGCTCTTTAGTGTGATTGGGGGGTTGAACGTTGCTGTGTGGTGGGGGTAGGGGGTGGATGGAGGATGTTGCTGAGGCAGGTCATTATTACTGCACACATGGGGACCTTTTTAGGAGGGGTTGGGAGGGGGGACTGAGAATCTCTCCAGTTTACGTGGATGCTAATGTGTTTATCATGTGAAATATTCTACTGACAGAATTAAATATATGCCCCCCCCCCAACTTAGTTAATCCTAAATGAGCTGCTAATGGAAATTAAATGTAATGTGATCAATCAAGACAGACACTATGCCAAATAAACAAGATATACAACGTTACAGTGATATTTTATTGTCAGCTGCAATATGTGTGCTGATCAGTAGGCCATGCTCTCCTTACTGGGGAATTCCACTACTCCATTCCATTTTGCATAATTAAGATGCACATTTAGGGTGGTTTAATGTGAAAGGATGAACTGTAAGAGAAGATTACAGACTTCCTTACAATGGAGGTGATGGGAACCAGAGGTCTCAATGTCAAAGATATGCTCATTTTATTTACTCCCCAAAACAACCTCTGAACCCACGCATGGCTCATGTGGTTTAATGTTAATATGATAACAGTAAAATAGCAGTAATGAGGTTTTATTGGGGACTATTTTGCCTTATTTTGCCTTTGCCTTATAAAACCCTGCATGTATCTATTTTAGACCATATGCTTATCTAAACCTGCTATGACAATTGAGGCACCAGGGAATGTATTTGTAACCATTTCATTTATTCAGTTACACAGAGACAGCTTTAAAGAGGCATTAAACACTTTAGACATCTGGTTCCTATCACCACAGCTGCGACTGTTCACACTTGGTTTCACATCAAACCATTCTTAACTTCTTTGTTTTTATAAGCTCACCAAACAAAAAAGTTCTTCACCTTGTGTGTTCAAGCTGGTAGTAACTTCAGGCTCCTGCAGATGATGCTGCACGAGGGTGATGGGGCTATAAATACCTGCGGTGTGTGTGATGGGAGCCATAGACTGAGAAGAGGTGGTAAAGTGCAGTGAATGTTCCATGTGTGGAAAATGGGGCCCAAAGCAGATGATAATGATTGGCTAATAGGAGTGATCAAATTTGGGTGTGCCAAAGGCCATAGTGTGAAGGAAGTAGCTGAATCTGCAGGTTTATGGCAAGCGTACGGACATACGGGTCTACCAGCAGTGGCAAAAATCCCAGTCTACAGGAAATTGTGCCAGGGAAGGCATCCACCAAATCTAGACCAACCAGATGCAAGAGTGTCATTTTGTTTGGTCTGGTCTGAACTATGCAGAACAACTCATGTAGTTCCCTGTTAACTAGGCTTCTCTACAACAAAACCAGTGCACAAATTAAGCTGGCACGCATTGAAGCTTTAGCAGTCTTCACGGAATTAATCTTTAAGTGATTTTAAGTGCCAGGACAACCAATAATGACGAAGGCTAGTTGCATGCATGCAGTCCATATTATTATCTGTGCTATTTGTGTTTAAATATTGGGCCTGTAAAGCTTATAAAACTGTTTCAATGGATTGTGATAAAATATAAAGTTATTATTGATATTGCAGGCTTGTAGTCATCACAGAGACAGCAGGAATCATGCGAGATGTGCGAGAAAAAAAGATTAAGTAGTGCGTGAGTGCGTCTGTGTGCACACCCAGTGGACAAAATGCTTTCTCAGCGCTCTAAATCTTTTCTTATGCAGAGTGTGCATACCCGGCTATAGTCTACTGTTTCTGGGGCTCTGTTCACATTACCAGGGAGAAGGGAATTAAATCTGGTTTTAAGCCTTTATGTGACACAGATCTGTTTTTTTCAGGGCTCTTTTCAAATCAAATTTGAGTCGCTTCTGGAAGTAGTCCTAGATCAGATATTTATCTAATTTGTGGCCATGCGACTTGAATGTGAACATTCAGAACAGAGTTTGTGTTTTGTTTTGGGTTTTTTTGTACCATTCAAGCCAAATATGAGGTTAAAGCCAGTTAACAGTGGAAAAGCAGCTGATCCGAGTGGCTTGTTACCTGATGCACATGGCAGTACTGATTAGGATGTGTTCGTGCGGGTTGTTTCAGGATGCTGGTTTGTTCACAATAATAACAGATTTGAGTCACTTAAGCAAATGTCAACCATCAGCTCAGATCATCTTAGCAAAAAATCTGATTTGAGAAACCAGGCTTGTAAAGTGAACATAGCCTAAGCAAAGACACACTAAGCCAGCCTACTAAAGATGCCCTGGATCTGTTTTTTGTAGAAAGGGAATATCCCCTCCCCCTATAAAAACAGTTCTTACTGAATCCCCCTGTGTTCGGTGAGTAATGACAGGAGGAATGCTAGTAAACACAGCTTGCTCCATGCGGTGATGTCCAGCAGGTTACAGGAGCAGGTGAAGCATGTAGTCTCTCTCCAGTATCCCCTGTTACATGAGATAAATGCTCTTGCTTATAACACACTCACACAAATCCACAGAGAGGGGGTATGCTTTCATCTCCTCCTGCTATAATGTGCCTGGTGTCCAGTGGGCTGCAGTCTTAGTTAAGAAAGAAATGATGGACGAGAGGGCCGCTGCCCTGAACACATTATAGTAGCTGTCTATAGAAATGGAGTCAGCTGTGATATACAGGCGGAGACAGAATAGGAGGCTAGTAGATGACTATAACTGTATCGGTGAGCCCAACTAAACAGTCACAAATCTGTGTCTACTAGAAGGAGACTAACGCTCGGAACCCAGTAATGCACCAACTTATTTTGCAGGAAAAAAATGTAATGCACTAACAGCTTAAAAGGGGGCCGTCCGGTGGTGCAGTGGGTAGCTGCCGTGTCGCAGCAAGAAGGGTCTGGGTTGCTTGTGGAGTGTGCATGTTCTCCCCGTGTCAATGTGGGTTTCCTTTGGGTGCTCCGGTTTCCTCCCGCAGTCCAAACACATGCAGTCAGGGAACTGGAGATACTAAATTGACCCCCTAGGTGTAAGTAAATGTGTATGTCTGTGTGTCTGCTCTGTGATGGACTGGCGGCCTTTCCAGGGTGTTCACTGCCTTCTGCCCAACGAATGCTGGCATAGGCTTCAACCCCCCCCCCACCACCATTGGCAGAAACAGAGGGCTTTAGAGCAATTGAAATCATGTATGCACTATACACTATAAATGATCATTTAAGTGGAGAATATTAAGTATGTCAAAGTTTACAGTAAATCAGTATCAAACTATAAAAGAAAAGCTAGCTAGGTCTGAAAGCACATTATTTTTGTACGGACCGCTAACTGCACTTGTGGCTAGCGTTATTGGCCGGTTAGCATGCTGGCTAACCTAGCTAGCTATTGAGCAACCCCAGAGATGGCAACAATGTCTGCTACTTTCTTCCACACTTCATGTTTCATCAAGACGCCTCATATAAACCGGGAAAAGAAGAAACAGTTATGAGCTTCTCCTCCATGTTTACCACCACACCGCTGAGAAATGGAATCAAATGCTGGTAGGAACTAGAAGTTCAGAGAGCAGAAGCTGAGGGGACCTCGGACCCCCATGTGAGCAGAAGCTTGGGACCTCAGACCCTCATGTCTACGAGTGGTCTGAAGAGTTTGCTGGAGCCAGGACACAGTTTTCTTTTCCTGTGTTTTATACTGATTTTCAGCTTTATCAATAGATTCCAGTGTAAAGCACAACTGATGGCTTAGTTCCTTAGTAAAAAGACAAGCCTGAGATAAAAAAGTCCTGAGCACCAGAATATCCTTGACTGGACAGAGATTTGTTTAGAAAATCCAGAGTTTATCCTTTAAGCCATTCCAGCCTCAGCAGCCATCCTAGATTTGGAGCACAATGTACAGTGAGTTCAAAATGTAGACTCATATCAGCATTTATAATCTCTGAATAATATCTGTCCTACACTGATGTTGAGCACCTTATACATACATTCATCACTTAACATCTTGAACTACTGTAATGCTCTTCTCACTGGCCTGCCATCTCGCACTTTAAATAAACTGCTGCCTGTGCAAAATGCAGCTGCTAGGCTACTTATATCGACGTGTCTGCGTCAACAAATCACACCTGTACTCAAAAACCTACACTGGATGCCTGTATCACACCACATCACTGCTTACCTAAGCTCACCGGACAAAAAAAAAATAGTCCCCTGTGACGGAAACGTACTGCCACTAGCAAGAATAATAGCTGTGATTGTATTTGGCATGTACTGGATAAGTTTGTGGATGTAGGCCACATCAATGGTCAGACACCCTTGCATGAAAGGACTGCACAGTTGGGTCAGATATGGTGGATGCCTTCCCTGGCACAACTCTGAGGAGAATTTCCTGTAGACTTGGATTTTTGCCACTCTTATTATACCTGTATGACCGTACGCTTCCATACACCTGCAAGTTCAGCTACTTTCTTCACAGTGTGGCCTTTAGCACACCCAAATGCAGTCACTCCGTTTAGCCAATCAACATCTGCTTTGGAGCCATTTTCCACACATGGAACAAGACATTCACTGCATTGTACCACCTCTTCTCAATCTATGAATCCCGTCACCCCCCCCCCAGGTCTTTATAGCCCCATCATTGTTGTGCAGCGCCATCTACAGAAGCCTGAAGTTACTACCACCTTAAACACACAAGGTGACTTATTTGTTTGGAGCCCTAGGTAACACTGTACTGAGCTACTTTCAGCTTCATATTCACCATCTCACTCCTGACAGTCGGGGAGCTCTGGTCTGCTTGAGGTACCGAAGGCTAGTCTGCTTCCTGATAACATCTGAATCTGTATTATATATGTGTTTGTGTGTGTGTGTGTGTGTGTGTGTGTGTGTGTGTGTATATATATATATATATATATATTGTTGAGCAGCAACTTTCCTTAAAATTGCGGGGTCTAAGTTAAAGACCTGAAAAAACAAGACCCATCTAGTGCCTCTCTGTACTCCACAAAACCTACTCCTCACACCATTCCCCAAGCAGACCCTGAATATTTCACGGCCTTTTACTGTGGATCTCTTTGGAAGACCAGGCATGAACCCCTGTCAGCCCTGCAGTGACAGTGAAGCAGATGAGAGGCAGCTCAGTGACGTATTGTCTCCCTCACTGTCTGCCAGGTTCTGTCAGAGCAGCAGCCGCTGACAAGAAGCCTGTCAGTGATGGCTCATTCGGTTGCGATGATGTCCAGAATTCCGACACTCGCCATAATGCGATTCCCACTGATTTCCAAAGCTACACGTTACGTAAAGGTCAATCAAGGCGCGCTGTGCAAAATGAGGCAGAGGCAAGATTGAGATGATTGCCACAAGCATGAGGTCGAAATATTGATACACGTGCTGCACCACACTCTTCTAGCCTAAATCAATATGAGAGTCGCTGAGAAATCTATGCAGTGTGAGAAGCGAGGGATCGGCGACAAGAAGTGAAGATCACAGAAAAGGAGGAGATGGAACAAAGATGTTTATTGCATTACAATGTTAACGGCTGAATTATTGCTTTGACTCTTTAGTCCTGACACACCCTGTCAAATTTCTACTCCATACAAGAGACTGCACAGTTCCTCCTCCTTTCTCTTAAATTCTTAAATTCTCCTTTCTCCAAATTCATCATCAAACTTTCTCTCTTTCCTCTCCAAGAGCATCTCCAACGGAGGAAAGCAGCACCTATGTTAACTCTTCTTCTGTTTCTGTTTATATCACTTCTTTTGTCTTTTGCTGAAAGTGCTTTCTTGCCGAGAGCGGGTGGCGGCTGCTCACCAAGAGCTCCAGCCATTGTTGTGTATACTGCTCCTTTCATTGGCTACATGCCCTTAAATGATCTAACCAGGAGCAGCACCTTCAACATGATTGATAAGAGGTTAGAATACACCTTTGGGCCAGCAGTGCTACTTCTTCATCCTCTCATCACCTCTTCAGGTACAAAGTGGTATTACGAGACAGGATGGGCTTACTTTAGTAGAGATCTCTGATACAGTGCAGTTCAGATCAGCACAGCCAAACTACTCTGGCCAAGGTCTCTGAATGTACTGTGGCCATACATTAGGTAAGAAGGTTAATTAGTATTAATTTGCATTAACCCGGCATTACTGAAAACTGTCCACCACATTAACACATGACATCTATTGGCTGCTCTGATAAGCAACACCAGGCCATGCTTGGACACATTCCATATTCCCATTATGGCTCTGTGTATTTGTTAGGGAAGGGGCTTAGACTTTGGCATTCCGACCCGATCCTTCTTTGACCCCCCCCCCCCCCCCTCTGGGTCTACACTGACAGATGGACTGCTTCTGCTTTAGTCCTCAGCGAACCTGAAACATCAATGAGGGTCTTCAGCTTTTTCCTCCAAAGCCCCTCTGAGACCATCTCCTTTCGCCCCACCGTAACATCAAATCCTTAGCCCTAGCAGCTGCACATGGCAAGCTATGAACCTGCTCTGTTTCCATAATCCTCCCCATCACCCTGGTGAGGTCCAAGAACCAGCCTTGCCATTTCGTGGATTGCCAAGTAACAACAGAGATCAGCCCTCATCTTTCAGAAATTAGAGCCAAAAAATTAAGCCTTGTCGATCCCCCTCTCAGTAAGCATGGCACTGTGCCACCACAGCATACGAGAATAAGAAGGAGAACATGGCAGCTTACCCTCAGGGCCGTGATGGTGGTAGGGTCTCGGATTCTGCCATCCTCGTCCTTCAGGTTGTAGCCTTCCGGCCGCTTGTCCCTCTCGCTGATCTTCCACAGCTTCACGGTTTTGTCTGCATGTAGTCAGGATGGACTTAAGAACCATTTCAGCATTTATAAACTCATCTTACAGTAGTGATTTATTAAATCACAGTCTAAATAGCCTTTAATTACAGGCTATTCATTTTACGAGAGATATTTTTGAGGCGGTTCGATATGCACCCACTGGCTTCATTAGGTACTGTACATCTCCTTGTATCTACTCTCACTGTCCGTGTTATCAGCTCCACTGACCATACAGGAGCACTTTGTAGTTGTACAGTTACAGACTGTAGTCCATCTGTTTCTCTGTATACTTTATTTCCCTGTTCTTCACTGGTCAGGACCCCCACAGGACCACCACAGAGCAGGTATTATGTGGGTGGTGGTTCATTCTCAGCGCTGCAGTGACACTGACGTGGTGGTGCTGGGTTAGTGTGTGTTGTGCAGGTGTGAGTGGATCAGACACAGCAATGCTTCTGGACACCTCAGTGTCATTGCTGGACTGAGAATAGTCCACCAACCAAAACCAGGATCCTATGGGCAGCATTCTGTGGGCAGTGTCCTGTGACCACTGATGAAGGACTTAGAAGATGACCAATACAAACTATGCAGCAGCAGATGAGATATTGTCTCTGACTACATCTACAAGGTGGACCAGTAAGGCAAGAGTGGACAGTGAGTGGACACGGTGTTTAAACACTCCAGCAGCACTACTGCATTTAAGAATTGCCTGTGTGAACAGACAAGCGACTCTGGCAGAAATCACATCCATGTTCAATGCAGGAGGCCCCATACACATATCCCACATGTCAGTGCAACGTTCTTTATCTTCCATGTGATATGCGAGCAAAAGACCCACCACAGTACCTCTGTTAACACCACCATGCCGAACACTGTGCTTCCCCTGGGCTGGGTTGCTAACTGGACCCTGTCCCCTTTGGCATATCAGTGTATAGCATGGAATATCAGCTGCTCGTGTCCTGGGAATCTCTGTGGTTCTACTATTATTTAGTATTAGTATTCCAAACTGCATATGCCTTTCTAGCATAAGAGATTGAATATACACTGGGGTGACTCTGCATATCCGTGTGTTCATAAGTGTGCCCATTTATAGCAAGCCAAAGAGAGCATGATGGGAAAGGACAGTGTAAATTACAGCCTCTGGTGCCAGGGGGGTCAGAAGGACAACAGCGAGACACCAAACAGACCAGGCTGACACGACAAAGAGCAATCTGCTGACTCACTGAGCCAAGGCCAGCAAGGAAAGTGAATGAAGCCGACATGACATGGATAGATGAAAGATACATCAGCTGAAAGATCAATATCTCTCAATTAACCTGATTAAACCCTGCCCATGCCTACCTCTCTTACTACAGTGATGCGTCCCAAGATAGGACAGAGCTTTCTTGCTGGCACTCTTGGCAAACTTTCCGAGGCTAATTAATCTGCTAAGAAAGCTAACGCCTACTGCAGCTTAGCCGAGGTCAGCGAACTGATGAATATGAGAACTGGCAACACAAGGATAGCAACACTTTAGTTCCCTGGTGCCACCTTAGCCCAGCTCTGAATGACTCAGCATTTTTTTTTTGGGCTCAGTAACAGCTGCTTATTGGGCTATATGATGGATGCAGGGTGGTTTCAGCTGCAATAGTGTGCAATTCAGGTCTTCAGGGACCTAAAAGCACTATTGTTGTTTTTTTTTGTTTGTTTTTTTTTTTTTTAACCTTGTCTTCAAATCTAATATTGCAATGCTCCTTCTCAATCGCAGTCCAAGGAACCTCATGCACTCTGTAGTTCTGCATTTTTGACTCACTGATTCAGCTCATAAAGGGGTCGAGTCAAGTCAAGGTTTATTTATATAGTGCCTTTTACAACAGATGTTGTCACAAAGCAGCTTTACAGAGAATTCGGGTCCAAGCCCTCGCTGAGCAAGCCAAGGGTAATGGGGGGCAAGGAAAAACTCCCTCAGAGCAAGAGGAAAAACCAAGACACGACAATATGCATAGAGTCACTAACTCCGGGACTATAATATATCCTGGAAATGCCTTAAACGTTAATTTCCATTTAACAGTTTTAATCTTTTTTCCCGATCAAATCTCTATCCGGTCTTATAGAGGGAACAAAATTGATTTGACTTGCCATTGGTGGAGAGGAGGAAGTAGGCAGCATTCTGTTGAGGCAGCCAGCGGATCTTGTTGATCTTCTCCTCGATTTCCAGGCTTTTCAGGTAGTCAAACTCAGGCTCGTGGCTCTGAAAGGTGCTGTAAACATTGTACTCCCCCCGCCGGTGTGGCTGGTTCTTACTCTGCGAAAGAAATATGTAATAGAACATACTTTAGAATGGGATTAAAGCACATGCAGTATCACAGAGGTGTGACAAATTAGCAAATTAAGGACAGGCAGCCAAGCTCACCGGACAAATAATAGGAGTCCCCTGTGACTGAAATGTGCCTAATAGTGTGTAATACCTTCACGAGCAGCAGCTGTGATTGGATTTGGCATGTATGGGACAAGTTTCTGGATGTAGGGAACATCAATGTTCTGACATTCTTGCATCAAAGAATTGTACAGTTGGGCCAGATTTGGTAGATGCACAATTCTGTGGGGGAATTTCCTGTAGACTGGGATTTGTGCCACTGCTGGTAGACCCATATGACCGTACACTTCCATACAGCTGCAAATTCATCTACTTCCTTCACACTATAGCCAATCATTAACATCTGCTTTGGAGCCATTTTCCACAAATGGAACGAGACATTCACTGTACTGTACCACCTCTTCTCAATCTATGAATCTCGTCACTCACACTCTGCAGATATTCAGGCCGTCTGCAGGAGCCTTAGGTTACTACCACCTTGAACACACAAGGTGGCTCATGTTTTTTTGTCCGGTGAGCTTAAATCTTTATAACTTTACACAGTTTGACTGGCAATGTAGCATACACAGAGAGTGTGAATTATTGAGCTGAAACAAATAAAGCTGAAACAAATAAACAAATAAAGGGGGTAGGGGAGTGAATGGGTGATACTCCTCTGCTGTAAGAGATTAGCAGATACCATGAAACAGCATTAGAGACCATGCTGATAAAGGCGACAGAGGGATGAGAGAAAGGAGCCGTAATGAATCATAAGCACTGTTTTTCTTTGATGACCATGCCAGGCACAGCACTTCAGATATTACATTTATGAAGGTTCCTTTGGGTTTGGAAGAACCAGTGGTGTGCAAGCGACCAAAACCAGCTACCGGTCTGAGTAGCTTGATAGTAATGATGTGCAGAGTCATTTTATTATTTATAAAATGTTCATGAGCAGATATTTGGTGACCACAGGTGTAAAAAATCAAGCAGCTATCCATGCAGCCTGCCTTTACAGACATTAGTGAAAGAATGGGTCGTTAATAATGCGGGAATGCGGGTTAATAATGAGTGAAGTTCATGTGACTGATGTTGCAATTAATGTGCGTTATTTTGATTCAGGGAGTGTGGAATAAGGAAAAAGAATCCAGGAAAAGCGGACAGATGTTGAGACTACTAAGGTTGCCACTGAGACTTTAACTGGAGCCTATAAATCCTAATATACACTAGGTCTATGTTTTTAAAATTAACTTTTTTGTGTGTGTTAACATACTGCTTAATAGACACAAATAAGCTTGCCCGATGTGTTAGGAATGAGCTGAGTGTGAATGACAGGTAAAACTGGAACAGATGTAGAGTACCAGTCAAAAGTTTACACATGGCTCCTCATAGCAGGTTCTTCATATGTTTATCTTAATGCTTTACTTTAGAACAAACATAAAGACATCAAACTATAAAACAGCACTCATGGAATTATTCAGTCCACCTTAAAAACCTCCACCCAAAAGAACTTTTCATGGGGGTCAGCTTGGATTAGCGTGTAGGATATAGACTGACCTCCTGCTCTCTCTGGAACACCACCACTCGACCTCCTTTGTCCCCTGTGGCCAGGAGCTCTCCGGTGGAGTTGAACTCGACCGTGGATATGATGTCAGCTGGAGAAAGAGTAAAAAGACACAACGTTAGTGTTAATAATGAGTTTCCGCTCAGTCAAGGGGAGGGGACGGAGGGGTCTCTGCCTGTCTGAACTGGCTGCATTTCAAACAGTTCTGTGCTGCATGCGCTGACAGTATATCTGCTGAGGAACTTATACCAGCTGATTAACCAGCCTCAGTCAATGGATTCACTGGGGTCGCCCTGGCAGCCATCTCATGTCATGCAAGATGAAAGCCACCTTCAAGATGATGTTGAGACCGAACAGTTCTATCCACCACCCCACCCACACCCCCCCCAAAAACTCTTCACAACGACATCGCTGTCCTATTGACATGCAAATCCTCTCTCCAAATGTCACCTACTAGCATAATTCCAGTCTGGAGAATTCTGAGGCAAAGGTCATCTTAATAGGCACAAGACTGACATGTACTAGCAACAGCATTGGGACAAACGCAGACTGTACCCTGTACCCCGAGGTATTTCTATTTAATGATGTATATCTGGTATATGACAGGGGTTCCCCAATCGGATTCTGCATCCTTAATATGTCCCCTTGTCTGACAGGACCACTATAACTCAAAAGCACTTGTTAATTAGACGGTTATCTGTGTCAGATCTGTCAGTGGCAGGGAAAACACTGATGCCTTCCCCATAGCAGCATGGATTAATCTGAGAAAACAAGTTTTGCATCAAAAAAACGTTAGCATTAGCGTTTTTACATTGTTTTCCATCTACACATGCAATAAATTACTATATTTAGGATGCACATGCTACCTGAGACAGGTAGTTTGTTGTGGTGAGCACTAGAAAAGGTGTCTAAGCAACATGACAAAACAACGTCTCTAACAGCAACGAATATGAAGTGGCTGGTCTTGAATGCTAGAAGACAATGTGTATGATAAGTTATAAATAAGTAACAGGAACAAAATCCAAGTCAAGCTCCATTCTAGATTATGTGATACACCATTCATTCATTTCTCTTCAATGCCACCTATACTCCTGAGGCTGTGGTGCAGTCTATCCTAGGGCTCATTGGGCAGGAGGCAGGAAACACCCTCTGTCTCCAGTTCACCTGAATGCATGTCTTTGGACTGCGGAAGGAAACCGGAGCACCCGGAGGAAACCCGCACTGACATGGGGGGAACATGCACACTCCATTCAGAAAGAACCCCAGCCAGGAATCTAACCCAGACCCTTCTGACTGTGTGGTAACAGCGCTACCCACTGCACCACCAATGTATAGTCAAAACACATACCATAAATATCATCCATTGTCCCAAACACCGTTTCAGAGTAGATGGCAGGTCAAAACAAATAAACCTAAAGAGTTTCCCATGGATCCATGGTGTAAAGTCTTTTTCCAGGACGTGCTGTCTTTTTCCGACCTAACACGATTCTAAAATGCCTAGGACTTGGCTTTGCTTTCTTGCACTTGGGGCAGATTTGTATAGTAATGGGTGAACAGCAGTCTAGAGGATGTATTTATGTATCTATTTCCTTGGGAAAGTAAAACTTGATCTCATGTAGTCACATGGTGAATGATGCATTTTAGCGAAACATGCAAATAGAAATAGTATCTTCAGATCCAGGCTTGGGAAATACTGACAGATGATATCAGACGTGCAGAAATTTCTCCATCATGTCAGAAAGATTTGCATGCTCAAAAGTCCCTATGCACACAGTCGCATAAGTCCATAAACACATATAAGCACCCTCTAGTATTTGCAAGCAGAATGAAGATAAGGTCAGTGTGGTCACACACTGGACTGAATGCTCATTAGGATATCTTGTTTGTGAATGCAACCCACACAAAACATGTAATGTGTGTCACGCAGTGATGCATCAGCTAAATACAACTATAATAATAAATAATAAAATAAAATAATAAATAAGACTATAATCTGGTTTGTGAACACAACTGGCCAAAAAAACCTTCCTCTAATGTAGATACTTCTGTTGCAGTGTTTCCTGCAAAGCTTCCTCCCAACCGGTCCTTCTTCCTTCTGCTGTCTCACCTGTATTTAGGAACAGCTTGCTCTAAATAACAAATTTGAACACCGCCATGAGCGACCCACATCCAAAGCCCACAAATGGCCGAGGCTGCTCCAGAGAGCCCCGCTGCTAGACGTGTTCCATTGTGGGAAGTTACTGTGTCTAATCCCTTGCCCACCAGAGGGGAAAAGTAGGCCAGAGTGGGACGGTTAATTAAGGCACCCGCTTGAATGCCAGAGAACCCCAAAGAACAGTGTCTGGGGAGGCTTGTCTGTGGTCGATTGTCTCCAAAAACGTCTGTATGTAGACTGGTTTGCTTTCGTCCTCAACCCTGAATGCCTAGCTAATAGAAGACCAGCACAAGGTTCTTATTCAGCTCCTTGACCTTCTTGCTGGTTAGCCAAGAATGCGCTGTTGGTACCTTATGGATAAAGGTTGGTTCCCATGCTTCACAAAATTGGTTCAAGATCAGCCTCCTCCCCATGGTATCCTCAGCTAACC
Source organism: Semaprochilodus insignis (assembly GCA_034552555.1). NCBI lineage: Eukaryota > Metazoa > Chordata > Actinopteri > Characiformes > Prochilodontidae > Semaprochilodus > Semaprochilodus insignis. The sequence continues at coordinate 15,721,115 of CM067487.1, read as the reverse complement.
CGGAGCGCTTCGAATTTACATCACCATTCCAAAAAGAGAGCTGACCTGGCTATCGGACACCATGATCACACTCACGGATACACAAGAGCAACAAAGCAGATATGTGGATCCCCGTTCCGCAAACCTAAGCTGTAGCTCCCTGAGCGGTTTGGGATGCTATTGTTTCCTACCTTTGACACATCTTCCTTGGTCCTCTTCAAGGAGATGCATCTGTTTCTCTGGCTTCGGAATGCACTGTTGCTATGCAATCCTTCCGAGAAAGAAAGGGCACTGTCTGTGCTGTGCTAGCTGCAATATTCCCTCTCTCTCTCCCTCACTCACTCTCTTCCTCGCACCCTCTCCTCTCCCGCCTTGCTATCACAGGTAGCTATATTTGTAACAGTACTGTATCACCACACATTTGATCAGCTCCCTCCTCACGACGCGCCAGGCGCTTCCAAAAGCAGTCTGCCGGCCATCATTTGCATGATTCCAAGGCAAACAAACATGATGAGGCTTCTAAATGATCCCTTTGTTCCTTCAGGAGCTCGTCGTACACAGAGTGAGTGAGGAGTGAGTGTAGAGAGGGGGTGTGTGAAGAGAGAGAGGGAGAGGGAGAGAGAGAGAGAGTGCTGGATGTTGTTTTTCACCCCCGACACATTTCCATGGGCTTTTATATGGTCTGTGTGCAGAATTTAAGTGCAGGGTTTCCATGACAACCCTTCCTGGACCAGCTTCATGCGATTCTTCTGCAGACTTTGTTCTTGAGGTTTGAACTGGCAGAACACCAAGAGAATTTAGAGCATTAACACCCGACTCAGTTGGCACATAACTCCGTTCCTGGAGAATTTTCATGACTGGTATGGACGGCCGAGCCAACATCCAGCATTGTCCTCCACCACCAGTGGCAGAACTGCAGTTTACAGGCTTGAAAAACTTCTAAAACTGCCCAGACTACACTTTCAACAGCCTTTGTGTTCGTCCACAGACCTTATGTAAGCGCTCCCATTAACTGTGTTAGATCCAGCAGGCTTAGCAAGAAGAGGTGGCCAAAGTGCTTAGCAGCCAGCCTGCACCATAATTCATCTCACCCTGATCACAGAGCGGGGGCTACTAGGACAGGGCAGCGTGATCAAATATCGGCGATGACCGATAGGAACTGAGCGCTAATTCTGAACAGGTGACAATCATCCACGTCGGGAAAGAGAATTCATGAAGAACTAAATAGACCTAATTCAGTTTTAAACAGCATGCCAGGCCAAGCAGCATTGCACAGGCTTCCAACGATCCTCAGTGCTTTTGAAAGAGTACCCTTATACTTTTTCCTTAATGCCAGCTCATCTTCATATCTTTTTCAGTTTTTTTTATGTTTTCCACATTTATGCACAATTTTAAACAAATGATTATTACTTTTCCTCATCATCATCTTCTTATGTTACTTAATCCAACTACGGTCATGGTTGCAGCAGGAAAAGCAACAAGGCAGAGACAGCAC
>CM067487.1:15697431-15715668 GCA_034552555.1 Semaprochilodus insignis | reverse complement strand
AGAGAGAGAGGGAGAGGGAGAGAGAGAGAGAGTGCTGGATGTTGTTTTTCACCCCCGACACATTTCCATGGGCTTTTATATGGTCTGTGTGCAGAATTTAAGTGCAGGGTTTCCATGACAACCCTTCCTGGACCAGCTTCATGCGATTCTTCTGCAGACTTTGTTCTTGAGGTTTGAACTGGCAGAACACCAAGAGAATTTAGAGCATTAACACCCGACTCAGTTGGCACATAACTCCGTTCCTGGAGAATTTTCATGACTGGTATGGACGGCCGAGCCAACATCCAGCATTGTCCTCCACCACCAGTGGCAGAACTGCAGTTTACAGGCTTGAAAAACTTCTAAAACTGCCCAGACTACACTTTCAACAGCCTTTGTGTTCGTCCACAGACCTTATGTAAGCGCTCCCATTAACTGTGTTAGATCCAGCAGGCTTAGCAAGAAGAGGTGGCCAAAGTGCTTAGCAGCCAGCCTGCACCATAATTCATCTCACCCTGATCACAGAGCGGGGGCTACTAGGACAGGGCAGCGTGATCAAATATCGGCGATGACCGATAGGAACTGAGCGCTAATTCTGAACAGGTGACAATCATCCACGTCGGGAAAGAGAATTCATGAAGAACTAAATAGACCTAATTCAGTTTTAAACAGCATGCCAGGCCAAGCAGCATTGCACAGGCTTCCAACGATCCTCAGTGCTTTTGAAAGAGTACCCTTATACTTTTTCCTTAATGCCAGCTCATCTTCATATCTTTTTCATTTTTTTTTTATGTTTTCCACATTTATGCACAATTTTAAACAAATGATTATTACTTTTCCTCATCATCATCTTCTTATGTTACTTAATCCAACTACAGTCATGGTTGCAGCAGGAAAAGCAACAAGGCAGAGACAGCACAGTTCCCTGCAACTTCCTCCAGGGCGCTCTATGTGATCCCAAGCCGTTCCCAGGCCAGCTTGGAGATATAGCCCCTCCAGTAGGTCCTGGGACAACAAGCTTGACTTAATACCAAGTATACGTACACAGCTCTCACTCGGGGAGTATAGAGACCAAATGGCCCATAGTAGTGGCCCCGGCACCTCATACTCACAGAACATCTTGGGGAATGCAATCATAAGCTTTCTCCAAGTCCACAAAACACATGTAGTATGGGTTGGCAAACTCCCATGCCCCCTCAACGATTTGTTCCACAGTTGGGACGGACTCTGCATTGTTCCTTCTCAATCCGAGTTTTAACTTTCGGTCGGAGTCTCCTTTCCAGCACCTCGGCATTTTCATGGACGCAAAATTTCGTTTTTCTGACAATTAATAAGCAGGAACAGATAAAACCTATATACTTGTAGTGCCACATATTTATAACTATTATAATAGTAATAATAAAGCCACAACTACAATAAATTTTGCGGGCAGTCGGAGACTGGAGGTTAGGGAACCAGCCTTGGTGACGAGAAGGTGGCCAGCTTGATCCCCTAAACCAACAAAACACGACTGAAGTGCCCTTGAGCAAAGCACCTAACCCCTAACTGCTTGCCGTGCACATGGCTGCCCACTGATCCTAATGTGTGTGTGTGTGTGTGTGTGTGTGTGTGTGTGTGTGTGTGTGTGTGTGTATATGTGGGTGCTTTGCTGCACTGATGGGTTAAATGCGAAGGACAAATTCCTCTGTGTGTGGAAGCATACTGGTCTATGAGTGGCTCTTACAGGGGTTTTTACCAACTGTGCTGTACTACATCTAAATGAACAGGCCTCAGTGTATAATGCAACAGGTATCTTGTCAGCGCTCTTTGATTACGGACATTTACAGTATTGGGCAGCAACTTACGATTTGATAATTTCTTACTCAAGTAGGTGAAGGTAGTCTTGCCCAGGGACCTTTACTGGTATAGTGTAGGGTGCTTGCCCAGGTGCCCAGGTAGGGGATCAATCCCAAGTCTACAGTGTGGGAGGTGGAGGTGTTACTGGTTGTTCCAGGTAGTCCCACAGATTTTCAAGAGGATTCAATTTCGGGGATTTTGCGGTCCAGTCTGGATGTGTGAATGCTCCTGAATGTTCATCATGCCAATCAGTCACATCTGCAGCCCTGTGAACACCATAACTGTCATCTTCGAATACAGGGATAGGAATGTTGTGTTCCTCTGTAAGATGATGAGCAAAAGACAAAACCTGGTTGTCCAGCAGCTCAATGTAGGCACTGTGGTTCAGATTTACTGTCACCTCAACCAAAGAACCCATTTCCACATAATTAAAACACCCCCAGAACATCACAGAGGGGACTCACTTTTTGTCTAGGGAGCTTATTTACAAGTAATGCTTTATTTATTAATTACTTTTTATATTTGCTGTTATTGATTTCGGCCACCAAATGATGACCAAAATGAGGATTGTTAGGATGTTAATAGGTACATATCCCATCGTCTCTGCTGGGTTTCTCTATTATGGGTGTTATTCTATTATCCGTATTCTAGGCATTTTTACCTACAGTGTAGGTGAGCTGAGGGTTAAGATGTGTGTGTGTGTGTGTGTGTGTGTGTGTGTGTGTGTGTGTGTGTATATATAACTCTATTAATGTAAATGAAAACATTGTGATAATTAATGTTAATTAATATCATGAAGTCCTGGTGGCTGCTGCGTGATTTTAAAATAGGACAGCTCGCTATACTGGTTTTACACTAACAATGGCACAGCTTAGCGAACGCTGGCCCACGGTGACAAAGGGGAGCTATTGTGTGCTGGTTAAAGGGAGTTCTTTCAGACTGTCAAAGTACATTTACGTAAGAGCTCTCGATGCTCTAGTACAGACACTCACTGTCTCCTTATGGACACTCTAATGCGTCCACTTTGAGTTTCGCTCCCTGCCAGCGTTCCACACATGTGCGAACAATCAAACCCAGCGGTGATGATCCATTTTGCTCATTTATGCTCACGCTTGCTCTTTCTCTCATGAAAAGGCATTACACATCACACCCTGTGAAAAAGCTGGAGTTCTCTCCAGAGCTGCTGGAGAACTGAGGACTTTGTTTGACCCACTTTGCCACAGATGTGTTCTCCCAGTGGGCTGTTCGCGTCACAGAATGCCTCGTACCTTGCACATACGCATACATGGAAGGACAGCAGACCAGGACTACTTCACCCGGTGTACTGCTATAATGACGTGTCAAACGAGCACATCACAGCATACAAAGCATCATAGGGGTGTAGTACATAGTGGAGGTGGACCGGGGGCAGAAATAATTACATCTAAATCAAATTCCCATTCCTCACGGAAGCTGAATTCCAAATGAGTTCTCAGAGACGCAAAACATGCTGACCTAATTAGGCCCCAGGAGAATCCAATTTTCTGACTTCTTTTTGGAGCATTTTTCATCGTTATCATCAGCAGGGAGCGAGACGGTGGGGAGTGGGGGGGGGGGGGCGGGGGGCAAAAAACAGAACGCAATTAAGCATTCAAGGAGATATGAAGATGCTTCGGGGTGGATGGGAGGCTACCTTGTTATCAGGAGGAATAAAATCATGTGAAGCCGGGTTATGAGCTGTGTGTGGGCTTGCGTGGCATGTACGCCACTCTGATCGTGACAGACCCTCTTTTTTGTAGGCAATATAAAATGGTGAAAGGGTTAATGGAGTGACTCTTCAGTCTGGCGTGAAAGGGAGACTCGGAGCCTCGGCAGCCCAAGAGTCATTGGGGTGTGGGGTTCCCTTCTCATTATTAACACATTAAACATGCGAGGAACTGAAAAGGAAAAGCTAATTAATGGAGCCAGACTGATGAGTGAAGTGCTACGGAGGCTTTGTCCTGTGATCATGCACTGTCTGGCACACACGTTCACACGTAGACACATGTGCACACACATGCTTCAGCACACACTCTGACGGAGTAGGATCATAGTGGAAACAAAGAGGCTCATTCCTGCCCTGTCCGGAACCATACATCGTTTTCTTGTTGGCTTTTCTATGGAATCGCTGCATTGGAGACTATAGGGCTGCAGTCAGTGTTCCAAACACATGCAAACAATCAAACCTGGCTGTTCAATAATCTCTAGATTATTTGACTATTTTGGTATTTTGGGACTATTTTAATCAAATAATTGATCAAATAATTCACAGATTATTTGACAATGTTGCTGTGTTTTAAAAAACTATTTCAATAGAATAATCTATTGATTTTTATTTGAAATCCTAAATAAAACTCCAATATCCTAAATAGATTTTCCCTAAAATGTACATAAATGTTTTTAATTTAAAGAGTGTAATCTGTGCTTTGTGTATTCTGCTGTCTGTCTACACTCGGTAGCAACTAAATTCTACAATCAATACAATAGAGAAAATTATGTCACCAACTAATTGACTATTAAATTAGTTGCCAACTTATGTGGTAGTGGATTTTAGTGGATCTTATTCGTTGCAGCCCTGCTGGAGACCCAAGCTTTTAAAAGAACTGTCTGGGGTTGTGCAATATATAAAGTTTGCTGTCGGTATAAATTATTCATAAAAACTTCAAAGTTAAATAAATAAATAAATAGATATGAAATGAAAATGAAATTAAATGAAATATTGGATTAGACTGAAAATATGTTTTGCTCTAGTACTAAAACTGGGCATTATGTTAAGTTTAAATTACAGTCCAACCTTGCTAATGATTAAATTGATTGGATTTAAGCTATTAAAGCAACACTATGTAAGTTTGGGGGATTTGGAGACCTCTTTGGTGGAAAGGTGTAATTGCACCCACCATGAGGAAGTCAGCTGCACATTAGAAGTGTAGATACATTACAGAGAAAAATTCAAGTAACTTTAAAGCGAGATCTGTCCTTTATTAGCAGGATTTTTGTTAATACAGATACATCCTTCAAAACCTCGATATTGGCTGGACGTTATATATGCTGGTGTACCAAGAATCTTACAAGCAAAGTACTATACATAAAGGAGGAAATGCTCCTTTCCATGATTTAGTTTGTATGCTTTGTTGTAAACTCCTCTTCTCCCTTGTCCTTCTGTCATATGTAGCAAATCTGTCGCAGATTTCTGTTTGGCTTTGTAACGGGATCACATACCTGCCTGGCTTTGACCAGCCTTATCTTAGTTCTGACACTTGAATGGACAGCCTGGCAGACCTTGAGTTGAAGCGAGACAATAAATCACAAAGCCAGCAGAGCTCGCAAATGCTGTGAGAGGTCGCCACACTGCATGAGAGCGGAGCATCGGCGATAACAGAAATCCATCTCAAATAATAACGTGGGTGAGTGAAAAAAGGTGCGAGTTCATCACACAGCCCAAGCACTGCTTAGCCTCTTATTATTATTACACATGTGCAAGAGATTGTAGATCCAGCGTGCCCTGCCAGGCATCTTCGACTGGCTGATTGCAGAGGAGATTGGATCCCTCTGTGTCTTCTGTATACACAGCACCAGCAGGAGATGAAGGTCTAAAATTGGAATGAAGCGGATGCAGATACCGCTGGATCCCAGGACAGCCTGAAATTGAGGTGGAGAGGGCAGCAGGGGCAGGAGTAAAAATGGAGGCCATTTCGTTATTAAAATGAGAGACCACATGTTTTCTTATGGTTTTGTTTCTACCCATTTGAAAGGTAACAGGAATCCAGCAGGAAATCATACATTTATTTATTTTAAAAAGGGACCCAGGGAAAGAGCTCAGATCTTTTTTTCCAGCATGCTTCCAGTGGATGCATAAAAACATCTGAGGAAATTGAAAAAAAAGGCTATCTGCCACAACTGGCTGACCATGAGAGACGAGATGGGGGAGTGGGGCGAGTAGCAATCTGACATTATATTGAAACAGCAGATGTGCCTTGTGGACCACAATGAAGAGATTTTACTGATAAGATGCTGGTGAAGAATCAGTAAATCTGAGGAAACGTCTAAAAGACTGGAAACTCTGAGATTTGTTTCTAAACACATTACACATGATGGACGATAATTCCTGAAAACGTGTGTAGTACGAAATTGTGAATTGCTTTTTATCATTTCATTGTTCAGGATTTTTTGGGAATTCCTTAAATCATGGCTCGATGATGCACTGGAACCATACTTAGCATGACCCCTTGTTACGAACCCGGCCTTTCTTTGTGTCCGGCCTTGGGCTTTTGTTGTGCCTTCCTTCTGTTAAATTATGTGCAGATCCATGATTGACCATTTGGGGCGCCTTCTTGTATAAAAGGTCATCGAGGCACCATCTTGGGAGGTGTTCACTCCCCTCAATCATGACCTGGAAGAACTCTTGTCCAGACCAGCCTGGCACTCTTCACTGCTCTTCCGTCTCACTTAGCTTGTAAAATTGCATCAAAGCTCTGTTAGTCTCTTAAAACTGTGGGACTCAGGGGATCAGTGCCTTTAGTTTTACCCACCCTGTTTTTAAGGTATTGTGTATTTGTTCCTTTTTGTGTTCCGGTTCAGTAAGTGTCGTAATCTTGAGTTAGTTGCTATTAACTTCAGGCTAACTTAAGGCTAACTAGCTATGCAGTACATTGAGTAACCAAGTCTACATGACTTGTAGACTACATAAGACCAGCGTGTTGTGTCTCTGGATGATATGTTAGCTGGGACGCCCTGCAGAAATGGGAGTTATAAATTACCATTCTGTTGCAGGCTGAGAGGAACAAGGTTGGTTCCTGGGTGGGTCAGTGTCCTCTGGCTATGAATTTGATTCTGGCTCTGGTGGCTCAAACGGATATAGTCATGCAAGTCCAATACAGCTGGTCGTAATCACATTTGACACTTGAGAGCAGCTCCACCTTTCACAGAATAACTTGCCAATTTATTTGATCATTCAAATTTGGCTGGGCAGTTAATAGGGTGGGAACGAATAATCGATTTTCTGATTATGAATCACTCAATTACCAAATAACTCTTATGTAGCTATTAGCATTAAAAATGCACATTTGCTAACTAGTAACAAGGACAATAAAGATAAATTAACTTTCCAGCTAAAAGATGAATAAAATCTAAAATCTAAATTTTAAATGTAAACAGTGCATTAATCTGTGCTCTGTGCATTCTGTCTACACTCTGTTGCAACTAAATTGTACAATCACAGGTCCTTACTGAGATGGAGAAAACTACGTCACCAACTAATTAAATTATTTGCCAATCAGTTTGGTGTCGATTGATGCTTGCCAGCCTAGTGGTTAATAATATATTTTTTTCTGTGACAAACAGATATTTATTACTGCTGTATATAGACTTGATGCCCTAGTGATTCACCAAAATGAAAAATCTTGCCCAGAATTGAAAATCAAACACACTAGGTGTATTGCAGTGTGTAGATTACATGTGCCACAAAATCCAACCATCTGAACAGAAAAGAAAAGAGAACAGTTGGAGGCAATTAATTTCATTATTTGCTTTGTACTTCTGCAGATGTACAGTCGTTTCCTTTCTGTTTTCTGCTTCTGTTGGTTTTCTGTATTCTGCATATTGAGTGGGACATCATGTTTTCAAGTGCTATCAAGCCTGTAGAGGAGACGTCCTTGGATGATGTACTCTTCTTGATACTCAGCATGACGTCTGTTGTTTGTAACTGATCTAATCAAAGATGTAAAGTACTGTAACTGTAACTGTAAAGTACACTAACCAGTCAAAAGTTTCTAAATGGATGTTGGTTATCTTAAATACGTTACAGGCTTACACTTAACACTTCCAACTGATGAGATGATCCTGATATGCCACATTGATGTATTATACTGTATTATATTTCTGCCATATCACCACCTCTAATATATATTTAGTTATTTTTGTAAATTTGTAAATCTCCTTTTCTGCACAGTTTTAAAGCTCTAGTTCCCCTTTTAGTTTAATGAATATTCATGATGGACAGACTAATAGAATTGGTCCAAAACTGCTTAGAAATCAATCTTGTTATATCAACCTCCATTGCAGGTTAAGAAAGCTGTTTCATCCTCTTTTAAAGTTCTATTCTGGAGGTTTTTAAGGTGGACTGTATAATTCCAAGAGTGCTATTTTATAGTTTGATGAGGAGAACCTTCAATGAGTAGCCGTGTCTAAACATTTGCCTGGTAGTGTAGTTTCATGTGGCTGACATATTCACTGTTTATCTGCTGCCACTCAAACTGTTTAAATGCATTTGCACCAGTGCAGCACAGTGAATAAACATCCCTGTGTCTAATATTTATTAGCACTTTGCAGTGGGTCTTTTTGATTTTTGGTTGGTGCCGAGTCTTAACCCTAATAAACCTTCCTCTAAAGCCATTAAACCATGGCCACACTCTGGATAATGCTGTAATATTTGCTACGATATGTTGTGGTTAGGTAACTGTAGTTATCTAATATCATCAAATATCATAAATATGTCATAATTGGGAGCCAGTGACTGTTGCGTAAGAAGGTAGAACACCAAATAAGAGGGGACGAGAGAGATAGAGAGACTGAGTATGACATGAAACTTGAGATTCATGCATTGCTAAATACCTGCATGGATAAAAGATTACTGTGTGAGGTTGCTGAATTATGTGCGTCAAACGGATTGACTCCAGGATAATCGCACCAGTTGCATCCTGCCCCTGTTCGGCAGACACAAACACACTCGGAACTATGTCATTGCCTACTCAGCTCAGACTGAGCAATCTTTTCTTTCATAACCAAAAATGCTCCCAAAGCAGAAAATAAAGTCTGAATGGGTTGTTTTTTGGAATTGTGTCTTATATATGTGTAATGTATATTTGTTATGGTCTTTTTAGGCCCCATGTATATGTGGAATTGTGATGTTAAGTGATTACATATATTGGCATACCTAGCAACCTAACGAACTTCACTGATACAACAGGATTTTGTACCATCCCTGGAAACAAATCTTCCCAGATCAATAACTTCACAACTTCATATAATCACAAATTTGCACCAAACACACCTGTAACTGTATGTAGAAATATTCACTTCATAAAGTTGTTCTCCCACATACACACTGCAAAAACAAAAACCCATACAGGAACCAACTGAACTTACAGTTCTAATGTTACGGAATGTTCCACATGCTTGAAAGACAGAACCATTATAATCATCATGATTAACCACTTTTCCAGGCTTAACAACGCTAATTAGCTAGCTAGCTAACTTACTGTTTAGCTTATTGGCTGCAATGAACCAATATACTTCTTTTCTATGCATACACAGACACAGACAGACACACATCGACATTTACACAGAATGGTGTATTTTTCTCTGTCGAGTGTTAATATCAGAAGGAACACTCGTTCTGTGGCCGCTATAAGCGCTAATAGCGTTAGCTTCTCCTACCCAGCAAACTATGGTCGTCCGTGGATGTCTAAAATGTGTTTAAATATAGTCAGATACGTGATTTCAACGTTGTTTCAACGGTTCAAACGTTTATTGGGTAGCTGGTCTCCTGATGTAGAAATGCTTTCTACAGAGTAATAACTCTAAGCATATGGATCAGTACATCATCATACCATCCCAGTTTACACTCTGGAGCTTTTATTGGTGTATAATAGTGCTGCTTTAACTTCATTTTCATCTGGAGAGTAAAGGATTCACTAAACTGTGATTAGCTTTAGCTGCTAATGTTAGCAAAAACAGAGGATTCTCAGTGCTAATACCTGCTGGAAAATTGGAAAAATAAAAGTAAATCCATTACATACTCTGGTATATCTGAGTATTACAACCAAGAAGGCTCTGTCTGCAGGCCAGTGGCATTCAGTGCATGTGTTGACACTTGTTTCAGTTTTCTTAGCGACTGTTAGACTGATAACACTTTAATAGTTTGGGAGGATCAATTTGCGTTGGGCTGACGTTATAGTTTAAGCTTTAGACTAAAACAAACTTCCGTTTGAAAGCATAGAAACATGGGTAGGGTAAATATAGCAGGGTAAATATTACACAAATTACGCTAAGGTGCCTGGGATAGCCAATGGGTTATGTATACATATCACTCAATTACCCGTAAATTTCACCTAAGTTGATAGTTGGCTTTACTTATATGTATTATTTATCTATACATGTACTATATATGTGCAGCAATAAAACGTGACCTCACACTTAAACTGTCACACATATATACATTCACAGGGTAAATTGCACATAAACCTACATATGTTAACGCGTTATGTGCAACATCGCTTGTATTTTGGCAAAGATGTTCCTTCGTGGATGGTAATGGTGACACAAAGAACCAGCACAAACACCAGATGTCTTCGTACATTCAGACGGCACAATCGTATGCGCTGTACTGCGCTGCCACTGGCCTGAAACTGCTGGCTTGAAACAGTTGGCGTAAATGTGCAGCTCTGCAGTGCTGCGGACAGATATTATTGTTACAACCTCCAATGCAACGTAATTTAACCGTTTTTGACAATGTTTTATCTGTTATGATTGAATCCATTGTAAACTGTGGATTACACTGAGCTACATCCTTTCTAACTGGGGGAGAGTTCTACACCCGGAAGTGTTTCAGAGCCCTCGGTGAACACACAACAGTGAATTTGTTGAATAGGTCTAAAATGATGTGTGACTGTCAAGAAGCTCAAGAAGCATGTTTATATTGGTCCATTCATTGTGACATTTAAATACTATTTAAAAGGCACCTGCCGGTTTTAATAATGTAAAAACTATGTGGGAAAAGATGATCACCCTACTATAGCAATGGCAGACATAACTGCTGAAAAAAAGTAACTTAGACCAGCACAGAGTTCATTTTGAAAATGAATACATTATCACAAATCATAATGCCATGATATTCAATATTTTCTGTATTCTCTTACACCTCTATGCGGTTCTGCTTCTGAGATTCAACCTGCTTGACTGTTAATGATAAGCTCAGGCATCCACTGATGGTTAATGGCTAAAGCAGGAGCTGTACAATGTTGCAGAGGTTTCCCGCCACTACCTCCTGCTCTGGGCCGTAATGACGTGCTGCATTAAGTGGCTTAGACAGTCCTGCTAATCTTGCATTCGGTGACCGACAAACACAACCACCTATAATTCCCTCCTGTGGTTATAAATAACCAATCCCTTTTAGCCTGCAGCCATGTTGCACACCACCACAGGCACGATTTCAGACGAGTCCATTGTTTGATTTGAAACGGTATTCAACTGGCAACGCCGGTCAGCATATCAGCACAGGGCAGTCAATACGTGTACTAATTCATTGTTTTGCTCCAAGCAGTTAGATCTCATATTCCACACCATAAAACTGGGAACATCTTGAGCATATTAAGGTTGGGAATGAAAAATCCCATTGAGTAATTGCCATGAAAAGTGCAACCAAAATGAGCATTTTACTCGATACACTGAGAAACCAGCTGTAGATAAACACATGCCTCTGGTTAAAGAGGAATATTACAGTGCTCTGGATATGGATCTCAGCTCCTGTGTTTGAGGTAAATCTTGTGATCTGATTTTCTGCATCAGTGTAACAGAACACCATGCAGGACATTAAAATCTAAGAGGGGTCTGCTTTCATCTCCCCTGGGTCTTAAACCCAAGAGCATACCAAAACTCTGGATGCACAATGATGAGGGTCTGAGGCCCTGGAATCTGGGATCATTTCCCTTAAAAAGCAATATCGGCATTGCAGAGATTTGCATGATTTCAAACCAAAATTTGAGAATCTATTTTACTCCGGAAGAATGACTTTGTGACTTAAAAGTTGAATTCTATTAATGTTAATGCAGGTGGATGTTGTCCCAATTTAGACATTTGTTATTAATGTTGGAGTATCTGCACTGGTACCAGCATCAGCAGATATGCACACGAAAAACACTGGATACTGGCATCTGCCCACAATTCCTCGATGTGTGTTCCTAACTGACATATCCACCATTCTCGATTTTACATATCCAACCTTCTGACAAAGGAAGATAAACACACAAAGAACTGTATATAAATACTCCAAAACACACACTACTGAAGCTAAACCTTGCGGGAAATTTGTGAAAAAATGGAATACCGCTGTGCTTGAACCAAGCCATGCTGAACGCAGACAATAAAATGTAGCAACTAGAAAATATTTAAATGAATAACTGTGTTTTTGTAACCCCCTTTAAATAACACCACCCGCTCCCTCACTCACTGAGTGCATCATGCGGAGGAGGATTTTCTTTGGGAATAATGAACATGCCTCCTGGGGCTGAAGATGAAATATTTCTTTTCATGAATAAATCTGACGGAGTGGCCGGGGGGTGTTTGGCTTGGCAGCAGCACTTACTGAGGCCCAGTCAATAACAGCCAGGCCCGGTTTCTTCGTCTAATGATCCAGAGAGATTACATGTCTGCTAGGAGGGATCTAGAGCAGGAGACAGCTTGGTCAGAGTTATTCGCTCGCCCACTGTCTCGCTGTCAGAGAGGTCACAAGCCTGAAGCTAGCACTGCAAGGTTTGAGTTGCAAAATTAAGGGTTCCAAAAATAAGAGTCAGAGTATGAACCAAAAATGCCTCCAAAACAGAAATTAAGATCTTACTAGGTTGCACGAATAGCTGCACCCAGAAGGAATCAACCAACAGGAATGAAACTTGCTGGGTAGGTTTGATATTCTGAGACATGCAAACAACTGAAGTTTCACGCTCGGCCACGCATGTGAAGTAGGCAAGGACGGCCCTTATCGCTGCACCCAACTGACACAACAGCCACGATTGCAGACATTCAGCGAGATGTGATGTCCGCCATAAGTCATCCTGTTAGCGACAGCACCACTGGCAGACGGCTGCATGACACAGGACTACATGCATGCAGAGCGCTATGACGACTGCCCGTAACACCACATTGACGTCGCTAAAGACTGCAATGGTGTCGTGGAGTGACTCAGAATGGCAGCGGGTCTTCAGTGACGAGTCCCGCTTTTGTCATGGTGGAGATGATCAACGAATCCCTGTGTGGAGGCACCGTGGTCAGCGCCAAGATGAACTCGTAACATTTCCAGAAGGCCTGGTGTCACTCCACCCTACCACAAAATCTGCAGGAACTGTGTGAGAATATTCAGTATTCTAAGACTGAACAGGGAAGATATCCCTGTAGATTCTGTTTACATACACAAATAAACACAGTGTAAAGGGCACGTGCCAGTTTTAATAATCTCAATGTGATGTGAAAATGATGTTCACTCTAATATACCACTTACTAGATACGGTAATACCAAATTTCACCAATAGGCAGACATATATGGTTCTAGGGATACTGCATTGGCAAGAACCTGGTGATATGATACAAAGACACAAGCTTGAAGCTAGCATTGCAAGGTCTGAGTTGAGCTGCCAAAAATAGAGTCAGTACGAAGGTCTGAAATACATCTACAGAACCAAGTTTTGTGCATTTGGTTCTCAAAATGTTTATGAATTACATGTAGGTGATACAATATTACACTTGCACTCAGATCTTTTGCCTGTATTCAAATGAGCATTCATTATAGATAAGCTGGAATGAAAGCGCTAGTATGGAATTTTATCTTTTAGTGGCCCCCACTTCTTCTATCGAGTAAAAATGAACCGATCAAAGGAAAATGGTAATGAATCTGCATGAGGGAGAGCGTTCTCGAGATAATCTGCATCTTTAATTGATCTCCAAATCCTATTTGAAACATTCGCTGGTGCAGCGGGTCTTGTCTCCTTGCCTATAGTCAGAGCAGAGAAAGATGTAATTGGCCTCACCGCCACAAACAGAAACACGAGACCCCTTGCTGAGCTGCAGCTTTCTGCTCTGAGTGTCACTCATTCAAGGGTACACACATTTTCTTTCCCTTACCATATTAGTGGCAAATCCGTTGGCTCAGCTGTACCTGCAGACATGTTTGCAAACTTACACTGCAGAGCAGCTTTCCCGCTGCAATTTGACCCTCAGAATTACTATATCAGAAATGTGCTGTCATCAGGTTAAACAAACTGCTGTTCCCTGCTCCCCCATATTTCAGTTAGGCTTCCTCACTGCAGGCAGACACTCCGTGGCATTGGCCCTCCATTGTTCCCTGCCAGAGGCTCATCAGAAGCTTCAGTCTGGTGGGTATGGGATAAGGCGGGGGGGATGCTGACTGGGGGAATTGCAGTGAATATAAAGAGGCGGGTTTTGCTGAGCTCAGAGACCGTAGCCGCAGTCCACATTCCACTGCAGTTGTGGAGGTAGCCCCGCTCGGAGTCACTCAACATAAATAACCCACCGCATTGACAGGAAGAGAGCAACTGGATCGATCCCGGCGCAGAGTGGCACAAACCAGACGCACATAAAGTTCTGTTATAGACGGCTTACGCTAAGCACACATAAACTATGGGCACTATCCTGTATTACTGGAAAAGCGCTCAACTTAATTGTGTTTTTGTGCAGTAATCAGCATTGATTGATTCCTGCTGTTTGTAAACACGGCTCCCTCTTCACGTTACATGGATAAAAAAAAAATGAACATTATTATTATACATTATTATACGTATCATGTATTTGTATATCATGTACTAATGTACCATCATAATCTTGGCCTTTACAGTAATGATGTTGCAGAAAGCCACACTGCAGTGTTTGTAATAAAGACTGGACAATGCACCTTTTCCTTTACAGCCCTGATATTATATTATGACTCTGATTATCAGCCGATACCAATATTTGTCTTCAACATCTTAAAAATGAGCTTTGCGATAGACTGGCGGCCTGTGAGTGCGCTGGGACAGGCTCCAGCACCCGCCACGACCCAGAAGGATAAGAAGCTAGTCTGTCAAGCTATTGGAGTGGATTTATTCTTATTTTCAGATATCCAGTGTTTTTGCTGATATTGGGCCAATACCAACACTTGGCATTGGATCAGTGCCATGTCTAGTTTCTGTTATGTTAGGACTTGTATATTAGAATTAGAGATAGATGATTAACTGATTAACCATTAACTGAAAATGAATCAATGCCATCACTTAAATGACAACTCTGAAAATTAAGAGTGCAGTTAAAAATGTACAGTGTGATAAAACTACAGGGATGTACATCCGCAAGACAACTACTTCATCCATGCGTTTGGAGAGGCTATAGAGAAGGACGTGTAGATGACAACTGCTTTCTAAAAGCTATTATGGTACATAGTGATTGCTAGCTCAGGTCATGGCATTTACATGAATTTTTAAATGAAAGGAAATTATCACTTTGGAAATGTAGAATATAGAACTTTCTGTAGCCCATCATTATATATTCCACTCATTTATGTGTTGAATTTAATTTTAAATCTGCCAAATGTAAATGCATATAAACTATTACACAACGGCTTTGAACGTGGCTCAGTCAGTCAGATTTCAGAACCAGCACTCTGTTTGTTTTATAAGTGATACGGGTTGCATTCTTGAGTGTAGGTTTGTCCGTTTACCTGAATACTAATGACAGGTAGCGATTATCGGCCAAAAGAAGTGCCAATATTATGTGTCCTGGATCAGAATATGTAATATATGAAATATGCAGAAATATAATTGTGAAATATAACATGTAGAAATATAACAGCTCTAAAGTACAGTAATGACTGTAGCTATACAGCTGTAATGCAATGCTTAACAAGAATCTAATGGCATGAAAAAGTTCAGTCCTAATACATTAAACCTCTTAGTTTAATGTGCCGTTTTACATATGACACACTCTACAGTCAAATAAGATGATGCCTTTGCTTCACACTGCATGATATCGCATACCAGTTATAATTAATAAGCTGAAAGGGAGAGAGAATAAATGCGACATCTGGTGCACATTGATGATGCTCAATCTAAACTCTCCAGGATTTGCCCATAAAGGAACCGCCATTAGCGTCCTATCTGCGGCAGCCTGTGCACTGGCACTATTCTTCTCAATTACACCAACATCTGCAGCTGCTTGTGACTCTAATGTGCCTTTATTGTGTCCATACGCTAGAGGTGTCTGGTGCTGGGCTGGCATGCGTGCACAAAACACAGGTGTTTCCCAGACCCTGCCATGTCAGATTCCTCTAATTCAAGTGCCAGGGTTAGGCCAGCTGATGCTTGCTCGGTCATCACCACCTCCAGGTTTGCACAGCTGTAACCTGCACGTTTGTGCCATCGTTTTGTTGGGTTGGGTCTTTTCAACCATTGCAATCCAGACTCTCACTGCAGCTGCCAAATGCTTTATGACTTTGAGTGGGTATGTTTAGCAGTGAAATTAAGACAAGCAGGGACCTATTTAGCCTGAGTTCTTCCTGGTTTTAATTTTGCAGTCTCCAGCGTGGAGAGTTGAAAACAGCTCAGTAGCATTAGAAACTGAGTAAGATAACGCAGGCTGCTTGGGGAGAGATGGGCCAGTGGAACAAAAATTTCCCCATGTAATTAAAAAAAACCCAAAACAGCCAAACATATTTGTTTTTAATTCTACACTGGACTGGATTTTCTTACATAAGCTCTACAGACAAAAAGAGTCACCTTGCGTGTTTAAGGTGGTAGTAACTTCAGGCTCCTGCAGATGGTGTTGCACAAGGATGATGGGGCTATATATACTTGCAGGGTATGTGACAGTCATTCATAGATTGAGAAGAGGTGGTACAGTGCAGTGAATGTCTCGCTCCATGTGTAGAAAATGGCTCCAACGCAGATGGTATTGATGGGATTAAAGGAGTGATTGCATTTGGGCGTGTGAAGGAGGTATCTGAATTTGCAGGTATATAGAAGCGTAGGGTCAGGGATGCATTCACCAAATCTGGCCCAACTGCACAATTCTTTGATGCGAGAGTGTCTGTACATTGATATGGCCTACATCCAGAAACCTCTCCAGTCCATGCCAAATCTAATCACATGGAGGTATTTCAGTTGCAGGGGACTTGTATTAGGTAAGTAATGGGAAATGCCTATTCCAATGATGCTTGTGGCCCTGAAACCCATAAGGCATTAACTAGGCAGATATGGCTCTGGGTTCTGAGAAGGCCTAAACCCTCTATTAAGACTATAAAAGCTAAGCTTTTCACTAGTCAACTGACAGTGTTTAGGGCACGTCTAGGGGATAATGTGGTCATTAAAACCAATCTCTTTTGCTTTAATGGTTCAGAACCTGCTCCTTCAGCATTACATCTCCATCAAGGCATAAAAAGCACTTGTACTAATGAGCTCATAATAACAACCCGGAGACAATAGACGCTGAGTTAAGAGCTTCATTTGAAAGCACACAACTCCTAGAGTCAGGTGCAGTCTTTCAGAATAGGTCCTAAAGGAAAAGCCAAGCACCTTAAGCATTTGTTACTACATCATACAATGCTCTATCTAGGCCTGTACGATCAACACAACATACACCCTGGACTGTACATGTCTGATCTCTGAAGTGAACAAGTAAGCCCCAATCCAAAAGAGCTTTGCACACAAATAGGGCAAGCCACAGCTCGATGGGCAATCCCTGTGGGTTTGGGTTAAGAGTTAGATTGAATGTGCCTTCACAGCTGATGAGCTAGATGTTGAGGGGGATTAGACTGGCTATATATAACCGCAGTAATCGTGGCCCGTATCTGTTGTGTGATGAGGATTCCCTTGCAAAGCAGACCGTCTCAAATTGTCCATTGTGTCGGCTGTGTCATCTAGAGGCTGTAAAATGTTCTCTAGCTGACCCATGTAGCGTATGGCCGAGCCGCACCAACAAACATTATCGGCCAAAACTAAAACTAAAAAACTTTTTAACGTTCAATTTAAGTCAACTAAGTCTAACTAAGAATCGAAAGACAGTCCCTACACTAGGGCTGCAGTGATTAATTAACTTAGTCAACTAAAATCAATGACCAAATTAGTCGACAACTAATTTTATAGTCAATTAGCTGGTGACATTGTTTCCTTTATTTCAGTAAAGACTTGTGATTGTAGAATTTAGCTGTAACCAGAGTGTACACAGATAGCAGAATGCACAAAGCCCAGCTTAATGCACTGTTTACATTTTAAATTTAAAGAAAACATTTTAAAGAAAAAAGATTTAATATTGTTATATTTTATTGCTGCTACTTTGCACATCCTTGGTTTTAAATATTGACAGTAAAAAGATATTGGAGTTTTATTTAGCTTTTGTAATAATAGTGATATGTTTTATTTGTATAGCACCTTTCTTACATAAATGCAGCTCAAAGTGCTTCACAGAGTGCTGTAAAAGAAAAAAGAGGGAAACAGTGCACCCAAAATAAGACTATACATTGAAGAAACTGGCAATATAAACATAATTGGGAGAGTCAAAAATTAGGAGTGAAAGTAAGATAAAATAGAAATAAAAATACAGATAAAATGGTAATATTAGATAATATTAGCAATAAAAAGAAAATCAGAGACA
>CM067487.1:15673003-15688720 GCA_034552555.1 Semaprochilodus insignis | reverse complement strand
GAAGCTTTGTGTCTACTGGCACTGCTAAACAGCAATCTATCCAATGTCCAAAGATTATGTAAATCTTGATGGCTTGGAAATCCAGACTGAGACCAGCAATAACTCAGAAATATACACAAACCTATTTATGAAACCACCCACCAAAGTATGCCCCAAACGGGGAATGCATGACTGGAATCAGCCAACATCAAATTCAGAGATACAATGGGTGCCTCCTTACTCCAACTTTCCCACCCAGCACTCACAATCCCACTGCAATGTCTGCACTGCCTTCAGACACCACAGTTAGATGAATGGCACAAAAACCCAGTGAACCTCATTAGTGTCTCTATGACACCCACACACTGACTACAACCCCAGACTGTATTTATAGGCTCTTGTACGTCAGTGATGCTGATGCGACAGGAGTGATGAAACAAGCACAGCAGCGCCTAAAGCTTCTTACGCTGATGGTCGAACTGCCTCTATATCTGTCCCTCTGGACATTTCTGGGTATCTCTGGACAGACTACGCACTAGAAGGAATCTCCAGAATGCTCACTGGCCACCTGAAAGCTGCACGCGTCATGACGCTCCTGTCAGGCAGCTTTACCGGACTGCCTGACACCTTTACAGCAGAGAAAAGCTCGAGGTCCACGTTCAGACATACCTTCAGTTGCATAGTTGTGGTCGCGGAGGAAGCTGTTGTTGATCTTGCGGGTGTCTATGTCCTCGTCCATTGAGAAGGCGGTTTTACGCTGGGGAGCGAAGAGCGGAAGAACCGGGATCCATGATCCGCCGCCGTTCGTTTAGAGGCGCGCGGACATCGTCCCCACAGAACCGGCAGAAGGAGAAGAAGAGAGATGAACACTCCCAGACAAAATTAAGAAGCAGTGGGGGGTCACCGGGTCCGCAGTGTCCAAAACCTGGGCGTGTCAGTGAGGCACGGAGCCGACAAGGAACCGGGTCTAACGGCTCAGTTTAATGGCCGGAGGACGTGGACACGCAGCGATGAGCGGTGCGACGAGAAAGCATGGCGACAAAACAGCTGTCACGTGCAGTCCTCCTGAGTTTAGAGACTTTAGTAACGGTGAGCGGCGAGTTTAGCCTCAGCAGCTGCGGCTCGGTCTCCTCGCTTGTCGCTCTGCGCGCGATGGAGTGGCGCAGCCTGCAGCGCACGGACTCACCGGGATTAAACCCCGCCCCCTCTCCCCCACAGAACCACTGCCAAATAGGTCCTGCCCACTCACCAGCAGAGCCGCTGCCAAAAGGCTCCGCCAATGAAGCCCCGCCCCCATCAGAGCCACTGCCGCAGAGGCCCCACCCCCTCCCACAGACTCACTGCTAGAGGCAGGTCTGCTGCTGAACATCTGAAGATCCTATCAACATCCTATTCCCCGACTTACATCACTTATTATCCAATATGCAAGTATTGCAAATACTTTCGGGACTGGAAGGTTAATACGTGCTAACATAAAGACTAACAATAAACAGCAACAGCCTAAACAAATAAAGCCATAAATATCACAGACTTGCAGGAACACGTAGAGGCAAGAAACAGCAAGAACTAGCACTGGCTGGAGGCTCCGCCCTTTATCACAGCCTCACTGCCAAAGAGGCCCTGCCCCCACCTTTAGTCACTGCGACAGGGGCTCCGCCCTCGAATAGACCCCGCCCACACGGGGGTCTGCGTCAAAGTGCTCAGGACCTTTTTACTGATACAGCTGTAGCAGAGTCTGGTTTAATTTTGTGTGCGTGAGTATTTTTGTAATGGTACTTGTAAGGACCACTGACACTGCATGGATACTGCTAAAGACCCTATGAATGACCTCAAATATATTGTGATATAGTGCGTGTGTATGTGTAGGACAGAGAAAGAGATGAGAGAGGGAGAAACACACATTGTGCCTGTGGGCAACAATGAGACCTCAGTCTGTTTAGTGTTGTGGGTGTGTGTGCGTGTGTGTAACACACACAAACGCAGTGTGTCTGCAGGCAGCAACAGAGTTCAGTCCGTTTAGTGTTGTGGGTATGTATCATTTACAAACTCACTCAAAGAAAAAACAAAGTATGTCTGTAGGCAACAAAAGAGTTTGGGCCATCTGACTGATACACACACACACATACACATAGCAAGAGAAAGAGCAAGTCTACAAAGGAATGAGTCATACAGCACTCAATGTTTGATAATGCTGATGCTGTCTTCTGAATGGAGCTGGGTGTATATTTATTTGCCTTCGTCTTCCCCCAGGATGCCCACATACAAGTGCACACATAGTAAACATTCCTCACCAGATCACATAGAGCGCTCTGCAAAAGTCAGAGACCACCCTTCATTTATTTACCTCCAGGCAAAACAGCCATGAAGTGTTTTCATAAGATATTCTGGAGGATAAAGAATATGAATGACAATATAATGAATCAGCTGCTTGCGAAGGGAAGTAAGAAAGTTAAAGGAAACAGGAGTTTCAGATTATCAGATGAACATTAGTTAAAGCTTTTGTTTTTGAGAAAACAGGACGAACAGGCTGATTCCAAAATCCTAAACTGTTACGGAACAGACTCATTAATATTTACACCCCCAACCTTTACATATAACCACAATGGAGCAACAGCAACCAAAATCCCTTCCCAAGGAAACTGTCAGCGGTACATGGTTGATGTTCATCTTTAAACCAGACGGAAGTTTCCTATTCACCAGTTTCTTAATCCAGTCCACCTTAAATTCTATAGCTTGCACAGGTCCCAGGATGTGACTGCAGCACCATTTAAGGTGGAACGGAAAATTAAAACAACAAGCTGGTGAGCAGGCACTTCATCTCCCACAACTTTAACAGTATCTCGGACAACTTTAATCCTGCAGTCTGCACATTTCACTCCGGACAGTTTCTCAAACTCTCTGTCAATATGGAGTAGCGTTTGACAACCTCATCTTATACTGAGAGTTTCATAGTGAGGATTTTTTTTTATTTACTTTGTGTTGATGTCTCCAAGCGAGTAGCTAGTATAAGTAACATTAACTGCTAGCAAGCTCCAAGTAACTAGCTTAGCTAACTAAATAGTATGAGAGCAGAGGTATATTTTATTTAGTCTATTTCCACACGCTGCTTCTGTGTGATCATCACAGCGTCTCGCTGTAAATCAGCCAATCAGAGCAGAGCTCATCTAATTATTCATGAGCTCACCAAAAAAAGGTCGGTTCATTGTAGGACTAAATCATAGGGTGGACATGAGGGTTTTTCATCTACCTTTTAAAATGATGAATAAATGTATTCTATGGCACCCTCAACCCTGAAAACCCCAATACTGAGCCAGATAGTATAATATTAGCAGTAGTAAGACAGGTAAACAAAGCAAACTACTTACAAATCAAGCGAAACCTGTATGGGCTCTCAGATCAAACAAGCTTAATAAAGGCAAACACTATAGTCTTGTCATTTGCTGCAGCCATTGAAGCTCTCTGTCACCACAATATGGCCACACCCACTCTCCACAAAGATGGCCAACGACAGGAATGTCCATTAGCATACAAAATCACCACCCAAAATGTAGTTAAATAGGTCTCTTTTAATGTCCCCAAATACGGCACTTCACTGTAACCACGCTAATACAACACCCCCTACATGTTGAAACGTTCTTGCAGCACATACAGGTCATTTAACACAACACTGCTCACCAACGGCACACAGAATAAATCAAAGGCATTATCTCCGGACCACCATAATGCAAGCCACTGGAGCATGGAGCACGGTTCCTGCTTTACCTTTGTCCAGCACCAGCTTCCCACATCTCCAAATCCTATTGCCATCGCTCTGCGGAGAATGAAATCCTCTCTAGCTCAAATCCCTTTAATTAGGAGACAGCCCGCCCTGCCAAACCTCCCGGAATAATCTTGATACCGATTCCGAAGGAATTACAGAAGATTCTTTTGGCACACTCAATAGAGGTTTTAACCTAGTATTACATATTTGAGAGAGGCGGGAAGGGTTTGGAAAACAAGCACTGATTTTCCACAATATTTGCAACATTAAGTGCTTGTTTCTTTTTTCTTATTTAAGAATGGCACATGATATGCTCATATGCATGTGTAAGATACAAAGATATTTATTTTTCAGAAGCTTTGAAATTCCACAATGCATTTGTGATGTCAAAATCATCAGCATCCCAGTGCCAAATTGAAAAAGAAATGAAGAATTCTATTCTACAACTATTTTCTATGGAGGTGGTGGTGAGTGATAGCATCAAACTTCAAACAAAACAAAGACATTTCAAAGAAAAACAAATAATAACAAAAATAGTTTTGAGACATTTAACTGCATGCTCAGTGGTTCACAGCCAAAGAGCCTATGGAAAACACTCTGAATTGGAAGAAGCTGTGCAGGTAACACAGTGGACCAAGTAATCTGCAAATAGGGCCATTGAATATTCTGGATGTTAGCTGCATCGCACTGATGAGTTTATACCTGAAAAATGCCCAGATGCAGCCTTACACACCTATATACACCCTATAATTTGAATAAAACGAGCTGTTTTCCCTTTTTTGGCGAAGTCATGCATATTTTAATGAGCTTTGGAATGATTGGCTGGTTTATAGCAAGACACCCCAATGATCACACAGAGGAAACGGACACGGGCAGGAAAATAAAATCTACCTGTGTAATAAACCAGGTTGTCACTAGCTTAGCCAAGCATACACTGTGAGATTATAGCCCGATTTTAAGCTTTTTTTTTTCGGCGCCGATTGAATTTCATGATGAGGCCGAATTTCAGTTTCCTCGGGCGGTGTTTGCTGTGCAGTGTACGAGGGGAGGCCATGTCCGATTAACTGCCCAAACAAGTTCTATTTGAGCTGCTGGATTATTGGATTAATTTCTGACACGTCTGGTTGCTTGTCTCACAGTTTCAGGAGATCTCGCAAGCCGATTTCTCAAAGTCACACACAAACAGTAAGAACTACTGTTCCTTCACAGCTGGGCACACACAAACCGAGGCTAAAAAGTCGACATTTGCAGTACCAACGTCCGTATATGCAGACTGTACTATAGTGATGTTTCATATTGTCTTTGTAGTATGCCTGGTCTTCAGTTTCAGTGCAGTATGAGCACCCATGTGGCAGTATGAGCACCCATGACAGCGCTACCCACTGCACCACCATGAAACGTCTTGGAATTAAAGTTGTCCAGCATCTTGTTAAAGATGTGGGCACTGTAGTTGGCTTCCTATTCACCAGCTTGTTTTGCATGTTTTCCATTTCCCCTTAAATTGTGCTGCAGTTACATCCTGGCACCATAGATCATTGGATTAATAAGCTGGCGAATAGGAAGAACAGCTTCAACTTTGTGTAAAGATAAACATCATCCATGTACCGCGGATAGTTGGGTTCCTTGGGAAGGAAATAAAAGGTGCCAACATTCCCTTCACAGCCTGGAACAGTAGATTTCTGAAAATACAGACTGACAGTAAGTGATTAAGTATATTTTTAATATCATAAGAACTTTACTAAACACCAACAAAGCAATACTAACACACTTGAAACTAATTAGTGCCACTATGTGACTACAAATCTGACAGTACTAATAAATTGGGCTCCAACACTTTTTAATCTGTTCCAACTTCTGAATCTCTTCATTTATTGCACAAATATCTGAAATATTGTGATGTTATATTTTTACCATATTACCCACCCTTCACACATTCCACTTCTCTGTATTCAGCTAAGCAGCTTTAAATATGTAAAAGGTTTTTCCTTAGATTTAGATCCGCTTAGCTGGATAAAGAGAAGTGGACTACACTATAGAAGTGGACTATGCGCTATATCACCTGGTTGGGGTGTAAGAAAATATCAAAAATACTGAATATCACAATATTATGTTTTTTGTGATGCTGTATCAATTCCCCAAAAACACTGTATAGTTTTTCAATAGTTTAACCTCAAAGATTTATAGTGGTTCATTTTGTGCTGTGTTTAAACCCACACTGCTAGATGGCAGTGTTTTCTTCAACATCAGACTCTTCCAGTTTAACACAAACTGTGTTAGCATTAGTGGTTTGTTTTTATACTGTGAACGTTTTCCCAAAGTTACGAAAGATAAAAATTTGTGATATATCACCTTGCTTGGAGTATTGCAATATATTGCAATATATGGAATCATTACCCAGGTATCATGATACGTATCATACTGCCAGGTTCTTGCCAATTTACAGCCCTATCACCTGGAAGCTTCTTATAAACATTTCTATAATGAAACGTGTAGTTGACCATTGTTCTTTCAGTACTGACAACATCCAGCATGATGTAATGTATCATGATAACCATATACTGCCATTCGCCTGGAGTGAGGTGCCAGACTCTCTGTGTTTTTCAGTTCGTAGTGTGTGATACACTGGAAAGACCTGAAGGCTTAAGCATTCTGCACTGCATTTAAAATGAAGGGTGCTCTGATCTATAGGGACCAGCAGTTAACCAGTGAGCTAATAAACACCCATTGCACACTAACATGTCTTTCACATCTCTCTCTCTCTCTCTCTCTCTCTCTCTCTCTCTCTCTCCACACACACACACACACAGATCTGTGGGCTGGTGCCCCGGAGAGTGAGCATTTTTAGGGTAATGGGAACATGCGGGAAGAACTCTGAGGAGGCCTGGGCTGAGATCAATAGTGTGCCTGCTTTAATTAACACTCCTCCGTACTGGACACACAGCCAGAGCAGCAGTAAGCTTGCCAGCTTCGGGGAGTGTGCTGGGGGGTATGTGCATGTGCGTGTGTGTGTGTGTGTGTGTGTGTGTGCGTGTGAGTTGAGTGAGAGAAAAAGAGTGATGCTTCCAATAGACAATAGTCTGAATCACCATGCCTCTCTTTATCTAGTTCAAGTTCTTCAGGTTCACTTTCTTTAACAATAGTCATTGGTATAAAGTGTTGTTTTGTTTACCCAAGTGGCATTGAGCAGAGCAAAAGAAACGAGGAGCCAGAGTTACCACAAGTATACATGTAAAACCTTACATCTCAAATCTACTTCTACGTTAAATCCCCTCCTACCTTAAATACACTGATGCCTTAAATTCACTGCAACCTTCAATACATTGCAACCTAAAATCTCCTGTTACCCTAAATCCCCCGCTACCTTAAATGCACTAATACCTTAAGTTCACTGCCAGCTTAAATCCATTGCAACCTCATATCTCCTGCTACCTAAAATCCACTGCCACCTGAATTTCACCTTAAATCCAATGGTACCTTTTCAAGTATTGTAATGAAAACAGTATCCGCTAGAGCTGGGCAGTATGACAGTATTTATCATTATCGTGATCAATTACATCACTCCATACCACTACATGATTTTCTGAGCATGTCGTCAGCTGCACATGTAGAACGCTGAACATGGTGTTCCTTCACCAGCATGTGAAATGTTGAATACAAATAATTTGAGTTTTTTGATTCCATTTGACTTGCCGCACATTCCATGTACACGCACTCACAAACAATTAAACATAGACTATAAATACTGCAGGGTCCTGGCTGAATTTACAGAGGGTTCATGGACATCAGGTGGGCAAAGGACAGTGAAGCAGCAGGTGATCAGACAGGGTCATGCCCTTAAACAGCAGGAGCTAGGGATGCTTTGGCGGGATGTCATCATGCTGAGCTACTGGATATGAGAACAGACATGACTGCAGGTTCTTTGCTTCTTTCTCCATGTCTTTTATCACTCTCTCAGTACTTTCACTTTCTAATAAACCATATATACATACCATAAACATACTGCTGTTATAGTCATAAACCTTCAAAAGCTCTTATTTTACAGGAGAAGGAAACAATATCAATGTGTATCAATAATACACATTATAAATACACCATGACTCATCAGTGTCCTTAGAACACACCCTCTCATGACCTTTATACAATGTCTTTCTCTTATGGATCAACAGAGCTAGACACTGTACACAAACAGACTGGCTTAGAAAAAGCAGAGACTGAGGTGAGAGCTGCACAGGAACAACAGATCACCTCAAAATATACTCATTGTCAAAAGAATAGTCGTACTCAGAAGGAAGTGAGGGATTGGAATGCTATTAGGAAGAAAGATAAAGGTTTCCAATATTTATTGAGCTACACATACAGAAGTATTGTCTCTCAGTATGCTAACGCAGCATGCCAGACATCTCGGCGTGGAGCTGTAGAGGTTCCTAAAGGTGTCCTGCGATACTCCATCCCATGGAGCTTGAATATTCTCACACAGTTCCTGCAGATTTTGCGGTAGGGGTGGAGGTAAAGTGACACCATGTCTTCTGGACATGTGACACATGACAATAGCCCTTCATTTTGGTGCTCACCACAGTGCCTCCACACATGGATTCGTTGGTCTTCTCCACCAAGACAAAA
Source organism: Semaprochilodus insignis (assembly GCA_034552555.1). Classification (NCBI taxonomy): domain Eukaryota; kingdom Metazoa; phylum Chordata; class Actinopteri; order Characiformes; family Prochilodontidae; genus Semaprochilodus; species Semaprochilodus insignis. Next base: position 15,680,361 of record CM067487.1, on the reverse strand, counting down.
GCGGGACTCGTTACTTAAGATGACTGACACTGCCATTCTGAGTCACTGACACAGTCTTTGGCAACGTTGACCTGATGTTAAGGGCAGTCATAATGGTCTGCATGCATATAGTCCTAATGGCTAACAGGATGACTCATGGAGGGCAGCACTGCTCACTGCATGTCCACAATCGTGGCTGTTGGGTCAGGTACAGTGATAAGGCCGGCTCTTGCTTGCGTCACACGTGTGGTCGAACGTGAAATTTGAATCATTCGCATGTCTCACAGTGTCAACCTACCCACCAAGTTTCACTCCTGTCGGCTGATTGCTTCTGGGTGCAGATGTTTGTGCAGGTATTTTTTTTTTTTTGACGATGAGTGTATTTAAAGCAAACAGGACTGTGTGAGAACTGGCCAGCTGCCATTAAGTGCCATGTGAACATGTAGTCCTTGTAGGCTGAGAACATGCATGGGCCTCAGTATGAGAACCTGGTCCATGAATAGTCAACAGCTCTTCTTAATAATGTCTCCGAACAAGACTAGGCAAGCCGGACCGCCATAGACTGCATAGTGTTTGTCTCTGGCTTTTCACTGCTGAGGAGGCAGGGTCCTAAATATATACTCTCCTTATTAGACTCACTCAATATTCACTCACGTTTAGCATTACATTGTTTGTTAGGGGGCACTGTCAGTGCTGAAACAGCTTTGATGCTTCATAACAGTGTCTTTGTTTACAAGTGGTTTTAATGATGTGAAATTGTGATACAGGAGAACGTAGTCAGCATCGTTCAATGCCATGTTTAGGTGGACCAGTGGACCCAACCCATGCCATGAGAACACACCCTACACCAGTATGGAGCCACCACCAGCCTGTTGACGACTGGGGTCTATGGCTTCTATTCCAGGGTTCTATTAAAAACGCTCCTGACATAGACAACCACTAAAGTAAGAATAAGAGCTCTCCTGCATATTGTACAGGGGAATTTGTGTATCGCTACATGCCTAGTATATGATTGTAAATTATGATAAATAGGGTATACAGATGGAAACAGCAGAAACAGCACAATACAGCCAATGTAGGCAAACAAACCAAATATATTTCCAGCTTACAATAACAGATTAAGCAAACGATCCCCCCCATAACAACTTGAGCAACGACCCCTCCCCACTCACACACACACACACACTTCTCAGACGCCTCTCCATGCTTCACAAAGTCTTATTAGGAAGTGAGCCAACTCATCTATTTTAGAGAGGGGAGGAAGGAAGGAGGGGGGATTAGAAAAGGAGCAAAGTGTGGCATCCATGAAAAACACAGGATGCAGATTGCAGGCATACACAGAGGTGTAAATGAACACAATGAACGCTGTGCAGTCAAACTAGACAAGAATAAATTGGGCGCATGAAGGAACTGAGATGCTGAAAAAAGGGAAAGGATCGAAGGTGTAAGCACAATAGCCAAGGACATGGAAGACTGATGGCGTGAATGAGGACTGTGTACAGTTGGGCGTGTGTGTGTGGGTGAGAGAGAGAGAGAGACAGCGAACAAGATAAATGAACGGCTTTGAGGCAGCGGATTAAAAGCAGCCCGCTTTCAGATAATCTAATAGGCCTTTTAAAATCATGATGACCGCTGCGGTTTTCTCTCACGTGCCGGCAAAGCACTCTGAATAGAGAGTTCTAAAATCCACCTCCCCAAAAAAATTAAGACTGATGCTGATTTGATGGTTTTATTTTACAATAAATAGCAATGTTAACTTTGTTGTGTAATTATTTATATTATTTATGTTTAATGAATTTGTCGTTTGTTAATGCAAACACCAGTAATTCAAAAGAAACTCCTGTAGTTTGTGTATATCCATCCAAGGAGCTAACTTGTAGTGTTTTATGTGTTGTTGGACTCCACTGGTTGGCTCTGCAGCAGTAGTTGAATGTCTTCTAAAGCCAGGCATACGCTGTGCAAAGTTACAATGCTAGTTCTTTGGTGACTCACACTGACTAGTTTAAATAGGCCGTCAAAGCCTGCTTTTTATTTTCTCATGTAGCAGGATTAATAGGGACCAGAATGTGGCACTACATATTTACTAATACATGTTTAAATTAATATACACATATATTAGGTCACTGCTGTTCTTGATTCACTACTTTGTCAATGAGTCATATTTATTTTGAAGAAGTAGTTGTGTGGGTGGGATATTCAGAGGCTGAGATAAAAGTGGAGGATCATTCTTTATCTCATTCTTTTTTTTCTTCTGCGCTCTGATGTGCAAGATAGCCTCTCCCCAGTTGTTCTTTTCAATTTACATTAATAAATCTTGAGATATAAAAGCAAGGAACATGTATTCTAGACTTTAATCAAGTCTGTGAAAAGCTGAGCAGTGTTTTGCTAAATGTATATCTTGTGTTTTTTTAATATTTTTCATGTTCTGAGGTTGACACATAACTTGGTTTGCTGCTAGTAACAGAAAGTCATGCTAGATAGACAACACATGTGATGGTTGATGGCGTTTTGTTGTACATTGTTCAAAATGTTAAAATGGAGTTAAAAGCATATTGGTTTTAATTAGCAGGTAGATCTGCAGGACGATAGTCACGGGTCACTGTCTGCTGTTTTGAAAATGTCACGCTTCCGGGTTTCCCTTCAGCCTCCGATCTCCCGAACTCCATCTCCCAGAACTCACCGCCCAATGACGTCACAGTCGCATGTCCGCCATCACCCAATCACGTCCCATTTTCCCGTTCGTCATCCCTGGAGAACTGATCACACACACCTGCTTGTAATTTAGTCTGTATGCTTATATACCCCTGGTGTCCACACACACATTGTGAAGTATTGCAACTCCTGTTGCATATTGAGCGTTCTATCCTTGCTATTCCTGTTTGCTATCCTGGTTTCGATTTCTGTCTCGGTTTTCTCCTGTTTGTTTGGTTTTTGACTCTTGCCTGTACTTCTGATCCATGACTCTATCTACTCCCTTTGTTATGTTCGCCTTGTTGTTGAGCTTAACCGCTAACCTGATAATAAAACCTTGCTCTGCTTTTAGCTCAGCACCCGTCATTCCAAGTTTGTTAATCATTACAGTAAACTCTTGTGCAGACTCTGTGGAGGCCCTGTTTCTTTCAACACAATGCAGAGTGGGGCTGTCATGGTATGAAAATGCCCCATCCATGCTATGGAGAACCTACAGACACCTCAGTCTATGAACAATTCCCAATAGAGCTGTTACATTTAAAATAACACGCTGCACATCCGAGTACAGAGCAAACACGCTGTGAAACACAGTGCATTGAAACTAAAGGCGGGTGGCGATTTACACAGTAGGACGGTCTCTTTACAGCCTACTTTACTAATACAATTAAAGAAATTTGATTATTTATATCTGGCAATTCTGTTCAATCAAATAAAGTAAGCCGACACATATGGACTTCAGTACCAAACATGTTGACTTCTTTGTCACTGTGTTGTTAGTCTATGTATCCTTACCAATACTGGTAAATGGCTGTGACTGGTTGCACAGCATATGTCTAACCAGAAAATACCAAGGTAGACTATTTAAAGTGACCCTAGTGTCCAACATCATTCAGATCATGGTTCAGTAACACTCCTCCATGAGGGCAGACCTTCGCTCACTGCCAGCTTGAGTTGTGTGTTTAATAATGTGGAAGTGTACACTCAAGATACATCACATGCTATCAGCTGGTATCAGCGCTTTTTTATGATGTTGAGTACATTATAATTACATTACTAATAATTACTAATAATGTTACTTTAAGTGATTTAATCCAGTGTTGGAATCCCTTTGGAAAAGGGTGGGATGTTTGATGGATGTACAAAACAAGTGCCTCAGGTTTCAGCACCATGGACAGATCCACCTGAGAAATAACGCTGCAAGCCAACTTGTATGACAACCTCAAATTAAAACTGAATTTCCAGCTGCTGAAGAACCAGAATATCCACCTTTAGTGTTATTAGGTTAAACCTCCATTTAAAACTTGTAAAGAGATCATAATGTATTATACTATACAATAGACTAACATACCGAAAGTCATGTGATAGCAGTATGTAAACTGATTATAATGGGGTGTTACCTCAGGCTTGGGAACGCCCACACCTGTATAAGTTGTGAAGTGTTATCTTGTGAGTGAGGCTGAACACTGGCCAGCGTGCTCATGTCACAGAAATGTGAATTATCAGAGTCTGAGGCATGATAGTGGGTGTCAGATGGATGGGACATTCCACTTCCGAAATTATGCAGGCATTTAACGTTCCTCGATCCAGGAATACATTATAGAAAGCATTACCACCCACAGTGGACAGAGCAGTGGCCACCCACTGGTGCTTAATAATGGTGACTGGCTGCCCCATATGCATATCCCGCAGGTCAGTCCAGCATCCTTCAGCTTCCTTGGGATATGGGAGAAGGGACCCACAACAGTGCCTCTGTTATCACCACCACACCGGACACAGCACCTCACCTGGGCTTGTAAGGTTGCTAACTGGACCCTGGAGAAATGGCAACATGTGGGGTGGTCTGATGAGTCACGGTAACAGTTGTTTGGGGCTGATGGTAGGGTTTGTGTGTGGATCAGACCCCATGAAGCCATGGGGAAGGCTTGCTAAGACTTCAGAAGGTAGTTTGAGACAATATGTAATCTTTACTACTAAGGATGCATTGATATGGGAATTGTGATTTGATCCCGATATCCAATGTTTTTCATGTACACATCTGCCCATGCTGATACATAAACATTTAGGGAATTAGGACTAAATCTACTCGGATTAGCACTGCAGCATGTAGCATGTCTTACTGTAGGGCAACACATGCAGTAAAGTGAATGAATAGCCCAGTGGTGCCTAAATGTTCTACTGCTCCAAAATACAGTAAATGTGTAATAAATATCAGTTTGACGCTGATACATTTTTGAGCCATTTTCCACTCCAATATCATCTGATATCATCACGCACAGTTGTGTTATGTAGGGTTAGCTGTCATTAATCATGGATGACAAAACTAAAGATTTCTATCAAAGACACATTTACGAGGTCTAGTGTAAACAGAAAGTGGATCAGCTTCATCTGAATGCTGCTCAGATATGAGATGCTGCCTGAGGTGCTCTGTCTACCCAAGATCTAGAATGGGGCACAGTGTCATGAATGAAAACCAATCATTTCCGGTTCCCTCACCGCTGGCCCTACCTACATCCGTAGGGCCTGCTCAGGGATTGATAACACATGACCAATCCCTCAGTAGACCCGTTTGCTCCTGAACAGTGACCTGTTGTACCACCTAATGTAAGCAAAAGGGGGAAGGGAGAAAATGGCAGAACATCTCCTGGCAGGACGCTGAGGGGAGCTTTCCGGGGATCAGGCAGGCGGCTTGAAGCAGGAGCTTCCGCATCCCCGCCAGCTCTGCTGAGTGTGAGCCACCGTTGCCATAGTGACGGTGACACACATCTTGCGCTGTTCCAAAAGCGGCTGCTGTTCAACATCATCAACGTGCAGCGTTTCTGATCATACTGACCAACGTTTACTCGGTCATGGTTATGAAAACCAGGGTATTGGTCATATTGGTATTGAAGCATCCTTTGGCACACTCAAATGCAATCGCTCCTTTTACCCAAACATTAACATAGCCCATGTGATGGGTGACTGGTGGGAGAGCACTTGTTATTTCTGTTTTTATTATTTTTATTATTATTTTTATTATTGTTATTATGTTTTCATTGTGCTTCTTGCTTCCAGTATGCAGTAGTATAACTGGTATGGCTTTCATGTCATATATGTTTGGATGAGAACAAAAGCAGAGAAATCCACCTATAACTAAGGTAAAGTCTCTGTTAGGGTTGTGTATTGGCAAGTACCAGGCGCTTCGATGCATACTATGATTCAGTATATTGCGATACGTTGCAATATTGTGGCGATATATTGTGATTTTAATAAATCATAAATAAATAATTTAAGGAAAACTGTCATAGTTTGAAAAACATACAACCATATGTATGCAGGTTTGCTAATGCTAATTTTTCTACTTGTTCACGTTGGAGTGGAAGGATCCAATGACTGCAAACAGATTGCAACACTGCTGTCTAGTGGCCGGAGGTATAAACACATTTCAAACTAAGCCACCAATCTTTGCACGTAAACTATTAATTAAAAATCAATAATGTGTTTTTGAGAATCGATACAGCATCACAAAACATGATACTGCCATACTCAAGTGTATCCAATGTTTCCCCTAGTCTCCATCATACACTAAGAGCAGTTCAGATGATAGTACTGTTTTCCTGTCAAGACACAGTGATGTACCTCACTCATTTTGGAGACTGGGCCTTTTTGGGTTACTTTTTAACCATCCACGCACAGCTAAGCAGACTCTGAGCTACAGAAGACAGGATCCCCCCACAGCTCACACACAGACAACACAGCTACACACAAACACAGTAGCACAGATCTGGCAGTCTCCAGCTCAGTTCAGGCCCAGAGTAATGGCAAAGCAGAGCGGAGGCAGTGAGGCGGAAATAAGACCACCTGGCTTCACGTCAGCAGCTGTCTGTCACTTCAGCTCAGCGCTGGCCTCAGCTCTGTGTTCTACTTCTAATACTGGAACTCTTACAGTGCACTGCCCCCTGCTGGTTAACTTTAGGCATTACACCATTTGCCTGTGATCCTAGTAGTTTAAATCTGAGTGATAGCCGTGTGTGTTTTTTGGGCTCACTAAATCTGAGACTTGCATTCTATTTTCTGTGGGCACTGGTTACATTCACTGGAGGCGGTAGGGCATAAACATTGGTGGAAGCGGCGGGTTCCATCAAAAAATATGGATTAAAAAGAAGTTTTTATGACAAACGCGGACTCATTTGGAACAGGCAGAAGCACCACTTGCCACCAGGCATGGCAGACAACTTGCTTCTTTCCTTTCTTTATACTGTGTAGGAATTTAATGATGAACGGAAGCAACAGAAATGCTCCTAAACTGCTCTGGGTAAAGTCTTTTTACGTTGACTTGCATTGAAAGTAAATAATGTTTTTGTTCCCTGCTGTAAAGTTACCGTTTTGTATTTTGAAGAAGGAAGTGTGGGATTGCAGTGCTGTTGGGAAGGAAGATAAAGGTTACCAGGAACAATAAAGGATGATAACTTTAGACTGATATGGGCAATATTTACTGAACTACACATACAGAACGCAACAGGCCAGGCGTCTCATCATGGAGGTGTAGAGGTTCCTAATGGTGTCCTGCAATAATCCATCCCGTGCAGCTTAAATGTTCTCACACAGTTCCTGCAGATTTTTGCGGTAGGGGTGGAGGTGGAGTCAAACCAGACTTTCTGGACGTGTGGCGCGTGACAACAAACTATTCATCTTGGTGCTGACCACGGTGC
>CM067487.1:15627184-15672607 GCA_034552555.1 Semaprochilodus insignis | reverse complement strand
TGATGTACACTGGCCGGGGGTGGGGGGTGGGTTGGGTGCTGTGCATTTTTGCCTAGGGCCCCAGCAGAAATGCCACTAGGTACAGGGCATCCCTTCCACAATAAAGTTTATTGAACATAACTCAACAACGAAGAAATCAACACAGAGACAATAGAACCTTTTTATGTTCTTCTAACACTGAGGTTCCTTCATCTACAAGCAGAACACTCATAAAAAGACATTTACAGCTAATGCGCTACAGACTGTATTAACATAATTGGCTACTGCACACCCGGCAGCCATCATGCTGGGCCTCGAATGAACATTTAAAAAGGCTACTTACTGTCAGACAGTTGGGTTATTGAAAGATATCGCCAGCTCTAGCAGCAGCTTGGATGCTTAACTAAAATTGATCCAAAGGGAACAGCTTGGAGAAGGAAATGTTCTTGAATCAGCAGGCAAGTGGGCTTTCCACCACAGTGAACACAGTCATTGGGCTTTAAACAGGGATGAGCACTGGTGTCCAGCTGCCCACAATATTTCTCGGGGACACAGAGATGGATATTAATCAAGAGCAATCGCAGGCGTGCGCAGTGCTTCTATACATGGACACACTGACCACTGCTTCCTGTGCAGTATGAGGGTGTGCTAGGCTCTGGTATTAGCGTCCTCTGCAATTTGATACTGGCAACATTGAGGACAGAATATACGGTTACACCATCAGAGAAGGAGAGCTGTATTGAGTCCAGTATTGGAGGACAGGGCTAAATGATGAATCATTTTAATAACAAAATCGCAACATAAGAGGGTGTAATTTCTCATATCACAAGAGCTGAAATTATTTTACAGCCTACACTATCAAACATCTTAGTTTTAAGTCTTTAAGCATTTAAGAAATGCTGTTTTTATATCAAAATCACAATGTAAAAAGATGCAATTGTCTAAATGACCTAACCTGTCTTTTTTATAACAGCCTACATCATCAAATATGTCGTCTTAACAGTTTTAAAGTTGAGTTAGACCAATTAGAAACAACCCATGTTGATACAGTGTACATGAACACACCCACAATTAACTCCAGTCTGGCGTGCTAACTGGCTACTTTCAAACCTCAAGCCAGACAATGTGGATACACTCAGCTTCTTGGGCCAAAAAGGACTGCACCGCAATTCATAGAAGATTATCATAATTTTATGCATAATATTGGTCAGAAAAATTGCAATACATGCATTGCCTGAATCGTTCAGCCCCATCAGATCTGCACATAAACAACAATAGATACTTTAATCAGCACTAAAGCGCGTTGATATGCTGATTCTGAGAATCTATAAAAAAATGCTGAATATGGGAGTATTTCGAGGCACGGCACTGGTAGGGGGTGATATATACTGGCTGGAATTCTCATAGACATATATATAAGATGCCACATTGTTTATTGCATAGTGTGTCAACATCACCATCATATTGGTAACTTCTCATAACTCTCATAAAACTGGACGGAAAAAAAGATGCCTGTACAAACTGTCAGACAATCCAAACCAGGGGCCTGATTCAAAAAGCTTCCTAAGAAAAAACTTGCAATGGTTCTTAAGACAAGCACTCAGACGTATGTAAGAATGTTCTTAAATGCAAATCTTGTAAAAAACATAAGAAGTTATAAAATATACTCTTAAGAAAATCCTCATTATTTACAGATTAAAGCCAAACCATATACTTTGCCTATGTAGACACTGTAGAGTACTTTAAAAGACTTTTAAACTTCTGAACTGAAAACATATAGGTTTTATTTGCAGTCGTTTTCAAGAATTCCACTCATTCTTAGAATTATTCTTAAGAGTTCCAAAGAAGAAGAAAAGAAAAAAACAAGATAAAAAGGAGAATAAGAAAAGTTATTCAAAGAATATTTTTTTTTCACTTTTGTGAATCTGGTTGCAGATCTTAGGAAATTTCATAAAGACTGAACAATCATCTCTGGTTGTATTTGGACATTATAGCATTGTGTTGAGAGCTGACTAGAGTCAAACTATCAATAGCTAATGACAGCAATAACACTATTTAGATATGAATGTGGCGATGTTAGGAGAATTAATATAAATTAAATTGCCCATTATCAAGATTTTCATCTTCATAACATATTTTTAAGACAAGCTAATGTTACTTGAGTCAGCTGTGCAACTGACCTATTATGAATCTTACTGTAGTTAGATGGCTAGTTAACTTTCCTCACACTTTTAAGGCTTCCCAAACAGGAAGAGTTAAGGACAGTGTGGGAAGTAGCTTTAGGAACATTTAAGAACACTCTTCTCCAGCTACCGAGATTCAAAGTAACTGGTGACAAAACTTTTTTTTTTCCATGTAGACCATAAGCGCTAAAATATAAAACCGGCTTGATGAAATTGGTGGAGAAATGCAAACAAAAAGCTTTTTAACGGGCCAGTATTGCCCAGACCATCATGGCCAATGCACTGACGTATCACATCAACAGGCTGAAGTGGCCAATGTAATGTACAAGCAGTATAAATGTGGCAACAGTAAAACTTATATAGCAGTTCAGTTACAGTCTGAAGTGCTGCCAGTCCAGTTTGTTACTAAGTGAACACTGGAGAAAACAGTCTCTTGGAGTAATGATAGCCTTGAGCCTGGGCTTATCGTTTAGCATAGCAGTCATAGTCTCGGAGACCTGGTGCTCACATTAAACCAAGCATCTGTGGCCTATAAGCTGGTATGGACACCCTGAATGACTGTAGTATGTAACAGTGGCCATAAGTGCGAGTGTATGAGATGCACATATGAGACAGATTACTTCTGAAACAGCATCTAGCACATTCTCGAAAAGCTGAGTCACAGCTGAAATGAACACTTTATTTCACACTCTGCTGCACTGACATCCAAAGAGGTACATCACTGGCCATAACACGCCTCAATGCTGCAAACGAATTTCAAGAGACACTAACTAGCTTGCAAACACTTTTTAAAGCTCTCTCAAAGCAAATTCTGACAGCTCGCCAGACCTTGCTGAAAAGTCCTGTGTGTGACAAACTGCTCAATTTGGCACCAGGACCTTTTGCTGGGGTGCTATAATAGTCCATCAAATGGCAAGCTCCCCATCTTCCTCATCAAAAGACCGGATTCACTGAGAGCTCGCCATCTTTTCAGCACTTCTGTCAGCTCATCAGCATATCCCAGTGGGTTCCCAAATAGGCTCCAGATGTACATCTGCATGCACCTCAAATCCAGCAATACCCATTCCACTCCTCCTGACCCACATTTTCACCTCCTCTGCCATCTCACTTCTTTATCCAGAGTCAGCTCCACCCTGCTGATATTATACATGACTCTTACATAAAGGATTCATTGTGCAGGCAGCGGGTACTGAACATGATGCTGAGTGTTCTGGAATTGGGTCAAAATTGATGAGATGGCACGGCAGAGATGGGCGAAGCAGGTCAGTCGTGGGTGCTGAGATGCTGTTTGGCTGATGTGCGAACATGACTCAGGCATATCTGAACCCTCAAAGCTGCAATGTGTGGGATACGGGAATTACTTAATTGTTGGCACGATGGAAGATCACAGTGCTCTGCTGTCCATCAGTCCAGTCATATTGAGTAAAACCAAAACCTGAAAAGCACAGAGCATAAGCGATCACAGAGACTTCAGTATCAGTAGGAGTATGTGTTGAATAAAAGTGAAACTGGCTCATTAAAACATTACCTGCATAAAAGTCAGTATGTACTGTAGTATATTACGTATAGACCTGTCGACATTTGGAGTCACTCCATGACAGCCTGGCATGCCACCATTGCAGTCTTTAGCAATATTGATGCAGTGTTAAGGGCAGTCATTGCAATGATCTGCGTGCATGTAGTCCTACATTGTGAAGCTGTCTAACAGGCACTAACGCACTAACACTGCTCTTATTCTCAACACGTTGACTGTTACCTGTTAAGGCACAACCACCGGCTTACTTCCCGCCAATATCCAGTTACATCTCCCTATTGTGTCCTCCTCTGGGGCAAAAATAAAACATAGAGTCTGAACTGAGGCAGAGCTTGAACCAGGGAAGCTACTCCGAACATTAGGAACCATCATCTTGGCATAAGCAGTGGGTCCAGGGCCCAAGAGGCCGTCTAGACCATCCTAGCTTTTGTTATCACAACAAAATCCACACAGTTTAAGTAAAGGATCCTGAGCATCAAAAAGAACATCTTTTCCAGGCAGAGCCAAGCCACCTGATACCCGAGCAACCCCATTCTGCCAACGCTGCTGCTTCTGGCACACCTGGATGGAGTCCAGGTCCATAGGATGTGTTGAAGGTCTCGGTATCAAAAAAGGAAACAGGAATAAGAGCCAGTCTCCAATGAGCCGTAACTCAGAGGAAAGACAGCTCTAGGCTTTTCAACATCCTCTGTCTCTGCTCAACTTGTGGCCTTTGCTGTCTGCAGATGCACCAACACATCCTTCAAAACCTCATGAATACAACACAGACATCCCATTAAACAGACTACATACTGTGTCTCAAAAGTAAGCAACACCCATATAAAATGAAAGATCTAAAATTGGCAGATCCAATTTTAGACACAAGCTATAGAGGAATGAGGAAATCTTGAATGCTGCCATCTTGGATTCAACTTCAGTTTTTCAAATGGGAACGGAGGTAGGGAAGGTAGGCATGTGACACATCAAACTGGTAGGGAATTTCACCAGATAAACAGTGGTGTGCATTAAACTCCATCTGGTATTAGATTGAAGCTTTAAAGTTTAACAAATGGTGGATTGAAAAATATGCACTGCTTTCATTTATTTCGGATCTGTGTGAACAACTGAACTGATTGTTTTCAGGTTTGTGATGTTGCAGCAGGTGTAGTAGAATAAGGCTAACATAACAGCAGGACCGTTCAACGAATAGCTACAGTGTTACGCCAAACCACCAACTGGTTCTGTGGTCCCAAGTACAGTTGTCTAACCATGCTGAGAAAACTGGGCTCACCCCGGTTTGTAAGTGTTCTGTGCTGAGCCGTGTCCGTGTGGAAAAACCACCAGAACTGTCACCCTCTGTACTCAGAACTGTTCAGCCCTGCAGTGAAAAAAAGGAATATGTTGCTATGATGTGGACTGCAGCCCTCTCGTTCAAATACAGCTTTTAAATGACTTACAAAGCAACACCTTCTGCTAGATGCTGCTCAAAGGACACCTATGGATAAATAAACAAGCAACAAGCCAACAAAAGCAGTAACATATATATATTCTCATCACCATGATGACATGGTTTCAGCCACCATTGGCTGGGTTTCTGACTTGCTTGTCTTCTAATCATTTTAGGTTACACTGTGACTTCCTTCCATTCAAAACACAATCTTCACAGAAACTGCAATGTAATGGTGGGCTGGGCCAGTATGCCCTACATGCTCACAGACGCCTGACCCCTGAGACTCACGTCCAGCCATGCAAAACTAATCCACCCCTCCTTAATCCTGACAGAGTAAGAAGGAAATGCATGGAAAAGAGGAGAGAAAGCATTACAGTGGAGACCACTGTGCTAGGTGGAAGCTTTTAGAAACCACACTGCTGGTGGGGTTCCGTCATAGAGGTCTACAGATATAACAGCAAAAAAGTGTTATATGTATCAAAGACTGATGAAGCTAAGAGGAGAGCTTTTTAGCACATGGTGTGAAACAATCAGTACAGTAGTGCTATCAATGATCAGAGAACCGGAAAACAAATTAGCATTGCAAATACACCTGTCATTACCGGTCATTACTAGGTGCACCTCCTTGTATCAGTGTCCACTTTTGTCAGCTCCACTGACCGTATAGGAGCACTTTGTAGTTTCTCTGTATACTTCCTAATGGTCCTAATGGTCAGGACCCCCACAGGACCACCACAGAGCAGGTGTTATGTGGGTGGTGGATCATTCTCAGCACTGCAGGGACACTGACGTGGTGGTGGTGTGTTAGTGTGTGTTGTGCTCCTGTGAGTGGATCAGACACAGCAGTGCGGCTGGATACCTCAGTCACTGCTGGACTGAGACTCACCAATCAAAACTATCCAGCCAACAGCATCCTGTGGTCAGTGTCCTGTGACCACTGATGAAGGTCTAGAGGATGACCAACACAAACTGTGTAGAAGTAGATGGGATATTGTCTCTGACCATATCTACAAGGTAGGAGTGTCTAATGGAGTGGACAGTGAGTGGACAGAGTGTTTAAACACTCCAGCAGTACTGCTGTGTCTGGTCCACTCACACCAGTACAACACACACTAACACACCACCACCACATCAGTGTCACTGCAGTGCTGAGAATGATCCACCACCCACATAATACCTGCTCTGTGGTGGTACTGTGGGGGTCCTGGCTATTGAAGAACAGGATAACAAAGTACAAAGAGAAAGAGATGGACTACAGTCTGTAACTGTAAAACTACACAGTGCTCCTATACGGTCAGTGGCAGTGATACTATGGACAGTGAGTGTAGATACAAGGAGGTGGACCTAATGAAACAGCTGGTGTATATGGATGTTATTCTACATTGCTGCATCCAAAATAATGACCCAATATATGACAGTATGAGTGCTGATTACTAATAAATGATGTATGATTTGCTCAGTTTCCGTTTGGCATGTAGTTATTAGTTTTCGAATTCTAGGTAACAAAGTTGCTAATGATGAGATGTTTGTACTGACGATGCATTTAGGTTTGAGCAATGTATGTGATCACTATTGATCTGGATGTGTACACTCGTGTGTGTTTGTGTGTGTGTGTGCATGGAAAGCCTGGGCACTTCCCTTCTCACTCTTGTTATGACTCACTGCTTAGCAGGCTTGTATAACAAGCAGGAAGACCGGGACATTGAAAGGGTGACTGGCACAGAGAAAGCCTGAAGAATCTGAGACACACACACACACACACACACACACACACACACACACACACAAAACAGCAGAAACAGGAAAACAGCACTATGTGGAGAAGCAATTTAACCATGCTGAAAAGTTAGCACAGTTATTATATGAACTTAAGGACTTACTTCACTCAGGGTTTAATCAGAGTGGCCTGCAAAATTTGTTCAAGGTTAGTCAATTAGACTGCCAACTTGCTGACAATGCTGGACTTCAGCACTGTTCCAGAAGCTTAGCTGCTTAAACTTCTAAATTCCTGCCAATTCTCGAAAAGAATGATTGACACAAGCACATCCTTTTATGGTGGATGGGGCTCCTGCATAACCCATAACAGTCAGTACAAGGCAAGAGAGCACACCATGTTTGTTTAGACCTTAATCTTAACCTAATATAATCTCACCAGACAAAATATGAGTCCCCTGTGACTGAAACATAGCCAATAGCATGTAATACCTCCACAAGCACCAATAACAGCTGAACTGGACAAGTTTCTGGATGTAGGCCACATCAATGTTCAGACACTCTTGCAGCAAAGAATTGTGCAGTTGCGCCAGATTTGGTGGATGCCTTCACTGGCACAATTCTGAGGAGAATTTCCTGTAGACTGGGATTTTAGCCACTGCTGGTAGACCCGTATGACTGTATGCTTCCATACACCTGCAAATTCAGCTACTTCCTTCACAGTATTGCCTTTGGCACGCCCAGATGCAAAAGAAGTCTAAGCTTTTCTTGTGGACTATTTGAAGAAACATGTGAACAGATATTTAGACCTTCCAGTTAATTTATAAAAGTCTTGGGCTGGAAGTTAGGGAACCAGCACTGTGACCAGAAGGTCACCTGTTCGATCCCCTTAGCTGACAAAATATGACTGAAATGCCCTTAAGCAAGGCACCTAACCCCAAACTGCTCCCCGGGTGCTGGATAGGGCTGCCCAGCACTCCAGGCAAGTGTGCTCGCTGCCCACTGGTGCGTGTGTGTTCACTAGGGTGTGTGTATGTGGATGTATCACTGTACAGATGGGTTACATAGGGAAGACAAAGTCTAAATCCAAAATATATATATTTGTCATAATAACCACTCATGTTCCTCCCATGAAAAATAGGCAATTAACTTTTTTTCAGAACTCTTTTTAGAACTTTCAGAACTTCTGGTACATCCTATTTTGTGTACCTTATAATTTGCTCTACCCTACTGGCTTGGGATGGTCCATTAAAGACCCATCCTCTGCTGACTTCCTTATTGTACGTCGCTCAACTTGAGGGTCTTGTGTCATTGCTTTATAGCATATAGTAGCCAAATTTTCTCATTGTATTGGCAGATAATTTGGCTTGTTTCAATGTCATTACTTAAAATAAGTAAAATGATCCGCTAATATAGTGAGAAAACCTGGCTTAATAAAATCACGAAAACAAATAAAAACCTCTTAAAATTTAAGTTTAATAAATTGAATTTAATCTAATTTAATCTCAAAATGAGAAAATTAAGATATGTCATCTAAATATTAGGGATGCACCAAATATTTGGCAACTGAAATTATTCATCCAAAAACGGCAAAAAAAAATCACTTTCGTGAAAAGGCCAAATAATTTATACCAAACAATGATGTGTTTAATGACGCTGTTACCTTTTTTCTAGTTCCTGAACCAGAGTGAAACTTTTACTCCTTAGCTCCAGGGCTTCAGCCAACTACTCTAAGGTAATACCCACTTTAACGTCTTATTTCTCCACAGCGAGTCACACCAGAACACACTGTTTCCCAGCTTTTATTCAGTTCGAGCCAAACTCAACTCCAGAAAGAGTAAAGAACAGAACAGAGCTGCTAGGTTTCACAAGCATTACAGCAAGGCAGACAGACAACAGCTTCTCAGCGCATGTTTGCGCACACATTCACTCACTCACTCTTGCTCTCCCTCGCTCGTGTTATATATCTACATAGCATTTCTTAACTGGCTGGTGGTTCCCTTCACTGCTATCAAAGCAGCTACTCTGGACAGCAAGCTTTGAAACAATCATTCCAATTGACATATTAGTGTTAGAAACCATGAGCTTTAAGCCCACAGGGAAACCACATATCTGCACCTGGTTTGGGGGTGTTCTGCTACTTTTCTACTCCCTCTCCTTCTCCTCTCCTCTCCTGGCCCCTTCCTCTGCTCTCCCACAAAGAAATAAATAGCTCCTTTATGCCTTCTGGTGAGGGAGGGATGCTTTGCCCTCGGCTGCTGGCAGACTCATGGGGCATCTCAGACCAGACTGCTGGGCCAATTACACAATACATCAAGCCCACAGTTGGAGCTGAAGCTTAAACAAGGCCTGTGGTGCAGGAAGGCCTTCGATATATTTGTGATACAGCCAGCCATTTACTCGCCTTATTGTGAGACTTGACATACTTACCTGACTGAAAACTAGTAAGCTAATAGACAAGGCAATGGCTTTGTAACCACTTCCAGACAGAAAAAAAATTACTTTGTTCTGCATCTGTATTTGGGCTGGGCAATAAAACGATAATAATAATTATCATGATATATCTTTCCTTGATAGGTGTAGAACATAGGTACGATACATTTGTGATACAACAGCCCATTTTCAGACTTATGTATTCTAAAGAGCCCTGGTAACATTTTCCACTGCAAGAACAGCGATACTACTCCGTTTTGGCCACTAGAGGCTGCACTTCTGAGTTTTCCGATGTTGTTCAACAGAAAATGTGTCAGTGAATTTGAAAGGGTGTGAGTGAAGCAGTTGGTATGTTCTCCTGCAATAAGTGCCACATGACTGTTCTAGAGCAGACTCACTTTTATCCCACCAAACAGTAGCACAGCTGAACACAGTCGAGCTGACATAACCGTAGTGAAGTACAGCAATCAAACAAGACAAAAAAGCACTGATTTCAGTTTGAACAGGCCAGGGAAAAGTAGGGCGAGAATCACACTGCACTTAATGCTCTTTTACATAGACAGCCTCAGATACACTGCGGGTCTTTCACCACCAAACTACCAGGACAGAACAGAGAGGTCCCAATTAACCACATAAGTTAACAGCTTTTGTTTAGGGGCAGGGCAGGTGCAGCAGGTAGCACTAACACCTCACAGCAAGAAGAGCCTACGTCTGATTCCCAGCTGGGGTGTCCGGGGTCCTTTCTGTGTGGAGTTTGGATGTTCTCCCCGTGTCTTTGTGGGTTTCCTCCCACAGTTCAAACACATGCAGTGATAAATAGCCCCTAGGTGTGAGTGAATGTGTGTGTCTGTCTGTCTGCTCTGTGATGGACTGGCCGCCTGTCCAGGGTGTTTCCTGTCTTCCGCCCTATCCCACGCTGGGATAGGCTCCAGCACCTCCCATGACCCAGAATGACTGAGTGGTTTAGAAGATGATTGAGAGAGAGTGAGTGAGTGGTCAAAAGCAAAATTAAAAATCGTGATAATTATCGATATCGACTGATATGAAACATTCTATTGTGATATCACCCAGACCTAGTTTGGATCTCTTTAGAACGTGGCATCATGTACTGCTGTTTAAGACCTTCTAGCTGCTTCATATTGCCAGACAGGTTCTATTTAAGTGGTGTTTGGGTTCAGCAGGTCTGGTAGTGATCATGTCTGGGTGTGGTAGTGAGATTGAACCCAATAGTCAGCTGAATTTGGTTAAGTGGTTGATTTAGTATGTACCCGTATGACCAAATGCTTCCATATACCTGCAAATTCACCTACTTCCTTCACACTATGGCCATTGGCATGCCCAAATGCAATCACTCCTTTTAGCCAATCATTAACATCTGCTTTGGGCCCATTTTCCACAGACATTCGCTGCACTAGTCCAATCAACCTCATTTACCCTAAAACCCGTCCAGCCCTAGTTAAAATGTGTTCTTCTTTCTTACTGTACTGCACCTTAAATTCCCTTGTACTACTTTGGAATGACAATAAAACATTATATTCTATTTCTCATATATATATATATATATATGAATATATATGAAACTGAAACACCTGGTTTTAGACCACAATCATTTATTAGTATGGTGTAGGGCCTCCTTTTGCGGCCAATACAGCGTCAGTTCGTCTTGGGAATGACATATACAAGTCCTGCACAGTGGTCAGAGGGATTTTAAGCCATTCTTCTTGCAGGATAGTGGCCAGGTCACTACGTGATGCTGGTGGAGGAAAACGTCCTTCTTGGTGGTATGCTGACATTACCCTGGATACCGTGGCTCTTGATACATCACAAAGACTTGCTGTCTTGGTCACAGATGCGCCAGCAAGACGTGCACCAACAATTTGTCCTCTTTTGAACTCTGGTATGTCACCCATAATGTTGTGTGCATTGCAATATTTTGAGCAAAACTGTGCTCTTACCTGCTAATTGAACCTTCACACTCTGCTCTTACTGGTGCAATGTGCAATTAATGAAGATTGGCCACCAGGCTGGTCCAATTTAGCCATGAAACCTCCCACACTAAAATGACAGGTGTTTCAGTTTCATTGTCCAACCCCTGTAAACATATATGTATATATATATATATATATATATATATATATATATATATTATCCTTAAAGATATTAATTCTGTAGGTATGGGGTACTATCTTGTGCATGATGGTTATGAATGGTCATATATTCTTTAGAAACGGTTCTTGGGTAGAGAACTCCCACCAAGGAAGAAAATAAGAGCTTCCTGTTAATCACTAGGATGCCTGTAATCTCCAGCTGCCAAATGAATTCAGCAGTGAGTCATAATCCAGCAAACTCTCTCTCTCTCTCTCTCTCTCTCTCTCTCTGCCACCTCTGTGTTTGTTGCGACTACATCTTGCAGCAACAGGGAGAACAAAAATAAACATATCTTTCACTTATGAATCATATTTTTTTAAGTCTGCCCCCAGCCCCCATGAATACATGCATCACGTCGCTGGCTGAGAACAAAGTACGAGTGACTGTGCCTCTGTTTTGCATTCCATCAAAGTCGCAACAGACACAAGCAGCTTTATAAAACAATAAAGGGGAGCTGAGCACAGGGGAACCTAACTGTGTCTGCTCCATCACCTGAGGGAAATGCCATTCTTTATTAAACAGCTTAGCTAGCCCATTCCTGCGGGAGCCTGGGGCTGTGCTCACCATAGACCTTCATTAATAGTGAGCACTTTTCAGAGAACCTGGTAATTACACTTCATATTTTTCTCATCAGCTCGCTAAGCATTATCGACAGATATAGGGCCCAGACTTGGGGTTAAAAATACCACAGTACAGTTAAAATACTTAATTATTAACATGTAATTAACCTCTGGTGAGCTTATCAAGCACCTGGCTTGTATTTGAAGCACAGTCATTCTTTTGTTGTGAACTTGCAGGCACAGTGAAATCCAGTAAATGCTGTACCATGTGTTTTGTTACAGCAGTCTTACAGGCCTGGTTTATCCAGGGCACCTTCAGAACTACTCTGTTTGGAAGGAGTTGATTGATTAAGGGTCCGAATGATAATCAGAGCCAATATCAGCATTGTTTTTAGATTATCAGAATTGGCATATGAACTTGCTTCACATGTTTGAGTTTGTTGTTTATGGCCGTATCTGATAGGGATAACCGAGACTGTACTGACCAATATTATGATTGCGATTTAAATTGTAATAATCTTCTAGAAATTGAGGTGCAGGTAATTTTTAAGCCAAAGAAACCTGTTTGGAAGGGATTGTTATTAATGTGCATATCTGATAGGGCTGAACAATTCGGCCAGTATATGTAGTTGGGATTTTTCTGACCTAACTTGTAAGCTTTCTTTAGGACAAGAAGCCAAGTATATCCACTTTTATTGCTTCAGGTTTGAACGTAGACAGACTGCCAGTTAATTATGGTTGTGTTCATATGGTTGTGTACACAGTAGCTACATGGGTTGTTTCTGATTGGTCCAACTCGTCACAGGCTCTGTGTTATTAGCTTCAGTTTTCCCACTTCAAATTTGTTACAGTAGAGTAGCTGATAATACAGGCTGTTATAAAAAAAATTTGCAGCTTTGCGATTAGAAAAACAGATTATTGGTGGTGATGGATATCAGCAGCCCATTTGGTTAAATTCATATCATTGTAAACTGTATTTTGGCTCTAATGGACGCAATGTGACAGTAACTGAGTTTGTGCATACCCATCAAATATCTGACCAGCCTATGAACACTTGTGTATAATTTGGTGTGTTTTAGCCGTTATCATGCATAATGAACCAAAACTAATCAAAATCCCACCTAATTTAACGCTGGCATGGACTTTTGCTAACACACTAGGTTTAAGAATACCTTGATCTCGCCAGCAGAAGTTCATTCATTATTAGAATTTCTGAATTTCTCAGACACAAAGAAGCCCAGTGAATCAATCAGGACTCCGCACCAAGGTCTCTGATGTTCTTTCTGTAGGTGCAACCCCAATTCATTTACATAATCCCATTAATGGCTCCATGCAAGCTTAAACATATCAGAGCCAATAAGGGTTAAGAGGCAGTGGGCTCAGCTGAAGGGGAGGAGCTTAAAGAAAAGACCGTGGTCACTGATTGGCCAGCCGGTAGTCCCAGAGGGCCATGGTCCGCAGATGCCAGCCCTGACTATTTCCTAGAACTGGTCCCTGGAGACCTTACATATACAACCGGTCTATTTCAGTCTAGGACAAGTATTCTCTAATGACCGAGGGCATCGCTCAGACAAGACAGGCAAATGACCATGGGCCTCATCAAACAAAGTGGACCACACTCTGATTAAAACCTTCAGAGAGTGGTGGTAGTTCTGTGCTTTCTAGGCCAAAAACAGACTGGTAGTGGCATTTTGAGTCATCTTCACACTATATGTGTACAATAAAACCTATTTTCAACTATGAACTTAAAATATGAGTTTCCGCGATAAACATGTAGTTAGAGGAGCGATGACAATAGATCAAATGACCTCATACACACAGCAACAAGGAGACATTGCAATGCTGGTAGAAACTGTTAGAAGCTTCTTTTCTCCTCCTGTCTTTTGATTTTGCAGGATACTGAATGCTGCTTTGATAATTTTGGATTTTACTATTTGCTTAAAGGAGAAGTTTAAGCCACAAAGCTAACAAATAATCCAACATTAATTCTCTCTATTCATTTTCCCCCTGGGCAGCATCCTGTGACCACCGATACAGTAGACGATGTTGACCATCTTATAACCCACTTATATTAATAATGAACTTTTAGTGTGTAAATTAGCAGCTACATGTTCATAACACATATGTACGCTATAGGCTACGCTTTACCTACAGCTCACAGAAGTGTTGTGCCTCTGAGGAGTCCCCTGTTGGCTCTTCTTCTGGATGAAGTGAGTGTTGTACTTCATGCAATATCTGAGGTTGAAAAAGCACCAGACTTGAACAACCCAAGATATCTGTGCCATGCAGAACGACACTAAATGCCTCCTCAAGCTCCTCCATACTCAAGAAAAACTGGGAAAAGCTAATTTTCCACAGGATATGACGGAATATTTACACACATGTCAATTCGCTCGGGATTAATATAACCTCAGGTTGTTTCTGTGGCTCAGTTTACAGGTAATGGTAAAAGGTGCTGGAATCTTTACTGACACAGGATGTGCCTGACGTTTGCATTTGGATGGGAATAAAGACACTAAGGAATGCCGGGAATAATTACATTACCCCACATCCCCCATGGAAAACTAATCAACTTAAGTTGATTAATCATTGCACCTTGCTACTTGTGTTACATCCACTGGGAGGCTGACTGTTTTATTTATGATTTATCATTTCTTATATCGTGTCTGTGGTATCCAGCTTACTGAACATCACAGTTTATGTTGGTATCGTGCAGCCCTAATATGTGTATACCACAACTATATCTTGGTGAACTCAGCGTATAATCAGTGGCCATTATAGCATACACAACAGTCAATGTATCAAAACAGTCAGTGCAGACACTGGCATGCTGGTGTACTGATGCTAACAGTGTGAAGCAACTGACCTCATCAGTGGCCGAGGTCATCACTGTACCAAATGAGGTTGTTTACCACGCCTCAAACTTCCACTTACAATGACGTATCACATTTCATTTGCAAATCAATGTATGTGAATGCTATGGTTTCATCTGCTGAGTAAGACGAACCAGTGGTCATAACACCATCAAATCAGTATTGACCTTCAATGGAGTTCAACCATTGAACTGACGTGATGACGCTATTCCAATGTTACTGAATGAGGCAGTATCATGTCTTAGGATAGCTTCATGAGCTGGATAGTCTCTACAACACAAAGGGTCTCGTCTAACACAAAGCTCCTCACAAAGCTTCTTCTCTGGAACTGTGAGTTAATAACACACGAGCTGAGGGATTTGACTGACAACAAGTGTGTGTCATAAACCGTCTTCGGCAGCACTTCCACGTCTGCCAAAGTTCCCCAGTCGAGACTTCTCCGCCTCGGCACAGCGAGCCGAGGAGAGGCTGTCAAACAGTAGCTCAGCCAGAGAGGTTCTCTGATCAACACACACGCACACAACGCAGCCCCAGAAATCCCTCTCACACACAGGCAGAGCATCTGCACTTTATTGCCTCTAATGCTCTGAAATGTGCTGTGAAAGTAACTGGAGGCGATGGAAGATGCATGGAGAAGAAATTAAATGAGATGTCAAAGTAGAAGATGGAGGAATGTTTGCTGTGTTTGACTGCAGCAGACCATAACCGAGTTTGTGTATGCTAGTGTGAGTGGATCAGTGGATCAGTGACTGAGAATTGTCCACCAACCAAAACTATCCAGCCAGCAGCAACCTGTGGGCAGCGTTCTGTGGGCAGCGTCCTGTGATCACTGATGAAGGACTAGAGAATGATCAACACAAACTGTGCAGCAGCAGATGAGCTATCGTCTCTGACTTTACATATATAAGGTGGACCAGGTAGGAGTGTCTAATAGAGTGGACAGTACCAGCACACCAGCACAACGCACACTAACACACCACCACCACGTCAGTGTCACTGCAGTGGTGAGAATGATCCACCATTCTCCTTTTTTCCCCATTTTCCATTTCTCTTACACCCTTTAATTTATCTCTTTGCATCTCTCTATCTTGCTTGGTCTCTCTCTCTCTCTCTCTCTTTCTCACCTTTCAGTATCTCTTTGCATCTCGGTCTCTTGGTCTCTTGATCTCTGTCTCTTTTTTTCTCTAACCTTTTGGTTTAAATCTCTTTCATCTCTCTCTTTCTTCCTCTTGCTCTCTCAAACCCTTTGGTATCTCCTTGCATCTCTCTCTCTCTCTCTCTAACCTTTTGGTATCTCTTTATATGTCTCTTTCTTTCTCTCTCTCTCTTTCTTTCTCAAACCTTTCGGTATCTCTTTCCATCTCTCTCTCACTCTCTATCTCTCTCTCTCTTTTTCTCTAACCTTTTGGTATCTCTTTACATCTCCAACCTTTTGGTTGCTCGATCCATTCTTAGCCCCAAGTCCCTACTGTTGCTGACACAGCTCGAGTGCATCCGGCAGGAAGAATGACCTGCCCTATCCTTTTTCATTAACCCAATCCCCCTCGCCTTGCCCCTGCCCCCGCCCCCCGCCACTACAAACATATGACCTTCAAGAGTGACCATGAAAGAGTTAAGCCTCACATAATCATCCAATGCTTGTTTAGTTCTCAAATCCACACCAGAAATCAGTGACCACAACTACACAAACTGACATAATTAGATCACCTGGATTTTATGTGTATCCCAATGGAGTTCTTTAGTAACCTCTAATGGTGGATGGGAATTTTAACTCTTATATGGTATTCAGTTATCCACATTTTTAAGTGAATTGTATTTGAATACTCCAACAAGAATATATTTCATACTGTAATCAGTGCAAAAAAAGATTTTTAGTGGATTTGTCTGTCTGCTTTATATTTATGCAATTTCACATACTGGCTGAACAAAAACTTCTGCTTCTACTTCTCCAAGCTGCTATACTGTGGCACCATCAGAACAAGAATTTATTGTGTGCTTTAATGTTTTTTAACCAGAGTTCTGTCTGTATGTGTATTACACACTATTGTATAACTATATGTGGAGGGATACTTTGATAATTGGAAGGTTCAGCACCTCTGTGTCAGCTTTCTATCAAACTGCATGCTTTAATGCTATTTGGGTGATGAATCACCATAGCTTGGATCCACTATTCAAATGAAGGAAGCTTTTAACCAAACAGCTCTTCAATTCACGAGTTGGTATATACAACACGGCTGTCAAACACATGCTAGCTTACTGCCGACGCACACATTCTCCCAGTCATACACAGATTACTTAGCTTAAGTGCTTACAGAATTCTGAGTTACAATAGTCCTGAGTTATCATGAACGCAGCATTACTAAGTCTGCCATGGTCATGAAACTGAACTGTCTTTTTTGTTCATTATATTTGACTGTTAAGGTACAGGCACACCTGAAGTGGCCAGTTTGGCTCTCCAGCTCAAATAAACAAACAGTACTGCCCTCTACAGGTGCCAATCAGAAGCTAGATCTTATATTCTTTCTGTAAGGCCCATGACGTCTTAATCATTTTTCTCTCTGTCCGTTATTTACATGCATTTGTCTCAACTCGACAGATAACACTTGTATCTAATTAATCACATTCTATTTATGTGTGAATGGAGGTGATAATCAATCCATCAATCAACCTTTATTTTCACTCGGAAATACACTGAGGGTGCCCCTTATTTTCACTGTAGCCCAGCATTTGCAGCTTAAGGGACTGAAAAAGAAATTAAAATAGATTTGAATCTGGAAAACTATATTAAAAGAAAGACTACGTAGAACAAACTCAAAATAAATTCCAATAAAAGCCAACAGCCATCAGCTCAAATGATTGTGATCAGGTGATTATGTAATAATGGTGACAGGCCTTAAAATGTGGCCTGACTCGTCATAAACACTCAGAGGTGGACAAAGTACAGAACTCCATTACTTGGCTCAAAGTATAGATACATACTCTGATCAAATACCTCTTCGATACTAGTAAAGGTTTTTGAACTTTCTTTAAATGCCAATGCACTCACAGAATCTCATGACTCTAAAACAACCTACTGAATGCACTGCCTCCATGTGACATTACTAATAGCGCTGTGTTTATTTGACAAGATTAAAACATGTATATCTGAAACGACCTAGGCCAGTAACATTAACTAAGCATCTTTAGTTATCAGTATGCGCCAACAGTGAATTCACACAGACTCTGGTGTTATGTCCCAGTTGGTTTCAAAGCTAACTGGTTCCTATAGGCAGTCCCTCGCTGCGTTAACAGCAGCACCAGTTGTTGTCTGCCTCTGTCACCAGATGCATGAGACATTCACCAACACATTACTGGCGATTTTCTAGTCAGATCTCAGTTCTACTGAAAAGTGAGTAGTGAGCATTACATCACAGCCACCCACAAGAAGAGTTAAGCCAACACAGTGCATGAATGAGATACCAGATGAGATATAACATCAGTCCCAGTATGACTGAAGTTGGTGGGCAAAAAATCAACATCAAAAGTCATTTGACCAACTACAGCACAAAACTACACTGCAGGCCTATTGAACCAGGATTAGTTTTACCAGAAGAGGCCCGGTAATGTAATTAGTGTGTAATTTGACTGGCCAATCCGCATGAGATAAAGGATCTCTCTAATTTACCCAAATTACCCCAAATAGCCTGGATCGAAACATCATTCCACAGACATTTCCATCAGCATTAGCAACATGCAACACGAGCCGCACTTAACAATAACAGCATGATGCACCTCTAACTGGCATATACTTAGGCTAGAAAAGTAATTTACCAAATGCCGCCCAACAAGTCAGAAAACGCGCTGCTTTGTGAGAGGAGCTTTCCAAATATTTCATTTTCATTCTCATTTTAATTCAGCCATTACCAAAAATGCACCACAATTTCTTGCCATGAACTCGAGGATTAAGCCCAGGTTTAGCTGATAGCTTCATCTTCAGGTCACAAACAGCAAATAAAGGTAGGTGCCGTTTTCTACCAAGCTGAAGTCAGTTTC
This sequence comes from Semaprochilodus insignis, assembly GCA_034552555.1. Classification (NCBI taxonomy): domain Eukaryota; kingdom Metazoa; phylum Chordata; class Actinopteri; order Characiformes; family Prochilodontidae; genus Semaprochilodus; species Semaprochilodus insignis. The sequence continues at coordinate 15,653,723 of CM067487.1, read as the reverse complement.
TCATTTGCCAGCTTTAAACTTTCTCATTCCACCTTAGGTGGTGCAGCAGGACTCATGCTTCGGAATGTAACTGCTGCACCATTTAAGGTGGAACGAACAAGAAGCTGGTGAACAGGAAGCTGAACTTCATCCTGGTCTGTTTCCTTTTACCCAATGTTGTTATTTCAGTACTGAGGAGCCCTGAGGTTAGAGAATTACAGGAAGTTTATCAGGAATTATTCCTGAACAGACTTGTGAAAACTAAGACACAGCAGATTCATACTGGATCAAAATCACAGAGGTCGTCAGTAATCGTTCACATTACGGCACATCCCTAGCAAACTTTTGAAGGCACTGATGAACTCTGTAAACAGAGCAAACATTGAAAATGACACAAATCTTTCTTCATTCCAAAAAATCTCATGAACTTCAGATAAGGCCATGAGTGCACTGGGGAGGAAAAAAATGATACCTAGTAAAGTACAGATGCTTAAAAGAATACACTGAGGTGCAGTACTCAAGTAAATGTACTTCATTACTGTATCCCTGATTACTTAACATGAGATAACATGAGATGCAAGAACCAGCACAGTGGTATAGTGGGTAGCACTGTTGCCTCATAGCAAGAAGGCTCTGGGTTTGATTCCCAGCTGGGGTTCTTTCTGTGTGGAGTGTGCATGTTCTCCATGTGTCTGTGTGGATTTCCTCACACAGTCTAAACACATGCAGTCAGGTGAACTGAAGATGCTAAATAGCAACCGCTAGGTGTTAGTGAGTGTGTGAATGTAAATCTGCTCTGTGATGGACTGGTGGCCTGTCCAGGGTTTCCTGCCTGCTCAATGAGAGCTGGGATAGACTCCAAGCAAACCCCCATAATCCAGGAGGATAAGCACCTTAGAAAATGAATACATGAATGAATGAGATGCAGTTTCAGTCCAGAGAGTTTCTGGCACACTCAGTAAGAAGAAAACATATTTGAAATGATAAAATTATACATAATAGATTTATTTTACTATTGAGATCGGACAATGGCATTTTTGAATAAACACACATGATCAGAACTATAATTTGATTATGTATCCCATAAGCATCTATACCCTGGTCCAGGATAACCTACCTGGAACAGTTTTAGCTGTATTGTCTTTGTTTCCTGAAGTCTTTAAAAATGTGATGTATCAGCGTCATTTATAACCTCGACCTTCATGTCTTCTCTCTCTCTCTCTTTCCCTCTGCACTTTTGGGATTCCATGATGGACAGCTTGCTTCTTTTATCCTGCTGCCCTATACAAGCTTATCCACCTGAACCCATCAAAAAGCAAGCACTGGTCTACTCCCTGTGTCCTTCTCTCTCTCTCTCTCTCTCTCCCCCCAGTAATATCCTTCAGGCAGAGAGATCAATGCCTGACACCATCTGATTGCACTGCTTTCATATCTCTATTATGTTCCAGCAGCCACTTCCGTGCTCTCTCGGCGCTCGAGGGAAAGCTGGACCACCCTGTTCTCCTCCGGCTCAGCTGCACATGAAGGCGAGCTCCCAGACTGGCGTCAAAACAAAACTAAGGCAAGGAGGGCAACCCAAGCCTTTTAAGAGCTAATCGATCACGCCTGAGCATCAGGCAGAGGCAGAGAGAGCAAACAGCGCAAGAGGAGCCAGAAAAACAAGCATCCGAGATAGTCAGTGCTAAGAAACAACCCCGGAATTGTTTATAATGCCCAGAGCGGGAGGGATTCAGACCATGGAACAAGTGCTCCACTATTTCTGCTGCTTTTATATTTTATTAAATAAATAAATAAATAAATAAATAAATAAATAAGAAGAGAAATAGAGGGTGGGGAGGAGAGCAGGATGAAAACATTTAACTGGGACTGTTCAAGTGTATTAGTAGTTTAATATGTCGGCCTCGTGGGAGTTGGGGGAGGGGTGGATATTGGAGCCGGCTGGCTGGCAGAGGCCTTCTCCTTCTCCTTCTCTTGGCACAGACACAGATCTTATTGACCTGAGGATCTACAGGGGTATCTGTGTCCATTATTAGCTTCAGCACTCAACCAGGCTGGACTGGAAAAGAGGGAGGAGTAGCAATGTTTCCAACCTAAGCTTAGGACAACAGCATAGAACATCATATCAAAGTCACATCAGCATAGAACATCATAAAGTGAATGAGATTTCTTTGGATTATTTATGAATTAAGCCATAAAGGAAAGCTACACCTGTCAAAGAGAGTCTTCAGGTAAAATACACTCATCATCAAAAGAATAGATGCACCTAGAAGGAAGCGTGGGATTGCAATGCAATTGGGAAGGAAGATAAAGGTTACCAGGAACAATAAATGATGATGATGTACAATAATTGATGATGTTTGCTAACACAACATGCCACACTTCTCGGCATGAAGTTGTAGAGGTTCCTAATGGTGTCCTGCGATAATCCATCCCATGCAACTTGAATATTCTCACACAGTTCCTGCAGATTTTGCGGTAGGGGTGGAGGTAGAGTGACACCAGGCCTTCTGGACGTGTGCTGTGTGACAACAAACCATTCATCTTGGTGCTGACCACGGTGCCTCCACACACGGATTTGTGGCTCATCTCCACCAAGACAAAAGCGGGACTCATCACTGAGGATGACCTTCTGACATTCTGACTCACTTCATGACAGTCTGGCATGATACCATTGCAGTCTTTGGCGACATTGATATGGTGTTAAGGGCAGTCGGTGTAATAGTCTGCATGCAGGTAGTACTGCGTTGTGCAGCCATCTGCCAATCCTGGCACTAAAAGGATGACTCATGGAGGGTATCACTGCTCGCTGAATGTCTGCAGTCGTAGCTGTTAGGTCAGTCAGGTACAGCGATAAGGCCCGTCCTTGCTTATGTCACATGTGCGGCCAAGCGTGAAACTTGAATCATTCGGATGTCTCACTATGTCAGACCTACCCACCAAGTTGTGTTGATTCCTTCTGATTGCAGCTATTTGTGCAGCTATTCCAGCAGTGGGAAAAATCGCAGTCTACAGGAACTTGTCCAGTGCATGCCGAATTCAATCACAGCTGTTATTCGTGTGGAGGTATTACACACTATTAGGTACATTTCAGTCAGAGGGGACACTGTTCTCCAGTGAGCTTACTTCTCAAAATAGTCGCTACATCAAGATAGCAATCAATAAATCAAATGTACTGACAGTAAAGAGAGACGTTATCTGTGGAGCCACAGGACTGTAAATGAAATTATTTAAACTGAATAAAATGATTGGATGGTCTACCTGCCTCAGGACTTCCCCACATGTACAATGAGTTTAAAAACTCATATATTTATAGTGTACCTGCTAAAAAACACGTTTTCCAGGCTTGCCATTTAAGCGACAATACTTTGCTGACTAAGCCATGCGTCACATAAACTCTGTATTCCAGACATGCGTGAGTCATAGGGGAATAGGTGTAATATCCCCCTTTTTTATAGAGGAGTGTCATGGCATCCATGACTCTACTGTTATTACACCCTGAAGGATCAGTATTCAGTAATGGAGAACAATACAAACCGGCTGAGCTGTTCTTTAGTTGGAAGATGGTAGAACGGAAGCCTGGACGCACCGGCGTCTCCTTGCCATTTAAGAGGTTAAAGTGTTCTGATAGTGTGCTCACAGTAATATTAGCTTTGCTAGTAGGTTGTTTATGGGCACGTGTATCGGGAAAAAAAGGCTACTTATTCTACAGGGCCACCTTAAAGTCCAAATAGCCATGTTTGATTACTGTGTTCAGGTTCAAGACTTTGATGGCTGGCACATATAAATGTATATTAGGTACATTAGTTCTGTTTATGCTTTAGAGATGAAACAGTACAAAGGTTTAATATCACCATTATAATGAACAACGTTATCAGAGTTATCAGTGTTGTTGTGGTATTGTTAAAATGTGCTGAAAATGTTCAAAAATACTGATAAACATACTAAAATCATTTTCACCAAATATTATAAATTACTGTAAAGCCATAAATGCAAGCAGTTAGGTTTCCATACAATACATATTTAAAGGAGCAATATGTAAGATCTTTCATTTAAAGCATACCAAAAATGAACCATAATTATCTACAGAATATAAAGAAATAACAGTTTTAATGTCAAAAACCTCTACGTATGATGTTGCAGAGATATCTACTTACACGTAATTAGCTCCGGCACATCCCGTCCCTTGTCACTTTGTACCCAAAAAGGCGATAGTGAGTCACTGTAGCACCGTCTTCCATCAGTTCAACATAAGACGATGGCAGTTAGAACTTTTAAGGACAGCTAGCCAATAAAAGAAAGAGTAAATGTAATTTTGGTATTTGGTAAGGCATTTGGCGAGAGACCATTAAAAGTCGCCCGCTCTCAGCAAGAACCATGTTTAGCAGCAAACAAAAGAAGTGATATATGTATATATATATATATATATATATATACATATATATATATATATATATATATATATATATATATATATACTGTTTACAATCTCATACTTAACTGCACACTTGGCTACCTCAACATACTGTACTTTCCAGTATGTACACTTAACACTAAGCTGTATTTCGCTCTACTGCATATGTTAAGTGCTGTTCACATCCCAGTCATGTACAGTTACTGCTCTTGCACAACTTGCATTTCTGTGTATTTACTGTTTATGCACACATTGTACTGTTTCTTTGTCTTTTTGTCTTGGCACTATTACTATTTATCTAACTTTTTAATCACTGCACTAGAGGTATAGCCTCATAGCATGTTATACNTATATATATATATATATATATATATATATATATATATATATATATATATATATATATATATATATATATATATATATAGATAGATAGATAGATAGATAGATAGATAGATAGATAGATATATTGGTGCTCTTGGAGAGGCAAGGGAGGAAGTTTAATGCTGAACTCGGAACATTTCTTCTAGACTGGCCAGCAAACAGCTGTTAATGGACAGCTGTCTTACACATTGCTCCTTTAACGTGGGTTTATCAAAGCACAATAATCCACCACAGTTTTAATGCTACTAAAATTAGACATAGCACTGTGTAGACATTATGCTTGACATTAAAAGACTGATCACTGTGATCTTGTTGTGGCGATGGAATCTCCATCTAATCAAGTCACAGAAATGTCTTTTTCAAATGTAGCTTCTGCATCCAGATATTGACCGGGTCCCATTTCCCCATGCAATATTAAGGATTTTGAGTGGTGCCTGAGCAGAGTGCGCAGAGCCTATACAGGCGCTGTGGGGTTTAATGCATTATAAGACATTACAGCACAGCCTTTTAACCAACTTAAACATGGGTTAAAAGCACAACCAGGAGTGTGAGAGGATTGTGCCCTTCACAGGTAAGCCTTTCGACTTTTGCAGATGTCTAACAAGATATGTGATATGAAAGGTTGTGGTGCATGAGACGCTACACCACAAACGTAACCAAGCTGAGCATATTGTATTGCATGCACACAGAGATCCGATCACAATGAATGCTAGACCACCTTAAGAGCAGAACAGCTAGATCCAAACACTTTACCCAGAGTACTTGTTTGCTAATTATAGATAACACAAAGGCACAACAAGAAACTTAAGGACACTTTCACACCTGCCTTGTTTGGTCCTGATCTTTGCAGTTTTAACTCTGGTCCAAACCAAAACCAAAAAGCAGGTGTGAAAGGTGCCTTGGGCCATAGTAGACAACACGCCTACGTACGCCCTCTTTGAACCAATCAGGGTCAGGTATAGAAGGTATATGTAGGTGAAGACAACAGGATGTAGCTCATAACTGCTATGAAGCTCATAAATGCTGATTCTTCTGATGCGTCTTTGTACATATATATTTAAAGAAAAATGAAGCGTGGAAGAAAGTAGAGGATATTGTTGGTGTCTCTGGGGAGTTAGGTCAGTCGATAGCTAGCTAGGTAAGCCAGCATGCTAACCGGACAATAAAGCTATCCACAAATGCAAGCAGTTAGGCTTCTATAGTAATTTCATACAAATATGTGCTTTCAAAACTAGCTAGCTTTCCTGGAACGTGTACACGCCCACACATGACAAGGCAGGCTGCCTCGAACACACCCAAAACAGACAAACTGCCGCCTGCTAGTGTGAACGTAGGATATGACTACCTGAAACCTCAAACACTGCTCTGATAAGATCCTATCCTAGCAAGTAAGGATATGTACTGACACTTAAGTACAAGGTGCCAGTATTCGAATCCCGAAATCACTGTCAATCTGTCAATCAAGCTGCGATTTAGCCCACACAGTTCTTAGATTGATCTGATCAGTGGCTTTTTTAAGCCGTGTTTAATCATATTCATTTCTTATACTTTATATTCAAGCTTTGTTGGATGTTCAACATAACACTCAGGTGCAGTATCATTCTTGATATGGTACTCCGTGTTCCCTGTGGCTTTAACTAGAACACAGTGTTTTTTTCCAACTCAGGGCAATTGGAGCAGTCCACTCCACAAAACACAGCCAGGCAGGAAACATAAAGGTTGAGCCACCCACAACACAACACTCCCACTGAAAACAATTGGAAACGAGTGCCTCAAAAAAGGCAATAAAACACACCAACCACGCTCAAGGGAGACATAGTGGCGTTCCACCCGTCCCCCATTCTTTCATTGTCACAGCTTTTACTTACCCCCCAATACACTAGGGGGAGCACAACAAATCCTTTTGCTATTGACGTTTGCTGTGTTTGCTGGCCAACATCTGAGCATCGACACACGCACAGGTCACCTCAGTAGACGAGGACAAGCCACGGACTCAAAGCTGATGCATCAGTCAAACCTAAACCTTTTGGATGCAATTACAGAGTAATTACAGTAAATTAGAGCTGTTAGAATTATATTAAAATATGGAAATCAGTGTGTTTATCAAAGGTCTACTTCAGTATGTACCAGTTAAATCCATTAAAACAGAACTGATGATGCTCTAACAACTGAACTGAAAGCAGTTGTTTTTTGTAAACATGCAGGATGCCTGGGGATCAGCCATATACATCAGCTTATATAATCACTGAGCTTGTCAACATCGCAGTGAATACACCACAATGACATGTTTTCAGCACATTTGGCTTTACAGGTGCATCCAAGAGAGACTGAGAGACAGAGAGAGAGAGAGATAAAGCAAGAGAACGCGTGAGGGAACATGTCAATTAAATCTCACTCTGCCAATTTGTCAAGTCCTCGCTACTGTCAGCACTGTCAGTCTCTAGCAGACACTTAACACAACAGCTTCTCAAACCACTGTCTTGCTCTTTTTTGACCATCTCAGTTATGTAACCATAAAGCCTTTTCGTGCATAGATCCAGTGCTCCGTCCATAGATTGTCCACTGCATAAATTCATATACGTTGATACATACATTCATCATCAAAAGAATAGTTCCACAAATAGTTTCACCCAGAAGGGAGTAACCAGCAGGACCTTGGTGAGTAGGTTTGACATTGTGAGACATGCAACTGATTCATGCTCAGCCACACACGTGACATAAGCAAGGACGGGCCATATTGCTGTACCTGACTGACCCAACAGCCACAATTGCGGACATTCAAGGAGCAGTGATGGCATCCATGAGTAATCCTGTTAGTACCAGCACCATGGCAGACGGCTGCACAACGCAGGGCTACATGCACACAGATCTTTACAACTGCCCTTAACACCACGTTAACATCACCAAAGACAATAGTGACTGAGAATTGCAGCGGGTCATCTTCAGTGACGAGTATCGCTTTTGTGTTGGCGGAGATGACCAACAAATCCGTGCGTGGAGGCACCGTGGTCAGCGCCAAGATGAACTGTATGTTGTCACTCATCACACGTCCAGAAGGCCTGGTTTGACTCCACCTCCACCCCTACCGCAAAATCTGTAGGAACTGGGTGAGAATATTCAAGCTGCATGGGATGGATTATCACAGGACACCATTAGGAACCTCTATAACTCCCGAAACCATACTGAGAGACACTACTTCTGTATGTGTAGCTCAATAAATATTGCCCATATCAGTCTAAATTTATCATCATTTATTGTTCCTGGTAACCTTTATCTTCCTTCCCAATAGCACTGCAATCCTACACTTCCTTCTCGGTGCAGCTATTCTTTTGATCATGAGTGTATACACACAAATATATATATATATATATATATATATATATATATATATATATATATATGTGTGTGTGTGTGTGTGTGTGTGCGTGTGGTATGACTTGATTTAACGGCTTTAAGTTAAGTCAGGGGTCACATTCATAGTAAAGGCATCTAATCTAGGCCTAGGCATTAAATGGTTCCCTAGGTGTCCCTGAAATTTATGGCATAGTCCTTGCCCTGTCTTTCAACCCACTTCAGCATCCTTTCTGTCTGGGAATAACATGCAGGTCCTGCTTCAGCTTCACACGGTACAGGGTGAGTGACAGTGGTTTATTTTCCACAGCAGAAACAGGTCCATGTGAGCAATTACAGTGTCAGTGGCTGTTATGAGTGGGTGTAATCAATAGTCATAATGTTCCAAGCCTTTTAAAACCAAAACATTCTATTTAGAACATGTGATGAGTATACAAATGTGAGATTCAGATGTGAACAGTAGTCACTGTACAGGTGTAGGGCACCTTGTGCAGTTCAACGGTAGATGATAGTATAATAAAAGCACCAACAGCATGAAAAAATGGTTTAGCATGATATAGTAAATGATACAGTATGTAAATACTGTTAAAATTATTCTCCAGCTCATACAGTCCATAGAACAGAAGTATGGAATGGTATAGAAACTAAGCAGCAAAAACAGGACCATTATCCTGAATCAGTGGTTTTGTAATGGCATGCATTAGGATGCACCATCATGGGAATTGGGGACAATATCAATAAACAATATTTTGCTGATGCACATTTAGAAAGTGTACAAATTGGGACCTGGGTTAGCAATACAGTGAAACATAACTATTTATTTTCTAGGGTTACAAATGCAGTAAAATTAATTCATTGCAGATATAGCCGAAACACTCTTGTGTCTTTAAGCCCCACCTCCCGATGACCACAGTCTGCTCTTACTGGTCACCCCGCCTACTCTGAAGCTGCCAGAGTGGTTGAAAGCAGTAGTGCCATGTGAGGGTGTGCCAAGCTTGCTGGTACGCAGGCAATAAGGGCTGTGTTACGAGATGATGTCACCTTGTAACTGAAATTAAAAGGCCTGGAATTCCAATGAGGGGAAAGTGGCTTCAGTTGGACAAAGTTTCTCCGTCGGAGCTTTAGAACTTTGTAGACTTTTTACATGCACAAAAAAGCTCCATAACACAATAAAGGAAGGGGAAAACCAGAAAAACATAATAGAGCCGCTTTAAAGGGAACCCTGACTTGTTGTATACCTTAAAACATGTACATGTCCCATAACATTAAAATAAGACATATGAACTATTAACAGGAAAGTTTTGTTTATTATAAAACAGGCAAATGACAAACAGGCAAAATCCCTCCACACATAGGCCACCATTGTCAGACTGTGATGATGTCATATGGTACAGTGAAGCCAGTCCTGAGGAAAATTGGACAATTTTAAAAGTCCCTTGAATGATGTCATGTCCTAGCTAAGGCTAGATAGTCCAAATGATAAATTAGAGCTAAATGAGACATCCAGCTCGCTGTTCCTCACTCAGTGAACGAGAGAGAGAACAACCATTTGATGCAGCAACAAAAATGGCCGTGTACTAGGAAAACATCTTTGCCTATTTTTCATAATAAATAAAATATTCAGCTCGGTTTATACAGCATATTTCAATGCCATAATGTACACTATATTGGAGCCACTATGTTGCAACGATAAGGAAGTCCAATGTGATCCCGATTTCCAACGTATATTCAGTCTAGTCAGCCTACAGTAGTTTAGCCCTGCCCATTCATGCTGAAGTTATAAAGAGTGTTTCTGCTTTTTAAATGAAGCGCAATACAGGGCAGCCAATCAGAGCACAGCTCATTTGCATATGTCAGTTCCGAATGCACAGCAGCAACAACAGCCTGATTGGTTCTAAGGGATGAAGAAAGGCTGGAAATGGTCATGCAGAATGAAGATGACCACACAACCCATCCTGAGAGAAACCCAGAGGGAGAATATGAAGCCCGGTAAACAGTACGGGCCCCTTAATGATGGTGAAACGTGTCGGTTTGAGTTTCAGACATCAGTGTAGCGACGGTGGCGGCAGTAAAGACGCGGCTCAGGTGGTCTATGGTGGGGGGAAATGCCGTGGTGTCACTGTCACACCGAAGTGCGCTGTGCTCTTGTCAACAGTCCGGCACTTCTCTCACACCGACACACACCGAGCTGCGCACATCCACACCGGGCTGCCAGGTCGCTGGGTGCTTACCTTCCGTGTGGCAGCTCGAGGAGAGGATGGTGCTCGGAGGTCGGAAGAGGTAAGGCAGGTACCGGGAGAAGCATTTCATCTTTCTTTACCGTCTGCGCATCACTCCGGGGTCCGCGGTGGCGCGCTCTCCGGACGGAGCCGTGTGCGAGGAGGAGAAGTGAGCGGCGGGGTTTAGTGGTCCGTTAGCACGGCGGCATCCCCCTGCTCAGGCTCGGCTCACGCCAGAAACGCAGACCCTCCGCTCGGGGCTCTCTCGACCGGGGGACACGGGCAACGGTCGCGTCGCGTCGGAGTGGCTCACCATGCTGTCTGTCCTCCGCCGCCGCCAGCAGTCAGCAGGACGAAGATATGGTCGTGTTGCAGAAGTGCGGTGGGAGGGGCTTAGGGTCGAGGTGGTGGGGGGGCGAGGGGCGGAGGAGCGCGAGGGGGAAAGGGCGGGAAACAGTGATGGGAAGTTCTGTTCAGTTTTCAGAACCGATTCGTTTGAACCTCCTGGGAAGTTTGATTCGGTTTATGAACCGACACTTACAGTTTCGTGTAATTTAATTATGGGTGGTTTGAATCCGTTTGCGAACCGACACTCCTTGCTTTTAGAGATGGGAAGTTGGATTCGGTCCATGAATCGACGCTTTCGGTTACCATTTCGGTTGTCATTTGATTACGGGTAGTTTGAATCGGTTTGGGAACCAATGCCTTCTAATTGTTTGCTTTTAGAGATGGGAAGTTTGATTTAATTCGTGAACCGACAGTTTCGTTCCATTTAATTACGGGAGGTTTGAATCAGTTGGCGAACCGACACTTTCGAATTTCTTGCTTTTAGAGACGGGAAGCTTGTTTTGATTCATGAACCGACACTTTCGGTTTCGTTCCAATCCATTATGGGATGCTAGAATCAGTTTGCGAACCGATACTTTTAATGATGGGCTGATTCGGTTTGCTGAACTGATTCATCTGATCTTACATCCGATTATGTGATTCACTGATCTATTAAGAGAATTCTCATAATCTCTCATCATAAGTTTCGGCTCAGCGAGTGGGTCTGATGTCTGTACTTCCAGGCAGCTCATTAATGGAGTCAGAAAGCGAGTATGTTGGCAGACAGAGGCGCTGGTTACTTCACAGTGTGAGTGAATTCAGATATGTTATAGTGTGATACTTTACAGTGATGTAATGTTATGATGTTACGCTGTCATGGGTGATTATATGAATTTGATGAGTCTTTATTAAGTCAGTATAACCTGTACTGTGGGAGCAGGAGAGGGACCCCTTGGAAATGCTGGGAAGTGCAAGGAGCTCCATTTTTCAAGCAAGCTCTCATCTCCTCCTGCTGCATCCTGTTAACTGCTTCTGATGTTTGTATGTGAAAGATCTGAGGTCACAGACGACTGTACACCTACCAAGCCAAGACGTTGGCCATACTGACACATTAAAATTACATACAGCTGATATGTAGGTTATGAGGGCACTGAGACCTCCACAGTCTGAATAATTTAAATTAAACTTCATTTAGGCTTACTGGAGCAGGCTGATGGGTAACTGGGGCACAGAACAGCAGGGTTCCTGTCTAATGTGTGTTTAAAACCAGTAAGTCTCAAAGAAGCACCTGGTTTTGCTAAAACAGGTCTGTATTTGTATTTAATGGCTCACAAGAGGAAGAATCCAATAGGCTAAAAATGGAAACTAGTTTGTAGCTACAGCCCGTAAGGAAGTTTCTTGCTAAGCTGAATGGTGTGTAATTGGATGGTGACCAAGTGCAAATTCAGACTAAAAGGCTATTTCCGTATTAGACGCAACATGTACGATTTTTTTGTCCTTAGCATTCTCATTTTAGAGGAATTGCCTTCTCAGCTGTGTATGGCTGCATAACTAAAGATCTAGAGCTGATTCTACTAAGCAACTGACTCTGTAATATGTGAGTATACTGTATGTACTAAAGGCCTAACATAAAAACAAGAATCAATCAAACAGAAACATTTGATGTGTCCATGTAAACCGAGAAAGTCAAAGCTTGGTACAACCTGACAACCCATGACTAAGGATAAAGATTAAAGACTATCTTTAGTCATGAAGCAAACCGGTTAAAAAGACCCCGAACACTATGCAGGATGTATATGCATCATGTAAGACAGTCACTTAAACATAAAGCATACATTAATAAGCCTGTTTAGCTCTGACAACCGTCTGGTGGACAAGTGGGGTTAAGTCTATGCTGTATATAGACATGGCTGTATATGGGATATGAAATTTTAGAATGGAACTGCTCATGATCTGCCTGAAACATGTTAGCAGCGCAGATAGCATTACAACTTCAAACTTTTTAGTTTCCATAAACCCTGTTATGTCTCTATGAATGCATTTACTGCTTTCCTTTATGCAGATTTACTTACCTCAAGCCGGCACACCCAATTTCACAGTCTATGTGCTGCAGAAATCTGACATGTAGTTCTACATAACTGCGATCATTTCAAATAATTGCGATTATCGCAAATAATTGCAGTTAGATGATTATTTAGTAATTGTGACAGTATTATTAGACTTTTAATCAAGCCAATTATTAACAAATGCATGACAAATTTAGCTTAATTAGCTAGTTAACTATGTGTATACTGTGTTTTCCGTCCAAGTAAATGTAAAACATTTCTCTCTCTCCATTTTTTTCAGACTGTATGGAATATGAAGTTTATCCATCATTGAACTATAGATGTAAACAGAAAGGTTTAGGATTTTCTTTATATTTATTATGTTGTGGGATTATACAATCAAGTGAAATTTGACACTGAATTTAATGCAGTTGGGACCACAAAAGCTTTTGTGCCCAATTGGGTGGGCCAGGAAGCTGGGGAACCGCTGCTATAATAAAGCCTGGGTGTGTGTAGCATACGCTCCATCCTCTTCCCACCCACTTTACTCATGTGGGACGTTCCCAAATATGTTTTGCTTACTGACTTACAAAAAATGAGACCCATGGAAGAGCGTGCTCAAAAAATAGTTTGGACCAGCATGCTGGTTTATGCCGGTTAGTGCTGGTCCATGTTGGTTTATGCTGGTTATTGCTGGTCCATGCTGGTTTATGCTGGTTAGTGCTGGTCCATGATTGTGCTGGTTGACCAGAACACAACAAATGATCAGGAAGTGACCAACTTTACGTTACTTTTACTTACATTGATTCATAGCAGAGAGCATAAAAATTTGAACTCCCATGGTTGTGTTTAATTTTACTACCAGTGTTCTGGAGTGCAGAGGCAAAGTAGCACAATTTGTGTAAATGTCCAATTACTTACAGACTGTGTTGCATATGTTGATAAACATGCCCTCCAATTACACCACCCGTCATTCAAAACCAGCCTATCCGGCTCTCAGATGAGAATGATGTCAGCATCATCCCGATGATGTCATTTCTAAGGGGCTGTGGATTCATGCTTGTCTTATTTCGACTTTATTGGCAGAATATAAAGTGGGAGATCTAGTCTAGTGGGAGCGTAGCAGTCAAGCATAAAATAAGATTCACAGCTCGAGTACAAAGTGATGGTCAATTTGCACTTGGACTAATGCAGATAAACAGCAGGTTCTTCCGTTTAAGCTGCAGCTGCTACTGAATGCTTATGTCTGGTTTCCCCTTATGTAATTATGGCTTTCGACGGCCACAGCAGAATCAATAGGTGCCTGGGGTCGGGGGGATGGGATGGGTAGGCACAGGGGGCCATCTGTGTCTCTCTGGTGTGGATCAGCATAATGGCCTGACATCCTCTTCTTCTATGCCACCATAACGTAATGAGATGAACACACTGGTTATCATGTGTGGCGCTCACACAAGGTGTCTGGTGCCAGGGTGTGTGGTGAGATATTTTAAACGAGTAATTTTCCTCTTACCCTACACATAACTGATCAGCCAAGATATGTGATTTGGAATTTGCTTCTTTTTTGCTTCTACTAGAACTCAGTAGTCCCCTAAATAGCCCAAACTGTTTCTTTGTCAAATAAAACCTGTATCCAGATCATTAAGGTCACACAGACAAGTCAATGTGTATGGTGATGTTAAGTGTGGCGTAGCCAGATCCTCAAAATAAATGACAATCACAGAACTTGTAAATCTTTTAACCGTCATTTCCTTGTTTATTCAGCATCACTGTGGGTTTAAAAGGGTCTAAATTCTTTCCACTCCAATCCGCTTGTTAACAGGTCCAGGTATGAGCCTCTACTGAGCCAACTGAGGTTCTGTCTTTCCAGTGTTCCTTGTTGTTCGAGTCAAATAATCTACTCAGTTATCATTGTAGCTCTTTCCTTGTGAAGAGAAAAGGAAAAGAGGTGACGTCTGCTGTTGATAAAGATGAGTTACAACACCAATGAGAACAACAAAGTTTGGGCTCTAATGTTAGCTAGCTAGCAATCTAGCTAATGTTAGCACCCACTGGCAAAAGCCAAACTGGGCATTTGTGGATCACCTTGATACAGTCTGTGGGTTTATAGGGTGTTTCTTGCTACGAACCCTCGTCTGACTGACTAGCCTGACAACCGAAACACAAAGACATGTTTTTATAAACACCTTATAAAATTCGTAGCATATATCAAGGGTATCCACAAAGAAAACAGTTTGACGTTTGCCAGTGGGTGCTAATGTTGTAGCACCAAGCTTTGCTTTTCTTCATTGGTGTACAAATTGTAACTCACCTTATGAACAGACATCCCCTCTTCTCTTTCTCATCACAAGGAAAGTGCTAGAATGATAACTGAGTAGTTTTTGGGATCCAGATCTATTCAAACCATGAGAACCTCAGTACAGTAGAGTCTAGAACCCTGATGTGAAGGTTGCCACATCATAACAAGCGGATAGAACACAGTATGACTCTCTACGAACTATAAAATCAACAAAACTTCACAGCTACTAGAACACTAATGCTGATATTAACAATGCAGTCATAAATTAGAGAATGCATCCTGATTCCAGATCAGCACTCACTCCTGAGGTAGTTTGTGAATACAGATCTTGTCTTCAGATCTAGTGTGTGTCCACTGCTTTCACCTACACAGCAAAGTTCATTTGTAAAGTTCACTGTTAAAGTTCCCCTAAACCACATCAATAAGACTGTGCGACCTCAATAAAGACCTGGATGCAGCTTGAGCGAGGCGAGAGATGTATTTATACAGAAATGAGATTTGAGCTATTTGAGCTATTTTGGTGACTACTGAGTTCTAGTGTTCTCAGTTCCAATTCTAAACGAACGAAGCGATATTTGGACTTCAAATGTCTGGACTGATCGACTACATCTGGGGGAAAATGTGAGATTATGTAAAATGTTTTTTTAGGCACACACTTCCTTTAACACATAGACATAGTATAATAGTGTGCATATTTATCAGTCACACACACCAGTCAGTCCAGGGCAAACTTTGTTTTTCTTCATCGGTGTAAGAATTGTAACTCACCTTATCAACTGCAGACATCTCCTCTTCTCTTTGTCATCACATGGAAAGAGCTAGAATGATAACTGAGTAGTTTTTTAGATTCAGATTTGTTCAAACAATGAGAACCTCAGCCAGTACAGTAGAAGCTAGAAACCGGATGTGAAGGCCGATACATCACGGTTTAACAATTTGCATAGAACACGCGTCTTTACATTAGCACAGCTCTCGGGGTACTGAACACCTTATAATGGTCAATATAACCAGAACACTTTAAACTCAATCTAGAGCAACAAGATACCAGTTGTCTGGGACTCCGATCTCCCATCAAACCCATCACAGTCAGTCTTTTAGCTAAGCAGATCATCAGCTTGTTTTACAGTTCAGTTTTATTCAGATCATGAACAGAGAGCTGTTAATGAAGTAGTAAACTGATGCTGACTGTGATTAATGATGGTGAATCAACTTTCAGAATTGCGGCGATGACGGTAATGAGCTTTACATTGCACTAGGTGTCAACTGTGGTATTGCAGTACTAAAGTTAAGCTAAGCAAAGTTGTTCGAGTCAAATAATCTACTCAGTTATCATTGTAGCTCTTTCCTTGTGAAGAGAAAAGGAAAAGAGGTGATGTCTGCAGTTGATAAAGATGAGTTACAACACCAATGAAGAACAACAAAGTTTGGGCTCTAATGTTAGCTAGCTAGCAATCTAGCTAATGTTAGCACCCACTGGCAAAAGCCAAACTGGGCATTTGTGGATCACCTTGATACAGTCTGTGGGTTTATAGGGTGTTTCTTGCTACGAACCCTCGTCTGACTGACTAGCCTGACACCCGAAACACAAAGATATGTTTTTATAAACACCTTATAAAATTCATAGCATATATCAAAGGTATCCACAAAGAAAACAGTTTGACGTTTGCCAGTGGGTGCTAATGTTGTAGCACCAAGCTTTGTTTTTCTTCATTGGTGTACAAATTGTAACTCACCTGGGACTCCGATCTCCGTCACGGTCAAACCCATCACAGTCAGTCTTTTAGCTAAGCAGATCATCAGCTTGTTTTACAGTTCAGTTTTATTCAGATCATGAACAGAAAGCTGTTAATGAAGTAGTAAACTGATGCTGACTGTGATTAATGATGGTGAATCAACTTTCAGTAGAAAAAGAATTGCGGCGATGACGGTAATGAGCTCTACATTGCACTAGGTGTCAACTGTGGTATTGCAGTGCTAAAGTTAAGCTAAGCAAGAGGCAATCGTGGAGGAATTGCACCGTCACATTTATTATATCATTTTCACATCTTTCTTTTCTCATCAGGGGAAAAATGACTAAGATATTCTAGACCACATCATTTTAATCATCCAATCAAAGTCACAGCATATCAGCAACAGTGTCATTATTATAGTCTGGTTGATTCATTGGTTTGTGGGACGTTGGTGCGCGTGTGTGATTTAGTCTAGGTCACAGTTTACCCATCTGGGGGCAGACATTGTGCTTACAGTGTTTCTGGAGCCCACTCCATTTACCTTTGCTGCTCTACATTTTCATCTGTGTATCATAGATGGAATTATTTATTCAACTGCCTCAGCTATTGCACAAATGCAGCGTAAATGACTAGCAATATCTTACGTCAGTCTATTGTGGGTATGTGGGTGGGTCACAATATTTCCTCCATGACATTACTAAAAAATGTCTTGAGGTTTTTACTCACCCACCTCCATCCAAAAAATACACTGCCCTAAAAGTATTAAATAGCTCTAACGTAAGCACTGAATTTATAATAAAAACATTTTAAACACGCTTAAAATATGTGGCTCCAGTGTTTCCCACACATATACTATACTTAGGCTACTGACTGACTGCCATCTAAATATTTTACTTATTATTAGGATTTCATCATTTTATCATTTTCAGAATATGTTATATTATTATAGAGGAGACCACACATAACATAAGATGCGAAATCATCTGCTTGTTTTTGAGCATTTCTGTAGTTTCATAGTGCATGCTCAGTACAATTTAAACAACTAAATTAAAACAAATTACAATAGAATAGTAGGGCAACGATTAATCGACTTAATCAACTAAAAATAGTTTGACAAGATGATTATACAACATGGTCATGGTTATAATTGTGATAGTATCAAAACATGAGTACAAGCAAAGCTACCATGTTAGTTAGCATCATTAATGTTTTACAGTAGCAGTTTATAATGATTAATCGACTTAGTCGACTGAAATCAATGACTAAATTAGTTGGCAACAAATTTTATAGTCAAATAAATGAGTTTCCTCCATTTCAACTACTGTAATTTACTAGTTGATTAGTTGTCTGCTTCATCACACACGTTTCTTAAATTTTAAAGCCAATAAAAAGCCTACATAAGAGTTATTGGTAATTAAGCAATTCATAATCCAAATAATCGATTATTAGTTTCAGTGATTGCTAGATTATACAACTATCAAATACTCATTTGTTGCAGCCCTACAATACGAAACTTCATTCTTTTTTAATTCCAAACCATATACACCCATATGCATACCTATAAGTTTGGGCATCTCAGTCATATTACATATTTCTAAAAAAAATTCTAATAATAATTCTAAAAATAAAATAATAAAACATTAATTTAAAAACTACTACAACTTGCATTTCTAGCACAGTCCTACAGTACTGGCAACATAAACCACAAAGTAGATCGTACACAGTTGTATGCAAAAGTTTGGGCACCCCAAACTTAAATTACATGTTTTGAAAAGTTACACATCCCCTACAGAGAACATAACTCTTATTTCCCAAATTGAACATTTTGGCACAAAATAAAACATGATGTGTGAAAAAGTTCTGACACATTTGATATTTTATATGCAAATAAATAAAAAGATGCACTCTACAATTATCAGAAAATAACATATTTAATTTCATATTTGCTCCATTTAGAAGATGTGTTTACTGGTTTTCAGAAAATCAAAAAGACATGCAGTTTGGCTGAGGGGTGTTCAATCCTCCATCATACAACTGTGCCAAAAATAACACTGATGAGTTAATAAGTATCTGAATATATTAGGGTACAACTCTACTGAGATACCAACACTCAACTACCCCGCAGCTTTTTTTCTACCCCCACGTTTTATACCTCTTCCTGATTTAGCAGGACATTTTGCTCTGTGCCTTGCGCTAGCTTTACGTTATTTTAACCATTTGTTTTAGGCTACCGTGACTCGATACACAACATATTGGATTCAAGTTGATTCAGTGTTTTTCTAATTACTTTTACAGTTTGTTCCTTGATTTTAGTTTTTATGTCAGATCCACTAAATAGTTAGGGCTTTAGAAACTAGAAATGTCTAGCATATGCTACTTTATGTTAGCGTCTTATAACACTAAAAAAAAAAAACAGCAAAGACACCAAAGTTACTTAGCATCTAGAAGTAAGAAGTCTGTTTAGGTAATTCGAACAGATCAACTCAGTCAACCAGTTTGGGCAACATATTTATAAATTACAAAAGTTATAGTGTGATGATATCAGAATAATAGCGAGTATAGGAAGATAACTGGATTTAAAAAATGAGGCCAATATGTACATCAATAAAAATGTTGGTGGATATCGGCATGTGACTTTACATTACCATTTCCATACACAATGTTTAAATGCTTCATTATGGATATATAGTCAGAAACCGCTTTTATTCTAATTTTACACTTAAAATTAAATTTAAATTTAATTTCACACAGCATGTCCCATTTTAATAAAACAAGAGCAACAAAAAAGAAATAAAAAGGAAGAAATAATACAAACTATTTAACACAAAGCCACTTTGTTTTAAAAATGGTATTTACACCTGGTGATGTTTGGTCAGAGATTGGGACTCCACTCTCAAAGCAGCATGCTAAAAATAGTATGTGACAACATGATTATACAATATTGTCATGGTAATAATTGTAATATTATCAAATGTTGAGTAAAGTACATGAGTAAGTAAAGTTAAATGTATTTAAAATGTATAATAGTAAAAATGTTTATAATGGAAAACTATCAAATTCAATCGTACTTGCAAACCAAACATGATGGATTTATATCAAAGCTTAATCATCGATTTAGTGGACTTGGGCCACCATTTCCATAAACTGTGTTTTAAATGCTTTGTTAGGACTATATCATCATTTGATCTTTATTGGTAAAGATTGGAATAGGTTTTCCATAATGCAAATAAATAAATACACTGTTGTTTTGCTTTGTTTTTTTATTGAAATGTAACTAAAATATGAATATACGATTCAATGTCCCTTAAACTAAGCTAAAAAACTAAATACTAATAACATAAATTAATAACACAATGGGAAAGCAACTGTGCTGGTTGTGTTTTTCACTACTTTAGATTATATTTGTACGGTCATATACAAAATACTAATCCATTATTCCAACTATTAAAATGTTCGTGTCCTCCACAGTTCTACAATAAAGGCAAAATTAAAACCATTCAAAACAAAAACAAGAGCTAGATTGTAGACAAATATATGCAAAAGTCTAACGATGAACATAATTAATGTTTTTCTTGACTTTCTAATTTAAAAATAAGTAAACGGCCTATGCAGAGACCACACTTCTACACATTTTAATTCACATTTAACTGTTTATTTCCTGAACTACTAAATTTACATATGTGGGAAAATAAACAATGTTTTTATAAAGATTATGGCACATATCTTATCTTATGTTTGACTTTCTCCAATATGTCAAATTCAGCAAATAAGGTAAAGGTAAATAAATTGTGTTTAATTAGCAAAAAGTTGCCATATTTAAGTTATGGTAATATATGTAATTTTATCAAAACATGAGTACGAGCAAAGTTGCCAAGTTAGTTAGCATAATTAAAAATGTATAATAGTAAAAATGTTCATAATGAAAACCAATCACCTTCATAGAATTTTACTTGAAAACTAATGGTGGTGTCATCATCGATTTACAGCATTTGAAATGCTTTGTTAAGAATATGTAATCATTTGACGATAACATACTAATCCATAAATTACTAAAATGTTCATGTCCTCCCGAGCTCTACAATAAAAGCAACATAAAAACATTCAGAATAAAAAAACACCATCTAGACTATATACAGTTATATGCAAATGTCTGAGCGACGCTAGTCAAATTTATGTTTTTGTTGATTTTCAAAATGAAAAATAAGTAAACATTCTGTACAGAGATGACACCTCTGCCCAATTTCATTTACAATTTACTGTTAATTTACTAAATTTAAGTATGAAAATAACTGATGGGGTTTAGAAATGTTATGGTACGTATCTTATGTGTGATTTTCTTCAGAGTTTGTTCTTTGTAGAGGATGTGTAATTTATTTTCACTTTGAAAATCAACTAAACTTATCAATTGACCGTGATGACCAAACCCTTGCATACAACTGTACGTGTATCTACAGTAAGTGAAATAATTCATATGTGTTACAGACACTAAACAAGATCACGGATAACACACAATCAATCAGATCAATACCTGCCGGTCAGTTATCGGGTAGCTATTTTCTCTCAGTGTGGCAGAAGGAGTCTGGAGCATCCAAGCTTAAGAACTGAACTCCGTGGGTTGAATGTAAACCTAACACCCTTGGAATTCAGTTCTCAAAGCCAAGACCTCTGTAAAACGAACAGCACAGCACAGATCAGCACAGCACAGAGCAGTACAGCACCTCTGCCCTAAAGCAAAGAAGGAAATGAGAGTTGGTATCAAAGCATCTGTATGTAAGTGTGACATTAAAACTCATGTATATTCATTTCTGTCATACTGGCATGTGGGGAAATAATGGCTTTGTGTGTGATGAACACGTATAATTACTCCATCTGGGTTTGGGAATTTCTTTTTATTTCCTTGTTCCTCATTTATAACTGCACATAAATTTACTTTGTGCTTCCTGCATATCTCAGCGTTTCAGGCCCAGCAGTCACCAACAACTAAGCTGTGTGAAACTCTAGGTCACCAGACTCTGCAAGGTGAAAATGTCTAACTGCGTCTACTGGATAGATGTTGTTTCGTAAAAGTTATATGTTATGTTTTATGGTGTGTTATACACACTTTATATATAAATGATCCTCGTATCTCCACAATAATAACATACTTGTAATGTAAGTCAATGAAACCAAACTTTTTTTTACCCTCAGTTTTCTTTTGGTCCTTTTATCATTACATTTACACATAAAGTAAATTCTTGTTTTTTTCAAAACTAGGAAAATATATATACTTTATAATACCCCCAACCAAATATATAAACATAATTATTTTTCTACTATCCCCCCAACTACATATATATATAATTTATAAATTCTGTATATATTTTATGCAATTATATATATACACTGCCCCACCAACTCAGAAATGATCAGAAATTATGTTATGTAAAAAGAACAAAAAGTTTTTCCACACAAGTCTCTTCATACTGCAGAGTGACGTTATGAACTGAGAAAGACAAAACAGAAAGGAAAATAAAACACAGACAAAAACTTCCTATAAGTACCAATAATCTAAAGTATTTACAAGAACAGCGACTTGAACTCTGATATACTTTATGTTTTACTGTTTATACCGCCTCGCTGTCTGTACTAGGCCTCAGTTTGACTAAGTTTAATTTTTAAAATAAAATAGTCTAAACTAAAATTATGTAAAAAACAAAGTGAGAAAAATGAGTTCTCCTTAAACTTCCTTCAATAAGGAATACATTAAAAACACAGAGAACCAGTAAGCAGCCTTGTGATTAATTAGATAAACAACTTTACCAGATCTCGAGATCAGATCTAAGGCTGTATTAAGTCCTGCTACTTTAAATACTTCTCTTAGCATGTGCAGCTGTAAGCACGTCCTTCTGCACAGATGTTCCTGGAGGCTAGGAAGCATGATCAAATATAGTTCACCACCCCCCAAAAAAGTGTCATTATTCTCTCTGGCTCTCCCCGTTTCTGCTTACCTCCAGCCGGTGTGCAGGGTGAGTCATTCCATGAGGATGCTGAATCATAACTGAGAGACACGGCCGTGATAAGCCGTCCTGTCGCCTGCCGCGCTCAGCAGCCCCCGTGGCCCTCTCACATTGCCTAGCCTAGCCTATATAGCAGGGCCCTTTCTCTCATTTGCATAGGGCCTTTTTTCCATCACACACGCACACACATACGCGCGCGCGCGCACACACACACACAGACGCTGCAGCCGGGGAAAGTCCCAGCGATCCTCTCGCGATAGTAACGAAAAAAAAATGTGCACGACGCGGCCCCCTAATGAGGACCGGGGGCGCGCGTCCCAGGACGGCACGCTTTTAAACTCGGTCGCGTTCGTGCGAAGCCTGCGCGCCGCTCCAATAACGACCGCTCCTCCCACCCCCCGCGTTTCTGTTGTTGTTCCATCTTGATTAGATCGCTCGGTAATAAGGCGACGCCGTATCAACCGACTCTGTTGAGAAAACCCCAACCGCTAGAGGAGGAGGAAACGTTGGTTAAGTATTCGCTTCACCATTTCCGCTCTGTAAACTCCGTGGGCTGCAACGGGGAAATCCTGAAGCCGAGTGCGCTTCACCGCTCCGCTCGTTCCCCAACCGTCATTAGAGCTGTTTTTATACCTCTGCGCTCTCGAACATCACCAGCTTGTCTTTTTGGTCTTTGTCTCTTTATGTTTTTTTACTCAACTTGTCTGGCCCAAGTGGAGGAGAGAAAATCACCTGTTTGTGTCTTTGTGGCAGCATTAACCAATGACAAAAATAATGGACCAATATCTGTAGATAATGATTGATTTTTACGAGATACTTTGACAAAATAATTATATTAAATCTCAAGAAAGGGAGTAATTAGGGATGATAAGCCAATACCACTGTCTGAAATAGTTTACTCCATTAAAGGAGGCGTATGTATTTTTTTTGTTTAACACATTCCAACAGAATGTGAAGAAATAACAGTTTTGGCAGTTGTATGGTGTTGCTTAACTTCATATATCTACTGAAGTTAGCATGCTAACCAGCTAGCCCCAGCCCGTCCTGTCTTGTAATACCATTTTGTACATGAAGAGGTGATAGTGAGTCACTGTAGCATGGAGTGGAATCAGTCCAACATGAGAGAATAAAGAAGTAGCGCTGCTGCCCCGACGGTTGCCCCCAGGTTATTCTAACCTCATCAATCATTATCTAACCTTATCAATCATGTTGAAGGTGCTGCTCCAGGTTAGATCATTTAAGGGCAGGTAGCCAAAGAAAGGAACAATAAACACAACGATGGCTGAAGCTCTTGGCGAGCAGGTGGCGGCGGTGGCGACAGTCATTCGCCAAGAGCTTCAGACATCATTGAAACCCGCTCAGCAGCAAACTAAAGCAGTGATGTAAATAGAAGCGAAAGAGTTAACATTGGTGCTGCTTTCCACCACTGGAGACGCTCTTTGAGAGGAAAGGAGGACGTTTCTTAGGAGGTTAGAATACGCTGTTGGGGCACCAGCGCTACTTCTTCATCCTCTCATGTTGGACTGATTCCACCACACGCGATAATGACTCACTATCGCCTCTTTAGGTACAAAGTGATAACTTTATTTCAATTTTGGAATGTTGTCAGTCATACATATTGCCGTTTTCTCTGTACAGTCCTTTGTTTCTACTCTAAACAGCTAAACAGGCTAATACATGCTAATGTGTTTAACAATACAACAACACTGAATTCAAAATAGGCTGTTACTGCAGCACAGTTTATCTTTATGAACCAAATGGACTCGTTTTCGTGACTTAGGCCATGTTTACAAACTATAGCAAACCCTTTGATTTCACAGAGGTGAAGCAAAGGCAGCTTTCCATTATATGGGCCCTTTAATAAAAGACAATAAGAGCGCATGCTGGAATACCCCCTCATGAAACCAGAGAGCTGTCTAGTTTTATTGACCCTGTGACACCAGCCATCAGGACCTAGCAGTGCACACATTTATGTTCTGTTACTTGTGTACAGAAAGCACACACGTGTACAAACACTCAGCAAGTGTCCTCGTGCTGACCCACATGTTCTCTCTCTTTCTTTCCTGAACTCACATGACAGAGGAAGTGAGTCAGGTTCTCACGTCAGGCTCCAGATGACCTGAAGTCACAGGCCCTTGATGACGGGAATACAGTGTATAAATAAATGTTGACCTTTGAGGGTACAAATGCATGAATAAGAAAATAATACTACAGATGATGTGACACGCACATACATACGCACATCCCTCAGGCAGGAAACAAGCACAGACACAGTAAACAAGCATGCGTTTAAACAATGTACCATTAGGCCGCCCAATAGTTGTTTGTGTTGATCAGAGGGCAAATAAATGGAGTTGGGGTGGGCAAGCTTTTAACTATTATTACCTTCAGCAGTGCTTATGTTGCAATTGCTAGGTTATCTGGGCTATGCTTGCTCAGTAGCACCACCCACTGGACAAAATGTCTGCTGGGTAGTTTGTAAAGAATAGGTTTTCAGCATTCGAGCTTAACAGTATATGAATTGCTGCCTATAGACCTCCATAGCAACATGTTCACTAGAAGTGCTGGTATTACCACCTTATAATGATCTTACAGACTGTAGTCCATCTGTTTCTCTGTATACCTTGTTACCCTGTTCTTCAATGGTCAGGGCTCCCACAGGACCACCACAGAGCAGGTATCATGTGGGTGGTGGATCATTCTCAGCACTGCAGTAACACTGATGTGGTGGTAGTGAGTAAGGGTGTGCTGCTGAGAATAATCCATCGCCCACATAATACCTGCTCTGTGGTGGTCCTGAGTGGGGTTTCATGACCATTGACATACACTATCCAGAACCACCACTTGACCTACACACGTTTTCCAAGTTGTTATATGTAATGTTGATGATCATAAAATAGTCTGAAAACAAGTTTTCTTTGGGGACTATTTTGTGCCCTGCTTGTACACATCCACCATGAATGCATTAAAATACATTGATTAAAACACTTACATACCATAAACTTATTACAAAAGTGTCATAAAACATTGTGTCAGACATCAGGATGTACATATCTTACCGTTCCATGTAATAACTTCCTGTGAGGGAGTTTTAAGAGGCAATAAACTCTCCATGCAACGTTTGGTTACCATCACCACCACTGTGAACAATCGTGATGTCAGGCAGGTTCCTCTGGAACAAACCATTTCACACCAAATCTCTCTATACGACTTTAATTACATCTCAACCATTGAGTTATGCAGGATGTCTGAAAGGTCAGTGGAGTTCAGCTTTAAGGCACCCTGTATATACTGTATATGCGTTTATTTATGGTTTAGGTCAAAGACAACTGCAGTCAGATACTAGGACTTTCACGACTTGCCAGTACCGACCTATAAGCCCAGTCCAGCATCTTTATTGGCCGCCCAGAAGCGATCCTTCTTCTCTAATCAGATTGGTCAGTCGTGCGCATGTATAGTCCCGCCGCCCTGTTGCCGGATGGTGCTGATCCTCCAACGAGCGGAGAGCGTGCGCAGCATATATTGTGTTCAAGCAGCCGAAATAGACCCGCATTTCCTGAACCGATGAGCTACAAATGCACCGCATCTTCGACACGACTGTGTGCATGGAGGAGCATCGTCTGTGAGCTGGTCCTTGGTGGCTCCTTCTGCGCTTTAGCAGCCTGAATTGCTGCCGCCATGGCGCTGCGTTTTGGCTCGTACCTTCTCGGCGTCATTTTTTTGGGGGGAGCGCGAGGAGATTCGGGATTTGCACCGCAGGACGGCGCACCGCCATCAAAAATCGGTAGCGTTAGATGATAC
>CM067487.1:15590659-15622929 GCA_034552555.1 Semaprochilodus insignis | reverse complement strand
CACACACACACACACACACACACACACACACACACACACATATATATATATATATATATATATATATATATATATATATATATATATATATATAAATTTGTTGTTGTTATAGTATTCAGATTAAGTGAATCATTTTTGTAGTCTGTTTAATCAGGCCCTAGAATGAACTTTGGAGTTTGCAGATTCCTATGCAACAGTCTTCTGTCTTCATTCTGTTGTTTGACAGGAGCGGTGTCCCTGGCTGGCGCTCAGGCCAATCTGTGGGCAGTCGAAGGAGGAAACAAGTTGGTTTGTTCTGGACTTCTAAAGTTTGCAAAGGCCAGCCTGATCCAGGCACAAGTTACTACCATCTCACTCCAGTTAAAAGGTATTTTATATGAATATAACGGCAACCGGAGTACACCAGTGCCAATACCTTTTGTTATAGCACAAACCTCGAGTGTATTACTGTGATTATACCACAGCTCCGTTATCTGTGTTTATTGTGAGATTTAATGGTGAAGAGGACAAAAAGCTATTTATCTGTCTATCAACATTCTGCGATTCAGTCATAACAGTCGAGGAACAGTTCCTGGTTTCAGGGTAACAAGCAGCGGCAGGAACATTAGGCAGTGTTCCAGGTTATACTAATCCCATGGCTACACACACTGCCAAAGCTGGTACATATTAAGGACTGACTTTTATGTGAAGCTAAACATTGTTTGGTATTCGCCGCTCTGTATTAGAATTATTCACCCTGCCTTAAATGGTGCAGCGGTTCGTGCTTCTTTTGATTGGCTGAGCTAATTTAGTATCTCAAACCACACAATGTACCCTCCCTCTCTACCTACCTACCTACCCAACCTATTTATCACCCTATTTACTTAGCCCTACCTCCCTACTTCCCTACCTTACGTACGTACCTACCTACCTACCTAGTTTCCTCCCTACATATATATTCCTACCTACCCTAACTCCCTACATTCCTACCTATCTATCCTACTTGCCTACTAGCCTCCCAACCTCCCTTACTACCTACCCTACCTACCTAAATACTTGCCTCTCTGTATCTCTACCCACCTACCTTCCTCCCTACCTACTTACCACCCAACCTGCCTTACTACTTACCCTATCCTACCTACTTAGCCCCCCCCTTCCTACCTACCTCCCTACCTACTTACCTTCCAATTTCCCTTACTACTTACCCTGCATACTCCACGCTACTTACCTACCCATCTATCTACTTGCCTCTGTTCCTACCTAACTACCTCCCTACCTATCTCCCTACATCGCTTCCTCCTTCCTTTCCTACCTGCCTCCCTCCCTACCTACCTATCCGTCTACCTACATACCTACCTACCTACATCCATTTACATTTATGGCATTTAGCAGACGCTCTTATCCAGACTTACAACCATGCTTAGTGTTCTGTCAGAGTTCCTAGCTAGTACAAGATGGTTACTTACCTACCTACCTACCTACCTACCTAGCAGCACTTCAGTACAGATGAGTACTGCTCTGTTTTAACCCCGCGTTGTCTGTTTAGTGTATCTGTGTGCAGTTTGGGACGTTGTGTGTAGGTGTGTGAAATCTTCAACATTTTAGCTTTTGTTTAGTTTTAGTTTGTGTTAAGTTTTAATTTGTGATGCTACAATAACAAATGGAGTATAGTACATTTGGTTCTTTTACTTGTATAATTATAATACTGGCTGGCTGGTGTTATGGCTGCTTTGTAAGCGCAGGTGTTGTTGATTTGTTGCATGTGTTTGGCGCAGAGTAATACTTGAAGAGCTTTGGTTGGAGTGCAATTGTGCAGTATTGGCACTCATGGCACGTCTCCTCAGCCAATCACATTTTGGGGTTGGAACTAACTGTGGTACAATAAGCAGTGTACATAAACTGAGTTTATCGGTTAAGTAAATAATATTTTTAGCTCAAGTTAGTAAGAAACTTACTGAGACAAATTTTATTTCTAATGAAGGGCATATGAACCAGGGGTCACAATGGCTGTTTCTCAAGTATGTTAATGTATTCCATTTGCTATCCAAACAAGCAGTGACAACAGATTTTATTTGTGATGGTAATGTTGATAATCGCCAATTGATGGTAAATTTGAAGACAATAATTTATTTAGGTTATTACATCCCTTAGAATGACTTGCATGGTCTTGTTCATTCCAGGTGAATCCCACCAGTACGAGCTCAGTTACACCACTCAGACTGACAAGGTGTCGGATTTCTATGACATAGTAGTAATAGCTACTCCTCTCCAGCAAAACGTCAACTCGGGCATCTCCTTTCAAGGCTTTGATCCTCAACTGCCTGACATGGCAGGCTTCTACCACCAGACCGTGGCCTCCATTGTCCACGGTTACCTGAACTGCAGCTACTTTGGCTTTGCAGATCCCAAGCTTTTCCCCTTCGCGAGCGTGCTGACCACAGACACCCCGGGGCTCTTCTTCAACAGCGCTGCCAGCGCCTGCCCTGTTAACATCACTGCAGGCTTCCGCCGCAAGCAGCCCCAGGAGGCTGGAGTCTATAAAGTATTCTCCCCTAAACCGCTGGAGAAGAACGAGCTGAAGACTCTGTTCAAGTCCTACTACTCTGTGCAGGTCACGGACTGGCAGGCGTACCCTCACTACGGGAGCACTCAGGAACTTCCACCAATGATACTTCACGACAGCCTCTACTACCTCAACGGGATTGAATGGGCTGGGAGTGCCATGGAGATGAGCTCCGTGGCAGCCAAGAATATCGCGCTGCTGGCCTACCACCGCTGGAACAGGCAGCTGGAGATGATTGACCAGAAGGACCTCATGCATAAGATCAAAACAGAACTGTGACCTTGCATCTTCTCCGCTTTTCTGGCATTCTAAGAAGTGAGAAACTGTGGCCAGAACTAGCTGGAAGAATTTTGACTTGGACTGCAGTGGGTTGCTTTCTCAGACGGAGCACACACAGCATCAAATGACTGTTTATATTTAACCTCTCTTGTTTTCAGATGCTAATGGGCAGACATTTGACCACAACGTATCTGAAGCAAGCAAGAATTTGGTCAGACACCAGATGTTTTCAGCAGGTAGCAGTGCACTGGAGACAGCAGGATTTCTTACTTTCCTTACTAGCTTTAAGCTTAGTTTGATCTAACCGTGGGTGTTCACTGCTTCACTGCTTTATTACCAGGCTACATAACAACTTGCGGTGCACCCTAACCTGCCTTGGAGCAGGTTTAGGATCACAAACAGCTCTTGGATTGATCAGGGCTAAGCTTCTGAGCAATCAAGGGCAGCCTTCTGGCTTGAGGAGACCCCTCTGGTTCTTTTCGGATCACTTCTTAGTGACGTTTGTTGGATTAGTCTCATGAAAATGCTTCTCAGTGTTGGCAGTTATTTTGTTTTGATGAGCACCAACACTGCTCAGCTCTTTATAAGCTCACCAGACAAAAAAAATAGTCCCCTCACTGAAACGTACCTAATAGCATGTAATACCTCCACAAGCACCAATAACAGCTGTGATTGGATTTGGCTGGACATGTTTCTGGCTGTAGGCCACATCAATGTTCAGACACTCTTGCATCAAAGAATTGCACGGTTGGGCCAGATTTGGTGGATGCCTTCCTTGGCACAATTCTGAAGAGAATTTCCTGTAGACTGGGATTTTAGCCACTGGTAGACCCATATGACCGTACGCTTCCATACACCTTCAAATTCTGCTACTCCCTTCCTACTATGGCCTTTGGCACACCCAAATGCAGTCGCTCATTTTAGCCAATCATTAACATCTGCTTAGAGCACTGCTTAGACCAATTTTCCACACATGGAACAAGACATTCACTGCACTGTACCACCTCTTCCCAATCTATTAATCCCATCACACAACCTGCAGGTATTTATAGCCCTATCATCCTCATGTAGTGCCATCTGCAGGAGCCTGAAGTTACTACCACTTTAAACATGGAAGGTGACTCCTTTTTGTTTTGTTTTTTTGTCCAGTGAGCTTATTTCACGCGATTGGCTGTTCACCACAAATGTCGCACTTTCATTTACTGATGTCTGAGTGTTTAAACTCTGGTCATCACAAGTTAACCATGTGTTACCTGTGGACATTTTTGAACATGCTTTGTGAGACAGGCCTCAGGTTGTCTGACTAATGTCAATTATAATATTTAAGCATTCTTTCAATGAAAAATAAAGACGTCACACATCCGATACTGTAAACCTTTTTTGCCTTGCAGAGCATTGAAGAAGTATGTTACAACAGTCCAATCATTCCTTGACTGAAGCTAGTTTTTTAACGGTGTGTGTTAATATAAATCTAACAAGAATGTATTTGTGCAAGTTTGGCAGAGCTACAGTGTCATGGCTAAATTCTTAACTGAACCTCAGTTTCTTTGTGTTTGCTGCCGAATAAAGGCTGATATTGATTGTGTTAAAGACTGTGTAGTATTTTTGTGGTTGGGGCTGCAATGATTAATCAACTTAATCAACTAAAATCGATGACCAAATTAGTTAGCAACATCATTTCCTCCATTTCAGTGAAGTGATTGTTGACAGACTGCAGAATGAGTTTTATTTATCTTTTGTATTAGCAGGAAAGTTCATTAAAACAGAACAAAGTATTCATCTTTATCATCTTCATTGTTAATGCATAATGCGTAAACAACCTCAAGATAAATGTAAAAGCTGGTAACTACACCAGTGTTATTTGGATTATTCATTTCAACAATTGGTAGATTTTTCAATGATCAAAGTAGTTGTTTGTTGCAGCCCTATTTTTGGTACATGTATTCTGTGATGCTTATGCTGTTATCTTCACATAGTCAAGTCCCCTAGACTGACCAGGCCAGCTTCCCAAAGTCAGATTAAACCTAAACATAGACTACCAAGCATAGGGAGTTACATTACCCATAGAAGCTGTGGTTTTGTCCAAGACTAGGTTTAATCCCTGTTTGGGGAAACTGGCATTTAGAAATATTTCAAATATTATTGGAGTAATATTTCACATTGTCTGTGTCACATCGTTTCCCTTATGAAAATGTACTATTATAACACCCATCTTAGTGGATGTTGTTGGTTATCTTAAAGACTCTACAGGCTTACACTTAACAGTTCCAACTGATGAGATGTCTGAAACAATGCATATCCTGATATACCACATATACTCTTGATGTATCACAGCATGATATTTCTGCCATATCGCCACCTCTAATATATATTTTGTTGTGTAAAAACTTTAAACTCTTTCTGCACAGTTTAAAAGCTCTGTTTCCCCTTTAAGTTTAGTGAATATTCATGATGGACAGACCAATAGAATGGTCCAAAACTGCTTAGAAATAAATCTTTCCATGTTCTCCCTGT
The DNA here is from genome assembly GCA_034552555.1 of Semaprochilodus insignis. Classification (NCBI taxonomy): domain Eukaryota; kingdom Metazoa; phylum Chordata; class Actinopteri; order Characiformes; family Prochilodontidae; genus Semaprochilodus; species Semaprochilodus insignis. Next base: position 15,617,594 of record CM067487.1, on the reverse strand, counting down.
GTCCATGTGGTTTCCTCTGGATGCTTCAGTTTCCTCCCAAAGCCCAAAGACATGCAGTCAGGGGAACTGGAGATGCTATATTGACCCTGTTGAAATCATGATACATGATTTCAACGTTGTTTCAACGGTTCAAACGGTTCAAATGATTACTGGGTGTCCTGTGATGGACTGGCGGCCTGAGCCAGAAAGACAAGCTGCTCAGAAGATGAGTGAGTGAGTTTAAACATTTCATGTGTTGTCTTTGTACAGTCTTCATTTAAATACAGGCTTAAATGATTTGCACATTGTGTTCTGTTTTGAATGATTTGAATTCATTTATAATGATGTGATCACAGCATTTAAAAAATGGGATTGTAAAATACATGGACAAACATTAACATGCTAGAAAAACCTTGTCATTTTAGGGCATACACACAATCCGCTCATAAGGTGTGTGTGTGTGTGTGTGTGTGTGTGTGTTTACATAGCATTACAAACAATTATAGCCATATTAAATATAAACTTCAGACATAAACAGTCAGCATCATCAAAGGGGGAAATGAATAAATAAATAGCCCACAATGACAGCACCCATCAGACTTCCATTAGACTTAAATCCTTCATATACTGAACAGTACACATAACGTTATTACTGATTAGATATAAAAACAAACAGTTTGGGGGGTTTAACTTGTGTGACGTCACCGAGCATGTGACCTCACTTCCTGCTGTTCTGCACTTGAGCTCCTTACTCGCCGGTCTGTGTAATATTAGACACGTTTTCCTGACTGTTTTAACAGCAGCAGCAGTAACACCGGGTGAGGATGGCCGAGCACAGCTTCGCCATACCGATGGCGGTGATAACGCTGTTTTGGCTCTTTATCGGGGCGGGTGTCCCGCTGTTCATTCCCAAAGGACCGAACCGAGGGTAGGTCACCAGCTCCAGCTCTCCGCGGTGTTACACAGTATAGGAGCAAGTTTTGCGCTGGTTTCTTCACTAAGTGAACTTCTGACTGCGTATCGGTGCAGTACAGTCTTTCTGGAGGGGTCTTGTTGAGCCTAATTGTGTCAGTGCTGAGGAACAGGGCTGTTAGTCCGCTGCTCTCTGTCCGGACTGTAGAGGGTTAAAGGTCGGACGCGCAGCGCAGGACTACAGTAGCAGTAGGGTAGATCCGGGTATGATGGGAACATGGGGAGAGTTCCAGCACCACCCGTTACACCAGTTAGTGATAAGACAGGGCTCATATGATGATGTCAGTGTTTACCCACTGATCACACATGATCAAGGCTACAGACGGACACAGGCAGGTTCTATAGAGTAAAACAGACTCTTGGGGAAGAAGGTAAAAACTGTATGTTGTTTAGTGCTCAGACCATTGTGTATGAAGTCATGTGACCTGTAGACTGAATTGTAGTTTCTCCAGCACAATGTGATGCATTGTTTTCCTGCTAATTTCAGCCGCTAATCTAATACAGCTAGAAATTAGAACTATTGACCATTTTTGTTTCTACACAGAGGAATTTGACCTCCGCATTAATCCCATCCAAGCAGGGATACACCCACACACACACACACTAGAGGGGAAGTGAGCACACTTGCCCAGAGCAGTGGAGACCAGCCCTATCCACAGCACCCTGGGAGCAGCTGGAGGTGTGTTTTGCTCAAGCACTCATGTCCTGTCAGCTCAATGGGTTCATATCACTGACCCATGTCTTTATAAAGGGTTATAACTATCCCCTTATACGCCTAGGAAGACCTTCTTGATATTAATCACTTCACAGATGTCTAGGCAGCAGAACAGGGTCCGCCAAGCCCGCACTCCAGGGTACCAACGTTCATCTGTCAGCAATGTGACTCTGATTAAGAGTACACACACACACACACACACACACACACACACATATATATATATATATATATATATATATATATATATATATATATATATATATATATATATACAGCATTGTTTTGTTTCTGTCAGTCTACAGGTTCTTTACACATTGTTTACGGTGTTCATTAAGCATACATATTGTTAAAGATGTTTGTTCTATTAGACTAATACACACACTCACTCACACACTCACTCACTCACTCATTCTTGAGTCAAACAGATGAGAGACATTGCTAGAGACTATTCTTTTATTCCAATGAACATCTTGAATTCAAGGATATCACATGACGTGGCCTCTGTTTTTGCTGCCTTTGACTATTTGTTACAACTTAACTCAGCGTGTGTTACAGCCTCCTCCGGGTGGTAGGGTATAGGCACCCTATAAGGAACACCATGTATTTAACATCAGCTCATGAGGTCTGAGTTCTTTCAGAGGTTTGAACTGGTGGGTTTTATTTGTGGCTGCTTTGTATAAAAGTTTGAGAGCTCTTGCTCAGAAGTTCAGGAAGTTGCCAAAGCAAGAAGTGTTACAACCCTTGCAAAAGCTGAATGAGATGAAACGACTGAACGTTCAGTATCACTTATCAAGTTGGTATTAGTTTACAACCTCTTCACATGCTGGTTGTGTTCCAGATTGGCTGCCTTTCTCTGTATAAGCTTCAACCTACATGCGATCTACTCTGTCGTTCTGTGTCCCAATATGGCTTTAATTTAATGTAGTGATGCTAAAACATACTGTGGTGCACTGTGATGTATTGCCGAACTGAACAGTGTTGAGAATTGCTGAGCGTCGGTGTGTGCACCTCCATCAAAACCAATGGTTGTGACTTTTAGGATGCTGCAGTGTGTCCATTGTGGGCGGCCTTTAGCGAGAGAGGGGGAGAGAGAGAGAGAGAGAGAGAGAGAGAAAGTGAGAGAATGCAGGACAGGAAACAGCTCATTCTAACACTTCTGTCTTTCTCCTCCAGCATGATAATCACCATGCTGGTGCTGACTGCGGTCTGCTGCTACCTGTTGTAAGTAACCTTATTTTTTCCCTCTCACTGGTCACTAAACTGGCTAACAGCCTTATACTGAACAGGCTGTCACAATTGAATTTTTAGTTGAATTTTGAATTTTAATCCTTTAGTGAACCGACATAAAAACACGTATTGCTGGTTGGTTTTGTGGAAAACTGAATTCTGAAGGTTTGACAGTTCCACGGTCCATGCAGGTCATATCTGGAAATAAGCTGCAGAAAACAGCTTCTTAACCTCCTGGACCCCCTGAAAGTCACAAAATTAAAAATTCTGGGGGTCCCTTGAAAATAAACTTATGACATTATGCTTTCATTGTTTAGCTGCTTTACCCACAATCACTGAGCTTCTGTCCTTAGTATTCTTGACTAGGGATGGGCAGATCAATATCTGAATACTTACATACACTAGCAATTAAAGAGCAGTGTGCAAGATTTTAGCTATTAGCAGAAATAGAATATAGTTTATATTATATATGTATTGTGTATATATTTATATATGTACTGTGTTGCCATTATTATGTAAATAACTACAAATTAATAATAGTTTTTGTTAGATTAAAATGTGCCTTCAAATCTGCATAGAATACATGAAGACAGAAGCTGCCACTGCTATGTTTCTACAGTAGCACAGAAGGGACAAACAACACACTGGCTGCAGAGAGAGATTTTCACGTCCTGCAATTTTACATTTTACACATGGTAGCTTGATTTTGGTGGCGTAATAGCACCAGTTGGAAGATGGAATGGAAAGAAGAATAATCCCTGCCAAAATGTCCCAATGTAGCGTAAATTTGTCGGTAGCACCGTACATAAAACTCCAGGTAGGCTATTTTGGTGGCTTAAATTTCCTCATCAAAAATACGACCAGGATCAAAACTATGAGGCTGACATTAGCTTCTTATTTGTCAGCTTCTTGTTAAAATTTTCCCATTTCACCTTAATGCATGCACCATTTACAATTTGTGCTGACATTTAGCTTCTTATTTGCCAGCTTCTTGTTCAGATATTCCCAGTCCACCTTACATGGTTCAGCATTTAGATTCTAGCGCTGACATTCAGCTACTTATTTACCGGCTTCTTGTTCGAATTTTCACAGCCCACTTTAAATAGTAAAGCATTTACATTCTGGTGCTGACATCCACCTACTTATTCACCAGCTTAAATTGTGCAGCAGTTATTATAGCACCTTAGGCACCAGAATGTGACTCCAGCAACATTTAAGGTGGAATGTGAAAACTCGAAGTCCGTTAGAATCTGCTGCCAGCATTAAAATAACAGTGAGAATGTTCTGATTGCCTAAATCAGCTTATCACCTTCAGTAGGCTACAGTACGCAACCTCACAGCTTGAGTTACACACTGCTCCTTTAATAATAACAGTTTACTCACGTCCATATGCTGGACACCAGGAAGTATTTTAAGATGTTATTATTAAATAGTTCATTTTTTAGCAACACCAAGAACTTTTTTTGGGCCAACCCAGCAAACACACAAAGTTGTCACCATGTTGTCTACTGTCTTACGACGTTGCTACAACATTTTCAAAAGGTTGTGCTATTTACATTGTCTCAATGTGGTCACATCACTGTTAAGTAACGATGTCATGTGGTATTATGACCACCTGCTGGCAAATTAGCAAAATTCCTTGGAGTTCCATGCAGATTTAATGGGCCTTATGAGGGATTCTAGGAGTTTGTGACAACACACTGACAACGTTGCCACTTCCTGGTCACAGCGCTGTCAGATAGACAAAAATCTGCTCCTGCAGATGAAGATGCACGTGGATGATAGGGCTATAAATACCTGCAGGATGTGAGTGACAGGATTCATAGATTGAGAAGAGGTGGTACAGTGCAGTTTCATTCCATGTGTGGAAAATGGGTCCAAAGCAGATGTTAATGATGGGCTAAAAGGAGTGAATGCATTTGGGCATGCCAAAGACCTAGTGTGAAGGGAGTAGCTGAATTTGCAGGTGTGTGGAAGTGTACGGTCATACAGGTCTACCAGCAGTGTGTTCCAGTCACTGGGGACTCATTTTTGTTCCTCTTCTCAATCAATGAATCCCGTCACACACCCACAGATATTTATAGCCCCATCGTCCTCGTGCGGCACCATCTGCAAGAGCCTGAAGTTACTACCACCTTAAACATGCAAGGTGACTCGTTTTTTGTCTGGTGAGCTTATGTCTTAAAGGGCAGACTAACACATAGAGCCTGTTTAAATGTAAGGAGTGAAGAGAGATTGGAAAAGTGTAGTAATGTAAAAGTAATTGAATGAATAAAACGCATCATGAGTGGACCTCAGAGGAACAATTCCATGAAAATATTGGGCCCTTTAATGAAGGCAAGAGTGATCTGAGCTCCTCCTGTCATACCGAAGATCAACGAAGGAGGGCGATACATGGCAGAAGTGGATATTTCTAGCCTTGGTTGGTTTTGCTGCCAAAGCCTTTGGAGAAACAGAAAAGCCTTTTGTGTAGAACCGCTGTGAGAAAGCAGTGTGATTCTCAAGAGGATAAAGATGGAGACCTTTGCCTCGGGATACAACAGTTTTCAGATGAACACATTGTGAGCTAAAGCCCAGATCTCCTCTTGTAACCCTGGGGATGGCACCAAAAGCAACCTTCGTGCATACAGGATACATGCAGCTCGTTTGCATGCTGTCACAGACATTACAACCCGATAGCTAGTGCTGCAGTAGCTCTCTGTAATTTCTCTTTGTGGGTATAGATGATTGCACAGATGTGCTTGTATGCCGCACTCTGACCTGCTGTCATACAGTTAATGAAGCAGCGCCCTGATGTGCTGTTTCATATTTGTCTATTCTACTAACATTCTTTCCACGTTGTGGCAGATAAGCACTAGGCTTCACATGCAGGCAGATGTACCGCTAGCTTTAACAGTCCGTCTAGCGTGGACGAATCCAGGAAACGGCAGAAACAAACAGCGCCTCCGTCCCCTCCGACTGTTTGTGGAGTCTATTTACATAGCAACCCATTCATAACTATCGAGCCCGTTTTGAAGCCCCTATCTGCATGTCGGTCTATCATCCTGCTCCTCCTGGCAGATTAGCAGAGTTGCACGCCACACAAGGCCTTACTAAATCAGAGCCATACAGGGTTTAAAGGTCCTGGGGCAAAAAGGATGTTTGGTGGAGAGTCCCGGGCCAGGGGTCTGTTTCACTTAGCAGGATTTCTTGCTTAGCCAACTAACTTTAAACCTGCAGTAGGTAGAGAGGTAGAGAAAGATTGAACAAGTACAACTCACTGGACAAAAAAATGGTCCCGTGTGACTGAAACGTACCTAATAGTGTGTAATACCTCCTAACAGCTGTGATTGGATTTGGCATGTACTGGACAAGTTTCTGGATGTAGGCCACATCAATGTTCAGACACTCTTGCATCAAAGAATTGCACAGTTGGGCCAGATTTAGTGGATGCCTTCCCTGGCACAATTCTGAGGAGAATATCCTGTAGACTGGGATTTTAGCCACTGCTGATAGACCCGTGTGAACGTACACTTCCATACACCTGGAAATTCAGCTACTTCCTTCACACTATGACTTTTTTTCATGCCCAAATGCAATCACTCATTTTAGCCAATAATTAACATCTGCTTTGGACCCATTTTCCACACATGGAATGAGACATTCACTGCACTGTACCACCTCTTCTCAATCTGTGAATCCCGTCACACACCCACAGGTATTTATAGCCCTAACATCCTTGTGCAGTGCCATCTGCATTGTATTTTAAATGCCTGGTTCCCCTCACCATCACTGTGCATTGCACCGTTTCACATCAGTCCACTCAGAATGATTGTTCACGTGTAAAATATTGAATAATAATAATTCGGTGATTAGTTCCTATTTGTTGAGGTTCTCTTTCAGTTTGCGTACCTAATTTTGAACCGTTCTGCATATTTCCACCAAAAATAAACCGGTTTCGGAACCTGAAAAGTTAATTCCCAACTGCAACCAAAGAATAGGTTCTTCAGCACAAACCATGATGTCATACGTGGGTGTGTCTGTTGCTTAGGACAGAGAAGGCAACAATGGCGACACCCAGTGGTCTGCTTAGGAACCTCTTCTACGTCTTCTTATCACCAGTAGTTGATCTGTGCCTGCTTTCTGGATATAAACAAACATCTGCAATAACAGCACTGTCATTACCCAATTTGAACCAGAAACTCGATTAGGACTATGCATGCATGCATCAAAATCTATGTCATTGCTGATACTGTTTTACGACTGTTGCCTGACTGACCGGTTTAGATAAAGCCGGTTCTGTGTGAGAACCATTTAAGGGAGTATTTTTAAATATACAACAATACTTCAAACATAGCTAATTTACAGGTCTCCTTCATGCAGGAACATAGTTAGAATTCTCTTTGCAGGACCATGGCCACTCTTATAGCTCATTTAAATTGGCTATGTTTAAAAAACTCTAAATATTATAGTATATTTAAGATAGTTACATTAAAAACAAATGATCAGCACTCCCAATCATTTGGTCATTTGGTCATAGTTATCCCAGCCAGCTGAGAATGTATTCTTCCAGAAAGAAAGACATCAGCAACAATCATAACCTATTAAAGCCAAAACCAAAGAAATACTGAGCCCTTCAAGTGCATTGTAAAGGAGAAAGAAACTATAGTCTGTATGGGAATGAGTGTTTTATTACCAGGTGTATTACCAGGTGTTTTCTAATCAGGCGTGGGTGGGCTGTACAGGTTATAAATTCATTCAATATCGAAGACATATTTCACTCACAATGTAAAAAGAACCCAAATCCATAATACAGTTGGTAACACTTTACTCGAAGAGTGTCTACGTAACACATTCATAACATCTTACAAAAACACTTGATAACATGTTCATGAATGTTTAAATCAACATTCGTGAGGTAAACCTGGTTTACGTGACAATAATATGGAGTCATTTTACTGAGAGACTTTTTTTCCAAAATAAAAGTCCTCATTTATTTTTCTGACAAACTATAATATTTTTAGTCCATACTATATATGTATAGGAAAACATTATTCATCCCAAGTTTAAGTTAAAAGTTGGAATTTTATTTTTAATGATGGTCATCCTGGTATCATAGAAAACATTACATATACAAATATATTTGTGCTACATATGTATAACTTTGTGATAACTTGATCACGTTAATAACAAAGTGCAAAATAAAAATGCTTAAACATAGTAATAATAATTAAAAATAAGTTAAACCTCTAGACGAAAAAGTGCCAAAGAACTTTCTGTCAAAAGGCTTTTTTTTAATAATAGGACTTTTATTATAAAAAATGTCTCATGAAATGACATAGTACTCCATATTAATGTCATGTAAAACATATACAGTTTATGACTGTTGATGTAAACATTAATAAATATGTTATGAAGTGTGTATGTAAGATGTTACGAATGTGTTATGTAGACACCCTTTAAGTAAAGTGTTACCATGCAAGCAAGGTAACAATAAGACAGTAAAATGCAGTAGGTTCTCATTTTTCACAAAACAGAAGAGGACATGAACATTCCCGTATACCTGCCAGTATTGTAAAAACAAAACCAGAAATGACGGACATGTGCCATGCATGCGTGGTCCAAATCGTGTTTCTGGTTCAAATTAGGTAGTGACAAGCACAAACACTCGCAGGCAATCTATACCATTGACCATCTTATTATTACTGTTTATTCTCGCTGTGCAGCGCCCTCTGTTGATGACGTATCTTGTGACATTCCAATAAAAACTGGTGCAAACACATGCTGGTTCCCTGAATAGCACCAAGGTTCTAAGAAGGCTGAATGGACCTAGCCCAGGCTTTATTCTTAGTGATGGACATCCTTAGTTATGGTATTATACAAAGCCTCATATATACATGTATATAAAATTGTGCTAACTTAATAACTTGATAAACTTAATAACATTTTCAGTCTAAGATCCAGGGTTACTTGTAGTCAAAAATGTTCCCTGGCTTCACGGGTTTCACTGGTCAAGATGTACCCTGTATAAGTGGAACCTGCTTGGTGATACAGGCCCCAGAGCTAAGCATGCTTATATCTGGAAAACAGCTTCATAATAGGCGAAAGAACAGACAGTGAATGATAGATAATGTGGATCTGTTTGGAACATAGTTTAGATAATGGGGTGTATAAATAGAAACAGGATAAATGGAGTGTCGCGCTTGATGTTTGACTAATGGCGCTGAACTTCCAGTCTATTTTGCAAGCCCATCGGGGGGCAAACGAATTTCTCTGATGAGCATATGTATTCTTATTAATGCCGTGTTTAAAGACTAGCACCAGGTTATTGGAGTCGGATCTGAATGAGGGCATGATTGTTGGAAAATACATTTGCCAGAGCAGTCTTTCACTGGAATCGTACTTCGTTCCTCCCTCCGTTCCTCCCTGTCCTCTGTACACCTGCCCTTTTAATTCCCGGCATGATTTTATGATGAGGATACGCCAGTGTTCCTTTTGTTTTCTCTTTCTGCTCAAATAAACCCCCCTAAAGGCGTGCATTATTTGTGCTGTCACGGCTAATACCGAACACATTGTGTGGCTGCTCCTTTCATCTGGGTGTTTGTGTGAAACGGGTAACCATGACAAAAGTGGATCATTCGCTTCTCTGGAATTCTGAGGAATGCAGCCTTTGGCAGAATAGTGAGTAAGAGCCTTAGAGCTTATTGTGCCTTTGACATTGTTGTTCTTGTTTCTTTATAGCTGGTTGATCGCCATCCTAGCCCAGCTGAATCCCCTGTTCGGACCGGCACTCAGCAACGACACCATATGGTACCTTCAGTTCCACTGGCCCTAAGATTACGGCTTCATGGAAGGTGCACAGAACCTGGACCAAACTGTGCCTTGCTGACTAAAACAGTGTTAATTAGGGTGTCTGATTCCCAGGCACAAGTAAACAAATAAGCTTTTGCACTTTTCCTTTCATTTTGAGAGCTTGTGGCCTCCGTCTGTTTCCAGATCAGTTCAGGTCGAGTACCGTTTACATTCCGCAAGTGCCATAAATATAAATGCTGTATGGAATGTTGTGCCTTAAGCCTCCGACTTGGTAGGTTACACAGTAATCGGGAGATCTCAAGCAGGACAAAGCCTCATTCAGGCCGCTTTTAAGTTTAAGTTTTGTTTCCTTCTTGGGAGTAATAGATGCTATTATTTAGTGTAGGACTTGGCGTGCGGCCCAGGGCCGCGGGCAGATTCGAGCACTCGGTGCATTGCGGAGTGCTGCTGACCACCCAGGGCCTTGCGCACAGCCCTGAACTGGAGGAGAGGGCCCTGCCCACCGGTGGTATCCTGTGCTTGTTTCTCTTTCAACACCTCCGGCCTTTCTTGAGCATGCATCGGAAACGAAGGAAAGGAGGGAGTTTGGAGTTTATGTGGTGATGCCTTGAGCTTGGGTAATGTCACTGGAATCTCTAACACTTGCACAATTTCAACATAAGCAATAAACTGTGTAAATATAAACGCTTAACTATTCACCTTTTATTGTGTGTGTGTGTGTATGACATTTTGCTTTGTAGTTAGAGAGAATGTGACACCACATGTCACCTTGTCATTAAAGAGCCATGACACACAGGATGTGAAGTGTTATGTCTATTAATTGGTGGTACAAGCCCTTTTAACAGGATTCAAATTACCATAAACGCCATATCCTGCGTTGGGATATAGCGTTGTATCAGAGGGGGGAAATGTTTTGTTGACGTCTCTTGTCATAGTCAAATTTATAAATATAAGCACACCAGACTAAAATGTATCTAACACTGTGTAATACCTCCACAAGCACGAATAACCACTGTGATTGAATGTAGCATGTACTGGACAAATTTCTGGATGTAGGCCACATCAGTGTTAAGATGTTCAGTTGGTGGATGCCTTCCCTGGCACAATTCTGATAAGAACTTCCTGTAGAACTGCTGGTAGACCCGTATGACCGTACGCTTTCATACACCTGCAAATTCAGCTACTTCCTTCATACTATGGCTTTTGGCATGCCCAAATGCAATCACTCCTTTTAACCCATCATTAACAACTGCTTTGGAGCCATTTTCCACACATGGAACGAGACATTCACTGCACTGTACCACCTCTTCTCAATCTATGAATCCTGTCACATACACCACAGGTATTTATAGCACCAACATCCTCGTGCAGCATCATCTGCAGGAACCTGAAGTTACGGCTTACCTTAAACACACAAGATGACTCATTTTATGTCTGCAGAGTTAATTAACCTCTATTAGAAGAAAAATCTAATGCATTGCAATCCATGCCAAAATATATTCTAAGCACTAAATGTATTTTCAGAATATATTACATCCATTACATCCAAAAAAAAGGGGAAATATTACACATAGAAATGTAGCCTGCAAAAATAAACATAATGTAAATGTATTTATCAAATACATCACAATTTATAAATTAAAATAAAATGCTCATTACTGGAACACCTTTTGAAAATGTGTATTCCAGTATCTTAAGTTTACCCTAATTTCTCATTTTTAAACAAAAGCAATTGTTGCAGGTATTGTTACACTGTGAAAATGTAGTTTGATGATATAATATCTTGTTTATTAGACATATACTTTGTGTGAGAGCTGTCGTTTCACAATAGTTAATGCAAAGCACAGTGTAAAAAAGTGGTCAGTACTGTTCATTTTTTACATTGTGAAATATTCTTCATAAATACATTTACAATGCATTTAATACTATATAATAATAAATATTTTTTTGGCAATTTACATTCATTCATTCATTCTTTCATTTATCTTCTAAGCTGCTTATACTTCTGGGTCACAAAGGGTGCTGGAGCCTATCCCAGCGCTCTTTGGGCAGAAGCCCAAACACCCTGGACAGGACGCCAGTCCATCACAAGACAGATACAGACATATACACCTTCATTCACACCTAGGGGGGTCAATGTAGCATATGCAGTCCACCTGACTGCATGTCTTTGAACTGTGGAGGGAAACCGGAGCACCCGGAGGAGGAAACCCACACAGAAACGTTTTTATTTATGTATTTATTTATTTATTTATTTTTGCACTGCACATGCGCCATCAATCAGCGTTATTAGCCGATCAGGGCTAACTAGGCTTGTTCTGCCGGTCGTTACAGGATGCTGTTCACGTCAAGGACGGCTCTAAATCACTTACCTAAGCAAATGTGAAACGTCATGGTAGTGAGATCGAATCTGAGCAAAAAATCGAATTTGAGCAATGATGCTTAATGTAAACGTAGCCTAAAATTTTCCCTGCAATTAACCGTTTCACAGCAAAACCCTATGAATTCCTCTGTTTACATCTTCATCGCTGAATTTTGCAGACAATGTGGAGCATCAGTGGAATTCCCCTGTAATTGGTTATCAGCACCGCTGTCTAGTCCGATCTTTAAAACTCATTTTACAGCAATTCTCCAATCACACGAGCTTTAACCAAGACCGAATACCAATCATTACTGCCCTCGTTCGGATTTCGGTCATCATATCTCCTCTCGGCATGGACGTATAAAGGGTTTATAAAGTGCTCAAATTGACATATCTTGTTTTGGGTCAGCGCTTGAAAGGCGCTCCGATTGGCCGAGACGGAAACCACGTGAACAGAGAGTCACGCGCTTTCCAGGAACCCCGTCAGGAAGAAGATAAACAAAACAAACCAGAGAGGAGGACGGCGTGGATTTGGCGAGAAATGACATTTAAGTTCTCATAAAGAAGAGCGAAAAGAGAGAGCGACGCCTTTTTTGACGGCTGTAAGAGAAAGTTAAAGGTGAGCCAGTTGTCCAGCTGTAACAGTACCACGGGCAACGTCGAATTGCTCGCTTAAAATCACTAAAAACGGTGGTTAGCTCGCAGGCTAAAGTTGTGGTACCAAGCTAGCTGCTGCTGAGGGAGAGAGAGAAAAAGGGGAGGGACGGAGGCCATAGTTGTCAAGCAGCACAGCACAGCAAGTTTTAGTTCCTCATGAACCACTGAACTGTTTCCTGCAGTATTGCTGAGAGAAGTAGCTTGTTTAGCCACATGTACCAAAAAAGTCTGTTTTTTCTGGAAATAGCACACTTTTGTGAGTAGCGCTGTGTTGCGAGTTAGCTAGCTGGGCTGGCCAGCAGCCTCACTAAACAGCCGAATTGTTCTAGAAGGTGTTTGCTGAGGCGTTCTGATGAATGTTGTCCACTGTATGATAAGTAGATAGCAGGTTAGTCGACTTAGATGTATGTCTCACTCAGAGTTGTATATATTCCAGGATAAAGTTAGAAAATTCATCCATATGGAGGAAGAGGAGGAGGACATAAGCAACGTAATAGCAGATTTGCATCAGTCATCCTACTTATGACCTGCTAAAACAGGATCTGCACTGACCAACAAATGAATAGATCAGCGTCTAGATTTGAGGCAGTAAACAAACTCGATTCACTGGACGTTAAATGCTGCGTCGCTATATTATGTAAAAGTTGATGACAGCAGGGGGAAAACAGACATCCACTGTTTTTATTGTTCTTGTTCAGTGCAGCCTTAGAAATGACATGTCAACATGTGTTGATAGACTGTTGTGATAAAATTATGGCGAAAGAAATGCATGTATAGCGTTCATGAATCGAGGGTGACCGAAAGCAGACTAGCCAGGGTACACGCCCCCCTTGAGCACAATTCCAATAGTGACCCCCAAAGTTACTCTTCTTCGCGTTTTTATGCCTTCAGGTTACCAGCATTTGGACTAGTTTGTGATGTTTATGGGTTTTATTTGCTCTGCTGATGCATTTTGTCTGTTTTCCGTCTTTTCATCGCTAAGTTAGCCAGCTGTCATTCCAACGTTGAGCAAAATGCTAGCCACATACACGCGTTATATCATGTAGTAATCAAACGGTCAGGATTTCTTGTCTTCGTGAAAGTTGTAGATATAATGTAACCGTATGATTTCTCATTATTTACGTAACGTAAGGAGGCCTTCAGTATTGTTTGTTGCTCGTTGTCTCAACCGAGCATGAGTGGGGATGGGATATATAGGCTGTATTGTCCTTGATTGACATCCACCTCCGCCGTTTACGTTTCCGGGTAGGCGGGGCGAAGCCGCGTGTCCGACCAATGAGGTGGCGAGAAAGCGTGGGCGTTGGCGCAGTGCAGTAGGGTTTGGTTGGCCTTTGTTTTCGAAAGGGGCCATGTTGAGTTCAGTGTTGTGAAGTGTTAGTAGGTCAGAGTCAAACGTGAACCTTCCCCTAGAATAAAACTAACTGCTGTATGATGAACCTGCTGTCGTGGCGAATTACTCGTTAAGAGTTTGTTTTATCCATGATCTGGCATACCGTCATGTTTGAGAGCTGAGAGTTTTGTAGGTCACTCTGTTGTCCATGTAAACATTGGATGTGTGGTAACAGGCTGGGGGAAATATCTTCATTTGCATGCACAAATGATCAAGTGGCTCCTACAGTGGGAGGGAATGTGTATTTGGGAATATCACCTAGAAAATTATTCCAGTCCAAAGCTCTCATCTCTGAGTAGCACTGCTGCTCCTTACAAGAAACTGATCCTAGATCCACAGTCTCACACTGAAATTCTTTGTGAATACCATCCCTGAGCTCCCCCCACCTTAGATCCTGTCTATGAAAATCTATACAAAATCATCTCTTTTGGTTGCTAATATGCCTTAAATATTGATAGCACACGTTTAATGAATAGCAGAGCATCTCAAAAGCACACTGCTGTACTTTGTATTATGAGAATAGCACAAGCAGTTGGGTTATTTATTATGTTTTATTAATCATCAGCAACACAACACTGTGTTTTACATTAAATGAATCGCAGGCCGCGGCTGTAATGCAAAGGCTCAAAAGAGATTATTTGTTAGGAGCGTCTAAGGAGCTAACTGATGAGAAATGCACCCCAGAGGATTCAGTGGACTCTCCTGCTCAGTGTATGCCAAGTACATGGGCATAAGGACACAAATTCAATTCTGTTATATCACCTCACCACCGAGTTTCACACCCGAGATGTTGTTGTTGTTTCTAAACACAAGTGCATGCAGTGCACAAGTGTATTGATGCCATCGCGGGGAGGTAGCCGTGGTGCTGTCTCAGCAAGCAGAGACCTCTGACATTTGCAGAGAAGCTCCTGTGTTTGAAGCCCAGGCTGCAAATTGCGAGCCTGTCTGTAATTAGTCCAGCGCTTACTTTGCAGTGTTACGGCTCGGGCAGGCAAGAGAGCTAACTGAACTAATAAGATGGACCCTACCTGTTCAGCACAGCCGACATGAAATATGGAATATAATAACTGAACTCCTGTGCCTTTTAATTCTTCCTGTATTAGCCACAATACATCTGTAGCTACGGAACGAAGGCCACCAATTTGATCACAGCACGCCCACGCCTAAGATTCTTCAGCTCATGCATAACAAAGTGGTGGCCTCCAGTCGCTCTCTGCAGAGAAATACTTGCATGGTAGAATGGAGGGCTATTTGATTTTGAGCATCTTGGTTATGCATATATTAGTGGAACTGCGAGCACTGTTTCAGACCAATTATTAGCATGTTCAAATTTACTGATGTGCGTTTTTGCTTAGAGAATCGAAAGCTCAAGATGTTTGATGGAGAACAGTAATTAAACCAGATAGGAAGCAGGGGCCACGATGAGACATTTTGGATAGAATGTGAACATTTTACACCAGTCCATAGGCATTATAAAGGCCATTCACTGGCTGGAAAACAAAAGGAAAAGCTTGTAGCCCTCAACATGGTATCGTTTAGGTAGAAAGTCCTGCCCTTTTTTATTTCAGCCAAGTGGTGCACCCTATTTTAGCTGTGATTTCAAATATGTTTTTGTTAATTGTTAATTTTGCTGTTATTTTGGAGTTTGTAAGTCTCTTCCTATCCAAACAGACAAGATCCTGGTCATGTAGGAGTGGAATTACCTGCAAGAGGATGGATTTTGTGCAGATGGAGCTGAAAAGCAGGGAGCAGTGGTCAATGTTGTCCAATGGAAAACAAGCCAGTTGTTAGCCCGTGGTTATAACATCAGTTAGTATGGTTGAAATGTCCCCACCAGAAACTCCCCATTAAGCATTTACTGTAGATATGTATTGCATGAGCATCTTTCAAGGAGAAATAGTTGCATTAAACAAGACTATTCTTTAGCTATAGGAGATAGCGCTGAACTATTGCTAGCTAGCTTGTTTGGCTTGTGTTATCATTTGTACTTCAGATGTTCAAAGATGTTCAGACATGTATGCTAGTTACAACATTACATCTGGTCCTGCAAGACTAGCTGTTATGTTGTTATCAGTAACTGAAACATGAAGAGCATCGTTCCTCCATACGCACTCCTGCACACTGAAAGCGTGCAACTTCGTCTCATCTTTTTTTTAATAATCTGTTCAAAGAAAGTAGTAGGCTACTGTGATGCCTGCAGGACTGAGTCCGATCTGTACCCTGCAGACTAGCCAAGACAAACAAAGTATCACAGTACTGGCATGTTTTTTCTTAACGTGGATCTAAGGATCTAACCTAACAGTACCTGGAAAATATTGCACATGTGTGAAATAATCTTTCTCTTTTTTCCTCCGTTTTTTCCACCTAGGGCATTCTTTTGCAGCACAGCTGGTTTCAGGTTGCCTCTCACTTATGATCATTTGCACTAGGATCACATGAGGCCCTTTAATTCTAACCAGGAAGAGCTTATTATTCACTGGAACACATGTAGCCAATATCTTGCATTTTTATTGCCTCTTTGAGTCAGTACTGTGTGCTGTGATATTCCTTGTGTGTGATTTTAAGAACCTGATCATTAAAGTAAGCAAAGAGCAAACAATAGCAAGCCGTACCTTTATTTAGCTTAATATGTTTGTAGTCTTAGAATACAGTAAGACAGGTGCCGAACATCTGCCAAAAAGGGAGAATGGCTATTCATGTGCAGACATGAGCCACAACAACAGGTGGATTCATTAGGTAAGAATAGGGAGAACTCTGTCTCTGATCTGTTCCAGTTGTGACATTTGACGACTCTCCTGGTCAGCACAATGGAGCTGGCCACGTAATGCAAAGTCACTTGCACCCCTCTGTCCACCATCACAGTCAGGAATGCACCAAGAGTGCATGACCTGATAGAAGCTATGTAGCCATTGTTATGGAAAGTTTCACATGCAAATATTCCTGGTTTGTCAGCTGTGAGATGAAAAGCCCCAGCAATGGAGTATGCAGAGTGCTAAGGGGAAGTGGTGTTTGTCGTGTTGTGTGTGTTTTTTTTTTTTCTCTTTCCCTCTGTGGGCTGCATGCAAACCCTGCTGTGCGCAAGAGCTGAGGGGTGATAAGACGGTTGTTTGACTTTTTCACTGCACCAGGAGGAAATGATGTCATCCAGCATAAGAGGAGCAGGGTTGTTTTGCTCGGCATCGCAGCTGGCCAGCATGACTCTAAATGCTCTCCAGCATATTTTTGCAGATTTATTATGCAAAGGGCGTCCAGTGGTTTGGGTCCCTCTGCTTGTCTCTGTCTGTAGGCAGAGGGGAAAGGGTGCCGCCGAGGTTGTTTTAAAAATAGCCCCAGCGCTCAACGAGCTCTCGCTCTCTTGCCTCCCACTAAACTGATACACTGGCTTCAGCCCTACTGTCTCTTCCTCTTTGGATCTGAATCGCCTTTTACGGACGGCCTCCGTAACTTTTTTTTTGACCATGGCTAGATGGCTATGCAGGGCCGCTCGCGAGAAAAAAAATTCCCATCTCTGCCGTCTTTTGTGTCGTCCTGCGCTGTGGCATAGAGGTCCATTAGTTGATGCAGCTAGTCCCTGTTCTAATTTCAGCCAACAGCCGTTTATGACAGCCGCTTACAGCCGCTGTT
Source organism: Semaprochilodus insignis (assembly GCA_034552555.1). Taxonomy (NCBI): domain Eukaryota; kingdom Metazoa; phylum Chordata; class Actinopteri; order Characiformes; family Prochilodontidae; genus Semaprochilodus; species Semaprochilodus insignis. Next base: position 15,599,873 of record CM067487.1, on the reverse strand, counting down.
TGGTTGTCTGCACTGAACTGCAGTTTGTAAGTGACATTTTGGTTATGGATGCCTTGTTTACAGGACTGTGCAAGCTGAGTCACTGTCATAGAGAAGCGTATAGCACTGATATTTGTACATATACTGTGTGTTATTTTTGCTATTTCAACCAGCTAACTCCTCATTCCCATCTGCCCTGTGTCTGCAGAGAACAGTGAACAGAGGAGGACAACGCGGCCATACTTGAATGTGTGGCTAAGGCCTCCAGATTATAGAAAGGCTCTTTTGTTTTATTGGTCAAATCGATTTTCTGCCAGAGATTGACAAAAGAACAAGGCAACTGGGGCAGGAGAGGTGGCAGAAAAGATTCCGGAGAGGAACTGGAGATCTGTGCTCGGCAATGCCTCAGGTAGGACTTTTTCTCTCTAATGAAATGTCTGAAACATTTTCTGCAGTGTGGCATGTGAAAGATTCTCTAGGCTGCTTTTTATATCTTTCCTTGTTTTGTCCAGTAAAAATGGCTAATCTTTAACTGGCATTTGGAAGTTCTTTTGTCCAGCTGTCTGGTGTCCAGATAGTCTGTCTCCTAGAGGCCAATCCATTACTTTCATTTTGACTGTGCTTCCGATAACTCTGTGGTATCGTTTTTAATCTCTCATGCAGCCCAGCATCAGTGGAATGGATCCTCCCTTTGGGGATGCCTTTCAAAACTACACTTTTGCTGACCAGGCACTGACCAGCACAGACCTGTTGGCCAACAGCTCTGATCCAGACTTCATGTATGAACTGGTGAGTTGTTCTGTCACTGAAATTGTTTTGCTCAGTTTGTGAACCACTTTGGAATGTTTATGTAGTCATTTCCTGCAGCGAATGCATAGTTAAGTCGATGATGGTATCATTTGTGCAGGACCGAGATATGACCTGTCGCCAGAGCCCTAGAGGAGACGTATTTGCAGTCGGGGACTGCAAAGAGTTTGACAGCATGGAACATCTTCCAGAGCTGGTTGACAATGATCCAGCTTACAGCTCCAACTTTGAACAGTGGGACACATATTGGGAGGACCTGACCAAGTACACTCGCCTCACCAGCTGTGACATCTGGGGCACCAAGGAGGTGGACTTCTTGGGCCTGGATGACTTCTCCAGCCCTTATCAGGATGAAGAGGTGATAAGCCGAACGCCCACTTTGGCTCAGCTGAACAGCGAGGATTCTCAACCTGTGTGTGACACTCTGTACCATCCAGACTTGTTGCTAAGTCAAAAACAGCCTGTGTTTCCCCCTCCACCATTGGGCAAGAAGATGGGCAGGACCAACACCTCTGCCACTTGCAGCTCTTCCAACCGTAATCCTTTGCCGGATTTTGCCGAAGGTTCCCAGAAAGCCACCTGGCCGGTGCCCTCAAGCACTGAGACAGTGGCAAAAGCCCAGATGCAAGGACCTTGCAAGGTTGCATCTCTACAGCCAGACAGCACGGATTATGTACGCAAGGCCAAGGTTCGCATCAGTGTACCGCACAAACCCTTGCTGGAGAGTTGTGCTCAGCAAGTCAACGTATCTGCCAGCTCTACACTTATCCAAGAACACGAGACAGCTGCTTCCTTGGTCAGTAATACACAAGCAGCCATCACTGGCACTCCATCCACTGTAGCCCCCCTGGTTTGCGAGAGGCGAGTGGAGATTCCCAAACGAGAGGCACCCACGGGTCCTGCACCAGAAGTGGGGCCATCGAGAGCGATGCCACAAAAACTCCATTTCCCTGTGGCTGCTGGCAGCGAGACCTTGCTCACCGTGAGTGCCCTTGGAGCTGATGCCGCCGCCGCCGCCGCTGCCGCTGCTGCTGCTGAGAAAAAGAAAGAGGAGGAGCACAACTACTCGCTGTTCCTGACAAGGGCCAGACTGGCAGGCAAAGCCCTCACCGACATGGAGGAAGATGAGGAGGAAGAAGATGGAGAGGAGGAGGAAGAGGAAGAAGAGGAGGCGGAGGGTGTGGATCTGGATGACGAAGACCATGATGAAGGCTTTGGCAGTGAACATGAGCTCTCTGAGAACGAAGAAGAAGAGGAGGAAGAGGATGAGGACTACGAAGGGGACAAAGATGATGACATCAGTGATGCGTTCTCAGAGCCAGGTGAGAACCCATGTTTCTGTAAACCCATCCAAGAATTTGTAAATCCACCACAGTTAAATTGAAAGTTGGCTGCGTTTTATTCATTCAGGTTTTCATTAAAGGCTAAGGTTTTCATTAACTGTTATCTAGATGAGATTTATGAGATTAATTACTCACAAACGTGTTTGTAGTTTTATGTGTCCTTGCTAATTCAGAATGTAGTATGATCAGCCTTCTAGGCAGTGTGCTAGTGGGTTCAAGAATCAGGTCATGTTTGTTCTGTTTGTCAGTTTGACCTAGTGTGTGCTTTTGATTGATGAGATACTGTGAAAACTATTCTATCCCGCCAGGTTCTGGGGGGGTTCTGAGAAGCTACAGTTTCCCTTCATGTTATTTCACTTCACTCTTGTGTTTTTAATTATCGCAGTGTTGTCAGTGTTGTCATTTCACTCTGTGTCTGGATATTCTTCTGTCTTTCGAACAGGATGTGACACTGACATGGTCGAGGATGTTAAAGGTTTGACTGCTGGAATTTCCAGGAAGAGGGGCAAGCGCCGATACTTTTGGGAATACAGCGAGCAGCTCACCCCTTCCAAGCAGGAACGTATGCTGAAACCGTCAGAGTGGGACAGAGACACCCTCCCCAGTAACATGTATCAAAAGAATGGCCTGCATCATGGTGAGTTTCCTGTCACAGTGCCATGCGTATGCAGCAGGTTTGGAAAAACACTGAATAATTTGTGTTGGTTTTCTTCATTCTCTTTTTTTTTTCTTCACTTTTTCTTCTCTTCAAAAGTTGGAGAACTGTAATGCAAATATGCAAATACACCATGCGAGTGTGGACTCCCTTTATATACCTTTACATTTGTCTTCCAAATATTTTTGAGAAGAAACACATTTTACACTTATCGTCAAAACAGTAGTTGCACAGTAGAACAGTAGTTACAGTAGTTGCAGTAGTTGACAGAAATGAAACTTGGTGAGAAGGTTTGGCATTGTGAGATGTGTGAATGATTCAAGTTTCACGCTGGGCCATGCATGTGATGTGAACAATGACGGATCTTATCACTGTGCCCGAATGACCCCAACAGCCACGATTGGGACATTCAGCGAGCAGTGATGCCCTTCATGAGTCATCCTCTTAGTGCCAGCCCCACTAGCAGACGGCTGCATGATGCAGGACTACATGCACGCAGGCCTCTATGTCGCCAAAGACTGCAATGGTGTTGTGCCAGACTGTCATGGTGTGATTCCGAATGTCAGCAGGTCATCTTCAGTGACGAGTCCCACTTTTGTCTTGGTGGAGACGACCAATGAAACCATGTGTGGAGGCACTGTGGTCAGCGCCAAGATGAACAGTTTGTTGTCGTGTGTCACACGTCCAGAAGGCCTGGTGTCCCTCCACCCCCACCCCTACCGCAAAATCTGCAGGAACTGTATGAGAATATTCAAGCTGCATGGGATGGATTATCACAGGACACCATTAGGAACCTCTACAACCCCATGCCGAGACGTCTGGCATGTTGGCTCATGGTGGCTCGACATCATACTGAGAGACACTACTTCTGTATGTGTAGCTCAATAAATATTGCCCATATCAGTCTAAATTTATCATCATTTATTGTTCCTGGTAACCTTTATCTTCCTTCTCAATAGCACTGCAATCCCATACTTCCTTCTGGGAAACTTCTGTGCAGCTATCCTTTTGACGATGAGTTGATGTTTTGTTGGGGTGTGATGATTCACAAAATTCATTCAATATGATATAGCAGTGTGCTGATTAAGTGCATTTGTTTTGATACAGAAAACTAAGTGGCCAAATATTAATATGTTAATGTTTCCTTTTTAAGTTTAGCAGAGCGTTCAACATTTCAATTTTTTCAGATGATGTACTTTTATGTAGTTGCAATGTATAGAATCCCAATTTATGACTCCAGGGACTATAATTTGTAGAGATGTGTCCACCAGTACTTTCAAACCACTCAAGTCAATCCATCATTCTGCTCTGAGCTTTATTACATGTGACCTTTATAACACTGACCACTGCAGACTGTGTGAAAAAAGTTAGTCGGTCATCACAATCAGCATGACAGGAAAAACACTGGCTTATTTTTGTGTATAAATCACTTACACCAGCATATATCTCTATGTTTTTATGAATCTGTCTCTAAAACTCTAGTGTCAAGTCAAGTAGTTTTATTGTCAGTACATCAATATGTACAAGAAATACAGAGGATTGACGGGGGAGGACAGGGTACTAAGGTTGTGTGTGCAGGGAGCAGAAGGGGGAGGAGGGGTAGAGCAGGGAGAGAGTTAAGCATCCTGACAGCCTGATGGTGGAGCTGTCCCTCAGTATGCTGGTCCCAGCCCTGAGACTCCGCAGTCTCCTCCCTGATGGCAGGAAATTGAAAAAACTGTGTAGTGGGTGGGTAGGATCTCCTGCCAAGCGGAGGGCTTTACGCGTGAGGCGGGTGCTGTATAAGTCCTGAAGGGAGGGGAGAGAGGTGCAGACGATCTTCTCAGCTGCTCTCAAGGTGCGCTGGAGGGTCCTGCGGCAGGATGCTGTGCGGGCCCCGTACCACACAGTGATACAGCTGGTCAGGATGCTCTCGATGGCCCCTCTGTAGAAGGTGCACATGATGGGGGTGGGGGCTTTAGCTTTTCTTAGCTTGCGGAGAAAGTAGAGCCGCTGATGAGCCTTCCTGGCCAGTGATGCTGTGTTGTTGCTTCAGGAGAGGTCCTCTGTGACATGCACACCCAGGAACCCTCTCCACAGCAGCACCGTTGATGGACAGAGGAGTATGCTGGGTGTGAGCCCTCCTGAAATCCACAACAATCTCTTTCGTCTTCTCTGCGTTCAGTGAGAGATTGTTGTGTTTGCACCATGAGGCCAGGCAGCTCACCTCGTTCCTGTAGTTTGTCTCATCGTTTTTGCTGATGAGACCCACTATGGTGGTGTCATCTGCAAACTTGGTAAAGAGGTTGGAGGAGTGTGACGGTGTGCAGTCGTGGGTCAGCAGAGTGAACAGAAGGGGGCTCAACACATCCTTGGGGGCCCCCCCGGGTTCAGTGTGATGGTGCTGGATGTGTTACTGCCGACCCATACTGCCTGTGGTCTTCCGGTCAGTGATGTGTTGAACCCTAGTCTGTCCAGTTTGTGAATGAGCTGTTGGGGGATGATTGTGTTGAACGCAGAGCTGAAGTCGATGAAAAGCAATCTGACATAGGAGTCTTTTTTGTCCAGATGTGTGAGGGCTGAGTGGAGAGCAGTGGCATCGTCGGTCGAGCAATTGAACCGATGTGCAAACTGGGAGGGGTCCAGGGAGTGAGGAAGGGAAGACCTGATGTGTCACTGAGTCAGTTAAACCTTTAGTTTCTAGCCCCCTTCAGACAGCCTATAACTATGCTTACTAAGTTTATCATTTATCATTTTAGTAAATTTAGTTTTAGTTAGTTACTGTTATTATTTTTGCTTTTATTTTTTATTCTTTTGTTATTTTTTCACTTTTATAATTTATTTTATTTTGACTTAGTTAGTTATTTAGTTTTGCCTTCTTAATTAAATCTTTTTATTAAAATTAGTTTTAAAATTATTTGCTTCATTTATCTTGTTTGATTTTAGTGTCAAATTTATTTATTATAAGTTTATGTAGTCTTTCTCATTTTAGCTTGGTATCCAGATTAAATTCCATTTTTTTGGGTCCCTTTAAGATGTAAATTCTTGCCTGTGTTGAAAAGGATGGTCACCCCTTAATGTATCTCCATGTGAAAATAAAGGTTGATTGATTTAATCTAATATGATAGCCCCAAGCTAACATGCTGTGCATTAGCTAACATGCTAGTTACAAAACATTTGATGCTATACTATAAATTGCTGCAATACGTTAGCTATTGTATAACATTTATGCAATAAGAAAAAGGGTTTTTCCCACTAAAACAAGTTATGTTATGTTAGCATTATTTCATAAAATGATGTAGAGTCTGACAGGAAGCTTTCGAAACCCTGAAGTTTGGGATATTTGTCCTTGCTGAAGTTGCATTTGGGTGAGTCATGGTGTAGGGGATGCCTTAAGTTTATTTACAGTGGTAAATACCCAGACTTTGCAGAAAAGGAGAAGTTTGAGCAAACTGGACTAAAGTACAGAAGAGAACTTCAGATGACTTAACTCATCTTTTTGTTGTGCAAGATTGTTAGAAATCTGTCTTAAGATCTGTAATTCAAAAATAGTTCCATTTTGAAATGGTCAAACAACCAAAAGGGACCTTTGATGTAAATTAGAAAGCATTATTTAATTTGCCACCACTGGATATGATATTGGATATAATGGTAAAAAAATGTCTGTTTGATTTTGGGTTGACTTTAAACTACAGCCATACTGTATTTGCTAGTGGTGTGGGCTACTACAGTGCTAACTTTAAAAGATGTCTGTGATGAGTGAGGAGTTGATTTTGTCATCTGTGAAGAACGAATGAGTTGTTTTGTTGATGCTATATTTAAATAATAAGATTCTCGTTGGCTGACTCCAACTGTGCAGCTTTGTATAGTTAAAAAATGGCTGCAGTGGACCACAACATTGTAAGACTGTACAGCATCACGTAGCAGAGCGATGCTATGGAACGCATGTGAACAACAGTGATCTGGAATGAAACCCGTGCTGTGGTGTGTGATGTAGTTGCATGATAAACTACCAGGAAAACTTTGCACATCATATTTGGCAGCTAACTAACAGCATTTCAAACATCTCGAGCATTAAGTCAGCTGCGTTTCTGCATACGTCTTCTGATACTGTATGTTATCTATTATCTACGCCCTGTCAAAATCCTCTCATTAACATATTTTAGTAAATAGGACTGCAGCGTGTTCGGGTTCATGAAGTACAAAAGCTGCCACATCGCTCCACACAAATCACGTTTGTTTGGTTAATCAGCTAAAACCAGAGAAGCTTTAAAGCATTGTGCAGAGAAGCTTTAAAGCATTGTTAGTACAATAGGACACTCTGTAGGTCCTGACTTAAGCATCCAATGTCAGTGCCCCTCACTAATGCTCTTCTGACCAAACGCAGTCAAATCATCCACCAGCAATATTCCAACATCAACTGTAAAACCTCCCCAGATAGTTCATGCTTTTTCTGTTGCAAATGGAGGACGACCTTCCTGCTGATACACCTAATTTCAGAACTAATTTAAGATGAGCAGGTGTTTATAAACATTTGGACATTTATGGCCAGACACAGATTGAACTTAAGTCTAGACTTAAAAGTATTTCCAATGATGATTCACCATTGGTACTGCAATTTAGTCCAGGACTTGACTTTATCAGTGTCTGGAAATCTGGCACATAGTGTATTTTTCCTTGATTTTTCCTTCCACTGTGTTTTTTATGTGTAGCTTTGACTGATAGAAATATCATATTAGACCTGACCTGAATCTGTTCTGAAGGGTATAAAGTACTTCTGAAATGTGATGGTTTTTGACTGGCTTTTTTCAGGAAAATACACGCTAAAGAAATCACGGCGGACAGACGTGGAAGATCTCACCCCTAACCCACGAAAGCTGCTGCAGATTGGAAACGAGCTGCGGAAGCTCAACAAGGTGATAAGTGACTTGACGCCTGTCAGCGAACTGCCACTGACTGCTCGCCCTCGTTCCCGAAAAGAGAAGAACAAGCTGGCATCCAGGTAGACTGCACTTTTGTTTCTGGAGATGTAGTTTTGTTAAAAAATTGTGAAGAGCTGGAAAAGCTCACCTCTGCAGGTGTTTTTTTTCCCTAATGAGTCTTGTAGCATGTAGCAGGTCTTGTCATTTTATTGTAAGTTCACCGGACAAAATATTAGTCCCCTGTGACTGAAACATACTTAATAGCATGTAGTACCGCCACGAACAATCATGGCTGTTACTGATAGAAGTTTCTGGATGTAGGCCACATCAACGTTCAGACACTCTTGCATCAAAGAATTGTGCGGTTGGGCCCAATTTTGAGAAGAATTTCTTCACACTATGGCCTTTGGCACACCCAAATACAATCACTCCTTTTAGCCTTTCATTAACATCTGCTGAAGATGGGTCCCATCTTCCACGCATGGATAGAAGAATTCCACACATTCACTGCACTGTACCACCTCTTCTTAATCTATGAATCCCGTCACGCACCCAACAGGTATTTATAGCCCTATCATCCTTGTGCAGCGCCATCTACAGGAGCATTAAGTTACTACCACCTTAAACACACAAGGTGACTCATTTTTTGTTCGGTGAGCTTATTACAGCATGTTCAGTTTAAAACGAGGAGACTAATGTTCCTGCACATTGTCATCTATCCTTCCAGGGCATGCAGACTGAAGAAGAAAGCTCAGTATGAAGCCAACAAGGTCAAGCTGTGGGGTCTTGGCACTGAATATGGTACATCATTTTGAAATGGAAACTAAACAGCTGAAAGAGAATGCCAGAGATTGTTTCACTTCTGTGATGGAATTTGATAGGGAAATTCTTGGCAGGAGCTGTAGGCTGAGCCGTGTTTGTTTGATGACGTAGCTAATGGTCGAGTCTTCGTTGTGATGTTATTGTCACTAGACATTTTCGTGGTGAAACCTAACTAGATTTGGTAATGTTATGTTTAATTTACACCTGCAGATCGATTGCTGTTTGTGATAAACACAATCAAGGAGGAGATTGTGAACAGAGTTCAGGATAACTCGGATAACAAAGGAACAAGCATGGCAGACAAGCTTGACAAGCTCATAGAGGAAACACTTGGTAAGGCGTTGCCTCAGAGGCATCTAAAACTTTTTTTTTTTTCTACAACATGTAAATATTATGAGAAATACAGATATTTGACAATGTGGCCGTGTGGAATCTGAAGTCTTGCTTGTGAAACATGGCAAAGGTGTTGTTATATCAATTGTAATGCACAATATTGTACCCAAGAGAAAAAAATTTACTCTGAAGTATACATAATTTAAGGATACTTAGTATACTTCCTTACACTCATGATTTCAATATGCAACTAAAATATACTTCAGTATAACTAATTGTACTTTCTAATTGTACTAATTATTCTAATAGTGTTTTGCTTTTATATATATATATATACACATACACACACACACACACACACATACACCATAAGT
>CM067487.1:15500267-15583197 GCA_034552555.1 Semaprochilodus insignis | reverse complement strand
GGGGGGGGGGGGGGGGGGGGGGGGGGGGGGGTTGGAGGTGGAAACGCATGTCGTTTATCTGTCAGTGGCCTGCTGTATAGGGAGAGCTCGTCTTTGATTCTTGTGTTGTTCAGGTTCTCGTATCCGACGTTTATGGTTGTGAGTTTTAGACTCTGTGGCATTCAAACAGTTAAGGAAGTGGTTGTTATTCAAAGCCAGTAACATTTTTTTGTCTGTCGTTTATTTTTAAATAAAAAAGGCAAAAAAAGAAAAAAGACTTTAGGCTAAGCTATAAATTCTATCCATACGCCATGTGAATTTATATCAGTAGTTCAGTTCAGGATATATGAGCTGATAAGGGGCCTCTGCTGCAAATCAGGGTTAAAAATACATAAACGAAAATCAGAAGTTTTCCAGTTTTGGGGAAAATGATGAAATTCACGCATTATTTCAAGCTCTAATATATTTAAAATACCTTTTTTTTTTTCAGTATAAAGCACATTTATTTAGCATGTACTTACTCAAACATCATTGTACTTCATACTCCAACGTGTAATGATACTGCTTTTACAAAAGGGAAATAACAATACTTATTTCTGATCCAACCGGCAAAATTAATTTGTTTTGTTTATTTATCTTGTGTGTTTTGTTTCTTTTTTTATTTGCATATTATCCTACTATCCGTTTAACTTCACTTTTAAACAATAACTTACCAGATTACATTCTTAAAAAGAGTAAGCTAGCTATTAAGTCCAAATTCTGCTTCTATTTGTCTGCACTATATTGATAATTAAATGAATGTTTGGGTTAAAGCTGCTTAATCATGTTGTTGTTGTTGTTGTTGTTGTTGTATAGAAGATCAGTAATCATTCCTTGTTGTATTTGATTGTTTGTGTGTGCCCACTCCTCAAGCTACTAGCTACAAACATATATATATATATATATATATATACACCTATATTTTTATTATTATTATTATTATTATTATTATTATTATTATTGTTCATGGAGAGATTACGCATTTTGCCACTGTATTTGTACGAACAGCAAGTTCACCCAACGCACTTGGATCTCAATGGAAAATTGTAGAAACATTTTCTTCCAAAATTTTCCAAAATGGCTACAGTATATTTAATGTGCATTCATATTTGTTTCTTTTTTGGCATGCCTATTTGTTTGTTTGTTTGTTTTCTTTTACATTTTAAAAAATGTAAATATGTGCGTGTTGTGTATGTAAGAAACATTGCTCTCTATGGTGCACTATGCAGGTCTTACTCTCTGTGGTAAGAGAAGATTGCTTTAGTTTTCAGCTTTCCCAGTTAAGAGGCTTGTGCTTACTTTTTTTTTTTTTTTTAGCAAGTAAAAGGCTAAACATTGTTCTTTTAGGTGGCCATAACTTGATATTCGAAATGTGTTTAGACCATTTGAAATCTTCATGAGAGGCGGCCTGTGTTGTTGCTAAGTTAAAAAAAAAAATAAACATGCTCTTTCCAGTGTATTTAACCCTTTCGGATGCTGTAGTTTGGTCTATTCGGTTGGTTGTTTTTTTATGTTTGGAGCTTATGGACCTTTACCAAGCACTCTCCATTTCCTGTGTTTATTTTATTTTATTTTATTTTCATTTTTTTGGGGGGTTATTCTGTAAAACTCTTTATTTCTCAACACCGTTGGCTTAGAAGCATGAACTGACGCATTCCTAAGACTTTCTAGCTTCTTTGCTTGTAGACAACATCCTGTTAGGAAGGCTTAACGCTGTACCTCTTTGGTAATGATATAATGATATACCTGAACATGTTGATGGAGCATTCAACATATATATATATGTGTTGAATGCTCTCTCTATATATATATATGATATGTACCTGACTATCCAGCAAGCCTGTTTGAAGGTCATTATTTGCAGAAAGTAAACAAAACCAATTGATTAATTGACCTCCTAAAACAATGAGCACAAAGGGGTGAAAAGAGGTGCCGCACATACTTTGGTGTAGATACAACTCCGCAGTGCTCCAAGAACCACGTTGCACTTGGTTTTACAAAGAAAAGTCAATATTCATTATTTTTGAAACGATGCCTGCAGAATCAGGTGCCTTATTCAAACCGATGAAAATCCACTTGATCTATTGACATGTTGTTTTTTTATTATTATTATTATTATTATTATTATGGAAACGGAATTTCTGCCCATTAATGCCAAGAAATAAAACATGATTTTTTTTTTTTTTCTTTTCCTTTATCTTTTCTGTTTGGTTGGTGTGGAGCGGTGAGCTTTTTGCAGATGAGAACTGTTGCTGCTTTGCCTCGTACAGTTTTCATGTGAAGATGAATGTAGTCTTCCTTCAGTGGAATCAGTTCAATATAAGTTCATATACTTTGATTTGTGGAACATTTTTGAGTTAAGAGACTATCCAAAGAGTGCTGCAGTCATGATTTTAGACTCATTGTAGACATGTTTATTACACTGTTGTATGCATATGTGTTTTATTTTCTTTTGTATTTATGCTCAGATCAGTAGATTCGTACACAAGGATGAATTTGAGTTTCTGTCTTTGTACTTCTAGGTATTCACCTTTTACTTGCCATAACATTTCCTGTACCTTTGTTTATTTATTTTGTCCTCAGCTCACCAACAATGATTGATTTGTAGTAAGTCAATGCATTATTTGTTCCATAATAACTAAAGATACAAGAGAAGGCCTTGCTGAAATACATTTAGCAGACCCATAAGAGGTGGATTAGGGACTTCCGTAGGAGCCCCCCATGAAGGAACTGGCAGATAGATCAGCTTTGCAAAGACAATGTCAAACCTTGTAAGCGTTGTGTCCCCTCACCCATGTTCAAGATTACTGTGCCTCTCAGATCTTCTGGTTCTGCTGTTCCTCGGATTGCTGGGTAATGACTTTTCTCGGAGCAGTATCATTCATTTACCAACAAACAGAGATGGCCTTCAGCAGTTGTTCTCCAATGAACAAAAATCAAAGTTTTCCGGAAAAAAACACACAAACGACACAAAGAGAGGTGTGCATTGTTTGGCCTAGATCTATCCGAGACCACGTTTCAATCAACGGAGGGCGGGAAGCGGCAGACGGCCGCTGCTTTCGTCTGCAATGATTGGAGGGAGCATGCGGGTTGGAGGGAGCATGTTTCCTTGAATCCGATCTCCTCTGTTGAGAAGTCCAGAGTCCCGATGGTTTCTGCCGCGTGGCTCCCTCTGTCTCGCTGGAGGGAGAAAGCTCTTCGTTTCAGCGAGGTCAAATCAAAACTTGGACATTGGGTAGGAGTCCCGTCTCGCCGCCCATGGTGCTGAAATTTCCAAACATGTACTTGAACACCCTCAGTGGCATGAGAGCTGTGACTTAGCATCAGTTGTCAGGCTCATGGACTCATGGAATCCCCCCTCCCATATCTTGCAAAGGAACTGTGCTTGGACAGTGGCGACTGTGACATCGACGCAAGCCACTGCAACAGCCATGCCAAGGCCTCGCGCTCTCAGAAAACTAAGGGCGACCGTGTTGGACTTGGACTGAACCTGTGGTCGGGTGGGAACGGGGTGTGTAAATGTAGCGGTGATAGCTTTTGTTTGTTTGTTTGTTAGTTTGTTTGCTTGTTTTTTTAATTTGAGGAGGACATGGAGAGCTAGTAGGGTCACCTGGACTGTTGGGCCCAGACCTCTCAACTTCGCACTGAAGTGCACTGGACACATTCAGACGACTACCACACAACACGGCGTTCCCGATAAAGATAGCAGTCTCTCGTACTTGTTTCCAAGCACCCCCCCCACACACACACACACACACACACACACACACACACACACGAAACACAAACACCATCACGCTGCAATGATTTACATCTCCTTCCAAACTTTTTGCCAAATTTCCATCCAGTTAGAGCTAATAATTGACCTTTTCGACTTGGGTGTGGTTCTCAAAAATGAGCAAGAACCAGGTTTTTTTGTTTGTTTCTTTTGTTTGGAAAATCCATACAACGTTCGATTTTACGACGACTGAAAGAATTCTCACCCATTAAAACCGGAAAAAAAACAAGTACACAATTCATGATCTTGATGTAATGCTTCTGATGTTGTATGGTATTCTATTAGATAATTTAGCATGGGATCTTTAAGTAGCTAGTACTGTGTGTGTACTCCCCAAGTGTAAACAATCTCTCTTTTTGTCACAGTAGGAAGGCTGTATTTCATTGCTAAGTGCTCTGTTCTAGATCTCTTGGTGATATTCTTAAGCAAAACTCTGCAGTGTATCCTACTGAAACTAACAGTTACTTGATCCTATTAGCAATGTCTATATTTGTAGTTCACATATATGCCTGTTCAAATACAATATCTTGACAGTTGTTCTATTTATGTTTCAATGTCGTGCTGGGTTTATACTTTTGACTTTCTCTCTCTTTCTCTTATTTTTGTCGTTCTTATTATTTTGTGGAGGCACAGTTAGTTGGAAAACAGCTTGGTTAATTGAGCCTTGTTAATGTACAGATGTGAAGTAGGCTTCAAATCAGTTGTGGTCGACGTTTGAACATGTGTCTGCTTGTGCTATTGTGCCTCTCTTTCTTTCTCATTTTGTATTATCCTTACTTCTCCTATGTCACTGCATCGTATCAGCCCGGAGTTGGTACCACAATTTTGCTTGTAACCATGATAGTCTAATTCTATTATTGATTTTAATATTGGAAATAAACATTAGAAACTGCAGCCTTGGGCCTGTGGGGTCTTTTATGCCGGTGTGAAGCCCATCTCACATTCCCAACCTTGATTTCACGTTCTTCAAGCAGAGTTGGCACGTTAGCGTGTTTTCATTTTCATGAAAGCCATTCAGCTGCTTTTGTTTGCGAAAGAATTTAAGTTCTCCAGAAGTCAGGCACATGCATATCTACCTACGCCTTTGGCGGTTTCCCCTGAGTTGTTGATTGATTGATTGATGGAAAGCTCTGATGTGTATGATTCAGCCAATAACATTGCCAAATTTGTGACTGGAAACCAAAGGAAGTGAAATCAGGACAGGGATGTCATGCTGGGCGCCACACCGTATGTGTTATAACTAACAGCAGGGCACATATGGGGTATTTTATGTAGGTAAACATGTTTTTGCTGTTTTCCCATACTCATAGCAATGCCGTCTGTGAATTTGACAACAGACTATTTCTTTAGTTAAAATACCCTTTTTTTATTATAGGTGTGTTTTGATAAGATTTAGAGTTTTATTAGCACAGGTGTGTAGACACCTGACCAAATTGCTTTACTACAGCAGGGGTTCTTAATGTTTTCTGCCTCAAGGCCCACCTGATAACTACAGAGCATATGCAGCCCACCAAAAAAAACAAAAAACAAAATCAGCTTTTAAAATAATTAGAATACAATTTCTCAAAGAAATTTGGTTCAAGAAAATTATGTTATGGCCAAATTCAAAAAAGGAAGCTGTGAGAGCACCCTGAGAAACCTCTCCATTAGTGGTTAGCCAGCGGCTATGTTGTCTCAAACTGAAGATGTGTAATTAGCCTGCCACTGTGGCTGTACATTAATCTTAGGGATGCACCAAATGGAAATTTTTTGGCCGAAACTGAACAAAATGAAACATCTGGCCGAAGGGAGCAGGTTGAATACCGAACATGTTTTTTCATGGTCTTTCATTAATTTTGCCATTTTTTCACCATTGCATACATTAAATAGGCTACATATTTTTTGTGTCTTAGTTTTCAAAGAAAAAAAACCTAGTACTTAACTGCAGTTTAAACATACTTATTTATTACATATTTTTAAACCCAGACATTTTATTCCAGCAGACTTACCAACAAAGATTCAAGATTCAAGCGTTTATTGTCATATGCACAGAGAAACAAGCAGTTGCACTGTACAATGAAATTCTTACTCTGCACTAGCTCCCGGACTTCCAAGTACTAACAATTACGATATAAATACTATGTACTAAATTTAGAAAGAAAAGACTAGAGGGAAGAAAAAATAGATATGTATGTATATAAATTGGGAAAATGTACAATATATGCTGTATAAGACTGAAGGTAGAAGCAGAACATTTGTAGTGCAGTATTAGTGCAAATAATCCTGTAATGTTCTCGTGGTCAGTCTGTGCAGTTAAGCTATCTGTAATGTTCTGGTGGTCAGTCTGAGCAGATAAGCAGTCTGTAATGTTCTGGTGGTCAGTCTGTGCAGTTAAGCAGTCTGTAATGTTCCAGTGGTCTGTCTATGCAGTCAAGCAGTCTGTAATGTTCTGGTGGTCAGTCTGTGCAGTTAAGCAGTCTGTAATGTTCTGGTGGTCAGTCTATGCAGTTAAGCAGTCTGTAATGTTCTGGTGGTCAGTCTGTTCAGATAAGCAGTCGGTAATGTTCTGATGGTCATCTCGTAGGAGACAGGACTGAGCTTGGACTACTCAGGACTGGTCAGCTTGTGGCAGAAGAGGTAGGTGAGGTAGAATGGCTGTTGGAGGAAGTGAGGTGAGAGCTCTGATGGCCTGGGGGTAGAAATTGTTCCATAATCTGGTGGTCCTTGATTTCAAGCTCCTGTATCGATCAGTGATCAGTCCCATGACAGTGGTATCATTGGCAAATTTGATGATGGTGGTGTCACTGTGAGAGGCAACGCAGTCATGGGTGAACAGCGTGAACAGCATAGGATTTAAAACATAGCCCTGAGGTGTCCCTGTGTTTCTAATCTGTGTGCTGGAGGTGTGGTTTCCAATCCTGACAGACTGCGGTCTGCCCATCAGGAAGTCCAGCACCCAGTTACACAGGGAGGGTTTCAGTTCAAGAGTGTGGAACTTATCAGTCAGCTTGGATGGGATAATGGTGTTGAATGCTGAGCTGTAGTCAGCTCATCTGGCAGGGCAGGGTGGCAGTTGATTTCCCCTGTGCTTGTTCAGATAAGTTGTTCTGGAGTTTCCGTTTGGCTCGAATACTTGAAACTCAAAAAAAGCTGGGAAACTTCTCCAGTGACTCGCAGTGGAGAAATTAAAAGTGGGTATTAGCCTAGAGCGTTGGAGCTACGTAAAAGTTCCACTCTGTTTCCCTTCTACATCCGGGAACTGGAAAAAGGTAACAGCGTCATTAAAAACGTCATTGTTCTGTATAAATTACTCGGTCTTTTCACTAATTCGGCTGAACACCGTAATTTTCTCGCCATTTTCGGCCGAATAATTTCGGTTGCCGAACATTCAGTGCATCCCTAATTAATATACACATATTTATATTAATTTACTTAATATAAGACTAATATGGTTATATATAATTTTTCTGGCCCACTACAAACTACTGCCTCCACTTGAGTACAGGCCCATGGCCCGCTAGAAGGTGCTTCATGGCCTACTGGTGATCTGCGGCCCACAGCTTGAGAAACTCAGAATGCATTTTTCTCTATGTATAGTACAAAATGTGCCATAATTTTTGTAAAGTCCACATTTTATATCTATTTTTTTCCCGAGATGTTAAACACAGGGTGGCCTGCTGGAATCTCACAGCTAGAAGCCAGGTTTCTCACTGTCTGCATAGGTTTCCTCCCAAAGACATAAAGTCAGCCTAGTTAGAGCTGCCTCATAGATGTCAGTGTGTATGTCTGTGTACCTGCCCTGTGATGGACCCAATGAGCACTACGATAGGCTCCAGCACCCCCCACGACCCAGAAGGATAAGTGGCACAGAAGATGAATGAATGTTAAATTTAGTAAATTGTGCAATAATGTGTTCTATCTAGAGGATGTGATGACTTTTTCACTGACAAACCGACAAATATATAATATGATCAGGGTCCCCAAACTTTTGCATAATCACACATGCACTACTTGACTTTAGCCCTGCTAAAATACAGACGCTACATGGTGTAATGCAGTGTTACAACTATAACTATGCCAATAAGATGACATTAGCTTGCTCTCAAAGATGTTTAATGACACATCAAACAAGATGCCAAAATGATCACAAATTCCACATAGATATCTATGAAATTTATGCAGTACAGTAACTCAGAAAGTGTAATGTGTTAGTGTACTGTAAGTCGTGTGTTGGCGTACAGTAACTCAGAAAGTGTAATGTGTTAGTGTACTGTAAGTCGTGTGTTGGCGTATAGTAACTCAGTAAGTGTAATATGTTAATGTACTGTAAGTAGTGTGTTTGGTGTACAGTAACTCAGTAAGTGTAATGTGTTAGTGTACTATAAGTAGTGTGTTGGCGTATAGTAACTCAGTAAGTGTAATGTGTTAGTGTACTGTAAGTAGTGTGTTTGGTGTACAGTATCTCAGTAAGTGTAATGTGTTAGTGTACTGTAAGTAGTATGTTGGCGTACAGTAACTCAGTAAGTGTAATGTGTTAGTGTACTATAAGTAGTGTGTTGGTGTACAGTAACTCAGTAAGTGTAATGTGTTAGTGTACTGTAAGTAGTGTGTTGGCGTACAGTAACTCAGTGTAATGTGTTAGTGTACTATAAGTAGTGTGTTGTGTACAGTAACTCAGTGTAATGTGTTAGTGTACTGTAAGTAGTGTGTTGATGTACAGTAACTCAGTAAGTGTAATGTGTTAGTGTACTGTAAGTAGTGTGTTGGTGTACAGTAACTCAGTAAGTGTAATGTGTTAGTGTACTGTAAGTAGTGTGTTGACATACAGTAACTCAGTGTAATGTGTTAGTGTACTGTAAGCAGTGTGTTGATGTACAGTAACTCAGTTAGTGTAATGTGTTAGTGTACTGTAAGTAGTGTGTTGGTGTACAGTAACTCAGTAAGTGTAATGTGTTAGTGTACTGTAAGTAGTGTGTTGGTGAAAAAATGAATAAGCAAAACCACTGAAATGTTGTCCCACTCTCTCCTACATCACAGTGGTACAGACTTGCTTTAATAAGCCTGAAAGTAGGTCTGTACTCTCTGTGTAAATCATGACTTCCTAATTCTGCCTTCCCCTACCCTCCCTCTCTTCCTCCCATTCTCCAGCATTCTCCCTCTCTCTCTCTCTCTTCCTCATTCCGTCTCTGTCCGGGTTGTACTCATGCATTTCATTGTCAGCATGAAACAGCAAACTTTCACCTACAATCCGGCCTGGTCCACCATTAAAATAAATCAATACTTATGAGCTTGGGTCACCTTCACAGTGCTGTCTCAAAGGGACTCTCATGTTCCCTCATGTTGACTTTGGCTCTCACTGCACAGCTGCAGAGAAATTCAGTCATGTAAATGATCCATATTAAATCATTCCAGTGCTGTTATAAGCTTTCTTGTGGATCTTACAAAGTCATGACACATGGTTTAAAAAGGTTGTGTGTGCAAATGTCTTATTTTTTACTAGTATAGGTGTTCAATTCTAAAAGCATGCTTAAAGACTGGACTGAAAACTGCATTATGCTGTTTTAAGCTTTTCAGAAAAGACTACTCAAAAATATCCAGCCAACAGGGGTCTGTGGAGAGGATGACTGACCACTGATGACTGTCCAGAAAATGAAATCAAATGCTTTGGAAATGTACAGGAATGTCTCCAAAGTGTCTATTTGAATAAACTAGATTAGGTTTGTTGCGAAATGCCCTGCTCTAGAGAAATGTACAGACTCAGAATTGTTCACAGTTGTGCCTCAATAGGGAATGTCTTAGGAATTGTCACTGCTGGACTGAGAACCATCCAGCCAACAGCATCCTGTGGGCAGTGTCCTGTGGGCACTGATGAAGGACTAGAGGATGACCAACACCTACAAGGTGGACCAGCAAGGTAGGAGTGTCTAATAGAGTGGACAGTGAGTGGACCAGCACCACTGCTATGGCTGATCCACTCACACCAGCACAACACACACTAACACACCACCACCACGTAATACCTGCTCTGCTGTGGTCCAGTGGGGGCCCTGACCATTGAAGAACAGGGTAACAACGTATGCAGAGAAACAGACGGACTACAGTCTGTAATTGTAGAACTACAAAGTGCTCCTATATGGTTAGTGGAGCTGATAGAATGGACAGTGAGTGTAGAAACAAGGAATCGTACCTAATGAAGCGCTCAGTGAGTGTATATGTTGATATACGGCTGACATAGATGTTCAGTAATTGCCCACCGAACTGCCTCCTGTACGCCTTTCAGGAAGTACAAATGCATAAATTATGTCCAGCCTACCTGAACAGTAGTTAACAGTCAGGCTTGAATTACGAATCGCGCTTTCGTTTGGACTGTTTGCACGCCGTACCACAACAAACATGGCGTCGGTCTCAGACGTTCACGTCCGAATATGTGGGCAAGAAATCATCAAATACGATTTAGAAATTAAAGCTCTAATTCAGGTTAGCTGCAGCGAAACCATTCGTGTTGTATTTATCATTTTGTTTAGAATTAAATAGTGTAACGAGCTAAGTTACATGAACAGTAACTTGTGAGCTAAAATAGCCAGCCAGTTGTGCTAGCTATCTAGAGCATTTACTGTGGCTTTTTGGTAATGTTGGTGAAGTTTACTACGCAGTGTTAGCTGTGAATAACTGCGTGAATAGCATGTTTCTGTTACACATTAGGCTGTGTATTCTTTCTAGTACCTATATTTTCCATTAACTGTTTTCTATTTTAGGACATACGAGAATGTTCTGGACCTCAGGCTGTGCTAATGGATCTGAACGCTGCTGTGAAGGGAAAGTTCAGTCAGTTAAGACAGAGAATTCAGGTGAGAATACACGTTCATGTTTCACCCAGAAAAAATAAACCAATAAATGACATTTCTTATTATATATCAAATGAAAAGACCAATTTTTGTTCATTTTTTAAAGTTCCAGTCAAAATGAGTGTCATAGTGTGTCCATAGATCTATAGAGATATAATGTTATATAATACAAGTTTCATGCAGCCCCAAACCATAACATTTCCACCACCATGCTTTAGACTTGGTATGAGTTTCAAGTACTGTTATTGTTTTTCACCAAACACGACTTCATATTTTACTCGTCAGACGTGTTTATTGTTCCAAAAGTCCTCGTCCTTGGCGGTTTATGTAGTCTTTAGGTTTAAACTTTAGTCTCGCCCCAGTGCTCTGTTTAGACAACAAATGTTTCCCTCTGATGTGCAACTTATTCTAACAGTAGATGCATGCACATCACCATTCCCCTGTCGCAAACGCTACCTGCAGATGCTGTGAAAATTTTGGGATTCCTATAGGCTTTCTACAGTCTGCTCTTGGGTTACATTTGCTTGGATGACCTGACCTGGACAAGTTGGCAGTGGTTTTAAATCTTCTACACTTGTAGATGATTTCCTGGACAATGAAATGATGGATTTCCAATATTTTAGATGTCTCCTTAAACCCTTTCCCAGGCATTTACGACTTTCAGAGAGCTCTTTTAATCTGGGCACAGTGAAAGCACACACTCCAATAACAAGAGCAAAGCACACCAGATTTCTGAGGCTTAAATGGAAGATAACCTCTACCTGTGTTCAAATGATTAGCATGTACTTGGATGTCCCTATTTAGAATTTGAGATTGGAGAACTGATTTATGTGGGGGTGCATTTACTTTTTCAACAAAATGTACTGCTGTATAAAGGATGGCAAAAATCTTTATTCCTAGCATCATTTGGAATTAATTAAGTTATGTCACTGTTATCTGTCAACTCTGGTTAAATGAATTTGATTTTGATTATTTGTTATCTGTAGCTCCAAATATTTGCTATACTTTGTGTGTCTGTGTGTGTGTTTGTGTGTGTGTGTGTAATACTGAGGGAATAGATATAGATGTAAGCCTTTCTGTCTTTGTGAGAGAAAGATTTCTTGTGTTGTTAGGATATGGAGCAGATGGCTAAAGAACAGGACAGAGAGTCTGATAAAAATGCCATTATGACTGAAACAGAAGCTCATCGCAAACAGATGCTCAGGTGAGAGGCCCACAAGGTCCTTTTCACTCTGTGCAGGTGATTTTACAGCCCTGTCCTTGCACTGTAACATTACTGCTTAAAATGATTTTTACATCTCTGTACCAGTAACCAGACGGCATGGAGGAAAGCCAACTTGGCCTGTAAGCTAGCCATTGATAACAGGGAAAAAGATGAACTTCTGCATGGTGGTGACTCTGTAAGGCAAAGGTAAATCATTCTGAATCACAGTCACGTTCGCTGTCTACTCTCCCATGTTGTTGGTTGAACAGGAGAGATACCTAGCAATCATAAGGACTTTCACAGGACACAATAGAAATGCAGAGGAGGGAAAGACTGACTGAGGTGCCCTGGAAAGAGCTGTGGTAGGTCTACCACTTAGGAATGTTTAGTTCCAACCCTGATCTAACAAACCTGGGCTTATATTCATGGTGCTTCTCATTGTAGGGGTGCTGATCTAGAGAGAGAAATTTGATTCTACATAAAAGTTCTTGCTCCGAAAAGCTTTATGAATAAGACCCTAATCCAAACCAAAAGCTCCAAAGGTTAGAGCAGGAGTGCGGAACTGAACCGGATCGGTTTCTGATTGTAGGCCACATCAATGTTCAGACACTTTTGCATCAAAGAACTGTGCATTTGGGTCAGATTTGGTGGATGCCTTCCCTGGCACAATTCTGAGGAGAATTTCCTGTAGACTGGGATTTTTACCACTGCTGGTAGACCTGTATGATATGACCGTATGCTTCCATACACCTGCAAATTCGGCTACTTCCTTCACACTATGGCCTTTGGCACACCCAAATGCAGTCACCCCTTTTAGCCAATCATTAACATTTGCTTTGGACCCATATTCCACACATGGAATGAGACATTCATTGCACTGTACCATCTCTTCTGAATCTTTGAATCCCGTCACACACCCTGCAGGTATTTATAACCCTAGCATCCTCATGCAGCATCGTCTGCAGGAGCGTGAAGTTAATGCCACTGTAAACACACAAGTTGACTCATTTTTTGTCCAGTGAAATACCTTTGTAATTGGTGTTTTGAGAGGAAAATAAATAAACAAATGGGTGGTCTCTGACTTTTACACAGTGCTGCATTATCTGAGTCACATTTAAAGTCATGTATTTCAATCATTCATTCAACTTTACTATTATACTATTATAATTTTCCTAAGAATCTCCCCATGAGACTTGTGAGACCCTGGAGAGTCGTAGCAGAAGCTGGCTGTTGCAGATTGTAACTAATTTGGTAAAGATGGTGGCGCTAGATGAAGAATCTAATATCACATGAACGGTCGGTAGTAGTTTGGCTTTCCTGTTGCATGTAACTAACCACATTTTGCCCTTCTTGGAATGAGCACCACAGGGAATGTTCTCTCCGAACCTGGAGATTCAGTGCTGTCGAGTTCCAGTTCTCTGATTATCACTCAGAGATAATGGCTGCTGTTTGAAGAAGGCTGCCCTGCAAATATATGACATGTTAAAGCACAATAGTTTCATCCTTCAGGTATAGTGCTGAGGCTGTTATTAGTTTTCAGCCTGAGTTGTGTCTGGCAAGGTCTGTTCTAATTTGGCACATTAGACTGCTTGCCATATTTAGAAGGTAGCATTAGGTTTCTAACTACCTCATGAGTGAAGCAGTGGAATGACTTTTATCAGTAACAGGAGAGAAGATATGAGGTACACGTTATCATTTTGGTTTAGCATGCTTCAGCGGCTGCTGAAATTCGTAGCCGAGGCTTATTATGCAGGCTCCTTTCACAAAGAACAGCACTTGGTGAGTTTGGTTGCAGATTATACCTAGAAAGATCACGGAAATGCATGAAGCCTGGCCCAAATATAGCTAAAAAGTCTGCTTTAACCTAGAAAAACTGGGAAGTTCTTCAGCATTGGTTTCTTCTTTTTGTGGCCTATATTTCTCTGAAACAGAGCTGGGAGCTTCCTGAGTATAGTTTTGAGCAGGAGCAGCAGGTACTGGATCAGGCATTGGTTGAACATCTTTTAAACCAGTTGTCAGGCTCTTTCAGCTCTTTGAAACGTCTGACATTGCTGTATATAAGGCTCGTCAGTCGAGGAGCAGGGAGAGGTTTCTTGGGATTCCAGCGTTTGCAGGGTGATGCAAGTACCTGTAACAGCTCCAAAGCTGTAATTATAAGTCGACATAAAGGATAAAGCCCCTGGTTTATGGCACGAAAACAACATGTTTACTGAGGCTGTGCCCAAATGAATGAAACTTCCTTTCCTGTCTGTTTTCCTAGACTTTGCTTGATCTGGAGCCTATGGCCTGACTACATATGTTCTCAGAGGACAAGCATGTATAATACGATGCAGATATTATAGATCTTATCTATAATAAGATCTCTACATATGATATCCAGATCAGGCCATATCAAACAAGGCAGATAGGATAGGGAGTTTTGTTTGGTTATTCAGATGCAGCCGTGAGCATGCCATTTTACTACTTTGCTCTGCTTTATTGTACCTAATTGGCTGTTTTATTGGGAATAGCTACCTTATAGATTTGTATATGAACAGTTACAGACTATAACCCATCTACTGCTGCACAATTTATCAGCACCCTTCTACCATGTGGAAAGGGACCATCACTGACCTGATATCATTTGGGTGGTGGACGGTTCCCAGCACAGCAGTGACACTGGCATGATAGTGGTAGCATGTGCTATGCTGGAGTGGTGCTGCCCAATAAACACTGCATTTATCCCATCCACGCAGTGAAACACCCACATCAAATCAAATCAAATCAAATCGGTGAGGCCAATCATTCTCTGAGTAGAGAGTTTTTGAGCCATTTTGTGCCATTTGTGATTTTCACACAGAGGAATTTGTATTCTGCATTTAACCCATCCGTGAAGTGAAACACCCACATACACACACACTAGTGAATACACACACATTGAGCACACTTGCCCGGAGCGGTGGGCAGCCCTATCCATGGCGCCCGGGGAGCAGTTGGGTATAGTTTAGGTGCCTTGCTCAAGGGCACCTCAGTCATTCCTGTCGGTTCAGGGAATTGAACCGGCAACCCTCCGGTCACCAGGCTGGTTCCCTAACCTCCAGCCCACGACTGCCCCAACATACACATACTAGTGAACACACTTGCCACACTTGCCTGTGGGCAGCCCTATCCATGGCATGGTGGGAAGTAGGTAGGGGATAAATTGGAACGTTGATTGTGAACCAGGCCTTGTTGTTCAACAACATTGCGTGAAAGTATTCTTTTGCATCAATGAGCACAAATTCCCACAGACATACTCCAAGATCTTGTGGAATATCTTTTTTTGCGACTGTTATAACAGCAAAGGTGGGGGCAGGTCTATGATTGTTATTGCCCATGGTTTTGAAAAGGGATCTCCAACAAGCTCATATAGATGTGATAGATAGGTGTCCACATACTTTTGTTCATATAGTGTAGGTCACCCCATAATCAGACTTTTTGGCCGGATTAGTATTTCATTAGTAGTTGGTAGTATTCTGATCTGGTTGTTCAGACTGAGTCGCATTCCTGCATAACAGATATGCACAAGTTTTCAGTACCACATATGAAAGTGGCATAAACCGGAACTGAAAATGTCAGATTCACAGAGTGTGTTTTTGCCATTCACACTGCCACATAGATAAATATCTGTGTCACGTATGACAAAAAAAGCTTGCATATGGGCCACTGTTACCTGCTATGTGAATGTAGCCCAAGAGCACAATTCAAATCCTGTATACTGAGTACAAATCCTGAGTGGTAGAGCAGCATGCATGGAGTTCTGAGCCCTGCCTTATGTTGCAGGCAGCGTGATGATACAGTGCAGTAGGAAGCTTTTGGTTTTGAATTTGATAAGTGAAACTGGAAGCTATGTCGTTTCACTCCTTCAGTAACCTCTGGTACTTTTTCTGAGTTTCTTGTTGTCTCAGTGCCCTCCTCCTGGTAGTCCCCAAACTAGAAAGCTGTGAGAAGTGTCCGGTAGGAGGTTAAAAGTGAAAAGACTTCTTAATCATAAAACATCTATGTTTTTATAGTATTGTGTGGAGTTGTATTAGAGCAGGGTTCCTCAACCTGTGAAGCACCCCCTGTAGTAGTCTGGCGGAGGCAGTAGCCTGTAGTGGGCCCGAAACATCAAATATAACTATATTAGTGTTAAGTATGTTTATATAAATATTCTGTATATTAATGTACACACACATGAATAAAAACATTGCGGTAGAAGGCGAATTAAACAGCTCCGGTTTGAGCTGCTGGCTAGACACTGATGAAGAGGTTTCTCAGGGCGCTTTCACAGTTCCCTTGTTTGAATTTGGACATATCATTTTTCTTCAGTCAGATTTCTTGGGGTGGAAAAGGCTGAGTACCCCTGTATTATAAGGTTGGATGCATGAGCAGTTTAATTTTCATGCCACAGCAGAGCATCTACAGAATAAAGAACAGTTTTCACCACTGAAATATAACCACAGTAACACAGTAACCACAGTATGGCCATTACACACAGAACACGGTGCAAATAAATGGCTTGAAAATGTGAAGTAATCCAAAGCAGGCAAGTCATTCCTTTTGGTGTACAAGGCACCATCTGTTTATTGGTGTCCAGATAAATCGTTAGCCCTTTTTCATCAACGTGGAACATGTTCTGTTGTGGTTCGGCACCTAAGTCCATTCCCACCTGGAACCAAAGAGTAGTGGGTTCTTCAGCACAAACCGTGACGACATCCATAGGTGTGTCAGCTCTTGAGGAAAGAGAAAGAGGCAACAAAGGGTACACCCAGTGGTCTGCTAAAGAACCTCTTCTACGTCTTCTTATCACCAGTAGTTGAGCCGTGCTTGTTTTCTGAATGTAAACAAACATCTGGAATAACAGCACAAATGCTTGCAGGTAATCTGTACGCTCCACCATGTTGTTACTACTGTTTACTACCGCTGTGCAGCGCCCTCTGTTGATGTTGATGACGTATCCTTTGACGTTCCTTGGTTCCAATAAAAAAAATGGTGCAAATGCAGGCTGGTTCCCTGAGTAGCACCAAGGTTTTAAAGAGCCTGAACAGAACCAGTTTAAGAACCAGGGTTCTTTTGGTTGAAAAGGGCCGTGTGTGTTACTTTTAGTGTTAGACAAAACAAATTGAGTAATCTGATTGTGTCTATGTTCACACAGCAGGGTAAAGCGACCCAAATCTGATTTTCCTGTTAGACTGTTCACATTATCTTCTACATATGATCCATATCTGACATCAATCTGAACAGATCAGATCCTAAACTGACCCGCATCCACAAAAGAACAGTTCTTTACATGGCACATTCAGAGGTAAAAGATGACCGCTGACAGATGCAGGTCAACTTCTGGTTTCAGTTTCATCTTTGCCGGTTTCACAGGAGTTTCAGTGACTGACATCTGGGCTCATCACTGAGAACATACAGTTTGCTTGCTGTAAAAAGAGCACGCTATTCTGCTGCAGCTGCTTTCTTGGTGTGTGTCCTTGGTTTCTTTAAACTTTTTGGCTTTTTTTTCCTTTGACGCTTCCTTGACAGCATCCTTCACACCGTGTTTGGCCATTTTGTTCGAAATCTCTATGAACACAAAGCGGTTTGAGTGCATTTATTTTTGATTGATGTCCCGTGTATGAGGCCACAAGGTGGCAGCCTTGAGAATATGTGACACAATTTTTACCTCTAGTTCAACGCAAGGTCCACAAGTGACCACATTCACTGTTGTTTCACAGTCTGTGCCAGCTTTTAACTCAGGATTGAGAAGAGGTGGTACAGTGCAGTGAATGTCTCGTTAATGATTGCCTAAAAGGAGTGATGGGATTTGGGCGTGCCAAAGGTCATAGTGTGAAGCAAGTAGCTGAATCTGCAGGTGTATGGAAGTGTACGATCATACAGGTCTACCAGCAGTGCCAAAAATCCCAGTCTACTGGAAATTCTCCTCAGAATTGTCCACCAAATCTGGCCCAACTGCACAATTCTTTGATGTAAGAGTGTCTGAACACTGATGTGGCCTACATCCAGAAACATAGCTGTTATTGGTGCTCGTGGAGGTATTACACAATATTAGGTTTATTTCAGTCACAGGGGACTCATTTTACGTCCAGTGAGTTTATTTTAATTTATGTTGTAGATTAAAGATTGGTCTTATTGGTGATGGTGGCTCACACCAGTGACTTACGAATTACTGTGGTTATGTATTTAGTGACATTGTTTGGGGTGTTAATGTTGTTAGCACACTGAGGAAGGCGATGCGCCAAATCGGTGCCTTTATCTGTGAGACTAATAAATACTCAGTAAATGTATTAGTGCTGCCAATATGATTGGAATACTATCTCTAACTAATTAAGCATGTAATTCAAGGCTTCATTTGTTCGGCTGCAGAATGCTTTTCGGATTATTGTCATCATGGATTGACCATGATGCCTTTAAAACTTCTTAAATGTAGTAAACGAGGGTTACAGGTTACAATACATGTCTGGTAATTATACACACAGGGAGGTAGTCCTGTAGGGGACAGTGTGCACTGTGGAGTGTGTGGAAATGAGGCCTGGACAGAATTCAACTGTGTTTTTATGTATTTGTGCATACATAATGGTCAGCTTTAGGTAGAAGCTAATAAACTAATTAAACTAATAAACCATTAAATAATACTTTTTATGTCTTGTTTGTAGGAAAGCCACCAAGGAGAACCTAGTACAGACATCCAGCGGAATCACAGAGAATCTGATGAGCATAAGCCGCATGATGGCCCAACAGGTGAAGCAGAGTGAGGAGACCATTGGCACACTGGGTAAGACATATATATATAATGTGTGTATTTTGGATTTTTGGACCTACTGTAACTCCAGAATCTGTCCAGAATCCTCTAATGTTGCATATATGGTCAAAGCCCCAAAAGAAAACCTTAGATCTTAAACAGAGAGCTCCATAGTGGCAGTTTTCAGTGCTCCATGTTAATACCTGTTTATAAGCAAATGTGACTAGCTTATATAAGCTTGATTAAATATGGTACGTCTATTTCGCTCTATTTATAGCTACCTCGTCAAGGACAGTACTGGAAACAAATGAAGAGTTTAAGGCAATGACATCGACAATCCACTTGGGGAGGAAACTCATCCTAAAATACAACCGTCGTGAGCTGACCGACAAACTGCTGATCTTTCTAGCACTCGCTCTGTTTTTCGCCACAGTCCTCTACATCCTGAAAAAGAGACTCTTCCCTTTCATTTAGAGGAAAAGGGAACCGTCTATTTCCTGACACATTCAAATAACACCTGAATTGACTGTAATTGACTGCCTGGACTTCCACATGACCTGTTTTTTTTTTTTTTTCTTCCTAACTCCAAAACTGAATCAGGAAGGAGTATTTGTATGTATCTGGGACACGTGCTAGTGACACAGTTGGTACGTTTTTTTCAGACAACCACAGAAGCAGCCAATAGCAGTGTGAGGTCAACCTCGTGCCTGACATCTTGAGCATTTCCTGCGCTACACTGATGGTGTCAGCTCTCAGTTGTGCACTCATTTGTATTTAATAGACAATATGACACGCTTGGGTTATATTTATATTTCTGCTGGATGGGTTTTCGTGTGTTCTGCGGACATTATTAATATGAAAATTGATTGAGTATGGGGCGTGGCTGCGCAATATTGACACAATAAGGAAATTCTGTGTGCTTCATGTTGTGATAAAATATTTGACCTCTTTTGGATTGCATGCCTATCTTGAGTCACCACCCACAAAAACACAATGGAACTGTGTGATTGGTCAAGATGATCATTCATTATAGGTCTTATTTGCATATTGTAGTCATGTGCATTTACATATCGCAGCCTGCACAAAGTCTTAAATGTGCATGAATGTGAACAAATGATCAAAGTATTGTGTATCCATAGTATGTGCTGTAAAGGGAGACTTCAGATAGGGCATTGGCAGTTTACTGTATAACCCAGTATTAATTATTTTTTTTCTTATTACCATGTTTTTCACTCTTTTTCACGATCGTGATCAGAACCTCAGGGGAATAGTGGTGGGTGCTTTTATTCCCGGATAGTCCTGTGTGACTTAATGTGAAGAAATCTCAAATTCAGGGTGTCAAACTGGGTTTCTCTGCAGAGATTTCCATTAAACAGAGTTAAATACACTGACAAATAAATATATTGGCACGTACAATTATCTTATATCAAGTTGATATGTCTTAAATTCTCATTTTAAGATTGTTGTAAGCTTATTTTGAAAATATTAATCTTATTTCCCGTTACTATTATTTCCTTCATTTTTTATTGATTTATTGATCTAAGCAATTTTACCAAGCCAAATTTTATTAATATATTGACATATAATTTTGCTTATTTAAAAAAAAATTGAAACAGGCCAAATGATCTGCCAATATAGTGAGAAAATTCAAATTTAAGATAAATCAACTAGATATACACTGCAAAGAAATTTTAGCAAGTAAAATGATCTTATATGTAGATGATATATCTGAAAATTAAAAATGTGAGCGCTTTTTTTAAGGCTATCTTGTTTCTAGACGTTAATGGCTTAATTTTAGTAAGCCAAATTTTCTCACTGTATTGGTAATTAATTTGGCCTTAGAAATATGCTTGAAACAGCTCAAATTATCTGCCAATAGGGCTGAAAAGTTTGCCTTGCCATCTATCTGGAAAGTGCAATAATCATAAAATGAGCTTACAACAATCTCAAAATGAGAAATCAACTAAATATAAGATCATTTTTGCAGACCTTCATGAGCTGA
This sequence comes from Semaprochilodus insignis, assembly GCA_034552555.1. Lineage (NCBI taxonomy): Eukaryota > Metazoa > Chordata > Actinopteri > Characiformes > Prochilodontidae > Semaprochilodus > Semaprochilodus insignis. The sequence goes on along the minus strand of CM067487.1, from coordinate 15,562,626 downwards.
CACGTTAGAAGAGGGGGGAAAAGCTGATCTCTAAAGAGCTGTGGCCTGGAAGCAACCCAGTCTGACACTCCTGTTCTGGGTAATGTTTTTGGTAAAGCCCAAAGCTTCTTGTTTATGTGCCTTTCAACTCCAGTATACAAGTGCTTTCTCTCATGCCACAGAAGGGGTACAAGAGTTGGCTTGGCACACCAGTTGTTGACTTGTTTACAGTATTCGTTTTGTTCATTGAGGAATGTACCTAACTCTAAAAGGTCATGGGTTTTGCTGTATCCGTTAGATCTCCTAGGAGTAAAATCAGCGTCTGTGCCTGCGTTAGCGACTGTGCTGCTAGCATTTCTGTGTTGTTCAGGATAATACCACTGGGTGGTGCAGTAGCACTTCTTTTCCATTTAACCCATATGTTTCCTTGACCCATCTTAATGGTCAGCAGAGGCCGTGATTGCTCAGGAATTACTACTGCCTGATTAAGATGTGACTGTTGTGACTGCCTTATTCAAGTTGTAAACCTTTCCAGACAGTGTTATCACTTTGAGCCTACCATTTAACATGGGTATTGGTTCCTGTGTTTCCTATAGAAAAGACTCATGTTTAGTTCTAGCATTTTTTTGGCCTCGCTGTGATAAAGATCTCTTCAGTGCACTCTTATTGACCTAGTACTGGCTAACAGTAGGGATGTTGGCCAGCACACGCCTTCTGAACTGCCTTATTTTACATTTAGTGATGTAATATTGAATTAATTTGATCATCAAATAAAGAAATGAACTTTTTACTATTGTGTCATTAAGTGGTATTTCAACTTGATGACGAATGGGGTTTTCTATATACATGTCAATTCCAGTCTTTAACTAAATTACATTTTCAGAGAAAATTTGCTGTTTGCTTAAAGATTAGAAATAATGTAAATAAACTTTTTCACTTCACAAAATGCCCTGCGAATCTTTGGCAAAAAATAGAATTTATTATGTGAAAAACATTTTTAGATGAATACAATGGATTACTGTGAAGACGGCCAAAAACGGTAAAGGAAAAAAAATGATAGATAAAAAAAAATACAAAAAATAAAACGTATAAATAAAACAAATTATTTATATAAAATAAATTTAATAACAGCACAATAATAGACTGTGTTGTACCCGACTCTTACACATGAGGGTACAAGCCAAACAGATCATGCATAACATTTGAAAAAATAGAAATAAATAAAAAAAAAGATACATAAACAAAGGGCAGAAGACCTCTGTACATTTGGTAATAATGCAGGGACAAACACATTAACATGCCGTTCACACAATATATCATACAGTATGTTAACATGGATGAGGTAGGTCCCAAGAAATACTGTACTTGTTTTTTCACCTAGCCTTAATTAAAGCTTCTTTTCTTTTCAGTCCAGATATGATCATTCTATTTAGGGATACATGAACTATGTATATAGTAGTCAACATGTTTTTGTATACATATGATAGACACATAACTTATATAAGATTGATTTGGGTAGAATTCCCTTTAAAGACGTCACCTAAAACAAAAAGTAAAATAAAACCCAAAAGGTTTTTTGAAACCCTGATGTTATGAATATAGCTTTTTAGCAATCTTGTGTCGGGCGATTTTGTTCCTTCTGTGCGTTTAAAGCCACACAGTGATTTTAAAATCATGCTGTTCCAACCAACTTTACAGTATGCATCCATTCTTCCAGAGGATTTCCTGTTTGATGACTCACAAATGTTTTCAGACATAAGTAGTGTTGTAGTCCAAACCAATAGAGCCAAGTCAAGACTAAGATCAGGACACATTGAGTCCAAGTCAAGACCAAGACTTTTGGTAATCAAGTCTAAATCAATGCTGAGATGTTTGGTAGTCGAGTCGAACTAAAGACCAAAACTTCGGTAGCTGAGTCTGAGTCAAGACGGAGACTTTTGGTAGTTCAGTCCGAGTCGAGACCAAGACTTTTTGGTGGCTGCAGCCCCCCAGTGGGCTGTTAACGTCCCAGGATAAGCCATTTAGCTTAGACAGAGACTTGGCTAGTCTTGTCAACAATTTCTGAGTCAAGACCGAGTCTAAATGTCCAAGATCACCACTTTGTGGTCTTGAAACTGAACTCGAGTACTACAACACTAGTCATGAGTTCTGATTCAGTTGTATACAGTGATGTACCAAGTTACATAGTATTGAGCGGACACAAGATTGCAACCGCACCTAACGCGTGAAAGAGAGGCAAGTTTGTGTAAAAACATAATATGCAGCTGAGCAAGGACAGTCTGTGCTCCTGAGATACAGCACCAACCAAGACAACGTATGCACTTCCATGACTTATTGAAGAACTCCCTGTGGATGTTTTTGCCCCAAAAAACTCCCTACTGGTTTAGAAAAACGACTGGTATGCTTGGAATTGCTGGAGACCTTGGCTCATTGCATCTCCTGTCACACTTGTACGTCTTTGAGGCTATAAGGAAAGTGGTCATTATGTGATAACTAAGGCTATGTTCACATTACAGTCCTCATTGCTCAATTTAGATTTTTTGCTTGGATCAGATCTTTATAACTCAAAGGTTTGCATTCTTGCAGGTAAGTGACTCAAGTCTCATTAATCTTAAACCTCATTAGTCATTAATCTGAAAGAACATGGGTCCTGTAATGCCAGCATATGCACATCCTAAACAATGACGTCATGTAAATGAACCACGTGTGGCATGGTCAACAAACAAGTTAACCGGCACAACAAGCCTTCATCACAAAGATCACTTGCTCTGACAGCTCTCAGGTAGATTAGCAGCTTTAGAGAAAGACGAAGACTCATGGTGCTTTTCCACAGTTCACTGGCACTAACTCCAGGTTTGTGCTGCTGCTGTGTCAACACTAAATGTTGGCATATACGCAGGGAAAAAATTCCAAATGAATTTTAATCTGAGCATTCTTGTTGAGGTCACGTGGCCAAGGTAAAAATTGTCCTGAAAACTTTAAATGGAAAAGGAAAAAAAAAAAAGATACTTCACTTTTAGGACCACATATGAAAGTGGTACAGATCTGATCAGAAAAGATCAAAATTCGAATTGGTGCCACTTTAGCCTGTTAATGTGAACGTAGCCTAAAGAACAAGCTTACTTTCTGTTTGCACAATTTTCAGTTTCCTCTCCCTTTCACCTTCTCCGAGTGGCGTTCAGGAACTTCCTAAGCACAGACGTCTCAGATCGTGTGCTGTTGTCCTGAGACTGAGGCCCTGAAGGTTGAGGATGGCTTTCATCTTTATCTCCGTCCCCATGAGTCCGAACCTGCTCCAAGAGTGGGCGGCTAGCTGGGGGCAAGGTGTTGGCACCCTCCCCGTGTGGGGTGCTGAGGACTGGGGCAAGGGTGGACGTTCCCTGGCGTTCCGTGCCACCCAGAGAACAGAGGCTCAGACTGGCGCACAGAGCACCCCAGTTCTGCTCACATTGGTCGCGAATCCGCCGGGCAATGGCCGCACGCACCTCCTCTCCACAGCCCAGGAGGATGTTCACCAGCTCCACGTAAGGCCTGGTGGCAGGGAGAAGGAATTGGGATTGTTTAATTGATTTCATCTGGTAACATGGTACGATTAAGTAATGAAACATGAGAAGGAATGTTGTGTTTTCAGATAAAGAGGACAGAAAAAATGATTTGTTTGTTTATCGACATTCTTTGAGGTAAAATAGTTCCATTCTATCAGACGCCCCGCTTCTAAACATCATCATCAGTTTATCAGCCTTCAGTCATAACAGTCGAGGAACAGTTAATAATTTCCATCATCGCAGTTACAAGCAGCAGCTGATACCTTGAACCACACACTGTCAAATCTGATACATATTAAGAACATACTTTCATGTGAAGCTGGACTGAGCTAATTCAGTGTCTCAAACCATTCAATGTACCCTCTCTCTCTACCTACCTGCCTGCCTACCTACCTACCTTTCTCCCTAGTTGCCTGCCTACCTACCTGTCCCCCTACCTCTCATCCTACCTAGGATTTTCCTCCAGTAGCAGTTCATTTTGCTTTGCGTCAAGTTTATCTAGATGAATTTAAAACCTGCGAATTCACGAACCTCAGAGGCATGATCAAGTAGTAGGTAAGAACACAATTAGGGGGAGTATCTTCACACTGGAACAAACTATATATTAGCCACCACCTCAGTTATACACTACCTCCAAAACCACATCACATCAGGACCACCCAGGTAAAGGACACAGCTAGGTGATCATCCAGCAATCATTTGGCATGGAAAGGTTTAAATACTTTTACTGAATGATGGGAATAAATATTTTGACCCTGCTAACCCTGCAAATAATATAAGCTGTAAGAAACAAATGTAAGAACTTAGTCTTAATTCAGTGGGGCTTGAGATATGAGACAAAACAGGTCTTACATCAAAAAGTTTTTCTTTGCATTAAAAACCAAGAAATGAATAATAATGCAAATAGTTCAAAAAGTTAAACATGAAGATGCTGTGTATACTCATGAAATCATTTCATATGTATGCTAATTACATACAGTAGCAGTCAAATGTTTAGACATGGCTACTCATAGAAGGTTCTCCTTATGTTTATCTTAAGGTTTTACTGTAGAATAAAAGTGAAAGTGGCACTCATGGAATTATGCAGTCCACCTTAAACAGCTCCAAAATGGAACTTTACAGGAGGATGAAACAGCTTTCTTAACCTGCAGTGGCGGTTGATATAACAAGGTTTATTGCTAAGCAGTTTTGGACCAATTCTATTGGTCTGCCCATGAATATTCACTAAACTGGAAGGGGAACTAGAGCTTTTAAACTGTGTAAAAAAAGATATACCAGTTTTTACACCACTAAATATATATTCGAAATGGCAGACGTTATAATACTGTGGTACATCGAGCATATAGGGTATATCAGGATATGTATTGTTTCAGACATCCCCTCAGTTGGAACTGTTAAGCCTGTAGAGTCTTTAAGATCACCAACATCATCCATTTAGTTGGGTGTATCTAAACTTTTGGCTGGTTTGCAGTTTGATTCTGAACTTGGAAAGAGGACAAAAACAAACTGCAAAAAAAAAGTGTTTAAAATGCTACAAATACAAACATATAAATGTCCAATTAAATGAAGTGTTAAGTAAAATATCACATAATACATAAAGTGAACTTTAAATACATATTCCATTAAAATGGCTCCAGTGTACACAACATGGTTAAGCTGGGAAAACATTTCAATTCTCAGGTTTTATGTTCACATATGCTATGTAGTTACAACAACACCCCCCTCTTAACCCCCGGAATAACTTAGGGTTAAGTGCTTTGCTTGAGGGCACACTCTATTGGTGGTGTTCCCAGCTGGGATTTGAACATTTGGTCCCCAGGCAGCAGTCCTAATCACTGACCACTGTGCTGCCCGCCCTTATTTTGTGAACAAGAGAGAGAACAGTTGTATCTTAGGAAAATCAATCAAAGAGAAAAGACTTTCCGAATTTCTGTAGGGAATAATATTTTCACATGTAGACATTTTATGAGTCTCTGGACAGAGAAGCTTGTCATCATAATGATAGAAGGACCCGTTTTGGTGCTATATAGAACCTTCCACTGCATGTTTTCCATCATTCAGAGGAACCATTTCACAATACAAAGAGTCCTTTCATCATGCAAAGCGTTCTTTCAAGTGTTGAAGTGTTGAAGTGAAGTGTTCTTTACTAATGAACCCTTAAAGAATCCCTGTTTTATAAGGGTGTATATACAGTGATTATAGGCTCACCAGACAATAAACGAGCCACCTTGCCTGTTGAAGGTGGTAGTAATTTCAGGCTCCTGCAGATGGCGCTGCATGAGGATGATGGGGCTATAAATACCTGTGGGGTGTGTGACGGGATTCCCAGATTGAGAAGAGGTGGTACAGTGCAGTGAATGTCTCGTTCCATGTCTGGAAAATGGCTCCAAAGCAAATGTTAATGATTGGCTAAAATCAGTCATTGTGTTTGGGCGTGCCAAAGGCCATAGTGTGAAAGAATAGCTGAATCTGCAGGTGTATGGAAGTGTGTGGTCATACAGGTCTTCCAGCAGTGGCAAAAATCCCAGTCTACAGGAAATTCCCCCTCAGAACTGTGCCAGGGAAGGCATCCACCAAATCTGGCTCAACTGTGCAATTCTTTAATGCAAGAGTGTCTGAACATTGATGTGGCTTTTATCCATAAACTTGTCCACTACATGCCTAATCTAGACACAGCTGTTTTTGGTGCTCCTGGAGGTATTACACGCTATGAGGTACGTTTCAGTCATAGGGGACTCATTTTTTGAGCTTATACTTAATGTTAAGAAAAAAATGGACAGGTTCTGACAGGTTACCTACCCTTTGGGGAACAGGTCCTGAAAGTGGATCATCTCAACCATGACGTTGACATTCTCCCTGACCGCTGAGCAGAGGTTGTGTTTTACGTAGCACTCGCGCTGAAGCTGAAACACCATCTCCTTCACGGCCAGGCACTTGCGGCTCACACAGCTGAACTTGTGGCGCAGCCCATGGGCCATGCACTTCAGCGCGTCCTTGATGAATGATTTCCCCTGTGGTGTTACATAAGTCATTCATCAACCACATGCATGCTGAAACAGTGACATTTGCAACTCTGGGACATTTGATCTAATGGCTATGTGGGTCCACACCAGATTCATAACTATCTGGAGCTGCTGTTTCTAACTAGTGGGATAAGAAAGTGATTTATTGGGCTTTATTTTTAGAGCTGGGTAAAGTAGCTTAAGCTATACTCAGGTAAAACGTGTTGTTACTTTAACGGACCGACTCAAGCAAAAGTACGAATAACCACTACAAATAACCAGTGGTGGACAAAGTACACAAACCATGTACTTGAGTTAAAGTAGAAATATCCAAGGTAAAATATCACTCCAGTAAAAGTAAAAGTCCTCCCTTTAGACCTCCACTTGAGATGTACTTAAGTATGGAAAGTAAAAGTAGCATGATTTATTATGGCTCTAATGTCATATTATCATTTCTGGAACAAGACTTTTCATCAACTCATTTTAGGTGAAGAGACTCCAGTGTCACTCTCAGTCCAACAGTCTTTAATAGAAGGTCATTAATTAGTCTGACACTGATGTCTATTCAAATGATCACAATGAAGCACAAAACACTGAAGGCAAACAATTTCCATTAGGTGGTTTAGAAGTTAGAAGTTTAAGTTTAAGTTCACAAATGAGTTTTCCATTACTATATCTGTAGGGTCTCTTTTCAATAACTAGCCAAAGCACATTTAATATAAAAGGAAACAGTGTTTGTATAAATTCAGAAAAAGACACTTGCCAGTCATGAGTGCATGTGTACATTTCTCAATATTGTGGTCTATTTACCCATAAAGTCAGGAACAATATGTTTTATCTGTTCACTGATGCTTTGATGTGCGATTGTCAGTCAGTGTTTGCATTAACCCCATCCTGCTTTACCTACCTTCCTCCAGGTGGTCCTTGATGTAGTCCAGGCCTAAAATAGACATTTCCATGGATGCTAAGAATCCATGAATAATATTGTTTCGTTTTTGACGTTACGTTTTTATGCGCACATAAGCCTACAGGAACGATGAATAGTCATAATGTAGTGGAGTAAAAAGTAAGATATTTGAAGCACACTCAGCATCTATGCACATATAGATTCATCTGTTTTTGGGATCCTTTTGATCTAAAGCTAAATGGAACTACATGATATATAGAAGATTCAGCATAGATATTATAGGCATACTTGAGTAAAAGTATACAGTGGCCCCAAGAAGTATTTGAACAATCGCCATTTAACAATTGATGAACTTAAATATGTCCGTTAGTTCAGGAAATTTGTTTCAGAAGAAAACCCTGATGGTAGACCCTCTGTGTGGAGAGGAATTACGACCTAATGGTACTGTAAAGCACAGACGAGGAAAACTCAAAGTCTGGATCTGTTTTTCTTATACCGGTAATTTTGTGTTCGTTGGTGAAATCGTGAATTCAGAAGTGTACAAAGGCTATATGGGATCAAACTGTCCGAAGTCTGCAAAGGAATTGCGCAAACATCAAAGTCTTGAAATACAACAGCTGGCTTTTAAAAGACTTCGCTAGAGAGAAAATGACAGAAAATTATGAACGATCTGCTTTAACAGACACGCTGCTTTTGTTAAACACTGTGTACATTTTGGGGATTTGGAGACCTCGCTGGTGGACGTGTGTAATTGTATCCAGTACGCAGATGAATGTTTTACAGCAAGGCTTTTGTTTCTAACCTCTTTGCAAGCACATTGCAAGAGCTTTCGAAGATAATACTGGCATTTAAAAAGATGGGACTCCTTGTGACCATTTTTCCATATTGAAGTTCTGTGGCTCTCTTGTTTCTGTCATTGTGTAAAATGAGTGAGATAACAAGTGAAGAAATATTCTGAGCACTGCTGTGTTCCTCATTGCACAGCGTCTACCTCTACCAGTTCTGTGCCGTCCCTGAGCCATCATAGTTAGATACGTCTATGCTAGCTAGAAGCCAATGCTAACAGCTGCTATTATCCCAAACTGCTACCTGGCTAACATAATGGATCCCATTTACCAGTGATTTTTGTACTCTTTAAAAAACTAATAATACATAAAACTGTCAACACTGTAATGATTTCTGAATTCTATGGAGTCTGATTTCTATGGAGGAAAAAATGCATGTATATTAGTGTAATCTTTCACGCCGAGTCAGAAACTGACAGACAGCGACACTGCACATGGCTTTAATCGGAGCTACTCCGTTTTCTGCTGAACGAATGAATATGCTAAAATCAAGGTGACCAATCAGAGCCCTGTTGTCATGTTTGCACCCTAAACAAAAGTGTGTTAGGACCTGGGAGAATCACTTACAGTAGAGCACAAAAGGCGTATAGAACAACCTGCTAAGGATAAGCATGCAGAGGGTAAAAGAAACATGGCAGAGCAGTTGAAAGGCTGCGAATGCTGGTGAGTAATGCTACAGTAACTGTATATAACTGCAGTTCATCCTTTATAATGAGAGGAGCAACAAGGAGAAGTATATCCTCTAATTCTCCCACAGATCTACAGAAATCACTCATATTCAGCTTCTGTAAGAGGTGGTGATCCTCCTGCTGATGTGTTTTCTGTAGAAAGGTACGTACACAGTGTAGCACTGTTTAGTTGCAGCTATAAAAGAAAACAACCTTAAAAATAGCATCCTGTACGCGGTGCAAAGAGGCCTTTATTGCTATTTTCTGAGCCTTCATAGTTTTACTTGAACATGCTTCTAGTATTCATTACCTAAGAGTGACGTCTGCATGGCATCTGGGCATGAATCAGTTTGTTTCAGAATTTGAAAGACTGACCACAGACTGACCACAGACTGCTCTTGTAATTACATGTATAATTACTATATATATATATATATATATATATATATATATTAAACTTACTAATAATAGAAAGGTTTCATTGTATCTGCTAATTATATTTAGCCTAGATGTTCTATTTTAGTCAGAGCTATCAGAGCTAGTTCATCATACAGATGTTCGGCCAGTCGGAGGCCCCTGAAGATATATGTTTTTGAATTACATGTTTTAAAATGTTGTTTTTTATATTTTGAAAATAATACTAATGTGAATTACTACTATTTATACCACCTACTATAGTACTAGTAGTTTTGTTCATACTACTACTACTGTTTATAACATAATGGTGATGAATGCTGCCCAGATAGGGGCAGGATATGGGCCACATCTGGCTAAGATATGGCACTGCTGGCCCACTGTCGGCACTGGGAATCTGCTGCAAGCCAAAGGCAGCCCACATATTTACTACACGCATTTGGTCCACTTGTCCCACAACAGACCTGGTCCATTTCTGCCACTGATGCAGTAGAGTTTCTTACTTTTGGCCGGTGCATGCGTATGTGGCCCACATCTTGCTACTGGGAGCGGTCTGCCCAAGTGCCATCAACCCTTCTGGCAAGTGGGCCAGATGAAAATGGGGAATGTGGGCTAGATTTGGGCCAGAACAATTTTGCTGTCTGGGTGGTGAAACGGCCACCCGATAATTTTTGCTCAGGGCTCCATCTGACTCGCCTATAGCAGCAGCAAACAGAGCTCCTCCACACAGTTAAATCAGAACCTCCATCCATTTCTTCTCACAGTACGTCTTAACAGTTAATGGCAACCTAAATATGTCCGTTGGAGCTCAGAGCACTAGACTCCATTATCTGCTGTTAGCATCATATCTTCATCTGTGTAATGCAGAATATGCATTTGACATTGAACCAGCATAAAACATTAACCCTCTGTTTGAGACAGTGCTTGTTAATACATTTATTTATTTATTTAAATCTAACTGACACAATAAACATATTACATCATCCCAGCAAACACAGCTTTGCGTTCTGAGAACACTACTGTTTTGGTGCCCACAACATTGAAATGTACAATGATTCCTAAAACATTCTAAGAGGTTGTGACGACATAGTGGCAACATTGTCAGTACATTGTTCCAACCCTCTAAAATCCTTCATAAGTTCCATTAACTTGTGCATGGAATTTTGAGTCGTAATGCCTTGGAGTTCCATGCGACACCATGGAATTTGTAGTCATAATACCACATATGGCGACATTACTTAGTAATGAGGTTGTTACAACATTAATAACCTTGCGCTCCACCTTTTGACAGAGTTGTGACAATGCTGTGTGCAACACATTAGCCTACATAATGTGCGACACATGCCATGTTGGAGCGCTGACGAGCACGCATACTTACCTGAGAGTCGAATTTGCCCGCGTGGTGCAGAAACGTCATGCAAATCTCGTGCAGTCCTCGAATCTCACATGAGTTGTTGTTGAAGCACTCGAACATGCCACAGCCCACATCGCCGGCATTCACCAGGCAGTGCTGGATCTCCGCTAAAAAGACAGAGAGGGAAGCTTTCTCTTTCCGTCATCCAAAAATCTTTTTGCATCACCAACAACAACCACAGGTTATGTTTCACAGCTCTTAGCAAACAGATGCTCTCTGCATGCTCAGCATGTGTAGTTGGGTCTTGCCTGCAGGGAGGCTTTGAAATAGCTATTACATAAAGAACTGTGGCATGTTCAGTTTCTTTCAAAGGTGTATCTGATCCAGCATAAAAAATGCAATCTTTTAATGTTAATGTTTGTCTATGTCTAGTTATATATGTCTGTGTCCGCTCAGTGTTTCAACGTTTGGTCAGTGTTTGTTTGATCAGTGCTTTTCTGTGTCTGTACATGTAACAATGTCTGTTATATGTCTGGGCGGCCTTATCTCTGTTTGCTAAGTTTATTTATTAATATCTCACCACTTATGACTTAAAAACAATAAAATGTAAAAAAAATCATTAATGTAAAAAAATCTGTATATAGATATATACAGATAATGTAACCTCTCTGACATTAAATGATTCGGTGATGTTCTTGGGGTAGTTACGTGGAAATTTTAGTTACGTGGAAATGGGCTCTTTTGTTGAGGTGACAGTAAATTTGAACCACAGTGCCTACACTGAGCTGCTGGACAACCAGGTTTTGCCTTTTGCTCATCACCTTACAGAGGAACATAACATTCCTACCCCTGTATTCCAAGGTGACACTTCTCGCGTTCGCAGGGCTGCAAATGCGAATGACTGGGATGATGAACATTTAGGAGCATTCACACATCTTGACTGGCCCCAAAATTGCCAGGTTTGAGGTATTGTGTTGAGGTATTACACATCATTAAGTACGCTTCAGTCATATATACCGTATTTCTGTGTAAGTGTTTTTGTCCCCTCAAGGTGGAGGTGGTGTTGTGGCCAATGAACAACGGCCTCCAAAGCACTAGATTCTAACACTAGATGTAAGTAGTGTGTTGGTAACTCAGTAAGTGTAAGGTGTTAGTGTGCTCTAAGTAGTGTTTTGGTGTACAGTAACTTAGTCAGTGTAATGTGTTAGTGTACTGTAAACAGTGTTTTGGTGTACAGCAACTCAGTTAGTGTAATGCGTTAGTGTACTGTAACTCAGTAAGTGAAATGTGTTAGGATACTGTAAGTAGTGTTTTAATGTACAGCAACTGAGTTAGTGTAGTGTGTTAGTGTACTGTAAGTAGTGTTTTGGTGTACAGTAACTCAGTAAGTGTAATGTGTTTGTCTACTGTAAACAGTGTTTTGGTGTACAGTAACTCAGGAAGTGTAATGCGTTAGTGTACTGTAACTCAGTAAGTGAAATGTGTTAGTGTACTGTAAGTAGTGTTTTGGTGTACAGTAACTTAGTCAGTGTGACGTGTTAGTGTACTGTAAGTAGTGTTTTGGTGTACAGTAACTTAGTCAGTGTGATGTGTTAGTGTACTGTAAGTAGTGTTTTGGTGTACAGTAACTTAGTCAGTGTGATGTGTTAGTGTACTGTAAACAGTGTTTTGGTGTATCTGTACTGAACTACACATGTGGACAAAATTGTTGATACCTCTCCATTAAAGAAATAACTGAAATAACTTGAAATTGACAAAAGTAATAATAAATAAAAATGTACTGAAAATCAACTAATGAAATTTTGCATTGTGGTTCAACAGAATCATTTTAAGCAACACATTCATGAAACTGGCCTGGACAGAAATGATGGTACCCCTAAAGAAGACTGAAAATAATTTGACCATAGGGACATGTTAAACTAAGGTGTGTCCTGTAATTAGCATCACAGGTGTGTACAAACATGTAATCAGTCAGTCTGCCTATTTAAAGGGTAAAAAGAAGCCACTGTGCTCAGGAGATTAGAAAGCAGGTCATGGGTCCTCCAACAGGATAATGACCCAAAACACACAGCTAAAAGAATGGAATGACCTATGAATGGTAAGACTATTCTGACTATTCTGAGACTATTAGACTATCCTGAAGTGGCCTTCTGTGAGCTCTGATCTAAATCCTATTAAACACCTGCTGAAACATGCAGTCTGGAAAAGCCACCCTTTAAACCTGAGACAGCTGGAGCAGTTTGCTCACGAGGAGTGGGGCAAACTACCTGTGGACAGGTGCAGAAGTCTCATTGAGAGTTACAGAAATCACTTGATTGCAGTGGTTGCCTCAAAAGGTTGTGCAACAAAATATTAAGTTAAGGGTACCATCCTTTTTGTCCAGGCCAGTTTCATTAGTTTGTTTTTTTAAAAGTGATTCTGTTGAACCACAATTCAAAAGCAATGTCTGATTTTCATTAGTTGATTTTTTTAGTGCATTTTTATTTATTAATACTTTTGTCAGTTCCAAGTTATTTTAATGACCATTGTGGGTTTTTCTTTCTTTAACGGAAGGGTACCAACAATTTTTTACTATAACTCCACCACACATCAAAGTCTAATATCTTATTTTTTACTCCAGTACATTATGGCCAAATCTGTCCTTCCTTTTGTTGTATGTAAGCATAGAAATGTAGCATGTCCAAACAAAAGAAGCATGAAGCGACCTGCTGGAATGGAATCTGTTCTCCTTCAGTGTTAATGACATTCTATTAAAGGATTGGTGGACCAGAAGTGGCACTAGAATCTTTACACCTAAAATGAGTTGATTATAAGTCTTGTTCCAGAAAAGATAATAGAACAATAGAGCCATAATAAATCATGCTACTTTTACTTTTCATACATAAGTACATTTGAAGGCAAATACTTTAGTAAGGGAGGAACTTCTACTGACACTGGAGGAATATTTTACTTTGGGTATCTCTGTTTTGACACAGCTACATTCTTTGTGCACTTCCTCCACCACTGATAAATGGCTGTGTTAGTGTTTCTGTCTCCACCACCATAGAGAAATAGGTAAGTTTCTCTGCAGTACAGCTCTATCATACACCAAACCACTGGGAAAGAGGCACACAAGAGAAAGCCTGCTGGCTATTACGCACGCCAAAAGACGGGCTTTTTGCATATTTTGGCAGTTAGACTCCAGCACGCGCTTCAAACCCGAGTTAAAACAGGTGTGTGTGTGTGTGTGCGTGCGAGAGAGAGAGAGAGAGAGAGAGAGAGAGGTAGAGAGACAGACAGAGAGAGAGAGAGTACCTGTGTTCTGCAGCGATAGACGCCTTTTGTGGACGGTAAGCAGCCTCTCCTGCGATGTCTCGTGCACGTCGCCCGTTGACTCCGTTGCGTCTCCGTGCTGTGTCACGGTCAACAAGAGCAACACTCCTAAGGTCAGTTTCACGCACATGTCTCGCCGCGATAGGAACACGCAACCGCACGCTCAGATAACGCTGTGTAAACCGGAGAGCCGCTCGCCTCCGGATTCGTGTAGCATAACCGCGGAGGAATAGCAGCAGCGGCGCGGAGGACGGATGCTCTGCTCTGTTATACTTCCCAAACCTCACGTGTCACTTCTGATGAAGGAGGCGAGCAGGTGCTGTCACTCGCGCGCGTTCCGCCAATCAGAGGGCGCCAAGAGCGCGCGCCCGAGGTCGCCGGTACGTGCGCGTACGTCCGAAGCCGATATATAGGGCTGCATGTGGTACATCAGAGTTTATGGAACAAGCTGAACTGAAGGAAGAGCGCTGGCAAAGGCGCAGAGTCACGTGTGATCATGCATTCACTGGCCAGCTTGTATCAGTTCCACTGACCATATAGCTGCACTGTGTAGATCTACCATGACTGAGACAGTATTATTATATGGGTGGCGCACCACAGTGACCCTGACGCAGTGGTGAGTTAGTGTGTGTTGTTTTTGCACCAGTGGATCAGACACAGCAGTGCCGCTGAACTGTCTATGCATAATGCCCACTCTGTTAGACACCCCCTAGCGTGTTGATCTAACAGCTCTTCAGTCTTCATCTGGTCATCATCATTAGTGGTCAGTTTCTGTCCACAGTGTTCTGCTGGTGGCTGGATGTTTTTGGTTGGTGAAGTTGTCTCAGCCCAAAGTTGTTTAAATGAGCAATATGTAAGATGACCTGGCAACCTGGCATAGACACACTCTAAATACTAATTATGCACAATGCACAATCCCTTCTCCTCCCTTTCCACTTCTTACCAGTCTAGAAGACACTAGTTACAAGTTCATCATCAAACTTGGTCTGGGGCTAGCTGGTTAGTATGCTAACTTCAGGAGATATCTCTGCAGCGCCATGCAAATTGTCAAAACTGTTATTTCTTCACATTCTATTGATTGTCTGTAGAATGTTTTAAACTAATTGCACCTGTGCGTGATGTTGTCTATGCAGCACTCGGTACAAGGGTAATTGTGACCAGGGTAGTGACTATGATTTAAATTGTAGTAATTTTGTAGTACCTAAGACATAGGCCTGGCCAAGAAGACCAGCATGTCCACTTCTTCTGATTTAAGGCTTGAAATCTGAGCACAGTTTCCCAGACTTGCAGTGGTTGCATTGTTATGTTCACAGTATGCATTATGGGTGTTTGCTGCTTGTGATTGGTCTAACTTATCTACAGGTAGCTGATGAGCTCCATGTTATTAATTCAGGCTATATAATTAGAATTGCAGCTCTTCTATGCAAAAAACAATTAACAATTAAGCAATTAACCAATTAAGCCCTACAGTCTGCAGAAGCAGATCTATGACTTGCTAAGCGGACAAACAGCAAGTGCAGACACAGTGTACCTAATAAAGTGGCAAGTGTATGTACATGAAATGCCTACAGTTATACTGATATAAGTGCTCACAAGTACACATGACATCATGTAAATAACATGTGATTACCATGTGCCAAAATATTTCACCCTAAAACTGCATGCAAATTACATCACTTAGTAGTATGTGAAAAAATATGAAAAATAAAAAGTCCCCAAAAAGCTGTGAAAAATAACACATGAAGTGTCTAAAAACATGTGATGTTACATATATGCATGCAAAATTCATGTGATTTTTCTGTGAGAGCGAGTTTATATGGCTGGTCATATGATACTGGAGCAATGCAGGCGCTTGTCCGTCAGGTGGCTAATGCTTAAAGAGAACACATGGTGAATGTATTACACAGAACCAGCGGGATTATCACGTTCAGACCTCAATTAGACTGGAAGCTCAGTACGGACGCCGGCTAAGCAGGCGCAAGGTCAGTCAGAAGCACTGTCATTTTTTTATGAACTGGTTTGCAGCCAGTCAAAACCAGTGCTGCTGACTGCATGCATATAGCCATGAAAGACTGCTGTTGATATGTAAGTTGGCTTACCAGAATGGTTTACAGTAGGAGGAAACCTCCCAGCCCTGAATTAGCAGTGAAATAGTGGATTTGGAGTAGTGGAGTTTTATGTTCAGTGCTGTTTTCCTACATGAAGCCTGGTTTATAATCCATGTTGGTGTTTACTAGAGATAGACTTAGGGTCAAATTTTGCTGAAATGCTGTGTAACAGGACTTTGACGAGAATGAATCATGAATCAGCAAGCCTGAGAGGGCTGGTGAATGCAGGTTTGTATGGCAGGTCAAACTCATCTTCCTCTTTGACAGTGGGATTTAATGGGACTTACCGCACTGTTTTGCTTGGAGGGCATAACAGATGATATGTTTACCAAGGACTATTTATTCAGTCTGCTCGAGTAGTGAAGGAACATGAGGTGAGAGGTAGTCGAATGCTTTCGCGAGGGCCCCAGGCCAAACCAAACATATCCCTAAACATATCCCCTAGTATACTTATATTAGCCCTGTCAGTGGCCTATATCCATATTATGTTAGTGCAGCAGCTTTGGACATGCAGTTGAGCCTCGTTATTTTAAGACTGAACAGCAAACTTATTGTTAACCTAGTCTGGCACAAAAGCTGTATTCATGGCCATGTTTAGACAGTGCTAATAGTCATACAAATTACAATTTATTTATCAACAGTTATTTGAGCAACCCATTTAAATTCTGGTACCAGTACTGCTATGGAGCTTAAAAGCTTAAAAGCTGGCATGAGTATTTGAATCTGAATCTTGTATACTTGAATTTAAAATACTTAAAATATTTAATGGCGTAATTCGTAAATTTGAAATTTAACAATGCTTTTTTGTGTTTTGAACTTGGGAGGTGGTGAAAGTTGCTGTTAAAATGACTTTCAAAAGCTCATTCAAAGCTGTAATTTTGTAAATGTATATATAAGTTCAAAACACAAAATGTTAAATGTCCCATACATACACTCATCATGAAAAAAATAGCTGTAGCCAGAAGGAATCAACAGACAGGAATGAAATTTGGTGGGTAGGTTTGACAACGTGAGACATGTAAATGATTCAAGTTTCACACTTGGCCAAGCATGTGATAAGGTTGTCCTGTTGTGTGTGCTTTTCATTCTGACTCATGCTGTTGTATTGCTGTTCGAGCAGTTGGAAGAGTTGAATAGGGATCACATCGTAGAGCTCCGGGAAGCGGGATGGTCTTATGAAATATTGCCCGTTATACCGGCCATATGGGTATTACCATAGCATGCTGTTGCCAGCAATGGATAGAAGAAGGTACGCACCAGCGACATTTGGAAGACCTACACAAACCACCAAGAAGGAGAACTGAAGAATTGTCCGACATATCCAGAGTGACCCAACAGCCACGATTGTGGACAATCAGCGAGCAGTGATGCCCTCCATGAGTCATCCTGTTATTGCCAGCACCATTGGCAGACAGCTGCACAACACAGGACTACATGCACGCAGACTGTTACAACAACTGGCCTTAACACCACGTCAATGTCGCTAAAGACTGGTGTCGTGCCAGACTGTAATGGAGTAACTCAGAATGATGAACGGTTTGTTGTCACGCTTCACACATCCAGCAGGCCTGGTGTCACTTCACCTCCACCCCTACCACAAAATCTGCAGGAACTGTTTGAGAATATTCAAGCTGCATGGGATGGATTATCGCAGGACACCATTAGGAACCTGATGTCTGGCATGTTGCGTTAGCAATTACCAATAGCATTGCAATCCCACACTTCCTTCTGGGTACAGCTGTTCCTTTGATGATGAGTGTATAATTTAAATGTACAAAATTCAGATTCAAATACTTATGTCAGTATTTAGCTCTATACTCTGCTCCCTGTACCTGCACTTATTTTGTGTCCACAGGGCTTGGGCTTGACTATTCTCTTCCTTGAGTATTGCTTGAGTATTGATTCCCTGGAAGTGTTTTATATTAGTGATACAGGTGTTCGGGTTTTTGCCTGATCTGCCGTTGTTCGGAAAGTAGTAAAAACTTCAGGCCTTCCAGAAAGAAATGAGTTTATGCCGACTTTAACAGACTGAATCGCTGGTCAATAAAACAGTTCATTATTTTACCTGGTGCAGAAATGAATCTATAGCAATTTGTAAAAATAATATGTGTTTAGCCACACATAAAAATAAATCAAGTAATTTTAAAGGTGCAGTTTGTAAGATGATACCCCAAACACTAGGGGGCAACATATCACCAGAAAATTAACAGTCCCTCCTCCTCATTCCTCTTCACTCCTTACCAGTCTAGAAGAAACAGATTATGAACTCATCGTTAAGTTTACCCCCGTTCCTCTCCAATAGGAGGAAAGCAGCACCAATGTTAACTCTTCTTCTGCTTCTGTTTATATCACGTCTTTTGTTTGCTGCTAAACGTGGTTGACAGCAGATGCTGACCAAGAGCTTCAGCCATTGTTGTGTTTACTGCTCCTTTTATTGGCTACCTGCCCTTAAATGATCTAACCGGGAACAGCACCTTCAACATGATTGATGTTCATCCTCTCATGTTGGACTGATTCCACTCCACGCTACGGTGACTCACTAACACCTCTTCAGGTACGAAGTGGTATTATAAGACAGGACAGGTCGGGGCTAGCTGATAAGCACGGTTACTTCAGTAGATATCTCAGCAACATTATTTATAAAGTCTGTGCAAGTCAGTATAACCAAACTTTTGGCCTTACAGTAATGTTTAAATTAAGCCCACCTGAGAAAAAATGAGCCACTTTTTGCGTGTGTCATGGTGTGGTCGCGAGTGGTCGGTGTAATGAGGCTGCCACAAGAAATTCGGAGAGACACTCCAGTTGAACTCCAGAATTTATTTGATATAACAAGTTTCAAAAAGAAAAGGAAAGGAAAAGAACATAAAACAGTTACTAGGCTCCTTTCAACCTATAATAATACTTTCCATTGGGACTAGTAGCTGTCTGGGTTTAGGTCGCCATCAAGTCCCCCTCCACTATGCGTGTGCACCTAGCTGCACTTTAGCCCGACTGTCCACCATCTTCCCTCATGCCTCTTTCATACCCCATAAGCCCCTCCCACTACATGGAGCATACCATCAATGGTGTTACCAGAAAGAGCATGGGACAGAATGTCAATTCCCACAGTTCCCCTAATCATTAACATTCTGTACATTCAACATCTGAGCTCATATGATAATTCTCTTATGTACACTTCCAAGTTTTACACAAAGCTAGCTTTATAAATTATAATATTAACTAAATTTTACCCAGGTGTAGGACTGGTAGGATGTAACTAGTGATGTGTCTGGTGCCTTGACATCATCACAGCGTGTTTAATGTGGTAGTAACTTCAGGCTCCTGCAGATGGCACTGGCTATAAATACCTGCGGGGTGTGAGTGACGGGATTGATAGATTGAAAAGAGGTGGTACAGTGCAGTGCATGTCTCACATACATTAAAGTAAAGATCCACAAGGTAGATATTCCTCCAGTAACACTAGAAGTCCCTCCCTTTAGACCTCCACTTGAGTCAAAGTACTAAAGTAGTACACTAACACATTACACTCACTGAGTTACTGTACACCAACACACTACTTACAGTACACTAACACATTACACTCACTGAGTTAATGTACACCAACACACTACTTACAGTACACTAACACATTACACTAATTGAGTTATCGTACACCAACACACTACTTACAGTACACTAACACATTACACTCACTGAGTTACTGTACACCAACACACTACTTACAGTACACTAACACATTACACTAATTGAGTTATCATACACCAACACACTACTTACAGTACACTAACACATTACACTAACTGAGTTACTGTACACCAACACACTACTTACAGGACACTAACACATTACACTAACTGAGTTACTGTACACCAACACACTACTTACAGTACACTAACACATTACACTTACTGAGTCACAGTACAACACTGATGTTCTCTACTTGGTGCAATGCATTAATGGATTAAGGGAATAATGGAATAATGGAATAATCATATAATGGATTAATGGATTAGGGGAATGGTGAAATAAAGAAGTAATGAAGTAATGGAATAATGGATTATACAGCCAGCTTTTCTTCTTGGAGTCAGGTGGTGTGAAAGAACCCCATCAACAGTCCTGAAGTGGTTTTTGAACCCAAGTGTCCTGTTGCGCAACGATGGCGTGTGTTTCTCAGCTCCTGAAAGAGGGATGCTGCAGAGAGCGGTTTCTCAAAAACGAGTCTGGTGCAAAACATTAGTCATCAGAGGCTCTGCGCACAAGTGGATGGGCGAAGACAAACTGTCCTCATCAATAACGTGGGGCCTCCGCACGCTCCCCCGCGTGTTTGGTTAAGATAATATTAATGTGTTTACAAGTTTGGGCTCTGGAAGTGAAGAGCTTCAGCTACTGCAGAGGATGATGGGAAAAAGTCAGGTTTCGTACAATCCAGGTTTTTTTCCTGCAAAGTCATTAAAGCTAAAATTAATCAGGCTGTTGTATTCAGTAAAGCGTTATTAGCCACTCCGCACACTGCAAATGCACAAACACAGGTGCTTTGCACAGCAGTTGTGCAAGTTTTGGTGAGATACTTTAGCGTGGACGATGTATACAGAGGTTTGGTCTCCATTCGCTTGCCTCTTTGAGCGAATGTTCCGTGGTATGGTATGCGTTTAGGTTATTCAGAATATGTAAATGTTTACCATATTCACTCCTGTGTTTGCTCCTGTGTTTATAATTTGGGCACTTGCTGTTCTCTTGACTGATGCACTGAATGGAAAAGCAATGTGTGTCTGAACGAGTCTACTAACAATCCTGACAGGAGGAAACTGCATTTGAACAACTATTCTTCAGGGAACTTATTGCTAAAGACTGATTAGCTCTCTGGCAGTTTTGATCACATCTGGGAAAGCTGTTAACAGAATGACCAAAATCCATGGAATCTTTGCGGTGGTGGGAGGAGTGGGGGTCAAACCCCAACTGTCTAAAGGTGATGTCATTTTCTGGTTTATATAGCCGCTAATTGTTGCTTTTGTTTTTAAATTGTTTTTTGTTTTTAGGTTTTCAACTTCAATTCAATTCAGTTTAATTCAATTTAGTTTATCTTTATTGTCAATATTCCATTCCGTTAGTACAGTATAACGAAACACAGTCAGGCTACTTCTCCAGTGCAGTGATTAAAAATAGATATATGAGCAATAGTGCAAAGACAGAAAGACAGAGACACAGCAAATACACAGATGTGCAAGACCAGTAACTGTATGTCAAAATGTTTTCGCTCTGCGAAAAATTATATCTTGGCAAGTAAAATGATCTCATATCTACGTGATATATCTTAAAATCCTTATTTTGAGATTTTAAAGATTATATAGCTTTTTTTGTGTGTGTGTTCTTAGTTTTAGTATATTAAGGAAATTTGACTTATCAAAATCACTTAAAAAAGTCAAAACAAGATATGTTAATAACAACAATAACAACAATCTCAAAATGAGAATTTTAAAACATATCAACTAGATAAATTAAGTAGATTTGTATTAGAAATGTACTATCAGCAAGTACAATTTCAAGCACAATATTGTTTTGTGTGCTAAATATATATATATATACCTAATATGTACTTAAGTATATCTAAGTGAATCTTTGTGTTGTCTCAAAATAGTACAGTCAAGTATAATTAGCTCTTTTTATGTATATTTCAATAGCACTAATGATTACATTTAGCACACTAAGTACATAGTTACTATATCGAAAATAACATACTTTCAGTACATTAATCATAAGTATACTGGAATTATACTACGTATACTTAATTTATGTATATTTCAGTGTACTTTATTTTCTCCTGGGATAAGATTATTTTACCTGCCAAGTAATTATTTTTTCAGTGTTAAGTGTAAACAGCAGTTAGCATATTTCAGGAGAGCGAAATACAGCTTAGTGTTCAGTGTATATATTGGAAAGTACAGTATGTTGAGGTAGCCAGGTGTGCAGTTACGTATGTGGTTGTAAACCCGAGAAGCTATATATGATAGTGTATACAGTGCAGGTAGTGAGCATTTCAGCTAACGTTCAGTTTATATTAGCAAAATTAGCATTGAAGTTCGACTTGACGGGCTCAGCATTGATTTGGATGCCGGAAGATATTTCCATCCTTGCGTCCTCTCTGCCTATCAACGGTGTCACCAACTTTGTCGTTAACAAGGACTAGAAATTAGCCATTGACGCACATTCGTGGCAGACGCATCTCGTCTGACGTGTTTTGGCATGAAAGGATATCTTGTCAGCCGTCTTGATAAGTCGAATAACAGTCGTAAAAGCTGGTGCTGACAGTTTGATTTTTGGGGGCGAACAGCTCCGTCTCCGTGTGCTCCGTTAACCTCGACCGGTGGCAAATGCTGACTTCGCAGTGCGAACGCGAACAGTTGCAGGCAAGCGTCGACAGGCTGTGCCTTCTGCGTCAGGCCACATTTAACAGGCCCAAGCAGGCTGCCAAGAGAGGGAGTGAGATCCTCTGGAGGCTAGTAAGTTAAGGTAGAGAGAGAGCTGCTGTTCAATAAAAAGAAAAAAAAGAGAGAAAACCTTCAGCTGACTGAGAAAAGACAGAGCGCAGGGAATGCTTGCCTGAGAATTCGGGTTCCAGGTGTTTGGGATGCTTTGGAGAGGGCTCTCATTTATGGTGGACTTTTCAGTACCGTGCGTGGGGAACTTGCTGTAATATGCGATCTTCATAGGCCTCTTACTTTGCTTTATAGGGCAAGAAAATAGCATTTTACGATGTAGCGGTCATCGTCATACGTACATGAAGTCTGTGACCCATAACTGTCGTCACTGTTTGGATTTTTTTTTTTGCAGCAAAGTGACCTGATACTTCCTGTTCACAAGACACATAGCGATAAGTTCTTCAGATTTTACAATGCAGCTGTTGTGGAAGCTGTAGGACACAACCTGACGATAACTGAAGCAGGGTTTAAAGTGACTGGACAGTTTGAAGATGAGCTCGATTATTTCCTTATTCGTGAAAAAATATTGCAAGAGGTCCCAGGTTTACGTCTCTACCTTCCCGCATCTAGGTTTTCAGGGTCTATGAATAATCAGAGAAGCAGCATGATTGATATGCCCCTTCCCACGTTCCTTCTTACAGTTGGTCACATAACACCGTCCGAGCGGTGTGCCAACATCACACCATCTGACATCCTCATTTATTCTTGGTAAATGTGCCACAGATGATATTCGCCTACTGCCTTGGCTGTGATTAGTACAGGTATGTTTATCAATCCATCAATGGGCATAATTATTAGCAATTCATTCTTGAATTAAATGTAGTGAATAGTGCACTCTATAGTAAAATAGACCAGGACAGTTGATCCAAGTCCTCATTGGTAGCTATAATGTAGTGTAACAGGTTCACTGTTGTTGGAATGCCCATACCTGTTGTGAGATGTTATCTTGTCAGTGAGGATGAAAACTGGCCAGCGTGCTCATGGCAAGGACATGTGAATTACCAGAGTTCGAATGAGACATGATGTGTGTGGAATGCCGTGATTTGGCTCATGTCGGGTGAACATGCAGACCTTACCATTTGTCAGAACTCTCCAGAATGCTCCTCCAACCAATTCTGGAGGGTCCTCATGGCATGGTGCATTATCCTGCTGGAATATCCCATCATTCCCGGGTCCATGAGGGGCTGCATATTGTCACCAAGCAGTGAAACGTAGGGGGCAGTGGTCAAAGTGTTTAGGTGGACCAGTAAACCCAAACCATGCCATGAGAACACATCACACTAGTTCCACCACTATAGAACCACCACCAGCCTGCACAGTGCCTTATTGACAACTGGGGTCCATGGCTTCATAGCGTCTGTGCCACACACAAACCCAATCACAGAGCAGGTATTATGTAGGTGGATCATTCTCGACACTGCAGTAACACTGACGTGGTGGTGTGTTAGTGTGTGTTGTGCTGGTGTGAGTGGATCAGAAACAGCAGTGCTGCTGGACACCTCAGTGTCACTGCCGGACTGAGAATCGTCCACCAACCAAAACTATCCAGCCAACAGTGTCCTATGACCATTCATGAAGGACTTGAGATTGGCCACAAACACAAATTGTGCAGCAGCAGATGAGCTATCTTCTCTGACTTTACATCTACAAGATGGACCAGCAAGGTAGGAGTGTCTACACAGTGTACCCAGCAGCACTGCTGTGTCTGATCCACTCACATCAGCACAACACACGCCACCATGTCAGGGTCACTGCAGTGCTGAGAATGATCCACCACCCACATAATACCTGCTCTGTGGTGGTCCTGTGGGGGTCCTGACCATTGAAGAACAGGGTAATAAAGTATACAGAGAAACAGATGGACTACAGTCTGTAACTGTAGAACTACAAAGTGCTCCTATATGGTCAGTGGAGCTGGTAAAATGGACAGTGAGTGTAGATACAAGGAGGTGGACCTAATGAAGTGGTTTGTGGGTGTGTATAGTAAAACATAAACCATGTGTCTGAATAGCTCACAACAAGGTAAAAACAGAAAACTGACACACTGAAGATTTCAGGTCTAAGAATTAGTGGCAATACCTCATACGCTAATCACAAACACACATGGAAAATACTTCAGACAGCTTCCTGTGTTGTTTCTCCCTTAAAAGCAATATATTGGTGTCCAGAAGGAAGTCTCAGTCCTCCACTATAAACACTTTATTAAAACTGAATTTACAGGACTTGGTAAATGGAGCCTTGGGCTCTGATGTTTATTTGATGCAGTGTGTTTGTACAAAGTTAAAAGGAATAGGAGATTCTCTATGTTGATACTGCTTAATGTGTGAAGCTATGGGATTGTACTCGGGGAGCTGACACAGTTAGCTGTCTACCGTAGTCCATCGTATGCCTGAGCAGTATATTTATGGTTATTTTCATAACATTGAAAGTACTCAAAGTGCTTCCGCTCATATATCTGCCAGAGGTGTGGAGGGCTATACACTGATCCATTTCCTGCCTTGTGGAGAATGTACGCTTGTTGAGGTCGGGTCAAACACGAGCAGCATTTGCACTGGCGGAATGCGGCTGAGGTCCTTACAGTAAAAGGTTACCGTCACAGGCCCTTAATCTTCTGGTCACCCTTGCCCATCCTTACGTCTTTGAGGGGCTCCTGAGTTGTGTACAAGGGTCTGGAGAGTGTTTTTGTGGGTCATTCCCAACCTTGTGACAGCAGCTTAGGCCCAGAGTCAAAGAGATCATGTGCCTGGCCAGTGGGCCTAGAGGAAAACTTATAGATCACTGTCCGTTCTCCTGCCAGGTGGTGTTTCAAAGGGGAGGGAAGCGTTTATTCTCTGGCAGCGCCCCCGACCCATCCCCTACACCCTACTCCATTCCCCTGTGTTTGCGCTATCTCCGTCCCCTACCCACACACCAGCCCCAAAGGATTTACACAACCTTTCGGCGTAAACCTCGGTCAACCCTGCTGTTGATCACCAAGCGACCCCTGTCCCACAAACACATTCTTACAAATACATGTACCCATGAACTCTTGTACTATACCATGTTATGACCAGTGCAGCAGTGGAAAAACACATGACTGTGACGGGGACTAGTGTCACTGTCATTTGCATGGATTTCACATGTAGAACAGCATGTTTTGATGCAGCATTGATGGGCTTTGGAGAGGGGTTCAAACATCCCTACAATTGCATTTGAAAGAAATTTGATGCTTCTGCTTATAAAGAGCAGGGTGATGCCAAAACCTGTTTTAGATACCTTTGCATTTTGTCTGTTTATTCCATGGGTCCAAAAAATTTGCTGGAAATGGCAATGCCAGTAAACACGGTCCAGACTTTGGTTCAGCTCCATCGCAGACTTAAAAAATGCCAGTCTGGTACTAATTCATCAGAAGTTTAATAAAGAAAGAAACTGGCGATATGATACGTCTCATGATACAAGGGTGATGGTTTGATATATTGTGATATATTGCAATACTGTAAGGAGATGATTTTATTGTATCACTATTTTAAAATATAATTTTAGGAAAACTGTCATAGTATAAAAAACACCACCATATGCATAAGTTTGGTAAAGCTAACATGAGCAGTGCACCCTTATGCTACTTGTTTATGTTGGAGTGATGGAGTAATAGTAGTGAAGAACACTGCCAGCTAGTGTCCAGAGGTTTAAATGCAACATGAAATAAACCGTCTGCTGCAAATAAAAATAAAATAAAAATTGAAAAATAAAATAAAACATGAACAACATACAAAAATCAGCAAATCTGACAACACGGCATACATACCTAGATGATTTGGCAATTGCCAAAATTCAGCTAAGGCCAATCATTCCAGGCCAGCCATTTTTTGCCAATTGTGTTTGCACACAGAGGAATTTGTCTTCCGCATTTACCCTATCCGTGAAGTGAAACACCCACAAAGATACACACTAGGGGGCAGTGAGCACACTTGCCCGGAGCGGTCAGCCCTATCCATGGCACCCGGGGAGCAGTTGTGGGGTTATGTGCCTTGCTCAACAGCGCTTCAGTCCGGCGACCCTCCGGTCACAAGGCTGGTTCCCTAACCTGCAGCCCACCACCAAAAAGATCATCAGTTAATGTCTGCTAGTAATGAGGACCCATGAGTAGTTTTAAATGAGCTGGTGTGCAGATTGAGAATATAAAATGTGTGATAATTGTATCTGAGAGGTCATTCTTGATAAAGATTATAGCGACCTTTCTTTTTTACACTTGTGACGATAATGTTGAGATTTAAGGGTCAAGAACTCTAATACACAGCAAATGGACTTTGAAGAGGAGTTCAAACATTCTTAGCAACTATTTAAAGAACATTAGATATACAGTCGCTTGGCCATTTGAAAGAAATGAGAAGAAAAGAGCAGGCTGATGCCAAAACCTATTCTAGATTCCTGAGCCGTCTCCCATTTTCAGAAATGACCATATGCATTTTGCCTGTTTATTCAATGGGCCTAAAAAATTAGCAGGGAATGGCAATGCCAATAGACATGGTCCAGGCTTTAATTCAGCTCCATCACAGATTAAAAACCCTTCCTTCTGCCATGACTACGAGAACCCCACTACCTCATACCAGGTATGATCAGTTTTCTTAAAGAACATAAACATATCATGTTGAGTGCAACCGGTCAAGGCTGTGTGTGCAAACGAAGTGGTTTGACTAGAGATGTATTGGAAAATGTTGCCACCTGCACTCTTGAGTATGTCCATTTCAACAACAGGGGCTCAATGGCTCTGTTAGGGACATTGACCGCTCTATATCTGGTAACCACATGGGGATTCTCATTTCTTCGTTTATTCTAACATCCATTTGATTTGTCTTACATGCTTGCGGTAACTGCAGAGCCAAGAAGTGTATACTTTGTAAGCTAACCCCCTTTGCGGTTAATGGCAAACCTGACCTGAACTTGATGAGCCAGCATGCACCGATAAATGACAGGCAAAGCCTGGCATCAGCCCAGGGAGTTGTTGCCAGAAAGGACGTCTGGCTTATGATAAAGTATGGGTAACTGGAACAGTTCATCTCGCAGAGAGGTCCACAAGGATTCGCAAGCATTGTTGTTCCTTACATTCTTTATATAGGTCATGCCAAAAAGATCCCAGGCCATTTCAGTTCCCAACTATTGGAGAACTATGTACAGACTCAGTAATGATAAGTGAACTGGTCACAGCCAGTGGGCTCTCAAGAGGCCTGGATAAACTGAATGTCAGTCGGTGTCAGTTTGATAACTTAATTGTGATGAGTTTGTGATGAAATGAGCTCCAGCACTCACATGATCTGGAAGGATTAGCGACGTAGAAGATGAATGGATGATGCATTTTAGGAAAATTGGCATATTATAAAAACACCCCACTTATGCATAAGTATGTTAATGAAAAAAATGAAGCGTGGAAGAAAGTAATGGATATTGTTGGGGTCTCTGGGGGCTGTGGTTGCTCAATAGCTAGCTAGGTTAACCAGCATGCTAACCAGCCAATATAGCTAACCATGAATGCAAGCAGTTAGGTTTCCATACAAACTCCGTACAAATATGTGCTTTTAGAACTAGCAACCTTCCCTGACCTTGTACACGCCAACACAAGACAAGGCAAGCGGCAAACTTGGGGCGACATAAGTGACTTGTTCCCTGCTAGTGTAAATGTAGGGTTAGACTTGTAACTTCACGGTAGTTGAACTATGTGTTGAGATTTGAAGGTCAAGAACTCCAGTACACATGAAGTAGTTATTTTAGAAAGAACATTAGATATACGGTTGCTTGATCATTTGAAAGGAATGAGATGTTTCTGCTTATAAAGAGCAGGGTGATACCGAAACCTATTCTAGATTCCCGAACCATCTCCCATTTTCCTGCTCCAAAATGACTATATGCATTTTGCCTGTTTATTCCATAAATGTGCTTACTCCAAAAAATAATAATTTTTATCCAAGAGGTTATTTCTTGATGAATATCAGAAGGCCATTTCTTCCTTACCCTTATATCTTATATAGTAGTCGCATTATGTGTTGAGATTTGATGGTCAAGGGTCTTTTAAAACAACAGAACTCCAGTACACACCAAACAGAAAAAAGGTCAGGGAGAACCACTTGCTACCTAGCCCTCCACACTATATGGTTAACTGATAGTGTGTGCAGTAAAGTGGGTCGCTGTTACATTACCAATCACCAGCGACTTCTCTCCAAACACTAAGGCGACGTGAGCGATAGCTATGCTTGGCAATTAACAGCCCCATTTAACACAATGGCACCTCTGTTCTGGAGATTAGCTGGACTGGAAAGTACCTTGCCTGGCTGCTCAAACAATGGATGCGGGCCTTCCCCACATCTGGCCTGCACGCAGCCGAGCCACTGAATGTAATGAATCTCCTCCACCATCGGCCGCAAAAAAAAATCAGGACGCAATTAAACTCAACAGATGCAGGAGGGCTTTGCAGAGGAATGGCGATTTAATTGTTGTGGCCTGGGCTGTGCAAGGCCAGCTCCAGAGCGACCGGCAGCTGTGTTTCAGTAAAGGTGGGGGTGGATTTTTTATTTTTTTTTAGGGTTTTTTTCCCCCCTGTCCCCATTCAGTAATTACTCTGGTGATTTATAAATGTCCAGAAGACAAATGCAATGTCAGCTGAGACTTTCCTTAACCCCCCCGCGAAGCCCTGAACATATAATTTCACACTACATTAACGAAGCTCTCCAAGGGCAGCAGGATTTAATTGCTGCATATCTCAGGCCAAAAGTGCTGCGTAACTCCTCTCCTCACACAATGCAGGTTTTCATCGTTGGACGAGCTGTTTCGACACTTAGCAAGCTTAAAGTCTGATGGGGATGAAATGTGAGAGCGGAATTCCGTCGCAGAACATATCGGCATGTAATTCTTAGAATAACACTGCTATTAGGCTATTATCTCCACTGTAAACTGTTGGTGCTTCCACATAGTTCTCTATGGGTTACTGGATATAACCATCCTTAATGTCTTTAAACACTGTTGGGACTTCAGTTCAGTCCAGCATTACGCTGCTGTTAAAGGTAACAGTGGGGTCACCAAACAGTTGGGTCAATCATGCCACCTTGTGGTCTTATTTTCCCAAAGTTTACTACATCCTGTTCCACCAAATCCTATTCAAGTGCCAGTTTTGTGATGTTTTTTTTTTTGGTTTATAATGCTTTTTAGAATCCCAGGTTTCTCACAGCCAGCCTGGTTGGTGTATGATTAAGCGGGGGGTGACGTGCAGGGGCGAAAAATTTTCACCCCGACAGCAGGTTGGTAACAGCAGACAGCACTCCATTCAGCCTCTCATTGTGCCTTCCAGACCATAGTTGGATCAGATTTCCCCAGATGGGGTTGGAGGGGTTACTGTGGCAAATAACATAATTGGCATGGGCAGACACCAGTTTCAGTACTTGGGCAGCCGTCCCGTACACAAGACCAGCGCAAGAAACCTGAGCTCAGCCCTGGCCCGAGACCTAGTTTATTTTCTGTTGAACATTTAGCTATTTAACACAGTGGAGAGGATAAAGACATTGAGGCCAGAGGCTTAACTGCCAGGTGGGAGAAGACTATGACGCGTTATCAAAAAATGGAACACTTCGTCCTTTTAGCACGTAAAGAATCCCGAAACTTAACCCTTAAAAAAAAAACAACAACAATAAAAGTAGCCTATTGGTGGAGGAAATGGACCAAATATGGAAATATGGAAATGTGTAAAATTACTAGGAACAGGGATCGATGGGACAGTAATATATACATACACTCATGGTCAAAAGAATAGTTGCAGTGCTATTGGGAAGGAAGATAAAGGTTACCAGGAACAATAAATGATGATAAATTTAGACTGATATGGGCAATAGAGTTGGCATGGAGTTGTGGAGGTTCCTAATAGTGTCGATAATCCATCCCATGCAGCTTGAATATTCTCACGCAGTTCCTGCAGATTTTTCAGTAGGGGTGGAGGTGGAGTGACTCCAGGTCTTCTGGACGTGTGACGTGTGATAACAAGCCATTCATCTTGGCGCTGACCACGGTGCCTCCACACACAGATTTGTTGGTCGTCTCCACCAAGACCAAAGCAGGACTCGTCACTGCAGATGACCTGCTGCCATTCTGAGCCATTCTGCAACACCATTGCAGTCTTTGGCAACGCTGACATGGTGTTAAGGGCAGTTGTCGTAATGGTCTGCATGTACGTAGCCCTGTGTGGTGCAGCCGTCTGCCAATGGTGCTGGCACTAACAGGATGACTTATGAAGGGCATAACTGCTGGCTGAATGTCCGCAATCGTGGCTGTTGGGTCAGTGAGGTACGGTGATAAGGCTCATCCTTGCTTATGTCACGTGTGGCCGAGTGCGAAACTCGAATCGTGTCTCACAATATCAAACCTACCCACTAAGTTTCATTTGATTCCTTCTGGGTGCAGCTATTTGTGCAAATTATTTTCAACGATTAGTGTACACATTTTGTATGAACATATCTACCAATACTGATACAGAACATATAAAATGCATACATTAGGACTTAAACCTGCCTGCCTTAGCATTATGAATAAATGTAGCATTCAGGCTACAAATGCTGTAAAAGCTACAAAAGTGTTTTGTGAGAATATTCAAGCTGCATGGGATGGATTATCGCAGGACACCATTAAGANTACTGATACAGAACATATAAAATGCATACATTAGGACTTAAACCTGCCTGTCTTAGCATTATGAATAAATGTAGCATTCAGGCTACAAATGCTGTAAAAGCTACAAAAGTGTTTTGTGAGAATATTCAAGCTGCATGGGATGGACACCATTAAGAACCTCCGCAACTCCATGCCGAGATGTCTGGCATGTTGCATTAGCAAACATGGCAGCCCACCACCATACTGAGAGACAGTACTTCTGTACATGTAGCTCAATAAATATGGCCTATATCAGCGACTGTGCAGCTAGTCGGTTGCTAATGTGTTGCTAAAAATAAATGTGACTCTATGGGAGGAACGAGGGATGAAAAAAACGGCACATATAGGAGTGTGGGTCAGTAGCTCTGTGGATTACAGTTTGGGAATCTGCCCTGAGTGAGTACATGCAGTTTGGTGTCTGTTGGTTAAAAGAAACAGGGTTTGAATAGGATAGGGTTTGAATAGGGTTTGAATTCCCAATCAGGCCAAAGATTCCGGAGTTGGAATGGTGTTGATATCTTGAAAAGCGTGGGGTTAGTTAGAATCTCTAAAATCTCTCAACCAAGAAGACGAAGAAGAAGACGACTATAAATCAGCTAACAGTAGTGCTGAGCATTGAGACACTAATCACTAATAATGAAATGCATACAGTAGACCAGCATCGCCTAAATATTCTGCTCCTCTGAAACACAACAAACACCAGAATATCAGTTATTGAATGTCAGTAAGATCTAAAGCTGAACGATTTGGGGGAAATAGCTAAATTATATCTAATTTTTCTAACACTGCAGCTGTGATTTAAACTGTGATTATTTTCTACGAATTAAGGTTCAAGCCTGTTTTTTTTTTTGCCAACAACATGAAAATATCCACTTTTATTCTGGCTTAAGGCTGGAACCCTGAATGTAGCATGCAAGACTGCCAGTACGTTATAATTATGATGTCATAACATGTCATGGTTTGATTGCCTCTGAATGGTGGAACTCATCTACAGGCGGTTCACAAGTGCTGTGATATGTGAAGTTTCCTGACTTAAGACAAAGTTGTTGATAATGTAGGATATTCAGTCATTCAGCCTATCCCAGCACTTACTGGGCAGAAGGCAGAAAACACCCTGGACATGGTTTGGTTATCGTGCATCCCAAAAAGGGAAGAAACAGTTTGGGTGACAACTGGTTTTCAACAACCAACAGACAAAATGTGCCCATGTGTTTATCCTAATAATAAGCAACAACCTTAATCAATAAAGTTCCACATGAAGTCAGTCTGTATTAGACCGACAGGTAGTATTTTAGATGTTTAGATGATATAATGATCTGTTTTTACACGTTCTTAACCATAAAATAGAAATAACAGCAGAACTGTTCTAGTACTGCATCTCTGCATTACTGGTAAAGATATATCAGTTTATTAAAGCAATAGAGCAATCAGGTTCTACACCCAGTGGAAGCCTATAGGAGGAGAAAGAACATATGATGTGTTTAGAAAAGGAAAAATAAAATTTTGTTAAATTGTGGGTTCAGTTCTTTAATCAAGACATTTCCTCCAGCTTTAGAAGGTGGGGATACATCTAAACAGACAGTGATGTGTTAGTTCTGGGAATACCCACAAGTACAGGTAAAGTTAATCACTGTTATAAACACTTGGTAATGATCCAAAAAAGCACTTTACTCCAACAACCAGCACATGGCATAAGACACATGACTGCCGAATGTAGCAGACTGGTGTCTCCAGCATTTGACTGCCTTCCACATTCTCAGGAGCGAGGTGCTGAAAGACGGAAACAAGCCGAACTTGTAGACCTTTGTCCCAGTCCAGGAACACAGTGCATCTCTTCTGTTACAAAAAAAGAAAAACATCATTCTGCTGCGAGCCCTCATTGCAGGACTGGAGTTTCATTCCAAACGTCCTTCTGCGGGTCGAAAGCCTTCGCTTCCAAAAGTTCCCATCACTTTACAGCACGTCTGCATTGGATGGAACATGGTGAACTTTTGTAGGCACTCACTGTGCCTAGCTTACAGGTGGAATCACAAAAATGTCATTCCTGCTTCTCTAGAATGCCATCACTAATAGGAATCCAGAAAAAAAAAAAAAAAATACAAAAAAAAAAAAACACACAGCAGTGGCGGCAGCAGCAGCAGGCCCAGAGCCAGTCATTATGTAAGCGTGTTCCCCCACAACAACACACAATCTGTTGCAACACTCGCAGAAGAACGACAAGTCCAGAAAACATACAATGATGTGGGCATTTCCCCTATACGTGCTGTTTATTAGCAGAAACGTTCCCTGTTACAAACTCGGTGGAAAAGGAGAAAAGCAGTTCCCAAAGTCAGATTGCATGGTTTCAGTTCATAAACAATTCAATTTACATGAGATGATTTCATTCCAACTGGGCAACTGGTCACCTGTGTCCGCATTTATGGATGATTTCACAGTGGCACTCTGAAATGGTGCATAGGCTGAAAAACACATCCTTCTCAGGTTTTACATGCTCGTACACACATGGACTAGACTAAGACCCGTCTGAGCAGGTTCCCAAACATGCAGCACAATTCCATTATGGGAGTATTTCCTCAGTAGGTGTCCATGTTAGTCCACTCCTGCTCTATCCATCAGGATCCTATGGCACCTAGATCATATAAAAAAAAAGCATAATAAATACCTGATAACACAATAACAACATGATAGCTTTGGTTACATTAAAGGACCAGTTCAGAGTGGAAAATCTGGGAGCTGTAAGGGTAATGCTCTTTTGTTCTGTTCACTTCTGTCTTTCGCTTTAGGTTGTAAAATACTGTAAAATAATTAATTACGAGTTATTTAAGCTTGTTTATGCTGAAAATCTGTGTTTAGATATCTGGCAGGATTTGTACTGTTTTCCAAAGTTTTTGCCACACTACTGAGCTGGTGATGGAGCAACATGTATACGTCTTAGAATGTTTAAAAAAAACAAAAAAAAAAACAATTAAACACAGTTCATGCCGCGTTTGCCCATTTTAAATCTTTTTAAACACAGAGCGTTTGAGAAGCGCTTGCATTGTGTTTGAACAGCAACATCGACCCAAATGTGTATGAGGTTCTGGCAGCGCAGAATTATGATGTAAAAGCGCATGAATTCTGACCTGGCCTGTTCAGACTGAGTCGCACTGCTGTGTATTGGATACCTATTGGATTTTAATACCACATCAGAACTGAAAACGTCAGACTCAGTGTAACACATGAGGAAGAAGATCAGATCTGGTCCACTTTTACCTGCCGTGTGAACGTAGCCTTAGAATGAGGGGAAATTTGGATTTTTCTCATAACTGTTCCTGTTCCTTTGACTTCATTAATTTTCTTAGCACAGTTAGTCAGTACTATATAGTAAAGACTGTTCCAGCTTTTTGAACATACCTTCTCAAACCTCTAGTTTACTGTGTTTTTGGGGTGGCGTTGCTGCTGGTGGCATCTTGCTGGTCAGCCTCGGATGTTGGATTTGATGCGCCTTCTTCTCTCTTGTCTGAGGCCAGGAAGTCATGTATGGCTTTCTCAATGTGAGGCCTGAAGATGTGATTCAGTTTGGGATCCACCACCTGTGTTATAATTCTGTCCACTCCAGACTCCAACATCCCAGACCTACAAAAACAGTAGATTTTTCAAAAAAATTACAGCTTATTCTTTAATGTAGTTTTACTCCTTTTTACAAATGGCTTAACTCTGAAACTGTTGCAAATGGATGAACTATATACCAAATATATATATATATATATATATATATATATATATATATATATATAAAAACTTGACATACTTTCTGTTAGTTCTCTATTTAAATGCATCCTGTACTCTTCAGTCTATGAGAAACAACAGAGTGACTTACTGAACCACACTTTGTCGCAGTCCATTACGAACTTGGTTCTTGTTGATTGATGGACTCCATTCTTGGGAACTGAGGTGATTCGCAACAAAGTTGTCCACCTTCTGTCTCAGATTCTGATAAGCTGGCTGGAAAAGTGGAGACAATTCAGTTGGTAAACATACAGCCACATTGATGAGGTGTTGCATGCAAGGCTGGGAGTCGATCCTAAAAAGAACCGACTTTCAGACCCGAGGCATGTTGGAATCAGCAGTCCATTCAAAAGCTTTGGACTCGATTCAACATAGAGATGCATGCACACAAGGTGTTGCTGTCTGAAACACCATGTGTCCTTTCATAACTCACTGTGGCTGCAACTAACGATAATTTCCATAATCAAATAACAATAATGGTGTTTTTTATAATTCCTCCTCTTGCATAGTGCTCCTTTAAACATGATACACATACCCCACCTACATGATCTACAATGCTACAAGGAGCCTTCTGCACTGCCTTTAAAACATGCTATTTTACTCAGTGTGAAAGGTGCAGACATGAAAAAGGATCAATCTATGAACAAATCTGACATGACAGTCCAAGTACTATGATGGAGTTTGATTCTAGAGAAAAGTCACATTATTATTCCTCCTCTAATTACACAGCACAGATAAGTTAAACATTTTGTGCGGTCGGTAACATCAATGTAATCCAACCTGTTTAAAAGCACACACACAGAGGCAGCCAGTTATCAACCATGTCAGATATTCAGAGCCATAAAGCATGTTCACCACTCGAGAAAGAGCAATAACCGTGAATGTGATGTCAACATTTTCCCATCGCTTGGAATGGGAAATGACTCCAAATTGTGTGGAATCTAACAGCCCTAGTTACACGTCTGTCAGTACATCTAGAGGAAAACATCTCCTTGGCGAGTGAACTATAACAGTGGTGCTCAATCGTGGTCCTGGAGCACGTTTCAGAGTTCCAACTCAGAAAGAAACAGAACACATTACTTTACTGGCTGGCAGTGCTAGCTAACTTCTGTAACTCAGTTTTCTGAGAAGCTTTCTATAAGCCATATATTTAGGCTGCTTAACATATTTAATTGG
Organism: Semaprochilodus insignis; assembly: GCA_034552555.1. Taxonomy (NCBI): domain Eukaryota; kingdom Metazoa; phylum Chordata; class Actinopteri; order Characiformes; family Prochilodontidae; genus Semaprochilodus; species Semaprochilodus insignis. The sequence continues at coordinate 15,526,408 of CM067487.1, read as the reverse complement.
GTATTAATATCACAGCCTCCATACCGATCTTACACCGTTTCAAGTGAAATGTTCATAGGTTTCGGGATGTCATGAATCAAACATACTTACACTGAAACTACTATAAGCTGTGTTCCAGCACAGACTGCATTTTAAATAAGCCAAAAAACCAGAGCAGCCAATCAGAAAGGAGGCAATTAACATATAATTAACAGTCTTAAAGGAGCTGGGTGTAACTTCTAGCAGGAAGTTTGCGTAATGCAACCTGCTGAACTATTACTCTCATTATTCTTTGAATGCTGGAAATATTTTCTGATAAGGACTTTCACCAGCTCCATGTTTGTCCTGTTCCACCTCGGGCAGTGCTACATTCTCACCACTGCACCACTTTAGGTGTAATGGGAAAATATGACCAAAAGCCTGGCGAACGAGAAGCGAATGCCAGGGTGGGAATGCAAATGTTGTACCGTTGGTAAGGCGGAACAAGAAAATCTGAACAAGAAGCTAAGTTCAGCCTCACAGTTTTAATGCTGGTAGTATTTTTAACAAACACTAATAAATAGTTTTATGCACCGAGCTATTGATAACAGTAACAAGTGTTTTTCTGCATTCTGTGTCTTCTAAAGAGTACCACCAAATTTGAAGTATAAAAAGTGAGAGTCTGTCTTTACAGCCAGTGTGCGGTTTGTCCTTCCTGGGCTACTGTAGAAACATGGCGGTGGCAGCCTCTGTTGGAAGACTCATTCTAAGATAACGAGAACACACAATGATTTGTAGTTACAGGTAATTATACACTAATGAAAACATAGTTTTGTCTGTTGTATTCCTTTGCTACTAATAGACACCCCCCCACCCCCCCCCCCCCCCTTACACACTGCTCCTTTAAGGGCACAGTAACAAGAAGGGCTTTAAGGGTTTTGAAACACACAAAACCACAGAAAGGTTAGAAATGGAGCTCAGAGGTCATTATACTACCGATAGCGGTAAAAACAGTACCCGATATCAGGTTCACAGGTGCTAAATCTCATAATATTCCAACTTCTAACTGATTTTTGGGGGCAGGGAGTGTCACTAGGTGCCGTGCCTGTTAGTATCTCGCCATGTCAGCCAAGGTGAAAGGGTTTTTATCTTCTTTGTAAATATATACAAACACACACACACATAAAGCATCCCTCTCCCGCTACTGATGCTAGCCGCAGGTAAGTTAGCTCAGCTGTTCACCTTTGTGTCCACGTCTGCCAGACAGTCTCTTCTAAACTCGTCAAACAAGCCTCGGTTCTTCAGATGCTCTACGATCAGGGCGATGAGCTGCGGATCTCCCGAAGGAAGATTTGCAGCGCTGTTTGTGTTCTCTGCCATATTTAGCATTAAACTACATTAACCAGCTAACGTTAGCTGTGTTATTAGCTGGCTGGCTAGCGAGATGGCTAGCGAGATAGCTAGCGAGCTGGCAAGTAAAGCAGCGGCTTTGCCCGTATTTTAGACGATTGCTCCCTCAGAATGAAGAAATGTATCTCCGTATCTGAAGTTAGTAAGACGAAAACCAGTTCAGAAAGGAGAAATTAAATACGCAAGTATGACCAAACATTAAATTAACACTTAAGCTGAAGGGTCATGAGAAGAGACTTCCTCGTCTTGTTCTTTGTTATAGTGGCTGCTAACAGAGAGATTTACTGCCACCTACCGGACGAAACGAGTCACAACTTGACACGCTTTGGCTGTACAGGAATCCGAACACTCCATACAGATTAATGTGAATGTTGCGTTTCCTGTGTGTTTTAGTCTTTTTCTAAATGCTTAAAAATAATCATCTCAAGCATGTAACAACTACCACATCACACAGAACACCGTGCTTTTTGTGTAGTACACCTACACTACGGTAATAAACCATTCTGACCTGAGGAGCTGTCATAATAGGCCAGTTCTTCCATCCTAATATGTCTTGTGCACCTACATGTTTCCACCAGTAACAAAATTAATATTTGAACCACAAATATGATCTAAAACCACACTAATAAGGTTTATATTTCAGCTGTTCAGTTTGTGTTTATGTTTGTTTATGATGATTATCCACATAATATGGAACTTGATCGATCTTCTCTTATCATTGTGGAGATACAAGGCTTTGTTTTGACAGCAGCGATATGCAGGTAAGCCTTCAAAATGTTTGATGTTACTTGAACCCCGTCTGTCTGCCAATAATTCTGGGGAGAAAAAATAAAAGTATTTAAGCCTAATTGTGGCCAAAAATGAGACAACCGTACGGAAATGTAAATGGCGGTAATTGGCCTAATTACCTAACAATTTCCCAAATCTGTATGACATTTAATACCCATAATAGGCCGAGGATATTCAGAGCATGGATATTTTGTGCCATTGTAACAGTAAAGTCTTTGTATCCTGTAAGCCACAGTTCAGTGCTCACACAGTTAAGCGTCCTGACCCTAAATACTCCCAGCGTAGTGCTCTATGCGCTGACATGCCAAAAGTCATGTGATATCAGTGTGTAAATTGATTATGAAGTGGTGTTACCTCAGGGAACGGCTTGGGAACGCCCACACCTGTATAAGTTGTGAGGAGTTATCTTGTGAGTAAGTTTGAACACTGGCCGGCGTGCTCATGGCAAAAACACGTGAATTATCTGAGTTTGCATAAGGCATGATAGTGGGTCCCGGATGAAAGGGTCGTTCCATTTCGAAGTTCTGCAGACTTTTAACATTCTTTGACCCACAATGTCACGTGTGTACTGGGAATCTGTCATAGAAAGAATTAGCACCCACAGTGGACAGTGCAGTGGCCGCCAACAGGTGCTTAATGATAGTGACTGTCAGCATCTGGATAGAATTGTCCATATGAACAGACAAGTGACTCTGACAGAAATCACATCCACATTCAGTGCAGGAGGTCCCACACGCATATCCCACAGGTCTTGCGATATAGCGCAGAAGACCTTCCAGAGTGCCTCAGTTAACACCACCACACTAGACACAGCACCTCACCTGGGCTTGTGAGGTTGGTAGCTGTACCATAGAGGACTGACAACATGTGGCGTAGTCTGATAAGTCACGGTACCAGTTGTTTTGGGTTGATGGTAGGGTTAATGTGTGGCACAGCCCCCATAACGACATGGACCCCAGTTGTCTACAAGTCACTGTGCAGGCTGGTGGTGGCTCCATACTTGTGTGGGGTGTGTTTTCATGGCGTGTGTTAGGTCCACTGGTCCACCTAAACACGTCATAGAACGGTGCCTGCTACATTTCACTGATTAGTGACCATTTGTGCCCCTTCATGGCCTTCATGTGCCCCCAAAAAGGTGGGATACTCCAGCAGTATAATGCACTGTGCCATCGGGCCCAAGTGTCCAGAACTGGTTTGAGGAGCATTTTGGAGAGTTCTGACGAATTGTGTGGCCTGCATGTTCGCCCGACATGAGCCCAGTCGAGGTATTCCACTATCATGCCTTGTTCAAGCTCCGATAATTCACGTCTCCTTGTCATGAGCATGCTGGCCAGTGTTCAGCCTCACTTACAAGGTAACACCTCACAGCTTATACAGATATGGACATTCCCAAGCTGTCCCTTGAGGTACACCACTGCTATCCTATGGCTTTGGCCTAACAGTGTATATGCCATGCAAAGTTTTACAGATGTTTGACACACTGAAATGGGCTCAGCATCATGAACTTTCTGTGCTGCTTTTAAAGCTTCAGCTCCCACGTTTGCACCCTGATACAGCATTAGAGTTATTAAGGAGTGATAGCACTTAAAAAGTAGCACCTGTCAAGGTGGCACCGTGTGGGCTTTGCCTGATCTTCATGAAAGTCAGCCGTGTTTGCCAGAGGTGGAGGGGAGTTTTGCGGGAGCGGAGGGTTGCCAAGCAACAAGAGAGAGGAGCCATGGTGACACTGGAGGAAGAAATGCTACTAGTGCAACCCCCCGCCCTCCCCACCTTAGGATGGCCTTGCATCGAGGTCTCTGACAGCGTGCCACACCAGATCTCCATCACTTCTTGCATTCTAGCAATTGCATGGAAATATCTATAGGAATCTCTTAAAGCAAACCCTGATGCCTGACAGGCATCAATCATGTCCCCCCATAGCTTTTCCCTAACTGCTAACAGTATGTAAAGTCAGATCCATTCATAGCAACTACCACCGTACTGACCACTGCACTTGCAGGTCACTGTAAATAATAAGTTATTTGTTCTATAAATGCAGGCATGTAGACAAAGAGGCACCGTATGAGTGTGTTCTTAAGCAGTTCTGTGGTTCTGCAGACTAATGCTTGGCACACAAAGGAACAGCCTCTGGAAAGCTACAACACTTGGACTTGGAGCTGGAATCCATTTTTACCACAAGGTGGGGTTATAATATCATTGTATGCCTTCACCGAGAGGCTCTTTGTATGGAACATTTGCATAGAATTTGGTGTATAACACCAACAAATGTGTCTTTGATCATGCATGTGCAAAATGAATTATCATCATCATCATCATCATCATCACCAAGTATATGGGTTGGCTGTACAAAATCTAGCATGATTATTTGTACAGTATTGCACAATAGATTACCATTGTTAAGGTTTGGCTTACAATTGAATCAGGATTGGTTCCACAATGCTACATTATATAGTTCCACCAAAAATGAATTTCACCCAGCTTTTTTCCCCTCTTATCCCAAATGTAGCCACCAAGCCAAGCTAGGTGTCCAAATTGTGCATCCGTAGTTTTGGAGCTATGCTAGGCTAATGTAACTGGGGCTAACACATAATAGCATATAGGCATGACTAAAACTTGTAGCATGCTGACTGTATGGCTTAACCATTACACATCTACACAGACGTGCTTATGTGGTTTATCTATACATCTATACAAATAGACAGATACAGTTTAGGCTTTATGATGGCTACTTCTGCTTTTAGCTGTACAGTTTGTCCATTTTTATAAATAACCAGAGGGGATCCCTCAGAGCCCTCTAGAAGAAGAGAATGCATAATGATTTCTGTGAAATAAAGACATTTTTTTATTATTATTATGTTGTATTAATCTATATTCAATTCAATATTCTGTTCATTTTTATATATTATAATCACACTTTAAACTCTGCAAGCATTGTAGTGCCACGCCCATTTCATGTTTAAGTCATGCCAGCAACAATGCATGATGATAAATTTAGACTAATATGGGCAATATTTATACAGAAGTATTGTCTCTCAGTATGGTGTCAGGCCATGTATGTGTTTTCGGGCCAGTATGTGTTTTCTAACACAACATGCCAGATGTCTCGGTATGGAGTTGTAGAGGTTCCTAATGGTGTCCTGCGATAATCCATCCCATGTAGCTTGAATATTCTCCCACAGTTCCTGCAGATTGTGCGGTAGGGGTGGAGGTGGAGTGACACCAGGCCTTCTGGATGTGTGACGTGTGACAACAAACCATTCATCTTGATGCTGACCATGGTGCCTCTACACACGGATTCATTGGTTGAATTCACTGCCAATGGTGCAGGCACTAACAGGATGACTTATGGAGGGCATCACTGCTCACTGAATGTGCATCACATGCACGGCCGAGCATGAAACTTGAATCATTTGCATGTCTTGTGATGTCAAATCTCCCCACCAAGTTTTATTCCAGTCGTTCCTTCTGAGTGCAACTATTTGTGGAACTATTCTTTTGATGATGACTCTGTGAAGTTAATTGAACTAAGCTTAGTGCTAATATACTACTAGGGGTCATGTAGAGGTGCTAGCAGAAATTAGCATTATCCTAGAGGTAATTTTCCTCTCTGATGATCTGAAATAGTACTAAAAGTGATGTTTGACACCTGTAAAAAACAGTAAACAGTAATCACACATCAGAAACTGTATTAGCAAGTCTATTTGGACTTATGTGTTTTAAGGTGTGTGACACACTAGCGTATCTCCAATTTAAAGCCAGCATGAAATCGTAGAGCATTGTCCTTCCATGCTGAAGAACTCCCTATGCGCTTCCCTCGATGGTAAGTGGAGGTGGTGGAAGGAGAGATCAAACATAGTACTAATAATAACATATTACTCTTCACTGTGCAAACAGAATCATACACTCAACATCAAAGCTATGTATATAATCAGACAGCACAAAAACAGAACATAAACATGTATGATATATTGAAACCATCTCAGCAAGCGAAGCAGAAAGAGGAAAACAGAAAATTATAATACTTATACAAATTTAACATATACCACATACACCAGTAAATTGTTAAGATTATCTACCAAATAAACTGGTTGTAATAATTTAAAAACTGATTGCTGGCTAGTTTCTGTAAGATGGATCGGAGAAGTGTCTTAAATTCATGTGAGACTGGAGTTAGTTTAAGAATTTTGTTTGGGAATAAAGAATTTAGAATGTGGACTGAAAATGTTATCAGTATATTCTAGGTGCTTAATAGTGCTGCTATTGTTATACATTATATCATCTTTATGGACTTTAATGGACTTTAATACAATTTTTGTCTTGTATTATTTTCCCATCCACTGGTGCATAATGATGTAATCCAAACATAGAAGATTTTCAAGGTAGGAAAAAAGTTTATGCATTTTGCTGACAGATTACGGAATAACAGGAATTTACGTTTTTACTGTGTGCCTTTTTACGGTGTAATGAATTGTGCTTAGTTTGACCAGTAACATGCAGGGTAACAAGCTAATAAAAAAGGTTTCAGGATTTCTTTACCTCTACAAAATAAAAGTTCATTCTAGTGTGCTATTAGTACTCCTTTTAAACTAAAATAAGTGAGTGTACTTTCGGTTTACTGTATATGTACTTATCAGTGATATACTAAATCACAGTTATACTGAAGTATACCTGGCTTATACTGACAAGTATGCAGAAAAGTCTGAGTATATTTGCCCTATACTTGATGGAGATACTTAAGAAAAGTATTCCTTAATATTAATTAAGTATTCCTGCCTTGTACGTAAAGACATCCAGTACAATATTAGTTTGTAAATTTTTATTTATACAGAATAGAAATATGATCTCAATCCCGAGTATGTCCCGTTTATTTTTGTGTGTGTAGTTTTGTAAATTCACTAAAAGTACAGTTTAAATCCAACCTAAATCCAAACCTAGTTTTATACTTTACAGTCCAATAATGATATATAAGCAAAAAACTAAGTACACTAAGTGTTATGTTAAGTTCACCTAAAGAAAACTTCCAAGTATACTTGCAGTATAAAACTGCTAAACTAGTAGTTCACTGAGAGTATACTTAAAAGCGTACTTTCTTTAGTAGTATACTAACAGTATAGTGGGATGGGTGAGAGACGGAGTCACATGCGGGATCAGAGGGGGCAGCACAGACTCTTTAAAAACAGGCTCTGGCCTGCAGGCTATAAGTTGGAGAGAGAAACTTTGACTCTAGACCAGTGACTGAAGGCTGAATAGCCACATTTAGGTCTGGTTCTGTTTTCTCATTATGTGTAAATAAAGCACTCTGGTTCACTCGTGCTGGGTGTGTGTGCGTGTCTTTGGGCCTCGTTTGAGTATACTTTGTTTGTATGAGTATAATCAGTATGCTTTCTGTCAAGTCAGGAAACAGTTCAGTGCTTGCCAGGCCTGGTTTTCTTGCGAGCGCTCTTTGGACTGCTGTTGTGTAACTGTACAGGCAGAGTGACCCGGGGCCTGATCCTTGGCTCTCGTTCAATTAATAACATTATATAATATTAACAACAGAGTGGGAAAAATGAGGGTTATTACTAAAAATGAGGGTAATCTTTAAAGCTTTTTGGTCATCTTCACAGAAGGACATTTAGGAGATGGTGCATGCATGTAAAATAATATATACAGTATTATGTAATGTTATCTGATTATTATATACTCACCGGCCACTTCATTAGGTACACCTGTTTAATTGCTCATTAACACCAACATCTAATCAACCAATCACATGAGAGCATTTAGACGACCCACTGAAGTTCAGTCCGAGCATCAGAATGGGGGCAAAGGGTGACTTAAGTGACTTTGAACGTGGCGTAGTTGTTGGTGCTAGTGATGCAAAACGTTAAAAAATCAATTCTTTCTACTTTGTCAGTTAAATAAAGGTTCAAGAGAATGAACAAATCACAAATTGAACAAATTCTTGTTTTTAATGCATTCACATTTATTTCTTTTTAATCTTTAAACAACATAAAGTTATTTATGCTCCAGTTAGTGTCAATAGTGTACCTCCTGCTTGACCACTACCAGCTCATGAGCTGCTAAATACTTTTCTTTTACAGCCTGACTATTAAAATATTTGCACTAATTAGGTCGTTCTTCACATAAATGATATTTGAATGAGGCCAAACTGTGACCTGCCCGTTGGAAATTATATGTAAATAAGTTTACTTATTGACGGGTGCTTGTTTTCACGCACTGAAACTGATTACCCTCAAATCTCCTGAATCAAACACAGAGCAGTTCCTACATCGTTCTAGACGGTCAAACCTATGGTCGTCTCTATGCAACTTTGATGAATGAGGGCCAGTGTCAGTATATATATTTGCCCATAAAATATTTATCCCAAATTCATGTAAAATTGTAAGTAAACTATAATCATGTCCGTCTGTTTATCTGCAGGTGTTCTACCCATGCACTGCTGCTGTCCTCAGTCTAGTCACCTAGCCCTGTTCAAGGTCAGTAATTAACTTCATTAGCCCATTGCTGACTTGCTCCCTAAGACGTTTAGCTTAAATGAAGCTCCTGTTTGGTTGATTTTAACTTCATCTCCTCCTCATCTTCCACCTCAGCATGTTTTTTTGTCAAGAACGTGGATCATGCTCAGGGAAATGATGTTAGTTTTAAATATTTTTATAAGCCAACAGCTCAGCACTCTGGTTTAAAACTGCCCTTAGGAGTGCTGGAGGAGAAAAAGGAGTGCCTTTTTAGGTTCAAACTCAAGCTGCGGAGAAACTTTTTTTTACAACTGGCATGAGCAGGGAGAACATAAAATACTGCTGGCAGCTGTGCTAATAAATGAGTTTTATTTAAGCCTACACGAGAATATGCAGTAGGTTACATTTGGATCAGGCTATCACATAAAGTAATACACAATATACTGTAGGTTCTGTGCAGCGTTAGCATGAATGAAGTTATATGGCTGCAATTTGTACTCATGCGTCTAGCAAACTAAATTATTTCCCGGATACCGTGACCAGCACCAGAATTCCTAGCTTTTATAATTCCTAGCAGTATTCTTTTATAAACATAATATAAGGACTGGGAAATATTAACATGATTAATTTTATGTGGAAGAATAAAAATAAGAATTTAAATAGAAATTAAGGCTGGAATCTGCTGGAAGTCATGTCTGTAACAACAACAACAACAACAACAACAACAACAATAATACCAATTATAAGTTACACTGAAATAGCACCTTTGATGCTTTACAATTTTTGGAGGAGTGTATATATACAACTGACATATGACTATATATGACCTCCACGGGCATGAATAACAGCTGTGATTGGATTTGGCATCTACTAGACAAGTTTCTGGATGTAGGCCACATCAATGTTCACACACTCTTGCATCAACGAATTGGTCACTTGGTCCAGATTTGGTGGATGCCTTCCCTGGTATTGTACTGGTTGTTCTAGGTAGTCCCACAGATTTTTAAGACGACTCAAATCTGGGAATTTTGTGGGCCAGTCCATATGTGTGAATGCTCCTGAAATGTACATTATGCCAATCAGTCACATTTGCAGCCCTGTGAACGCCAGAACTGTCATCTTGGAATACAGGGATAGGAATGTTGTGTTTCTCAGTAAGATGATGAGCTAAAGACAAAACCTGGTTGTCCAGCGGATCAGTGTAGGCACTGTGGATCAAATGTACTGTCACCTCAACCAGAGAACCCGTTTCTACATAATTAAAACACCCCCAGGTCATCACAGAGGGTACTCATTTTTTGTTTTGTTTTTTTTATTCAGACAGAATTATCATGAGAAAACTATGTTTTTAGCTGGGTAAGGAGCTCCAGAAAATGGGGGGCAGCAACACTAAAAGACCTGCCACCTGTAGAGGATAGCTTGAACCTAGGAACAACCACTAGACTAGAATCAGGAGGACCTTAGCTTGTATGTAAGAGAGCGCACAGATAAGAAGGTGCAGGTTCTTGCAAGGCTTTGAAGGTCATCACTTCAAGATGCTGATACCCCCCCCCACCACCACATCTTGTGTACATCCTTATGTCATTCAGCTGATTGCCTTTATTGATCAACCAGTTTGGAAATGTTTGAGGCCTAACCGGTTATGCGATTAGCAAATACAGGAATGCTCTCTGTCTCCCGTATCTGTTCTTTCAATCCACCTAAAACCCTGTGGTCCCTTTATTAGATTCCCCTCTCGATATCTCGCAAGATATAGAACAAACAGTGCAAGAAGCTCATCAACTGGAGTACTCTCCGCAAACGGATCCAGTTGGCCAGGAAAAAAAGAAAAAGAAAAAACTAATTTGCTGCTTCGAATGAACGGGCACACAAGTCCTTTCTGTTGCCAAGGCAACTTGTTCCTCCGACTCCTCCATCTCACCAGCAGGAGGACATGGGTGTTGACGGATTTTATTTCATGTTGATCATCACTTCTCATCCACTGAGATAATTGTGACTGGAAACATTTGTTCGTTCTCAATGTAGAATCGTCTGGCACTCAAAGAACTAACCAAGTCGCTCTGGGTTTGTTAAGAAGCTGGAGGACTCAGATACTGTGCTTATAAGTCATTCCAGTTTACATACACACACACTGGCCACTTTATTAGGTACAGGTAGGACCACTATTGCCTTCAGATTTTGGTCCATATTGACATGATGGTCCAGACTGGTCAGGTGCACATCCATGATGCCAATCTCCCATTCCACCATATCCCAAAGGTGCTCTACTGGATGGAGAAGATCTTGTGACTGTGGAGGCCATGTGAGTACAATGAACTCATTGCCATGGTCAAGAAATCAGATTGAGATGATTTGAGCCTTGTTGCTTCCTGCTGGAAGCAGCTATCAGAAGATGGGTACACTGTGGTCCTAAACAACATAGTCAGCAACAATACTCAGGTAGGCTGTGCTGTTTAAACAATGCTCAGTTGGTGTTAAAGGACCCAAGTGTGCCAAGAAAACTTAATTGCAGGCAGGATGGATTCATGGTTTCATGTTGCTTACACTAAATTCTGACCCCACCATCCGACTGTCTTAGCAGAAATCTAGACTCCTCAGACCAGGCATTGTTTTCCCGATGTTCTATTGTCCAGCTTCGGTGAGCCTGTGTGAACTGTAGCCTCAGTTGCCGTTCTTAGCTGACAGAAATGGCACCTCGTGTGGTCACCCGTTGCTGTAGCCCACCTGCTTCAAGGTTTGATGTGTTGTGGGTTCAGAGAGGCTCTTCTGCAGACCACGGTTGTAACAAGTGGTCATTTAAGCTACTGTTGCCTTTCTGTCAGCTTGAATTAGTCTGGCCATTCTCCTCCAAACCTCTGGCATCAACAAGGCATTTTTGCCCAGAGAACCTCCCCCACTAGATATGTTCTCTTTTATGGACCACCTCTGTAAACCCTGGAGATGGTTGTGTGTGACAGTCCCAGTAGATCAGTATAAAGATCTGAAATAGTCCAACCAGTCTAGCACCAACAACCACACTACAAATCAAAGATCAGAGTGACTTAAATCACCTTTCCTCCCGAGTCTGATGCTCAGTCTGAACTTTAGCAGCAATTTCACGTTTTAGATATGACACATGAATCCATCTGTCGCAGAACCAGAGCTTTCTTATTGCCTCTTGCTGTAGTTCATGTCTGTTTAATTAGCGCTTGCATGGATCATTTCCAACCTCTATTTAGCAGTCATTCAAAATGCCTGCCTGCTATCTGTCAGGGAAATAAGTAACCACTAGTTAAACTGACAGTCATGCTGTCTGACTGTGATGCTGTCCTTTTTGTATTTGTGGGCAGATTATCATATCGGACTAGCGAGATTTCTAAACATTAGCCTGCAGTTTATTTATGAACCCAGTGATTAGGAAACACACTACATCATGGCTGTACACAGCAGCAGTGGTCAAGATGTGGAGTGCTCTCATCGTTGCAGACCTCATTTGGATCGAGTCCACAGCCTCCAAGCTCCATTAAAAAGAGCCTCAGCTTGGGCAGTCTGAAAATCAATCACTGTGACACAAAGGTCCTATTTCCCTGCTCATAGTCCTCTACTCAACATGATTTTCAGCCCCCATTCTCTATTGTCTGTGTAAATGAACCCAGGACTGTAATCTTTAATCTGTGTCAGGGAAACTGTCGCTACAAAAGCATATTTTTGTTGCTGGGATTGCAGTCAGGTTAAGAAAAGTAATTGTTTCAGTATCTATCAGGGTACGCTTTATACCTTCTACTTTATTGTAAACACATAGCTTACGCTACTAACAAAACCACCTTATCACAAACACCCTCTGTCTGTTTCCTCCCACTGGCCTCTTTATCTGAAACAGCTACCTTCTGCATCCACTCACTGGCCACTTTATCTGAAACACCAACCTTCTGCATCCACCCGTTGGCCACTTTATTAGAAACAGCTACCTTCTGCATCCACCCATTGGCCACTTTATTAGAAACACCTACTTTCCGCATTCACTCACTGGCCACTTTATTTAAAACAGCTACCTTCTGCATCCACCCATTAGGCACTTTATTAGAAACAGCTACCTTCTGCATCCATGCATTGGCCACTTCATTAGAAACATCAACCTTCTGCATTCATTCAATGGCCACTTTATTAGAAACACCTGCTTCTGCTTCTACTCACTGGCCACTTTATTAGAAACACCTACTTCTACTTCCACTCACTGACCACTTTACAGGATACACCTACCTTCTACTTCCACCCATTGGTCACTTTATTAGAAACAGCTACCTTCTGCATCCACCCATTGGCCACTTTATTAGAAACAGCTACCTTCTGCATCCACCCATTGGCCACTTTATTAGAAACAGCTACCTTCTGCATCCACCCATTGGCCACTTTATTAGAAACAGCTACCTTCTGCATCCACCCATTGGCCACTTTATTAGAAACAGCTACCTTCTGCATCCACCCATTGGCCACTTTATTAGAAACAGCTACCTTCTGCATCCACCCATTGGCCACTTTATTAGAAACAGCTACCTTCTGCATCCACCCATTGGCCACTTTATTAGAAACAGCTACCTTCTGCATCCACCCATTGGCCACTTTATTAGAAACAGCTACCTTCTGCATCCACCCATTGGCCACTGTATTAGAAACACCTACCTTCCGCATTCACTCACTGGCCTCTTTATCTGAAACACCCACCTTACATCACACCTCGCTTACGTCACGTGTGCAGCCGAGTGTGAAACTTCGTTTGTCAAACCTACCCACCAAGTTTCAGAAACTGAAACAAGGTGCATATGCAAAGTTGGTGTTTATGATAAAGTGGCCACCATACATCATCCATCTCTTCTATTCATCCTTCATGTCTATATCTGCCTATACACGAGTCAAACATATTGCAGTGTTCTGTAATGGAGCCTGATGGAGCCTGACCACCATCACCATCACGTTTTCTCATTACCGTGAGGGATTATGGAGCAGAATGAGGTGGCACAGGGTGCTTCTAGAGGCACATTTGTTCCCCCGCCACACACGCTCAACTCCTCCTCACGCAGATCAGCGAAGCTGGCCAAATGATCCAGGGGGCTTTTCAGCCGTGACCTCCCGATGTTCTGGGGTCATGTTACACAGCATCGAGCTGGCTTCCCCCTCCAGTGAGTGCTTAGAGGATGCAAGCTTCATCAAGGTGGATGATGAGAGCTCTGCCCGTGGCGGGCTCAGTGGAAGATTGATGCAGCTCTCACGGCTCTAAGACTATAGGCTATTAATAATTCTCCCTGGTAGCCGCGGTGGCAATCACTCTGATTGGAATGGATTGGATTGGCCATCTGCATGGTCGGCATGGTTACCTGGATGGAACACCAGCAGGCAGTTTTGCGTGGCAGCTATCCAGACAGTTCACAACTACTAAATGCCACAGCAGTGGCTGGTATTTGATTTCAGCAAAGGAGATGGACCTTTTATCCTCGAAGCAAGAACTGAAGGAGTCCAACCTCTATCTGCATCTGTGTAGCGGATCTGTGTAGTGGACACTAGATTACCACAACCAATCACTTCTACACACATAAAAACATTTATTTGAAATATAAGCTCACCGGACGAAAAATTAGTCAGTGAGTGACAGAAACGTACCTAATAGCATGTAATACATCCTCGAGCACCAATAACAGCTGTGACTGGATTTGGGATGGACTGGACAAGTTTCTGGATGTAGGCTACATCAATGTTCAGACATCAAAGAATTGCACAGTTTGGCCAGATTTCATGGATGCCTTCCCTAGTACAATTCTGAGATGAATTTCCTGTAGACCCGTATGACTTCCATACACCCGCAAATTCAGCTACTTCCTTCACAGTATGTCCTTTGGCACACCCAAATGCAATCACTCCTTTTAGCCAATGATAAACATCTGCTTTGGACCCATTTTCCACACATGGAATGAGACATTCACTGCAGTGTATGAATCCCGTCACACACCCCACAGGTATTTATAGGCCCGTCATCCTCATGCAGCGCCATCTGCAGGTGCCTGAAGTTACTACCACCTTAAACACACAAGATGACTCATTTTTTATCCGGTGAGTTTATACATGGCTTAACTGTGAGCTACTGGTTAACTAAAGCAGCTAGCTCATTTAATAGGCACATCTAATAAAACATGTGTAACAGGTTTAAAGGTTAATAAACAGCCAAAATTTTATTCTAAAACAACAACAAAGAAAGCGTAGTACTGGATTAGGTGGGATTAGCCAGCTGTTCGGAACTCTGCAGTGAGGGATGCAACAGAAAGCACTGCATGCCTCTGCACTCAGCAACCCTGCTCTGTATGTTTGGTCTCCCGCTTCATGACTGAGCTGTTGTTGCTCCTAGATGCTTCCATTTCACAATAATAGGACTTGCAGTTGACTGACAGATCTAGCAAGGCAGAAATTCCACAAACTGACATACTGAGTACTCCAGTATGACGCATTCTATTATCAGTGTTTATCTATGGAGGTGGCAAGGCTACATGCTTGATCTCATACACCTGTTGGCAGGATGTTGGCAATTCAGGATGGCAGTTTATATGGAGGCTGTATTTAAAATGGCACACTACTATACTGCACACTGCATACTACAGTAGTATGTACTGCATACTGCAAACTGCCTGTATGCCTGTATATCCCTGTGTGTAGTATGCAGTACAGTAACAAATTCTGACATACAATGCAGCATACTAATACAGTCACATGACCAGTTTCCTCACATTTACCTCATAGCCGTTATTACTGTATCCACTGTTTAGAGCTAGCTGCTGCTAATGCTGCTCAGTTCACTTGAAATATGTTTGGCCTAGCTGTTAGCTACCCTCGGCTATTTCACTCTGAAACTGAACCTCTAAAGCAAGTTCATCTTTTATTAATCTTCAGACCTGTATATTTTTACTTTCTGAGGCTCATTCTGATGAAAACATACCCCACTACAATCACTACACCCACGTTTATACTCGGAGTTGGTGGCATTTTGCTCCCCAGTGTTACCTGCCGCCATTTTCAGAGGCAGTGGTGCATGATGCAGTATACCATGAAGATAGCGCCCCTGTACACTAGAAACTCTGACTGGAGTAGTACACCATCTGGGTATCTTCAGTGCACTACAGATTTTCAGTTTGGTCACAAACTGCATACTGCATACTACTTTTAGGTAAATTTAGTATGTGTGTAGTATGTATTATGCCATTTGGAATGCATTTTTCAAGACCAAAATCGCCTACCGACTGGCTACACAGTACACGAAAGCAGTAGACAATAATGGCTAGTTTGTTTAAATACACAGTGTTGCAAATTCCCAGGATGACGTACTGAATCAGGAGACATTTTCAAGTATGTGACTTACTGAAGCACACTGTGCTATCCCAAAAATGAAAAATATTCAGATTATGTACAACAACAAGTAACGCTATGAGTCACTTTGTGGAGAACATCGAGCCCAAGGATTGAATGGGAGTTTTATGGTGATGGTGTGATGCCTTACGTCAAAGGACGTTGATAAGATGGTGGACGTAGTGTGTACAGGGTTGTGTGGACGCAACGTCCTGAACACTGAAAGAGTATGACTTCTGTACCGATCAAGCAGTGCACACTGGGTCCGATCTACTGCGTACTGTCTTAAGTTGGCAATTTCAGATGTAGGTATAGTTTTGGCCATGTATAGACCTTTTTGACCAAAAGAACTGCTGGCTCTATTCAGGCTTCATAGAACCTTGGTCCTGCCCAGGTAACCAGGCTGCATTTGCACCAGTTTTTACTGGAACCATAAAAACTGTTATTACTATGTGCTGGTATTCCAGATGTTTGTTTATATCCGGAAAGCATGCATGGATCAATTACTGGGGACCACTGGGTGTCGCCATTGTTGTCTTCTTTTTCCTCAACTGATACGCCCACGGATGTCATCATGGCTTGTGCTGAAGAACCTACTATTCTTTGGTTTCAGCTGGGAACAAACTGTTCAGGGTCATACTTCATTCATTTTTGTTAAAACACGCCAAATGGTTCAAAAATAGGTGTGCAAACCAGAATGGAACCCGTTCTACGTTGATGGAAAATGGCTAATGGTGTATTTGTGCAATGTATGCTGGGTACTGTAGTAAGAGAACAGAGATGGACAAAAATCCAAAAAGGCTGAGGGATGCAGTACTATGCTAGAGAATACTGTATAGCACCATAAATATCAGCCTAATCAATTTCAGGACAGAATAGCCCTTTAACACTCATGCTAACTGGCGTATTCCTTTTAAAGGATAACCAAATGGAGGTTGTTGAGTATTCACCAGCACATCCAGCTGACAGCACTGGTGTCCCTGCATGATTTCACTTTAATAAGGTGAATGACATATTCATGCATATTCATGTAAAGTACAGCTCTCATGCATATGAAACAACTTCTTATTTTAGCTAAACTGTCACAACGAAGAGTGTCACTTTGGGCGGAGGTGGATTTTGAATATTTGCATTAATTCTGATTCTCATTATTTCTGCAGTTCTTATGCTGCTGTAAATGTTTTGTTTCAGCCTAAACCATGCAAGAAACTATCTAAGGACCATCTGTAACTACACTCATCCTCAAAACAATAGTCTCAGAAGTAGTTGAAGGAACTATTCAGAAGGAATCAACCGACAGGAATGAAACTTGGTAGGTAGGTTTGACATTGTGAGCCAGGCGACTGATTCAAGTTTCACGGTCGGCCATGCATGTGACGTAAGCAATGACAGGCTTTATTACTGTACCTGACTGACCCAACAGCCATAATTGTGGACATTCAGCAAGCAGTGATGCCCTCCATGAGTCATCCTGTTAGTGCCAGCACCATTGGCAGACGGCAGCACCACGCAGGACTACATGCGCGCAGACCGTCAGCAGACCGTCAGTGTCGCTAAAGACTGCAGTGGTGTTGTGCCAGACTGTCTTGCAGTGGGTCATCTTCAGTGATGAGTCCCACTTTTGCCTTGTGGAGATGACCAACAACTCTGCGTGTGGAAGGACCATGGTCAGTGCCAAGATGAACAATTTATTCTTGCATGTCACACGTATAGAAGGCCTGGTGTCACTCCACCCCCAACCCTACCACAAAATCTGCCAGAACTGTATGAGAATATTCAAGCTGCATGGAATGGGTTATCACAGGACACCATTAGGAACCTCTACAACTCCATGCTGAGATGCTACTTCTGTATGTGTAGCTCATTAAATATTGCCCATATCAGTCTAAATTTATCATCATTTATTGTTCCTGGTAACCTTTATCTTACTTCCCAATAGCACTGCAATCCCACACTTCCTTCTGGGTGCAACTATGCTTTTGGTGACGAGTGAATAATAGACCTCTCTAAGGCAATAGCATTTGCTGCATGGATCTGGGTGAAATTTCAGACTCTACTTTGTCCCCAGTGTATGCATATGGAATCTAGAGCAAAGGGATTCGGGAAGGCACAGGTTAGGCCGAAGCAGAAACCAGGCCAGGATGAATAAGTAATGGCAGCTGCATGCTGTTACGACAGAAGAATGTAGGTTAAGAAGCATGTTAGTGCCCTGTTCTGAAAGTAGGTAGCATAGTTTCTTACTTGTAATCAGAATTAGTAGGGATTACAGAACTTAGAAGGGTGTGAAGCCTGAATTCTTTACTCATGGGAACGTGGTCAAAGTGCCATGGGGAAGACTCTGAGAAGGGCTTTCTTACTTGTATTTAATGATCTATCACATGTTCAGGCTGTGGCGCCACCAACAGCAGCCGTTTTGTGGCAAACACTGTAGTAGTTTACTGAAAGGAACATTTTTAGCATGAACAGTGTGTCAAGAAGGGCATTGAAATGATAGAAACGATCCTTTGTGGTTCTTTCTGACTCAGAAGCAACTGCTTAAGAAGGTTCTTCGAATATGCTGTGGCCTGATCTACCAGATGTTCAGCAGAAACAGGTATTCACAAGGATGGCAATAATTTAAAGGCCCGTATGCTATGTTTTCTTATATTTTAAGGTGCACTTTTTACTTGACCATTTTATAACCTTGCTTTATCTATTAGAATTAAACAGGCCATTTTTGTTCCTGTGCCTTTAAGACTAATATGCTGTATGTAAATAAGCTCTGACTGTTTTTCTTGTATTGTGCCTGTCAGGGGGGACAAGACGAGGAGGCAGGGTGCAAGTGTAAGGCTTTACTAAAGAACCAATAAGATAAAACAAACACAAAAAAAACACTAGGAAAAACAAGAAACTAAACACTACTAAGACCAAAAAACAGGGATACACAATAACCAACACGGAGACAAAACACCAAGCCAGAACAAAGGGAACAACAGGGAGTATAAATGAACAAGGACTAACGATGGAGCACCTGGGAAGGGACAGAGCTACAAACTAAGGACAGGTGAGGGGCCTGAAAAGAGGGCGGAGACAGGAGGAGCAATAACCAAAACAAACAGAAGCACATGAGACAGGACAACAAAAGGCACATGGAAGTGACAAGAGGAAAAGAGACAGAAACAAAAACCAGAGAAAACGGTGACAAACAGGGGCAAGGCAAGACATCACGTGACAGTGCCTCAGTCTGGACACTTCTTATACACTTCAGTGTGTATTGGGTGAGGTGGAACTAACAAACAAACACATAATCTAAAAACCCAGGATTTAAACTATTTAAACCCAAGATATTATTTGACATAGCAATTAGCTAAATACATCCACCAGCCACGTCATGTACTGACCATATAGGAGCACCTTGTAGTCTACAGTTACAGACTGATCTGTTTCTCTGTATACTTTATTACCATGTTCTTCAATGGTCAGGACCCCCACATGACCACGACACAGCAGGTGTTATGTGGGTGGTGGATCATTCTCAGCACCTCAGTGACACAGACCTGGTGGTGGTGTGTTAGTGTGTGTTGTCCTGGTGTGAGTAGGTCAAACACAGCAGTGCTGCTGGACACCTCAGTGTCAATGCAAGACAGAGAATCATCCACCAACCAAAACTATCCAGCCAACAATGTCCTGTGGGCAGCGTCCTGTGAGCACTGATTATGGACTAGAGGATGACCAACACAAACTGTGCAGCTGCAGATGACCTATCGTCTCTGACTTTGCATCTACACGGTGGACCAGCAAAGTAGGAGTGTCTAATAGAGTGGACAGTGAGTGGACACAGTGTTTAAACACTCCAGCAGCACTGCTATGTCTGAACCAGTCACACCAGCACAACACACACTAACACACCACCACCAAGTCAGTGTCGCTGCAGTGGTGAGGATGATCCACAACCCACATAATACCTGCTATCACTGATATGCACTATTAATACATTGTTGCTGCCTTACAACACCTTGTGAAGTTCACACTCTTAGCTATGTTGAAACTACATGACGTTGCTTGTTAACTGTAGCTCCTCTTCTCTTTAGCCCTACTTTGAGTTTCATCAACTAAGAAACCAGCAACTATTCTATTTCTCAAACTTGTTCTTTATTCATATAAACTTCCGCATGAGCCAGTTTTCTCAGGAGTGCTTGGCCCCCATGGCGTGCAGGTGACTGTCCCACCCAGTTCTCCACTGGGGAATTCTGCATGAGATTTACATTCCCTGCATGATTCCGATGTGCTAGATTGAATTTGGAATTGGTGTCTGATCCGGGTCCTCTCGAGGGCCGCCTGTGCCATTTGTTTTTTGCCATTCGGAGAGACGGCACTGCTGCTCTGCGCGAGATGCGAAGAGTAGAGAAAGACAATCAGCACCCAGCCTGTTGAAAACCAGCCCCAAACAGAGAAGCGAATTAGATGACCTGACTGTGTCTCATCTTCATGTGAGGTATGTTTTGTGCTCTGCGGGTTCCCTTCGCGCCTAGGGGTAAACGAGAGGCATGTTGAGAAACAGGGTTATTATGAAAAATAGAGGAAACAGGAGCTCTTGGAGTAGTGATGCACTGGGGAGTCTTGTCATACGCACTTAATTTTTTAAATAAATAAAGAACATGATAGAAAAGAAATGGCAAAATACTGTTAATTCTCACATGAAATGTTCTTTTTTAAATCTGTGGTCTGCTGCTCAGTGGAAAGAGGGTGCGCGCTCATGTCTGTAAGCATGTGTGAAATTATTTGTTCCCCGGAACGCACAGCTGTCTCGAACATCAGATGGAGGGAGGTCTGCTTTCTCAGTTGCATATACTGTACCATTCAGACCTATGGATGGATGGATGTCTGGACCGAAGACTGGAAAATGGATAAAAGGACAGATTGATGAGATGGATGACTGGTCGGATGAATGGATGGACAGATAAATAAATAGTTGGATAGGTGGAAGACGAGTGAATAGACCAATTGATGAAAGATTAGACAGATGAAAGATCAGGTGGATGGATATACGGACAAATGAATAGATGGATGGGTGGATTGATGAATAGACAGACAGACGGATGCTTGGATGGGTGGATGGACAGGTGGGTGTACTGACAGATGGATGCCTGGACACAGGAATGGTTGGATGGGTGAATTAATAGATTAATGAGTGGTTGGATGGGGAGGTGGACGGACCAATGGATGAATGCTTAGACAAATGACTGGTGAATGGATGAATATACAGATGGATGGACAGGCAGACAGATGAATGGTTGGATGAGTGGATGGACAGGTGGATGAATGCTTAGACAAATGAATGACGAATGGAGAGAGGTGAATGATGGGTGGATGGACAGACGGTTGACCGGTTGGATAAGTGGATGGACAATTGGACGGATGAATTGATGAATGCTTAGACAGACGAATGGCGAATGGATAAATGTATGTATAAAAAAATGAACGGACAGATAGACAAAAGTTTGAATGGGTGCACGGATGGTTATACTGATGGATGAATGCTTAAACAGATGAATGGCAACTGGGGAAATTGACAAATGAATAGATGGATGGATAGACGCATAGATGGATGCTTAGATGGGTGGATGGACAGTTAGACAGACTGATGGACGAATGCCTGGACACAGGAATGGTTTGGACGGGTGGTCAGACAGAAAAAATTTGGGTGGGTGGATGGACAGGTGGACAGACCAATGGATGAATGCCTGGGCATATGAATGGTTGATGGATAAATGCACAGATGGAAGGACGTACGGGCAGATGGATGAATAGCTGGATGGGTGGATGGACAGGTAGACTGATGGATGAATGCAGAGCAGATGAATGGTTGGATGGACAGACAGATGAGTGACTGGATGGACAAATGGATGAACAACTGGACAGACAAATGGATAGACAGATAGAAGGACAAATGGATAAGTGTGGAGTTACAAAGTGGGGAGGCTCTAAAAGTGCCCCATTGGCTGGTTGGCTATGCTAATAAAAGGCTTGACATTTCATGGTCCACTTTATCAAATCCAGCAGGCTCTTTCTGGTACCGTACGAAGCTGATGCAGGGACTGAGATGGCCCTTTGTGAATGTCATGTTGCTGAAAATAGCTCTAAATGTGATTAGGGCCGCGGTTTCATGAAATAATCTAGCCCATGTTAGTCATATTAGAAACAAAGGATAGTATCGAGGTGGGTCATCAGGGATGGTCCACAAAGCAGCTTGGAGAATAAGGGCTGTTTCTGAACCTGTTTTGCTTCTTAAGTATCCCGGATCAATATTAGCGCAGGACTACCCAAGCCTACTGTGTGTCAGCAGGACAGGTCCAGGCTGAGGCGGTGTTAAAATGCCCTCGATGGAGGCCGTGAGACGGGCCACTAGAGGGCATTAATTCCCTCTCAGCTCACAGGGCTTGTAATACTTACTGACTGATCTGAGTTCCCTTGTCCATACACAGAACTGACCCATTATGAGGTGAGCAGTTAAACTGACCCTGAATCCGTCGTTTAGAGGCCACAGAGCATATGTTAGGCATTTGAACATCGATGTAAAGAAATGGGATTAGGTCCATGCAGTCATGGACAAGACTTGATGGACGTGTAATTACATTCAGCCTTGGATGCATTAAAGTTTAATCACCGTCTTTGTCCCATTGCATGGCTTCCGTCTTGCACGTCCATATGAAGTTTTGAAACCAGGTCAAGGGCTTTTTGCTGGAGTGAAGGTTAGTTTGATCCGTTTCAGCGAATGACTGCATCTAATCTTTCCAGCATGTTCTGATTCAGACATGAAGAAGGCAAGTAATATTCCGAGTGAAGATTTCAGCCTGCTCATCTTTGTGTGGATTCAGTTCTGTTGTCCTCGGTTAATCTCTTTCCCAGTTTCTTTCCCCATCTTGTGCTCCTCCTTCTCTTTATCCTTTGACATTCCTTCACCTTCCCTCTCTCTTTTCTCCCTTCTTGTGTTTCCACTTCTCCCTCCTGTGTGCTACACTGCAGACGGGGGTCTCTCTCTGCTTCAGGCTGGTCTAGAAATAGCTGCACCCGAGCGCCAGGAGCTAGAGCAGTGCAGTGTTTCAGTGTCCCTGACAAGTGATAATTCCGAATCAGGCTTTTTGGTTAAATATATACTCATTATCAGATGAATAGCTGCACCCAGATAGAATCAAATGACAGCAATGAAACTTGGTGGCTAGGTTTGACATTGTGAGACATGAGAATGTTTCACGCTTGGCTGCACATGTGACGTACTCAAGGATGGACCTTATCCCTGTACCTGACTGACCCAACAGCCATGATTGCAGACATTCAGCGAGCAGTGGTGCCCTCCATGAGTCATCCAGCTAGTGCCAGCATTGTCCTGTGTTGTGCAGTTGGCAAACCACTGCATGACACAAGACTACATGCAATTCATGTGCTGGTAGAGATGACCAATGAATCTGTGTGTGGAGGCACTGTGGTCAGCGCCAAGATGAATGGTCCAGAAGGTGTGGAGTCAGTCCACCTCCAACCCTACCGCACAACCTGCAGGAACTGTGTGAGAATCCCATTCAAGGTGCATGGGATGGATTATCACAGGACACCGTCAGGAACCTCTACAACTAGCAAACATGACAGCCCATATCAGTTTAAATCATCTTATCATCATTTATTGTTCCTGGTAACCTTTATCCTCCTTCCCAATAGCACTGCAATCCAACACTTCCTTCTGGGTGTAGCTACTCTTTTGATGATGAGCGTATGTTTGCACTTACAAGGAATTGACCTAGGAATCTGTACTTCTCCTACAAGTAGGTCTTTCATAGGTACTATTGCAAGATTGAACAAGCTTTACAAGACTTTCCCTAATGTTGGCCCTTGTTGGCAGTGCAGGCAGATGTACTGGGGGCCGTAGGGCCAGCTATCATGGTGAACAGAATATATGGATACAAAAGATAAAGCAGGCAGTCTGCTGGCTGGTTAGGCCACATGCTGGTAAAGCTCCCCTGAATTGTGGAGATCTGCGTAAGCATTGTAGGCAGTACAAGCTGAAAAAACATGTTCAGTTTGCATTATTTCAGCCAAACGCTAAGAAAGGTTTTTGAGGTATTTGTCAGATTATACGAGTGATTTCAACTGTAACAGTATTTTGGCCTTAAGTTGTTCTCAGCAACATTGATGGGTTATATTTGGATGGAAATGTGTAAGGTGTACAAAAAGGAGCTAGATTTTTATCTTCTTAGTCTCTGTTTGCGCTGGATTAGTTTAGCAGTTCATTATCATCGTCATCATCCATCAAGCCTATCCCAGCTCTCATTGGGCAGAAGGCATTTATTGGGGGGAAGGCAGTTAACACTCCACCTCAAGAGACGACGACCAATCTAGGGCCTGAGCATTTGCCAGTAGTGCTGGCCGGTAGAAACTACCCTTAATCTTTTCAGAATCGGAATGCTTCTCAAGATGGTGGGAGGGATTCTCCTAAGGGGGCATGCATGGGAAAAGTCTGGGGTGTGCCTTGCTTTTCTGGAATCCCAGTGTTCTGCAGTTCAACTGAATTATTGAAAAAGAACGGCTTCAAAAGAAGTGATCCGCTGGTCGTCACTGCCCCTAACAGATTCATGTGAACACTAGCTTTGAGATGAGTAATGAAAGCAGGCGTAGGAGTCCAGGATTAGAAGCATGTCATTGTAGTGATAGTCAGTTGTATCGGAGGCGTGTAAACGCTGCATGTGTGATATGAACGTGAGTGTGTAATAATGGGGCGATCACAGTTGACTGCAGCATATGGTGCTAGTGTATCTACACATGTCTTAGCCATGATGCTTCATGGGCGTGGACTGGGCTCATGGGTTTCCCTGCAGAGCCGTGCCGAGGAAAAAGAGTGCGTGAGAGAAAGAGAGGAAGAGTGTGTGTGCATTTGCAAGTGGAGGTTTCTGCAGAGGAGGAGAGGACCGCCTCATGCATCTTTAAAGAGATGCTGCAGGCTCGGCTTTCTCACGCCACACGACAGAGTGTAGGAGGGAGAGAGAGAGAGAGAGAGAGAGAGAAAGGTGGATAAGGGAAGAGAAAAAGAATCATCAAAGATCTGCTGTTTGTCCCTCTCTCTCTCTCTCTCTCTCTCTCTCTCTGTCATTCTTTCTTTATAGCTTTTTAAACCTCGTTATCTTAGTCTCTTCCTCTCTCTATAAAGGTATGGATTTATTTATCTCACCTTTTCTCTCTCTCTCTATCTACATGCTCTTCTATTCACGCCTTTATCTGTTTCTCTCTCTCTCTCTCTCTCTCTCTTTCTCTCTCTCTCTTTGTTGCTTTCTGTCTTTATGTGTATTTATATAATTATCTCTCTTATTCTCTCTCTCTCTCTCTGTCTTTCTCTCTCTCTCTTTCTCTCTCTCTCTCTTTGTTGCTTTCTGTCTTTATTCATGTGTATTTATGTAATTATCTGTCTCTCATTCTCTCTCTCTTTCTCTCTCTCTCGCTCTCTCTCCATTTGAATCCATCTTTCTTTCTTTCTTTCGTTCTTTCTTTATCTCTCTCTCTCTCTCTTTCTCTCTCTCCCTCTCTCTCTCTCACTCTGAGGGTATTCCCCCGATCTTTGCGTCCTCCCCCGAGCTTCGTGATCACCCTGCCCGTATCATCAGGCTAATTATTTGCTTTCAGGCATCGAAGACACAAGCATCTGCCTCTCCTTCTGTTGACCTCTCCACTCCTCCTCCTCCACCACCTCCTCCTCTCCTCCGCTCATCATCCTCCTCTCCACTCCTGTCTCCTTCCCACTCCTCTCTGATGCATCTGCTACAGAATACAGAACAGCTAAATCAGCTTCATAAAAGAAGAGAGAAAGAAAGACAGAGACAGGAGGAGGTGGAGGAATGGAGTCAGTAAGTGAAGACTTCATAGATGTACTGTATCATTACAGTAAGAGGATGCGAGAATCCTTAAGGAGAGAGAAATGGCTGTTGAGAGAGAAACGAGAGAGTCAGTTTCCTCCGCACACTGAGAATACAAGCAACATCACCAGCGTCACACAATAAACCTCAGCCTCAAGCACATGGCAGGTTATGGTTAAGAAATAGATTTACATCACTAAATCTCTCTGCTTATCATGTGTTTCATTTATTTATTCATTCATTCATTCATTCATTCATTCATTCATTCATTCATTCGTTCGTTCAT
>CM067487.1:15461153-15499893 GCA_034552555.1 Semaprochilodus insignis | reverse complement strand
GTCAGGGTACAGTGTGCACTTTGTTTTGAGCTTGTTTTGACCTGTTGGACAGAGCTTAGTTCTAGCTAATGGAAACTGTTCTCCTTCAGTGTTTTTTGTACTTATGATCATTTGAATAGACATCAGTGTCAGACTAATTAATGACCTTCTATTAAAAGATTGGTGCACCGAGAGACACTAGAGTCTCTTCACCTAAAATGAGTTGATTAAGAGTCTTGTTCCAGAAATGATAATAAGACATTAGAGCCATAATAAATCATGCTACTTTGACTTTCCAAACTTAAGTACATTTGAAGGTAAATACGTTAGTACTTTTACTCCAGTGGAGGTCTAAAGGGAGGAACTTCTACTGACACTGGAGGAATATTTTACCTTGGGGATCTCTACTTTAACTCAACTACATGCTTTGCGTACTTCATCCACCACTGTTGCTACCTTCAATGGCAGTAAAATGTTTGGTTTATGTCATGATGTTACCCCCTCTGGGGAGACTTTTCCTGGCTCTGCCAGCAACACACAACAAGGCTGCTTGAGATTCTCTAGTCCTTCATCAGTGGTCACAGGACACTGTTGGCTGGATAGTTTTGGTTGGGGGATGATTCTCAGTCCAGCAGTGACACTGAGGTATCCAGCAGCACTGCTGTGTCTGATTCACTCACACCAGCACAACACACGCTAACACACCACCACCATGTCAGTGTCACTGCAGTGCTCAGAATGATCCGCCACCCACATAATAAAATCTGTGCTGGTCCTGTGGGGGTCCTGACCACTGAAAAACAGGGTATGCAGTATAGATACAAGCAGGTGTACCTAGTCAGTTTAGACACATTTATACATTGTATATACACTGATAGTTAGCTCGGTTTATTTTGTTACATGTACTCTGTGTAAGATTTGAAGACCTCTCTGGTGGAAATGTGTAATACTGTACCATGTGGAGGAATAGATCTGATGATTGCATGAAAGAGATCTGATGTGTGCTGAAAGAGTATTCAAAGAAATTTGATGAACAAGATATGTAATGAGGATGTAAGTGATTTATCTACTGAACTGAACCTTCTTGATGGTGTGATGTTAATATGTAAAGATGTGTATGGCATGGTTTGAAAAACTCCAACCCGTTGCCCCTGTCTTTATTATTTTGTATAGTATACATTACTATTTTGGGCTTGTTTTTATTTTAGCATGTTTTTTTTTATTATTTCCTTCTGACTCAGCCAATATCAACTTTAAACTCTAGACTAAGCCAACTTTTACTGTTTTATACTGTGTTACATATAGTTACTCTTATGCACACAATGCGTGTTTGCAGAGCTGTGCAGATGTTAAACTCTGCAATGTTTATTATTCGGTAATAATCAGTGTATGACGGTTTTATATGTCTACTCAGATCTGCATGTATAAATATATATGGAGCTTAAAAGCTGACATAAGTATTTGAATCAGAATTTTGTATATTTGAATTATATTTATGAGACATTTAAATAAAAAGTACAAAATGTTGTACTTTTGAAAATGTGTTTTTCAACAGCAAATTTCACCACACAAAAAAGCAAGGAATAAAATTCACATTTTTGAATTATGCCAGTAAAAAGTTTATAAAATGTCTCATAAATATAATTCAAATAATTTTATATATAAAATACAGATTCAAATACTTATGTCAGCTCCATAAATATCTATACAGATATGAGTAGACGTGTTAAAACTATGATATACTGAATATTAGTATAGTATATTACAATAAAGATGGCTCCGTCTGTTATGTGAGCTTATGTAAGCTCAATAGATATTCTTATTAACTCTTTTCTATCTTTATTTTTCTTATTTTTTCATTTTATTATTTATTATTTAGTAATATATAATTATATATATATATATATAAAACCAAGACTTCATATGTGAAACAAAATTGGTGGAGTAAAGTGGTTCTGATTGAACTTTAAGTTGTGGGTCAACTGGAACAACAATGTATCATTATTAACCATTAACAGCAATTTCAATGTTTTAAATAGCTTCTCAAGTCAGAATTGTGGGCTTTTGCGTTTACATAATTATGTAATAAAAAAATAATAATAAAAAAAAACTGTAAGAATTGAAAGGTCAGAGATTTACAACCATGTGTGGGTTTGTATCAGTGTGTTGTGATGCGTTTTGTGTGTGTGTGTGTTATACTTGCCTGTAGTCATAGTTTAAAGGCTGCTGTAACCTGATGCTTACCCCCCTCTCTCTATGAAGGGTCTGATGAATAAATGAACAGGGGATGAATAATTGACAGGGCCAGGTAGGAAGTTTGTGGGTCAGAGGGATGACATAGCAAATGTAGCCAAGAGGTCAAAGGTCAGCACATGCCTCCTGACAGGCTTTTCAGGTCAGTATGGGCTCAGGATTATATATCTACCCTTCTGTATGATCTGTAAACACATGTGTTTTGTTAGAGCCTCTTATCATACAAAATGTTGTTTGTATTTGTGTTTGATTTCATCTGTTATGTTTACAGTAAACATCACGTACAACAGAATAGCAAACAAAAGACAATAGGAATAAGTTATTATCATACACTGCATATACTTTTATATGCACAATACAGAAGCACAATATTTCCATACTGCATGACTGTCTGTATTTAAAAACCTACAACTGCAAATGACATTCTTTCTGAACCCTGATTTTAGTTCTGGTCCTTTTGTTTTTTTAGCCGTTAATGTACTTTTGGGGCATTTCAGGTTATAGCCGTTTCTTAGAAACCACTTTCCAATTCCATTCACTGGCCAATTTATTGGAAACATGAACCTTCTACCTCCATTTACTGGCCACTTTATTAGAAACACCTACCTTTTACCTCCACTCACAGGCCACTTTATTAGAAACACCTACCTTGCATTTCCACTTTACTGGTCATTTTGTACTTGCACTTGCTCACTGGGGGCTCGGACACCAGATTCTTTGTAAAGCTGCTTTGTGACAACATCTGTTGTAAAAAGCACTATATAAATAAATGTTGACTTGACTTGACTACTTCCATTCACTGGCCATTTCATTTTAGTAGAAACTCCCACCCTTTCATTTTACTCTCTAGAATTGGGACCATATAGATCCAGTTCGTAGCTATACAATAACAGACTGTAACCCATCTGTCATAGGCAATTTGTCATCTGCTGTCGACCCCATTCCTCAGTTTCTGGTCAATTGTTATTGTCCAGATGTTGTTGATAGGGGACTATTCTCAGCACGGTAGTGATACTGACATATAGTAGATGTACCATAGATCTATATGTGGTGCTGGGACAAGTGTATGAGAATGACCATTATGACGACTGCTCTTAACACCACATTGCCAAATCTGCAGGAACTGTATGAGAATGGAATGCATGGGATGGAGTATCACAGGACATCATTAGGAACCTCTGCAACTCCATGCCAAGACGTACTGAGAGACACTACTTCTGTATGTCTAGCTTAATAAATATTGCCCATATCAGTCTAAATTTAAAATCATTTATTGTTCCAGTAACCTTTATCTTCCTTCCCAATAGCATTGCATTCAGACACTTCTGGGTGCAACTATTCTTTTGATGATGAGTGAATATAAAGGGTGGTCTCTAAGCTGCACGGTACTACACACACAGGTTGTAGGTCTGTTGGAATCAGACATTGTCACTCACTGTGGCTCTTGTGTTGCGTCAGTGGAGTTAATTGGTCTGGTTTGCTTTCAGTAGCCATACTCGCTCTCTGACCACGTCTGTGTTAGTGTAATCCAAGACTAATTAAGATTTAAACTCCAGCCAGAATGATAGCCCTCGCTGCTTCCCATGAGGGCGTGTGAGTGTGTGTATGGATGCCAAGTCGGCCCATATTGGACCACGCTGGGTGTTGCCGCAGTGAGAGCAGCACAATATGCTGGGAGACTGCTACTGTGAGAGTGAGTGTGTGTTTGTGTGTCTGCACTTTTCCCCCGCAGTCTGTTGTTTTAGCCTGCTTTGGGGACGCCCCACAATGCAACAGAATAAAAGAGCATTTCGGAACATTTCTGCTTGCCTTTCTCTGAAATCTCTATTACATAACATCAGATACAGAATAATTCAATTTAAGGCTGCCACGATTACTTGAATGCATGCTTATCCGTACGCCCTGGACTAGCTTTACAGAGCATCCAGAATCTAATATTGTGTAATAAATTCAGGTTGGAGTTGAGATTCACTGTATTACATTGAATTGTAATGCTATGTTGTTGCAGTTCATTGACACTAGCCAGGTTGAAATAAGAAGCTACACCTAATCTATGCTAACAGTGTGACCTTCTAAACACATACTAAACTAGGAAAATGCATTTCCTGATGCAAATGCAGAGTGATTGCGCAGCTGATTGCTAAAATGAATGGGAGTCTATGGGAGTAACAAGAGATTAATAAATTATATGTAGAGGAGTGTGGGTCAGTCTGTCTGTGGATTAGAGTTTTGGGATCTGCCCTGAGTGAGTACATACAGTTTGGCGGCTGTATGTTGAAGTTTGAATGGGGGTGAAAATGAATGGGACTCTATGGGAGGAATGAGGGACGGGGGAAAAAAAGACAAACAGACTTGCATTCAGTCTGTCCTGAGTGTATGTGAAACGGTGTCTGTCTGTGCAGCAGAAGTTCAGTGGATGGGCGTGTACTTTTCCACCCCCTTCATTTTTAATGAATTTCGAAAGCTTTTATGAAAACTGTAGGTCAGATCATAAAGCCATATACAAGCACACCGTTCCCAACCAAACCAAAAATTCTGAAATTGGAAAGGTGTCAATATCTTAGTACTCTGTAGTACTCCTTTACATTTCCTTTAAGGTGCCAAGGACTGTAAAGCTGTATGTACACTGTGATTGTGCAATAAGGAGAGTTCAGTACATAGAACTGACACACCGTGAACTTCAAACACGGTTGTTCCTCCTTCTAATTCAAATCCTGCATTTCTAAAAGAAATGGGCCGATTCCAAACTCCTAAACTGATATGGAACAGACTTATTAATATTTAAACCCCCACCATTTACATACAACCACAATTTGTATGTGGAGCTACAGAAACCAAAATGGTGGAGAAATCTAGTGTTTCAGGCTGGGAAGGGGAGGTCAGCACTTTCCATTCCCTTCCCAAGGAACCCAACTGTCAGCGGTACCTTGTTAATGTTCATCTTTAAACAAGTTGCTTCCTATTCACCAACTTCTTAATCTAATGTTCATTTCCACCTTAAGTGCTGCAGCTTGTACAGGCCCCAGAATGTAACTTAGCGAAAATTTGCGAAACAAGCCGGCGACCCATATCTTTAACTGGATTCCGGACTTTAAAAGGATAGTTTTCCTATGGGAAGGTGGGGTAATATCATTTTATCACAGGATATCTGTAGTGTTTATGACCAATCCACGCAGGATAGGAAATCTTGGTACACCCACACAATACTGTGGCGAATGCCAGCCCAGGCCTTGCCATCCAGATAGCTGTATGAAAAGTCACATGAGAGA
Organism: Semaprochilodus insignis; assembly: GCA_034552555.1. Classification (NCBI taxonomy): domain Eukaryota; kingdom Metazoa; phylum Chordata; class Actinopteri; order Characiformes; family Prochilodontidae; genus Semaprochilodus; species Semaprochilodus insignis. The sequence goes on along the minus strand of CM067487.1, from coordinate 15,494,392 downwards.
CATGCATCCCCGTTAAAAAGGGACGTTTCATGTTGTGTTACTGTTCGTTAGTTAGAGATGTGTTACATGTTTTCTTTCCAACTATACATATTGGCTTGATTTGGGCCACAGGTAATACAAGTAAATGCTTGGCCATCCTTAAGCAATACAGTGAAATCTCTTTTTCCATAGTATAAACATGATAGAAACTCAGGCAAAACCTGGTGAGGGAAGTGTCTTCTACAGATGTAAGTAAATTATCTACTATTGTCATCATAAGCTCTCCAGACAAAAAATGAGTTATGTGTGTTTAAAGTGGTAGTAACTTCAGGCTCCTGCAGATGGTGGTGCACGAGGATGATTGGGCTATAAATACCTGTGGGGTGTGTGATTGAGAAGAGGTGGTACAGCGCAGAGAATGTCTCATTCCATGTATGGAAAATGGCTCCAAAGCAGATGTTAATGATTGGCTGAAAGGAGCGATTGCATTTGGCCGTGCCAAAGGCCGTAGTGTGAAGGAAGTAGCCAAATTTGCAGGTGTATGGAAGCGTACGGTCATATGGGTCTACCAGCAGTGGCAAAAATCCCAGTCTACAGGGAATTCTCCCCGGAATTGTGCCAGGGAAGGCATCCACCAAATCTGGCCCAACTGTGCAATTCTCTGATGCAAGAGTGTCTGAACACCGATGTGGCCTACATCCAGAAATTTGTCCAGTCCATGCCAAATCCAGTCACAGCTGTTAGTCATGCTTGTGGAGGTGTTACACACTATTAGGTATGATTCAGTCACTTTAATGTTGTTTACACAACTTTGAAGCACAATTTGTTTTGTTTTGTTTTGTCTGGATCAGGACAGCAGGGGTTTAGCACAGAAGATGTGTGGGCTGGTTTGCTAAGCAAAGCCGTGACCTAATCAGACTTATCACATAGTCGTTACTTCTCTCTCTCTCTCTCTCTCTCTCTCTCTCTCTCTCTCTCTCACTCACACACACACATACACACACTGTGCCCTAATCATTATCACAAAGTGTCTCAGAGCCTTGACATGTTATCTTTAAAGCAACATGGTTCCTTGCCCTCTCTCTCTCTAACCCTCCCCCACTCTGTCACAGTTCTGTAATATGTCCTGCCATAGAACTTGTCACACATACAGATCCATTCGACCTATTTCTCTGTATACAGGATAAACACACGTCTACCTGTTTATTTCATATTCATCCTCGCTGACTCACCCCACGCATGCATGCCCAGCTACGCTAGGATACATGTGCGAACGCACTGACAAATGCATGTGGACAATGCAGATAATGCAGACATGCAGGCCTTGAAACACGCTGGCATGCTCACGCAAAGACACAACAGGATTGGGAGCATTCCAGCAGCTATTCATGTGTAGCTGGGTCTAGCATTACAGTGCTGTGCTAATCTGGAGCTGATGCATGTGTATCTCATGTAGCTAAAGGCTAAATGTTCAAAGACCTTTGCCTTCAAAGATCTAGCATGTAATAATAATCATAAGACCATCAATTACACAGCATTTCATTTGTCACTTTTTCATTCACTCCATTTTTAAAATGATATACACCATAACACCTACCTTCTACTTCTACTCACCGGCCACTTTATTAGAAACAACTACCTTCTACTTCCGTTCACTGGACACTTTATTAGAAACCTTGTACTTTGCCATCACTGGCCACTGGCCAGTTGGACAGTCACTGGATGCAGCAGGGTAGTGTTTCTAGTAATGTGTCCAGTGAGTGGAAGTTACGGTGGCCGAGAAAGCCCAACGCACTGCAAATTAAAAACGCGCTGCAAAGTCTCAAACCCGAAGCAAACACCAAAAACACATGCAACTTCCAAAACACATGCAGAAAGCCTCAAAACACAACGGAAGTGTTTCCGAGGGACACTGAAAGTGGACGGACCCGGGAATATTCAGTCGGGTTATTGGCCAGGTTTTTGTGTTTATATTTCGTTCCACCTTAAACAATGCACACCGAGTGACTGAAAGCAAAGTTTATCTGTTTATTAATCAATATTCATTCGGTTTATTGGCCAGTTTCTCGTGTTTACATTTCGTTCCACCTTAAACAATGCACACCGAGTGGCTAAAATTAAGGTTTAACTGTTTATTAAGTTAACACAAGAACCTGGCCAATAACCCGACTGAATATTCATTAATAAACACATAAAACTTACTTTTGCTGTAACTGGGGCTGTCTCGGCTCTACGTCCAGGTCCGGGTCCGTCCACTTTCAGTGTCCCTCGGAAACACTTCCGTTGTGTTTTGAGGCTTTCTGCATGTGTTTTGGAAGTTGCATGTGTTTTTAGTGTTTGCTGCGCGTTTGAGACTTTGCAGCACGTTTGGCTAATGTTGTGCAAGTCGTGTCATTTTGATGCTTGTGTTTTGAGACTTTGCAGCGCGTTTTTAACTTGCAGTGCGTTGGGCTTTCTCGGCCACCGTAGGAAGTAGATGATAGGTGTTTCAAATAAAGTGGCAAGTGAGTGAAAGCAGAAAAGTGGTGTTTCTAATAAAATGGCCTATGAAACGAAAGTCGAGGGTAAGTGTTACTAATAAACTGGCCTGTGAGGGAAAAGTACATGGTGGGTGTTTCTGAAGTGGCCAGTAAGTGGAAAGTAGAAGGTATGTGTTTCTAATAAAGTGGCCAGTGACCTTGGAGCAGGCGGTAGGCGTGTCTAGTAAAGTGGTCTACTGTGTTCAGCTATGTAATGATGCAGCCTCTGTATGTGTGCGGCACAGCCGTTGCCCTAATCAGTCAGGGCACAGTGTGGGCCGGGAGGCTTGTGCAGGTGTAATCTGCTCTGCTGCCGTGCCGCGCGTGCTGCTATTTCTGGCAGTCACATGTGCTCTGCGCCGTTATCCTACGGGCCATAAGCTAAGCAGCCTCTCCCTATGGCAGCAGCCTCCGCTACGGCAAACGCTCAGCTGAAGCATTCTCACAGCAACCGCCGCAGCCTGGCATAATGACACTTTTTGTGGGAGCGGCAATGACGGGGGACCAAGCATTCCCTCCCTCTCCCTAGCATGCACAGACTTCCTCTGTTTCTCTGCTTTAACACACTTGACATACATTTTCTCCCTCTCCTTCGCTGGTTTGTTCTCGCCCATATTCTCTTAGTAAATGCTGCTTATTTAAGGAACCTGTAGTAAAGTAGTAAAGGGCTCTCGTTAACTGCTGATGGGAGAGTCCTGGTTAGACACTGAGGGTGGTGGGTGGCTGCTAAGGGGCAGGCTGGGCTTGTATAGAAATCCACGGCTTATATTTGAAAAAGCAAATTAGGGAGGAATGTGAACTGGTTTTATCTCTCTGTTATTTCTGTACAGGGTTTTCACAGTAGAGGTGGGGGTGGATCCCAGCGCCACGTGTTTTGATGGAACCAGTCGAGCGCACGACTCCGTGCCGGAATGTCAGGGGGTGGAGGTAGGGGGGGAGAAAAAAGTACATCAGCACTTTACCAATGCAGGATAGAGGGAGGGAGAGAGTAAAAAAGGGCAAACACAACAGTATGCATTTCTGTCAGTAAGGCCGTCCAACGCTGACCAATCACAGCCTGACCCCGCCCGTAGCACATCACTGTGTTCCTGCCAGGCCTGAGAGTAAAAGGCTTAATCCTCCGTATGACTGCAAGTTATCTGTCCCAATCAATTAGATCTTACAAAGAGTAGCATGCAGACTACTGCCCTCTCCCCTTCCCCCACACACACAGACACACACACACCCTCCCCCATTAAACCTTACTTGTTTCAACCAATCACTTTTGACAGTGGGAATGGGTGGGTATTCCCAGTACTCCACTCTGGGAGCCCCGGTCATAATAAACCTGTTTCACTGCTCACTGTGTGTGTGCCACGTGCGTGTGTGTGTGTGTGTGCTCACACACCCATGGGCTGGTACATGCAAGCTTAGTCCTGATAATAGTATGGAGCAAATTAGGCAATAGGCGTCACTTAGACTTTGCCTTGCTGAAATCTATAGAATTTTGCCCACAGTCCAAAAGGCACTGAAAGCCATAGTTTGAGCTATTAGCTTGTAATTTGTACTTGTTCTCTTCTCCTCCTCTGTAAAGCACTTTTAGATTTTGTAATTAGAATATTATATAACTAAACATTTTATTTATAACATATTATTATTATTATTATTATTAGTAGTAGTAGTAGTAGTAGTACCATTTTAGAATATGTCCACTTTTATTAAGGGTTTACGATTTAAAAGGAACTTATAAATGGTTATTAATTAGATCATAAACACCTAAAAATCATTAATAAGCAGTTACAACACATTCATAAGAAGGGCAACAGTGACCTGTTGTTAGTCTAACAGTGGACTCACATTCATTTATACTGTTAAAGTATAGATTTTGATGTTTTCTGATCGTACCTTGTCTTCTACATCAGTCAGCGTTAAACCTGTCAGCTTCAAAACATATATTCATCGCGTTGGAGAATTCACTTTTGCCCTCTTTATTAATGTGTTATAACTGCTTATTAGTACTTAATAAAGTGTTTATGACCTAATTAACAACATTAATAAACTAGTTCTAAACAGTTTATAAACATTTTAGCACTAATGGTAGTAAATGTCTTTATGAAAATAAAAAAATATAAATTATGGTTTTATAAGCGGTGCAATGGCAATAAGGGTCTGGGTTCAGTACCCAGCTGGGCTGACCGGGGTTCTTTATGTGTGGAGTGTGCATGTTGAATGAATGAATGAAATTAAATGGCAGTGCATTGAAATGTACAGCGTATTCACTGTAGATTTTATTTTCACTTAGGAAAATATCATGTGACCGGGGCACCAAACTTTAGCACTCATGATTTTTTGGTATTGTTTATTTTAATGTCAAGAAATAACAAATATGGCAAAAACAATGGACGCTCTTTCTGTTAAACAGCTGTACGCCTGGCTGTGGCACTAATTTTCATGAAATTCAAATCATAATAAAATATCTACCCTTCTGCTTTCAAACACATGTGTAGTATTGATTGAATGTTTAGAGTTTGCAGGATTTCTCCACTTGTTCCATATAGCTATTGCCTGCGATGGTCGTGACTTCTAAGGGTTACATGACTTTCCTCGTACGCTCCTTGTACTTTTCTGCTTTTCCTTGTTCCTTGTACTTGTATTCCAGCAATGCAGACACAACCAAGTGACTGTCCGCACCCTGTGGCCGTATGAGAGAATATGAGACTTTCCCAGGCTATCTGCTATATTATTGCATGGTGGGAGGGCAGCCTAAAGGTTGGCTCTATGGTTAAGGCCCTCGGTCATTAGCATGTAGAAGTCATGCACACGCACAGAGACAGGGTGTGACCCTCTGACTCTTCATTCCACAACAGTGTGTGAGAAAGAGAGCACACTTATCAGCTCTGGCTATCACACACACACACACACCCACAGCTCATGTGACCAAGGTGAGGCAGCATGATAACACACAAACATAAACACATTCTGTAACCCACTGACTCGCATATATAGATGGGGGTATTGGCATAACTCACCTTTACTATAACGTAGGCCTTATTTAGTAACTGCCTGAACACATTTCAGCCACTGGAGCATAAAACAAGCCACTGATTACAAGAGATCCGAAGGCTTTGGACCAGCAAGTAATTTTAACTCAAAGGAAGCACTTGGTTGTAACTGGTAAGTTTGTTAGGGCTCGAATAAGCAAAGAGAAGCTGCACCCAGAAGGAAATGTGGGATTGTAGTGCTATTGGGAAGGAAGATAAAGGTTACCAGCAACAATAAATGAAGATCATTTTAGACTGATATGGGCAATATTTATTGAGCTACACATGAGGGTCTCTCAGTATGGCTTCAGGCCGCAATGTTTGCTAACGCAACATGCCAGACATCTCAGCATGGAGTTGTAGAGGTTCCTAATAGTGTCCTGTGATAATCCATCCCTTGCAGCTTGAATATTCTCATGCAGTTCCTGCAGATGTTGTAGTAGGGGTGGAGGTGGTGTGAAACCAGGCCTTCTGGACATGCAGTGCATGACAACAAACCCTTTATCCTGGTGCTGACCACAGTACCTCCAGACATGGATTTGTTGGTCTCTTAGTTTATTATCTCAGTTGAAGGGTGTTGGAGGAGCCCTTTAAGGGATCGAGTCAACTTCAGCAGTAGAACTTATCTAGAAGTCATTGCCGCCTGCTGCATTTCGCGTATAAATAGTGGCAGATGAAGCCATTTCAACATTACACAACCATAACACTGGATTTTGTGGACTTCAGGTTGCAGATTACTCCATCTCTTATAGGACTAGGGAATGTATATCACATCATGCTGCATTATGGTTTCATTCTGTCAAATTGACAAGGTTCATTCTTTGTTTACATGCTACAAATACCCACCTACACCTACAAGAGCTTAAAGAAATTGCTGTTTTATTGTGTTTTTCAGGCTTGCCATTCTTCATATTGAATCCAATAAAATGGGCCTGTATCTTAACTAACTCCAGGAGGATGTCAACCAACAACATAACACTAAAATGACCCTTATTGACGGCCTGGATCTACACAGTATCCCACACAGTGAGTGGAGTAGGTTAAATGATTGGGGCATGCTAATTATATTTTTTCCTAGTTGATGTGTGACGTAAGTGCCTGTATCCATTAAGTAGGTCTAAGGTTTAAAGTCACTCGAAGCCCATGTACAGTTTACCAACGGTTGGCAGATTTACATCAGTTTATGCCAGTTATCTCACCCAGACACTGCCGCTTTACCCTCAGCTCCAGGAAGATTTCACTCAGATAGCTATCTTGCTGACACCTTTGGCATCTTCTAACTCCCAGCTCAATAAGGCACATAAAACGTCACATGTAATTCCACACTGACTCCTTAAAAGTCAGCTGACCCACACTGCCAAAGTGACCCACACTGCCAAAACAAAGTTCTTTAAGTGCTGCCCCTGCTGCGGTCTCTCCACAGCAGGCCTTTCAGAATATTCACTGTCCTCATTGCACAAGCAGCATAAGTACCTCCAATTCCTCTTTGGACAATCAACACAGTGGTTCCACTTGGCATGGTGTGGTGACCTGTTCTCAGGGCAGGTACAAGGCAAGTCTGTCCCTATGAACTACAACAGTCCGCCATTCCACTTGGATCCAATACATTGCCTCACCCAGGCGATTTGCCACAGAGGGTCCCTCCCATTTTTAATGCAGCTTGAGGCAGCACCCCTTCCTGCAACGTGGGCTGTAAAGCCACACCTGTGCTCTGGGTGACAACGGTTGCCTTTGATAGTGCGCGCTGTGTGTCTGGCAAGCTCCTGGGCAGCATGGCGGGGCACCTTGGCATACTCCTGTAATGCTGTCCCTCTCCAACCTAGGTGGGCTTACGAAGACCAGCAAGGGAACCAGAGATCAGGAGATCTTAGCAGAGAAAGTTCAGCAGAGAGTTGATGAACCAATCATGCAGCCCCGCACACAGTACCAAGAGCAGATAGCTTCCACACCTGCAGCAGATCATACCAGAGTCCACTAGAAGTAAATGCTAGACACCATATTTAAGAAGGACCAGAGATCTGGACCACTCCCGGGCTCCAACACAGCTTTTACACTTGTACCAAAATCGTGGAGCAAGCAGACCTGGGTCCAGATAAAGCTCTAGTGTGAAAACAACCTTAGTCTACAGGGAGCACATGCAAACCATCTGAGCAAATTTATCCTGACACTGAGTTCACGTTGACAGTGACCATAGGCTACCACAGGTTACCATAGCTTGCTATAGCACGTGCTATAACAGTACACTGTCCCTTACTTGCTAGTGGATACAAAATCAGACTACAAATCTTATTCCTTCCTCCACAATTTTTGCCACAAATTAGAAGCGTTCCTACTAAAACTGAAAATCCCAGAGGGAAATTGCTTGTTCAAGGGTTATAAACTTCCTAGGCATTTTGAAATAGAGGTCTGCGGTGGACTGATTGTTTTAGTCTGGCCCCTCCAAGAAATCTGCAGTTTGGCCTGCTCCCATCCACATCATGAATGTTTTTTCCCACTCACACCTGAAGCCTGTATAACTGGTTTCCAGCCGCATTAGTCATGATTGAAAGTGACTGCCACCCGCTACCACAAGATCGCATCCCAGTCCCACCTGCTCCCGCAGAAAATCAGCCCTGTTTGTCCTGTGTCTGCCCGCAACCTGTACGTTTTGTCCTGCTTCCGCCTGCACACCTGTAAAACTGCTTTCCATCTGTGTTAGTCATGATTGAACACGACAGCTGTAGGTCAGATTGCCTTTAGTTAGCTTTATTGCTGTGTGTTCCCCTTTTATTGAGAGCACTTTCCACAGCAGTGGCCATCTTACTGCCTAAGCGTCTGTAGCCTAAGCGATTCTCAGGAGTAGTTGCTTCTATTTAGAACTGGATTAGAATTATTACTTCTTGTTATTTTGCCTGTTGGATATTAATTATATTTTAGGTATTCATTTTAGATACACCGGGGCCCTCCCACTTTTAGTGCAGCTTCAGGCAGCACCCTTTCCTGCAACACGGGTCGTAAAAGCCACACCTGTGCCCATGTGCCCCTTTCCGGTGGGTGCTGACCTTATCCTGGTGCTCAGTGGAAAGTGGATGCACAGCTTGACAGAGCTCCTTGGCATACTCCAGTAATGCTGAGCCCCTCCAACCAGCAAGAGAACCGGGGCAAACCTGGTCATCTCCTGCACAGGACAGCAGTGCATGGCCATGGCCAGCTGGGCAGTGAGGGTTCGGTTCAAGTGCTCCACAAAGCAGTCGCTTAAAGGGTGGTAGGTCTGGCCCACAAGTACCAGGCTCTGGCTCCTCCCTTTTTGTTGTTGCGTATTCGTCTATATTAAGAGCACTTTCAACAGCAGTGGCCATCCTTACATACTGATTACACACACCTGCTTTTCATCACCCAGTCTGCCCAAAATGTATCCCAAACATTGTTCACAGCAAATAAGCTTATTATTAGTAGTATTAGCTATTATTTGCCTTTGCTGTGCTCTGAGCCATTCCCCTTCCACTTCTTCATTCCTCCGCCTCCTGTCACACATCCACTGTTTCACAGGTCACTCCTCACATATCTGTGTCATGGGGAATGCCGGAGGATTTACGCATGTGTGGAATCACGTACGAGACGTTCTAATCATGTGACTTAGGTAGGTGCTGGATTCAGAGTCTTCGTGTGAACATGCCTTGCACTCATGCTCATCGTCACAGGAGGTCACCTCCCATCCCCTGTTAATTAATCCCTGTTAAAGAGTTCTGTCAACAAAGATGAAAATGTTAAACACGTGCCTGAACATACTATTCAGTGACACAAAAATTTGATTTGAAAATTTAAATAAAATAAAAATTGCAGTGAAAATGGACATGTGAAACTGGCTTAAGATCACTCATCGTCAAAACAATAGCTGCACAAAGAGCTGCACCCAGAAGGAATCAACTGACAGGAATGAAACTTGGTGGGTAGTTTTAACATCATGAGACATGCGACTGATTCAGAGAGCAGAGAGAGTTCAGCAGACAGTTGAGGAATTCTGTCTCTGCTGTCCACAACAACCCTCTCCCCACCATCACGAAACTTTGAAAAGGAACTAGGGCGATAAGTCAAGGCAAGGCAAGTTTATTTGTATAGCACCTTTCATACACAAGGGCAATTCAAAGTGCTTTACATAAAAGGATGAATATACAAAGAAAAACAAAATAGAAGCAAAATAATTCATTTAAAAATCATTAATTCATTTAAAAATCATTAAAATATAATCATTAAAATCATTCAAAATAAATTATTTAAAATCATTAAAATATCATTAATATGGCTAATCATTAAAATCATTAAATAAAATATAAATAAAATCAGCATAAGAATGAGGAATAAAAAGTGCCGTGACAGGAGAATAGCAGTGTTTTAAACTGAGCTGCAAGCCTGATCAAACAGGAATGTCTTCAGCCTGGATTTAAAACTATCTACCGTTGGGGCTTTTCTAATACTCTCTGTCAAAGAGAGTCAAAGTAGTCATGTTACAAAATGAACAAATCACGCAGCCCTGCACACGGCGCCAGGAGCGGATATCTTCCACACCTGCAGCAGACCATACCACACGGGCCTTATCACTGTACCTCACTGACCCAATTTTTTGGGATTGCAGACATTCAGTGAGCAGTGATGCCCTCCATGAGTCATTGTGTTAGTTCCAGCACCGCTGGATGGCTGCACAACCCAGGACTACGTGCACGCATACCGTTATGACGGCTGCCCTTAACACCACGTCAGTGTTGCCACAGACTGCAATGGTGTTGTGCCAGACTGTCATGGAGTGACTCGGAATGGCAGCGGTTCATCTTCAGTGATGAGTCTCGCTTTTGTCTTGGTGGAGACGACCAACAAATCCGTGTGTGGAGGCACCGTGGTCAGTGCCAAGATGAACGGTTTGTTGTCACGCATCACCTGTCCAGAAGGCCTGGTGTCACTCCACCTCCACCCCTCCCGCACAATCTGCAGGAACTGTGTGAGAATATTCAACCTGCATGGGATGGATTATCACAGGACACCATCTGGAACCTCTACAACTTCATGCTGAAGTGTCTGGCATGTTGCTTTAGCAAATATGGTGGCCTGACGCCATACTGAGAGACACTATTTCTGTATGTGTAGCTCAATAAATATTGCCCATATCAGTCCTTGTATCCTTTATCTTTCATCCCAATAGCACTGCAATCCCAAACTTCCTTCTGGGTGCAGCTATTGTTTTGATGACGAGTGTAAATTTCCTTCAGTACAGGCTCTTTGCCTTTGTCTCCTTCATTCCATTTTTCACTTTCTGCCCTCCATCTGGATTTTGTGCATCATCAGAATCACATGACTGAAAAACTATTATATGTCATTTTTGACGTGAATAGTGAACAGCATTTTCTGCTGTGATTGTCGTTTCTTTACTAAGCCTATAGGCCTAGATAAATGTAACCTACTATGCCATGTCTTGGTACATACCTCGGTAGAGCTGTTATTGCACTGATCAACACGATTTGCCTGCCCTAGAAAAATCTGAAGCCCCTCGTTCCTGCTGCTGGGTCTGCCTGTGCATGTGAGCGTGTTTTCATGTGTGCAGCATGCATGGTGTATATTTATTTATGTGTTTACAGGATTTGGAAAGCAGCAGGCATAAAGCATAAACAGTCTTATGATTTATTATACATCTATGAATATGCAGTGTGATATTAGGGCAGGCTGTGGTGTGTGCAAACACGCCCGCATGCATCAACATATTTACATATTTCCGCACATACATCTATCACTCTCTCGCTGGCTGGTGAAGCGTCCTCTCTAAACCCTGACAAACCCAAGCTTATCTGTATGGTTTAAGCAAGGGCCTGAGGTACTTTGGTTTCCGTTATGCAACAACAGTTCTCTCCTCAGACTTCCAATTAGATGAAGGCTCTTGTTTGTTTACTCGTAGAGGTCAGCAGGGGTGAAAGAACACAGGCTGTCCCCTCTGCCAAGTGTGAATAAGGCTACTTTTAAGGTGTTAGAGACAATAAAGCAAACTGTATACTGTAAAGTCACTGATACGGTATAGAAACATTAACACCGTTAATCGTTAATCAGCATCAGCTCTTTATTCAGGCTTGATTTCTGTACTGTGATATCTTCCTCTGCTAATCATACTAATTATTATAGACTTGGCAGCTTACCAAAATCCCCCAAACAACAGTCTGATTGTTACAGCATGTCACTTCTACCTCACATATGGCAGATGACAGACTTCATCGGTGTCGTGGTACCGTTACTGTTAATCGTCAGGACACATGTCATAATGTTTGATGTCTTGGCAGATAACTAGAGTACACAGCACAAATTAGCATGTGACTTAAACTGTCATAAACATTCTGGCACTCCCACCAAAACACCAACACCTATTCGACTACACTCCCACCCAACCACTTGCTATCTGATTAAATTACCTATTAAGTAAAACTGAGGCAAGGTCATAAATGAACTTTATCTTGGCTGTTGTGTTATCAAGGGGGTTATGGTGTTGCTGGGCTGTAGCCATGGTATCCCAAGTGGTTGCTAAGGTGTTGCTGGGCTGTAGCTATAGTGTCCCAGGTGTTTGCTAAGGTGTTGCTGGACCATTGCTATGGTGTTCCAGGTAGTTGCTAAGGTCATGCTAGACTGAAGCTGTGGTATCCAGGGGGTTAGGGTGTTGCTGGGCTGTAGCTAAGGTGTCCAGGTGGTTGTCAGGTGTTAACTGACCATTGCCATGGCATATCAGGTGGTTGTTAAGGTGTTACAAGGCCATTGCTATGTGGTTGCTAAAGTATTGCTGATCTGTAGCTATGGTATCCAGGTGGTTGTTAAGGTCTTGCTAGGTCTCAGGTAGTGGTCAATCTTAAACAGAAAGTGAAAGCAACATAAACACAACAGAATTAATGATGTTAATCATCCAAAGTGTAAGTCCAAAACTGTATTGGACTAGATTCCTTATCCCAGGTAAAATGGTCATATGAGTTCCTATAAGTCCTTCTATGACCTTAAACTGACTTATGACTTATTGAGTACATAAATGCCCACGTGTAGTATAATGTAGTATAAACAGCAAAAACAGCAAAAAATGTATCAAGCTGTACATTTCATTTCATAGTGGATTCTTACATTCCAAAATGTATGTGGTTTGCAGATCAATGTATTTTTACAGCCTCACCAGGAAGGAAGCAGCACTGTGTCATTGTGCATACATGACCCCAGAATGTGAGTGTGTGTTTGTATGAAATCCCTTGTCATACTGCAGGAAAGGAGAGTGAGAGAGAGAGAGAGAGAGAGAAAGAGAGAGAGACATAGCAATAGACAGAGGAGAACTCACATGGCCTTAGAGCATGGTCACATGGGCTTCCCATGTGCAGCTGCTGGCTGTTTTGGAGCACTGGACTATAGCTGCCCTGTGTTTATGTGTGTGTGTGTGTGTGTGTGTTTTCTTAGATTTTCAGGACAAAAAGGTTCTGACTTTGTAGTAAAACCAGAGAAAAACAGGAATAGCTTACAATGTCAGAGCTGGCAGAATGGTACCGTCTTTGTAAAGTGTTATTTACATAACTCCGATGTTGTGTTATTACACCTGAAGAAGTAAAGTCATTTCTATTGTTTAGGGTTGGACTTATTATGATGTTGTTATTCAGTATTCACTGTTAGTGTTAAGTGAAGGGTGTAGAAGATGAATTGTTCCTCAAAAGAATAAACTTAAATAAACATAAACTTAAAGATGAAACATTCTTTTCAGCATTCAAGATTAGTGCATTATTTTGTATTGAGGATTTAATAAGCTCATTGGACAAAAAAGGTAGTGTTTAAAATGGTAGTAATTTCAGTCTCCTGCAGATGGTGGTCAAAGATGCACTAGAGTGACGGGGCTATAAATACCTGCAGGGTGTGTGATGGGATTCATAGATTGAGAAGTGATGGTACACTGCAGTGAATGTCTCATTCCATGTGTGGAAAATGCGTCCAAAACAGATGATAATGACAGGCTGATAATGAAAGGAGTGATTGCATTTGGCCTAGTGTGAAGGAAGTAGCTGAATTTGCAGGTGTATGGAAGTGTATGGTCATACGGGTCTACCAGCAGTGGCACAAATCCCAGCCTACATGAAAATTTTCTACTCAGAATTGTGCCAGGGAAGGCATCCACCAAATCTGGCCCAACTGCGCAATTCTTTGATACAAGAGTGTCTGAACTGAAACTTGTCCAGTCCATGGCAAATCCATGGCGGGGAGGCTGGAAGTTCCATTGACTTCTATTAAAAGTTGAGTATGTTTTTTCCTTTGTCTTTTATCAGGTATGGTTTTGTTCTGACAGCAGTCATGCATGTAATGCACATGGGACATATAGTGTGACCACATGTCCTCACAAGGTCTGAGACAATCATTTCTGTGTACGTGTATGAAAGAGACATGGAAGTGGAAAGTGGGCAGGGGTCAACCCTCCAACTGACACTTGCCCCACAGAGCATTAACCCTTTCATTGCGCTGGCCTGCACACGTCAGCACATTCAGCTGCAGCTCAAACCCCCAACACATTAGCTCTGTTATGTCAACAACTTGATGACGTTATCAGTGTATACTGTAGCGTCCTACACACTGACCTCTGCCAAGAGTTGGTCACAGACACAGTGCATAACATTCATGTCATGTGTGGTCGTGAGGGCAGTCAAATCTTTAGAAGAGCTCCAGGAGACAATCAGATTGTAGTCGAAGACAGCTGCTGTAGACTACAGTATAGGGGATACAACAGTTTTGTCACACTTCTGCCATGTTTTTTGTTAACACTGAAAGTAAACACTGGTGGATGAAGCACACAAGCCATGTGTCTGAGTTAAAGTAGAGAGACCTCCACTTGAGTAAAAGTACTAACCTAAGTATTTACCTTCAAATGTACTTAAGTATGTAAAGTAAAAGTAGCATGATTTATTATGGCTCTAATTAATTAATTTGTCATTAAAGAGTCTGACACTGATGTCTATTCAAATGAAGAAGCAATTGATGTCTATTCAAATGATTGCTAAATTTCCTTCCGGATCAATAAAGTATCTATCTATCTATCTATCTATCTATCTATCTATCTATCTATCTATCTATCTATCTATCTATCTATCTGTCTACCTATCTATCTCATAAGCAGTAAAGGAGAACATTTTCCATTAGCTAGAACCAAGCTCTGTCCAACAGGTCAAAACAAGCTCAAAACAAAGTGACCGCTGTACCCTGATTGGTGGGCTTGCTTCACGCTTATTTCGTTTGGACATGTTATGTTTTTATGCACACATAAGCCAAAAGGAAGGACAGATTTGGCCATAATGTAGTGGAGTAAAGGAAATCAGAATTGTTAAAACCTGCCTATCAAATTCAGCCAAAGTAGTGCACTTTTTGGTGAGTGCATCAGAGTAATTTTATTTATTCTCTCTCAGTTGTTTGTATTATTTGTCTTAGTCTATTTTCTAAAATTGAAATCTGTGCACATTTAAAATGTGTTTGAGGAGATTAAAAACTGGTTTGATCTTGTATGCAAGACAGTAATCTAGGTGGTCCGAGAGTGGACCAGCAGTGGTGAACAAGTCAACGAGATGCTGACCTGATCAAGCCAGTGGACCTATATATGCCTGTTTTTTCTTTCTGCTCTTAGGAATAAAAGAATAATAAAACTAAAAATAAATGCTCATAATTTTAACCAGTTATCTGATATTATCCAGCATCCCTCATAATATTAAACAATTTAACCTGGAAACAATACACAGTTTGGGCCCGAGACAGGAGTTTTAATGAAGTAGGTTTGCTGTCAGGGTAAACATTGCCTTGTGTTGCTAGTGACTCCCTTTAATTTGTCTGCCAGCATCAGTGATCACATGGTAGACAAACTACCTGCATCAGACTTTTGCATACATGCCAAAATAGCCCAAAACAATTGTCTGTCCAAAGCAAAAGCTGACAGGCCCATAGCCTTATTTCCAGTGTAGAGGCCCATAGATACTTAACCAGCAAATATTTAACCAGTGAAAGCAAATGTCGCTAGAAATGACCACAAGCTGGATGGGTCAGTCAGGAGGTCACTTAGCACTATTTAACCAGGAATGTGTTAATGTTGCTAATAATAAATGCAAGCTTGTAGGAATCAGGTTTAGCAATATACAGTACTACTGTTGGAAATGGAGTGTTACAGTGGAGATAAGATTTTGGCCTAAAATGTATATCATCGCTGTTCGAAGAAAAACATGTATCTCCTTTTTTGTTGATTTTTACTTTTATGCATAATTTGAACACAGCAGCTGCTGTTTAAATTGTGTTGCATGATAAATGGACTAACAGAAACGACCCAAAACTGCTTGGTAAAAGTGGTTCCATTGACTTATATTATAATTAATTTTTTTTGCGCCCACTCCTGTAAAGTTGCCAATTTGAAGATACTTGATTTTATTTGGACAGTGATGATATTTATTACTTCATGGGGGTACAACAAGGTTATTCCATGGCAGATGTCTTCAAACCACTCCTCAGGGCTCCCCCAGGATAGTCCACATTTTACTAAAGCCTAACTTACAGTGCATAAGGGTGGAGCAAAACTGATTTGAAGACCTCTATTCTAGGGACAAACAGTCCCCCCAAAATTTCTTCAATATTTCACCTTTATCTCAACATTACAGGTATTGTGTAGGTTCACTGCTGGTTTAGATAGTACGTAAAATGTCTATATGTGTGCTGTAGACATGGTGACCCCTGACTACCATCACCACCAATGTGAAAGTTGGCAGGAATTGTTTCACATCAAACCGTTTTGTTGTTTACAACAGCATGATTTAAGTTTGCAGGAAAGAGATTACATATTAATATGTGATAATGCGCAATGAGGGACTTGTCTATGTATTATGCACAGTATGTATATGATATATGTATACTTATTAAGTCTACTTGAGTCTATAATTGGCGGCTATTGCACAGTACAGTCATTTACACTAATACTGCAACCTGTACATGTGTTCTGCTCCTATGCCTTCCAAACTTGCATTAAATACAAATGCACACAATAAACGAGTCCCCTGTGATTGAAACATACCTAATAGCATGCAATACCTCCAAAAGCACGAACAGCTGTGACTGGATTTGGCATGTACTGGACAAGTTTCTGGATGTAAGCCACATCAATGTGTCACTCCTTGGGCACACAGTTGGACCAGATTTGGTGGATGCCTTCCCTGGCACAATTCTGAGGAGAATTTCCGGTAGACTGGGATTTTTGCCACTGCTGATGGACCCATTTGACTATATGTTGCCATACACCTGCAAATTCAGTTACTTCCTTCACACTATGGCCTTTGACACGTCCAAATGCAATCACTCCTTTTAGCCAATCATTCACATCTGCGTAGGATCCATATTCCACACCCGGAATGAGATATTCACTGCACTATACCACCTCTTCTCAATCTATGAATCCCGTCACACACCCCACAGGTATTTATAGCCTCTGCAGGAGTCTGAAGTTACTGCCACCTTAAACACGCAAGGTGACTAATAGGGTGGTAATGTAGAGTAAGAATTTCATCTTACAGTGTAACTGCTGGTTTCTCTGTGCATATTACAATAAACTCTTGAATCTTGTGCACCCAATAGTAGTATGTTAAGTAGTAGAAAGAGAGAGAGAGAGAGAGAGAGAGAGGGAGAGAGAGAGAGAGAGTTAGACAGACAGGGATTAGAGGACAGAGAAGGACAAGGTTATAGGAATCAATCTCTGTCTTATTTCTAAGAAGTGCATGCTGGCCCTCACAGCTGCCTGTGTGTGTGTGCGTGTGCGTGTGTGTGTGTGTGTGCTGATGCAAAGGAAGGGAAAATAAACCGCACGGCAGATTGTAAACAGCAGCTGTCAGTAGGCCTCGCTCAAGGTGCACCACGTTAAACACGCTAGTTCACACCCCTAAACTGCCAGTTCCTTTCGCTTTGAAACATAAGGATGCTCTGCTTCAGAGAGCCAGGGTTTGTGTGCATGTGTGTCTTCTTCTCTGGAATCAATGTGATGGAAAAGAGAGAATTCACCGATGTACTATATGGACATGTTCCCACTTGACAGGATGCTTTCACGTCTGCCTTGTATTCTACACAGTGGAAATAGATAAGGATGGGTGGGGTCAGTGTGATTCACTGCCTTATACTTCAGTCTTAACCTCATATCTGTTCCTAAATCAAGTTCCATTCTGTGACTGCTTTTTCAGCTGGGTATTTTTTTTGTGTGCTGCAAGCTAGCAGCATCATTGACCTGTGTATATGTCCCCTGACGTGTGTGTAAATACCCCAGCAACACCTCCACAACAATCTCAGGGGCATTGCTGTGTTGAGAATGGTCCATTACACAACTAATAAGCTCACCAGGCAAGAAATGAGTCACCTTTCGTGTTGTAGGTGGTAGTAACTTCAGGCTCCTGCAGATGGCACTGCACGAGGATGATGGGGCTATAAATACCTGCAGGGTGTTTGATGGGATTCATAGATTGAGAAGAGGTGGTACAGTGCGGTGAATGTCTCGTTCCATGTGTGGAAAATAGGTCCAAAGCAGATGATAATGACGGGGTAGAAGGAGTGATTTCATTTGGGTGTACCAAAGGCCATAGTGTGAAGGAAGTAGCTGAATTTGCAGGTGTATGGAAGTGTACGGGTAGTCTACCAGCAGTAGCAAAAATCCCAATCTACATGAAATTCTCCTCAGAATTGTGCCAGGGAAGGCATCCACCAAATCTGGCCCAACTGCGCAATTCTTTGATGTCCAGCCCATGCCAAATCCAATCACAGCTGTTATTTGTGCTTGTGGATGTATTTCATGCTATTAGGTACATTTCAGTCACAGGGGACTCATTTTTGTATGGCAGTCTTATTTGGGCAGTCCTGCCGTCTGACACTAACCAATGATGAAGAGGGTGGCTGTTAGAATGAGCATGACAGTAGATGGGCTACAGTCAGTAAATGTGCACCAATTACGGTGACCTATAAAGTAGACAGAGCCCATAAATTGGCCAGTGAGAACAAGCGCAGAACAGGCTTGATCTCGTCTCAGTCTCTTACCAATGTGGACATCATTTGGACCCAGTCTTGTCTCAGTCTCAGAGTAAGATGAGACCAAGTGTAGTGCCTTCATCTGAGATCACTGGAAACTGAACTTCTTTCTATCGCTACTGAATGTCAGTGACACCTTAATAAACAAACTAAACTAGTCCTTTCTCTGCATTTCACTGTGTTGAAATAAAATGAGTTTGCTGCTGGTTCATTGATTCGTTCCATGATGGCCTAACTGGGTATTGTTTGTTTGTTGCTGTTTTCATTTAATAATAAAATTGATGTATTTTCTTGGGTTTATATTCAGTTAGCAGTTTGTAGGTGGTGACTCTGAAGTTTCAGAGAAGAAGGGCTAGAGAATGACCTCACCATCGTTTCCTCCAAATGTTACAGTACAAAGTTGGACTAAGACGATAATAAGCTCCCCTGTGATGTTCTGGGAGTGTTTTAATTACGTGGTAATGGGATCTTTGGTTGACTTGACAGTGAATTTGAACCACAGTGCCTACACTGACCTGCTGGACAACCAGGTTTTGCCTTCTGCTCATCATCTTATCGATGAACATAACATTCCTATCCCTGTATTCCAAGATGACTATTCTCGCGTTCACAGGGCTGCTAATGTGACTGATTGGCATGATGAACATTCAGGAGCACTCACACATCTGAACTGGCTCTAAGAATCCCCAGATTTAAATCCTCTTGGAAATCTGTAGGATTATCTGGAACAACCAGTAAAACCAGGAAATTCTCCCCAGAATTGATTGTGCCAGGAAAGGCATCCACCAAATCTGGCCATTGATGTGACCTACATCCAGAAACTTGTCCAGTCCATGCCAAATCCAATCACAGCTGTTATTCATGCTTGGTATTACACGCTATTAGGTCCTCACAACTATAAGACAGTATGAAATGTTTGATAAAGTGTGGACATTTTGCTGGACCTCATTTGAGCACATGCTGTTTTCAACCAGAATCACATTTTTGAGAAATTGAATAGTGCAGAATATTAGCCTTTTGGATACTGAGGTTAAGGTTAGGGTTGGTTTTAGGTGTAGTATAATCTAGATACAGTAAAAATCAATAGAAACCTATAGATGACCTCACGGATATAGTAAGGCAAACAGCTCAGCACAATTCTGCAGGGGCTTTACAAACACACAACGGCTCCTTCTCAGTAAGCTCTTAAAGGAGCTTGTCGCCCCACACCATGATGAGTCAAATACAAGACTGCCCTCAACTGCAAACCCAGATCATTGAAGCAAGGTGAAGGTGTGGAGCAGTGACAAAAGCCACAACCAAGCCAGAGGAGAGAAGCAGGCAGGGCCAACCCAAAAGAATGAGGTGTCAGATCTGCTCATATCCAAAGATCACAGCAACAGGTGTCAGCAACACGTGTGGGAAATGCAGTATACCTGTGTGCAATGAGCTCAGCCAGAAACAGGTTGTTTTTCCCGAGTGTATACATTTTTGTATTACTGTTCTGTGTTGACCAACATACACTCATCATGACAAAAAATAGTTGCACCCAGAAGGAATCAACCGACAGGAATGAAACTTGGTGGGTAGGTTTGCCATTGTGAGCCATGAGAATGTTTCCAGTTTCACACTTGGCTATGCATGTGACGTAAGCAAGGACAGGCCTTATCGTTGTACCTGACTGACCCAACAACCAGGATTGCAGACATTCAGCAAGCAGTGATGCCCTCCATGAGTCATCTTGTTAGTGCCAGCACCACTGGCAGATGGCTGCACGACGCAGGACTACATGCATGCAGACTATTATGATGACTGCCCTTAACACTACATCAATGTCACACTGTCAGACAAATGCCAGACTTTTAGGAGTGATTTAGAATGGCAGCAGGTCATCAGTGAGTCTCGCTTTTGTCTTGGTGGAGATGAGCAACAAATTTGTGTGTGGAGGCACCGTGGTCAAGATGAACAGTTTGTTGTCACTCGTCACACATCCAGAAGGCCTGGTGTCCCTCCACCTCCACCCCTCCCGCAAAATATGTGAATATTCAAGCTGCATGGGATGGATTATCACAGGACACCATTAGAAACCTCAACAACTCCATGCCGAGATGTCTGGCATGTTGCGTTAGCAAACATGGAGGCCCAACACCACACTGAGAGATACTACTTCTGTATGTTATCAATAAATATTGATCATATCAGTCTAAATTTATCATCATTTATTGTTCCTGGTAAACTTTATCTTCCTTCCCAATAGCATTGCAATCCCACACTTCCTCCTGGGTGCAGCTATTCCTTTGACAAGTGTAGTTAAAAGAAATGACATCACTGGGTCATTTTAGACTCATTTATGCATCTTAGGGTGTAAGTGGAAGAGGATACATGTTTATTACTCTCAGTTGTATCCACCTCCTACATATCATCTCATAGTTCCATGTATTACATAAGCAGATGAGTGGCCTCAGGCACTGACCGTGCTACAGGTGTTATGACAGCATACCCCCCTCTCTCCACGCCCTACCCTCTCATTGGGCTTATAGCTTGTTCTGCTTGTCTGTCCTAACAGCGGCAGTCGGGTAAACAGTAACTCTATCTGTGCTCCATTGTGGGCGCTCTCAATAGTGAGAGCAGAAAAGAGGGGAGCCATTAAGAGACTAGACTAGATTAAGTGCCCTACATCTCAATGGGGTTAAGTGCATTTTCTGTTGGAGGAGGCAAACACCCTGTGATATATAGGAGGACAGAATGTGCTCACGGTGGTACGTATGTGTGTGTGAAGAGGTGAATGGGGGCAGATCGGGAAATTTTGAAGGAAATAAGTGATCAAAGAAATAAGTGAGGCCTCTGTGATAGTCAGAAGGCATTGGGGGAAAAGAAAAAAGGACCATGGTACACTGTGTGTGTGGGTGTGTGTGCGTGTGTCTGTGTCTGTGTGTGTGTGCTTATTTTATCTACTTAGTGGGGACTGAACATCCACATTGTCCCCTCAATAACAGAAAAAGATAAGAATTCTGACACTGGAGGGAATGTTGTCCTGATCCCCTCAACGAAAAATAGTTTTCATACGCAAAATATTCTTTTTTCAGTCTTAGATGTTTCGGGTATCAGCAGTAATGGATAAAGCAAGGCGAACTGCAATATTAATTGTAGCTCACTAGCTCATCAAAACAAGCTGGGAAATTCTACTGGATGTGCATACACATGCTATTAGGTATAAAATGTACCTAACAGTGTGTAATACCTCCATGAGCACAAACAACATCTGTGATTGGATTTGGCACGGACTGGACAAGTTTCTGGATGTAGGCCACATCAATGTTCAGACACTCTTGTATCAAAGAATTGCGCAGTTGGCCGAAATTTGCTGCTGATAGACCCATATGACTGTATACTTTCATACACATGCAAATTCATAATATGGCCTTTCTTCACAATATGGCTATTTGGCACACCACTCTCTTATGCCTATCATTAACATCCGCTTTGGACCCATTTTCCACACATGGAGTGAGACATTCACTGTACTATACCACCTCTTCTCAAGCTATGAATCCCATCACTCACACCCAGCAGGTGCAGCGCCATCTGCAAGAGACTGAAGTTACTACCACCTTAAACACACAAGGTGATTAATTGTTACTCCAATGAACTTACGAAGGTGTGAAATGTGAGTATACAGTAGATTTCTTTAACAATATATACTAATATACTAATATAGGTATATTAGTAAAAGTGTTAATATTAGTATGTACTCAGCAGAGATCAAACCCAGCAGTACTTTACTGAAGTACATGTACCTGAGTAGATGTTACTCCCATCTTTGACTCCCACCTCTGACTAGTTAATCCCACCTCTGGTTGAGGATAAGGTTATGCTTGGGTATTGCAATATTGGCATTGCAGTACGTAGCTAGGAAAATCTATAGATCAATACAAAAGGACCATAAAGACAGTGATTTGTGTGTGTGTGTGTGTGTGTGTGTGTGTGTGTGTGTGTGTGTGTGTGTGTGTGTGTGTGAGAGAGAGAGAGAGAGAGAGAGATGGGTCTGAAACACATTCCTCAGGGCAGAGTGAGGATTCTGTATGGAGTTCATTGTTTCTAATCTGGTCATGAGAGCTGCCAGATCACATGAAGCGGCAGGATTCTCTCAAACACACACACACACACACTTTCACTGAGCTCTGTGGAAAAGGACACTGGCAGGCATGTATCCCATGCTCAAGGATACGTGCATGCAAATGTGCTGTTTAGGGACTCTATTGGGACCCTATTTGTACTACATCATTGATTCATATACTTGGTGCACACCGCTAACATACATTTTTCAGCTGCCGAGAACAAACTCCTGACATTTGTTCTATTATACTAAATAACTCATCAGACAGAAAATACACAGCCAGTAATTTATTTATGAAAACACAGCATACGGTATTAGAGAAGAGAAAAGAAGCATCTCTACATATCCTGCTTGTTCTGCAGTTTTACCAGAAAGCTTCCCTCTCCCTTCCTGCCTCTCTCTCCTCCCCCTCCACCAGATGTGACCTATCACATGCCCCATCTGTCCAGCACATCTCGCTGCACCATCAATGCCATTTCTGCAGCTCGCTGCAGCAGAGCCCTCGTTATACTTCAGAGGAGCACAAACTGAAAGGAGGTTGAGTTTCTGAGAGTAATGCTGTCAGATGTTAAAGGGGAGTTCCTCCATATTTTAAAATCTCTGCATAATTCAATCACTTAGACATGAATAAGGTCATTCGGAGTGTTTTGATGTAGGATGCTCCAATCTAGTGAAAAATGTTAACCCAGATTTCTTTAAAATGGTGGTGATAGGAACCAGAGGTCGGTGATGTTTATACTGCACACATGTAGCCATTTTATTTACTATCCAGTGAACCTATACACATCTTCTGAGCTTTTAATAATATGAACTATTGAAAAAAGTAGCTAAAAGTAGCTTTAAGCTTTTTCCATTACACATTCTGGATGTTTGTTTACATCGTAATCACAGAATTAATCAGATTAAAATTGCAAAATTAGAAATTTGGTGGAAATCCCCTTTAAAGAGTCTCTGTGAGCATTGGTGTTACCTCAGACACACATATACTTGTGTTATGCTTCTTTCAGGCATTGAACATTATCAGTTTGCTCATTAATCATCATCATGAGCTATGTCAAGGTCAGGCATGAAGCCATTTAATCTTCTGTATCGTCTCACTGTCTCAGTGTCACCTGAAGTTCTTTTTAAATGACCTGTTTCTGTTCTCACAGCCGTAGAGAATTTGAAGCATCCATGCTGGACCAACGCTGCACTGTTACAAGAGGGTTTTATCCAGAGAGTTGCACTCATCATCAAAATGTTGCATCCAGAAGGAATCAACTGACTGGAATGAAACTTGGTGGGTGGGTTAAACATGATGAGACATGCAAATGATTTAAACGACATGACAAATCTGAGAGACCTACACAAACCATGGAGAGGTAGAACCAGTGGATTGGACATGCGTGGAGTGACCCAACAGAACCATTGTTGGTTAACCTCTTTTATGGTCATTTTATATCACTCTAAGCAGCTAACTAGGCTAATTAGCTAACATGCTGTGGTAAGACCACTTATACCTGTGTATACACCTCTGAGGGTGCACAATCCTGCAAGACAACCTAGTTACCCAAAGCCATGGGCCATATGCCACCTTCTTTCCTCCTCTCTCCACCTCTCTGATCATCCCCATGTTACCCTCAGAGCCTGCTCCATGATGGCTGCCACGCTAGCACTCCAGTTGCCATGGAGAATTGGAGCATGAGCCAGGGACAGTGGCAGTGATGGCCGACCGCACTCATACTGGCATGACCTCCTGATGGACATTTCCCAGAGGCAAAGCCGGTTACGCCGATGACTCGCACCGAGGTTGCGGCCATAAATACACCCTCTGCGTGCATGGCGTTACGATGCCGTTGTCATGGTAATTACTGCTTTCCCAGCTGCCTGCTGAGCTCCTAATGCATTGTTGATACGATGATAGGGAGGACGGAGATGCGACGTGCCACACGCTGATGCTTTTTTTGTTTTATCTGTGTTTTTTTCCAGGGCCCCCAAAGTGGCCTTGTGATGTTTGTCCATGCTCAAGCACCTGTGAGAATATGCCACTTCTAAAAATCTGGCCTTGCTTTTACACAGCGACCTTCAGAAACGACCTTGCTCTGTCACGCTCAACACTTTTTTTTCCAGCCTAAAGAGTTTATAAAGTGCCTTTTTAGGCTGGCTGAGAATAAAAGCCCACACATCCTCCTGGAGGAGTAATTTAGCCCTGAGCTTGACACATTACACCAGCAGAGTCTAACCCTGGAGACAAAACGGCCCTGTTGTTGAGGATGACTGTGCAGATTCTCGGCCACAGTGTTGCTTGGGCTCAGGCGGCCTTGCAGTGGTCAGTCACAAGTGACGGCATGGAGTTCAGTCAAATGCTTTGTTATGACGACTGTAGTGCTGCATGTGGACCTGTGTTTAGGTTCTGCGGAGGATCTGTAACAGAAGAACATACCAAACTGTTAAAGTAAATAAAGTCATGCTTCAGAGCTGTTTGGAGAGCTCTCTGAGGTTTGGGAACAGACTCGGAAGAGGACTTTGAGGATGATTACTTTTGTAGTCTATGGCCAAAGGGCTGTAACATGTTCCTGTTGGATTGCTATCTGGGGCAGATCCCTGTGGTGGGATATGCTGCCCCTGTCACCGGCCCTCCCACAGAGGCCTGAGTGGACCATCCAAAATAGAGCTAAGTGCTAAGCTAATGATTTCAGATGAGGTGAATTTATTGCATTTTCCCTCTAGAGCTTCACAGTGTTGCAAAATGAACCATCCTTTGCCCAATTTTATTAGAAACAGCATAGCAGAGCAGCATGATGAAATAAAGCGCTCCGTGAACAACGACAAATCCCTGCTCCTCCCCGCTCAACTTAACAGCACGTCTGTAACATCAGTACTGTCTATCTAGCTATAGCACTCTTGCCCTCTACTTTCAGCAAACACTGCTGAAGCCTCTTGGCAACACCACTGAGTGCAAAACCAGAATACTGGCTTCTTTCTTGTCCTGAAGTGGAATTTGAGGCGTATCTGAGGCACTGCTAATGCTGGGTTAACTTTGATAGCATCATTGCATTATCTGCTAGCCTGTTCCTCTGCTTTCTCTAAGCTGACCTTTGTGCCTTTAGATCCCCTGGGGGACAGGGTTTGGACAGGGGAGGAGCTGGGACACAGGGAGTCTGTCTACTTATTTAGGGAAATGGCCATACTAACAACAAAGGTCATTCTTAAAAGCGTGACCTCAATGACTGGGTCAAAGACAGTCAACTGTCAGATTCCTTGATCCAATATATATTATTGTCTATGCAGTATTTACATATAAGGTAAGTCATAGCAGAACATCATACTTCAAAAATGGTAACATCATAAGAGAAGTTATATAAGAAGAATATATATATTCTCCCTATATATAATGTTATATTACCCCATTTAAAACATTAGACCCATATTTTATTTGCAATAGAACACAGAACACATATCAGATGTTGAAAGTGACATTTTACCATTTCATAAACATTATAACCTCAGCAGCAAAAATATAATCTAATAATAATATAATTTAATATATATAAGATAGATAAGCAATATATATAACCAATATATATATAAGCAATAAGTCAACTTGCAAAATATGATCGATTTATTAGGAGTTAAATTTTGCATAAACTGAAATAATGCTGTCCCACATTTTTAAGACACTATCGAAACACAAAGCATTTTACTGCATCCCTGTCCATAATGGCCACATGGTGAGCAGTTAGATCCTATTGTTTGCAAGTAAATGTGTCCCATAGTCTAGAATCTGTTTATAACCCTAATTAATTACAACAGCTGTGAAATTAAGAAAGCATTTTTCATTTTCATAAACAATATGATGATTTTGTGTGTGTACAATTTTTCAAATCTGTGTTAGCTAGTCATGTGCTGGCTAGTGTTTATGAGTTCTGCTTAAAATTGGTTAAAATGATCAGTACCCAAACAGTCATTACTATAATTTTTTTATTGTTATTAGTGTTATGATTGTTTTGGTAGTGACAAAATAAAATGTTCAGTCTTCTGTTTTGATAAAATAAACGTAATCAGAGGAAAAAGACTGTAGTCTAAAGTCCATGTCATTTAAAAGTCCAAAATGGATCTTGAACTCTGAACTTTGAGCTGGTTCAGTAGAACAATCCATATATAGAGCAAATTTATAAATTCAGCATTCAGGCAGATTAAACATCTACTGTATATTTGTGAACATAGATGTTGATAGAAAATCCCTTCAGCATCTCGGTGTCATACAGAGGCCTTTGAAGCTCATCTGTGCTGGTTTTGTTATATGAAGCATGAACAGGTGGCCTGACTTAGTCAAGTCTTTGAACAGAGTGCTTCAGAGTCAGTTACATGCTTGGCAGAAGAGTCCATGTACCGCGACATGCATTTGAATGAACTGTCATATGTAGAATTTGGTTTGGAATTTTTTTGAGAGAATTAACTAATCTAGACATTAGAGTATGGACTTGGTATGGACCGGATTGATCATGTTTGAAAGGCATTAAAAAGCACTTGTTTGTTTTAATTGATTTTCCAAACTCTTCTACACTCTTCTGCACTTCTACACTACACAAGAATAGTTGCACAAGCAGTTGCTCCCGAAAGGAACCAACTGACAGGAATAAAACTTGGTGGATATGTAGATTTGACATCGTGAGACATGCACATCAAGTTTCACGCTCAGCTGCACATGTGACGTAAGCAAGGATGGGCCTTATCACTGACCCAACATCCACTATTGCGGACGTTCAGTGAGCACTGATGCCCTTCATGAGTTATCCTGTTAGTGCCAGCACCATTTTCAGACGGCTGCATGACGCGAGGACATGCACGCAGACAGTTACAACCACTGCTCTTAGTACTACGTCAACATCACCAAAGACAATGTCGACTGTCATGGAGTGACTCAGAATGGCAGCGGATCATCTTCGGTGACGAGTCCCACTTTTGTCTTGGTGGAGATGACCAGCGAATATGTGTGTGGAGGCACCGTGGTCAGCACCAAAACGAATCAAAACAAACACATCCAGAAGGCCTGGTGTCATTCCACTTCCACCCTACTGCAAAATCTGCAGAGAATAATGCAAACAATAAAGGAAACATGGCGGCCCAATGCCATACTGAGAGGCACTACTTCTGTATGTTTAGCTCAATAAATATTGACCATATCAAATTTATCATGATTTATTGTTCCTGGTAACCTTTATCTTCCTTCCCAATAGCATTGCAATCGCACGCTTCCTTCTGGGTGCTGCTTTTCTTTTGATGCTGAGTGTATAATAAGAACAAGCTGTTGCTTCCGAAACCACATATTTTAATCGGCTACATTTCTAGGTCATTCAGGTTGTATTCTACTTCTATGACCATTTTGCTGTCTCCTTTTGCATGACATCTCTGACCCGGTGGGGCGCATGAGAACAATGTGGTGGCTCTATTGGTTACACTAGTTAAACTGGCGTGGTGCCTGTCGCCTCTGCTTGGAGCACAGGAGCGGAACTAATTACCCTCCATCAGGAATTTGATTACGGTGCATTTGCAGGGTATCCGTTTGGCTGTATGCGAACCAAAAATAAAAAAATAGAAAAGCTGGTCACCCTTGGTAACACGAGCCTTTTATCATAGAAATAGATCCTGGTGGCTCACATGTCTGGTGTCCTTTCTGCATTGCGATGTCACTGGGCGTGATTCTCTAACACACAAAGCAGTGTGTTAGCAGAGAACATGGTCTAAAACAATCTGTGAAATGCGAAGGCACATTGTTTGGACCTGGGAATGGTTTAAACTTCCATATGAGGAGGATGTCATCCATTACCTAATGCCAGCCAGGAGGCCTTTCATTTGAATTCATATCACTGTCATGCATGCGGCTCTGAATGAAGTTAGCGGATTTAGCATATGCAGTGGTGCGGGAGGTTGCACCTAGTGATGCATGACTCCATGTTTTCTGGAGCTGACTCCGACTCTTGACTCCTGCTGCTGGAATCGATGCAATCGACTCGTCGACTCCGCTTTATTTTAACCAAGACAGATTCAGAGCCGGCGATAGTGTTATACAGCCCCCAAAATGTAATCTTAATCTTAATCGTATTCGCCAGGTTCTTTTGACTTTTCCAGTCCACCTTATGTGATGCATCAGTTCTAGGGTGTGTCAGCGCCAGAATCTAACAGCAGTACTATTTAAGGTGGAACAGAAATTTTAATAAGAAGCTGGAAAACAGAGCAAATCTCAGCTTCATCCTCTTCCCACAACATTCTCTGAAAATCGTAGTCGACTTCCAGCATTTCAACTCACTAGGCAGGAGTCAACCCCCATGTTCCAGACATGCTGGAGTATCTGGGAATCGATTCCTAGTTGAACCGGGATAGTAATGCACAACTCCAGTTTTTCTGGAGTCGACTCCTTGACTCCATGGTGCATTGCCACCAGAATGTAACCATTACTATTTAATGTGGGAGTCCTATTTACTGTTTATGTACTAGTACTATTTATGCACTACTATTTACAATGAAACTAAATGCCTCCTTGTGCGCCTCCATACTTAAGGAAAAAACAGGAAAAACTACTTTTCCACAGGATATGATGGAATATTCACACACATGATGATTCACATTCACATTAGTATAACCTAAGGTTATAAATGTGGCTGGTTTTACAACTAAAAGTAACAGGCGCCGGGAATCTTTGCTGAAGCAGGAACACACAGTCAGTGAAATTGACTGAAATGGTGCTTTTGGACGGCACTAACATCACCTGAGGAACACCGGTAATAATAACATGGAAAACGAATCCTGTCCCAAGAGGACTTTAGGGTGACTGGCCAAAAGTTGACCCTGTTTCCAGACTGGAGTCAATGAATCGACTCTTTGGGAATCGATTCTCCATCACTAGTTGATCCATATTCAATGTCGCTTTGTTATTTTGATGTATGAAAATGGAAACACAGTCAACTCACTGCACAAAATATTTTTTTGGTTAATTTCATTCTAGTTATATTTGTACAAAAATTGCAAAACAAAATTACTTTGCCGTGACAAGGTAACATGCTCACTGATATGCGGTGTCCTTGAGAGCGTCAAGGCTAAAGCGTTAGCATAACAAACAAGATAAAATGAAGCAATTAGCTTTATTTAAATTACATTTTCTTGAATGTAGTAAAGCACATTGTGGAATGAAAACTTTGGTGTGACAAAGTAGCATGCTCCTTGATGTGCTGCGTTCTTGAGAACTTCAAGGATAAAGCATTAGCATAGCTCCAAAACAGTGGAGAAATTATGTGGTGATTTGGTGATTTAGGTATGCAGTTTGGATCATGCATAAGCAACTGTTACCACTTTCAGGAGGTGAAAATTGCACTTGTGGAGCTGATGAAGTCCAATTTCCAAGTGGGAACCTCTGGATTCTAGATATTATGTGATGTATAATGCAACTTTTCACCATTTCCACCTTTGAAAACTGGTGAACGTGGTGCTGAAAAAATCCTTCTACATGACCTATGGTTTTTAGGTATAGCACGGAAAAACCAGTATGCATAACCTTCCAGTGAGTACTCAGATGTAGCATGGCTACATTACCCTGGTAGCAAGCTTCGGTTTCCAGACATATTGTGTCTGAGCTACTACACGTGGGACAAGGGTACCCCAGTTTCAAAACTGTTCTGGCCCAAATCTGGCCCACATTCCCCAATTTTATCTGGCCCTCTTGGCGCATGGATTGACGGCCAGATGTAGGCCACGTCCACGTATGATAATAATACATATATTTATAAATACATACATATTTAAACAAGATAACATAAAAAAAAAAACACTATGCGTAATGATAAAATTTAAATCTTAGGACATAATATCAGATATTAGCCCTTTGACTTCCCAGCAGGGATGACATTAAGGTTTTTCATATTGCAAAAACTGCAGACCACTTCCTCTCCCAGCGATGTTTACCCTCTCCTCTGCACTCCAGCAGCATCAGAGACCACTTACTCAGTGCTGAACGCAAGGACACAAGGCCTGCAGTCTACGCCTCGCTGCAGTCCACATCCCAGTCCCACTGCAGCAGTGGGAGGTCAGCTTACTCAACCAAACCTACAGAATAAATTTGTCACTAAAAATATGAGAAGAGCACTGTTACTATATTCATGCAGTTCAGGTGGGACGATAATATGATTTATACCCTGA
Source organism: Semaprochilodus insignis (assembly GCA_034552555.1). Lineage (NCBI taxonomy): Eukaryota > Metazoa > Chordata > Actinopteri > Characiformes > Prochilodontidae > Semaprochilodus > Semaprochilodus insignis. The sequence continues at coordinate 15,463,556 of CM067487.1, read as the reverse complement.
GTTAAGTATCTCATTATTTATCTTCATTTCTTCTGTTATTTTAGTGAGATATACACCCACCAACCACTTTATTAGGTACACTGCTGTGTCTGATCCACTCACACCAGCACAACACACACTAACACACCAAAACCACGTCAGGGTCACTGCAGTGCTGAGAATGATAATCCACCCATATAATACCTGCTCTGTGGTGGTCCTGTGGGGCTCCTGACCATTGAAGAACAGGGAAACAAAGTATACAAAGAAACGGAGCAGGTATTATGTCGCAATTACAGAACTACAAAGTGCTCCTATATGGTCAGTGGAGCTGATAAAATGGACAATGAATATAGATATAAGTCATTCATGAAGGATCACGATGTCAGAAATTGTAGGTTAATTCAACTGACCCATATGTAAATTATATTTTATGCATCAATACCTGTTATTATACTATTAGTCCACCTATCTGTGGTACGAATTTCATGGAAACCCCAATTAGATTCACTGACAAGCACCTATAATGATCAATTTGATAAGTTCAGGTAATTGCCCAACGCAGAGCGGCCTCTGAGTGACCCATCCAAGGCGACAGTCCAAAAAAACAGTGTTGGGGGTGGGTTGGCTTGGAGAGCTCAATGTTCCATGCTTCCCTAAAACCTGGAGATGAAAATGGGCTAGTGAGGGGGAGGGGAGGACGCATTGAGGTCCATAGAGCTATTACCGACAATATGATTGGGATAAGTTAAGAGATGTGTGTGCTTGGAGACACCTGGGTATGTTCTTGGTGCTAGGTACATAGTCCTGTAGTCCTGAGGAGGTTTGTTGTGAGGTTCTTTATGACTTGTACTGCTCAGAAGGGCCATTTTAGTCTAATACATACTCATTCATCGTTTTCAGGAGCGTGATCTGTTATGTGTGACAACAGGCCTTGTACTCCCAGCGCAATCTGTATGCACCTCTTTTCTGCAAAAAGAAGAAGCGGGGGTGGTGGGGGGTGGAAGTGTGTAAATGTTTGATGTTGCTGCAGATTGCAGCTCTGATATGCTACATCATGCCATCTGTCTCCAGCCAGAGCCTCTGTATTAGGAAGAGAAAGATGGTGGCAGAAAGAGAAAGGGGGAAAAAAGGAGGCTGGTGACATATTGCATTGTGCTACGGTAATGATGATTCTCATGCATCGGTGAGCATCAATCCAGGTACTGCAGTTACGGGGTATAGACGGTCTTTCAGAGCCGTCCAAGCCAGAGAACCATTTAAACCACGCAAGAATTGATGGCACTTTTGGAAGCTCAAAGCTAAAAAAAAAATAAAAAAACTTCTATTCCATGTGCACACTGGGAATCAATAAATGGCATAAGCATTCCCTTCAGAGGTAACACCGCAAAAAAGAAAAGAGAAGTCTGTTTTCATGGCAACAGGAACGAGAGAAAGAGGCTCTTTTCAATCTTCCCACAAAGCTAAATGAGTAGTAAGAGCAAAAAGCCATAGGTAAGAGAAAGGTTCTTTGGAGGACAGAATTAGTGATGATCAAAGAATATGCTAAATGGTTTTACATGGATTTTGAGGGCATTGATCATGGCTAACTAAAACCATGGGGGATGGGTGCATGTATGGATGCGAGGAAGGTTTTCATGGATCCCCTTGTTGGCTCTATGTCACATTAAAGGAACATTAAAGCCATATTGGATTCACATCTGAAACAGATTGATGATCTATCTGCGATATCATATTGACTGAAGGTCAGCCCAGTGGACTGATGGTCAGCCCTGTTTGAACTCTAGCAGAGCTCATTGGAAGTGAGCAGGTCGATAGGTTCTGGTACAGGGATGGTAATTCAATTTCTTTATCTAAGCCCAGATAAGGATGGAAGAAAGTGATATTAAACACTCTGGATTGCATGTGTAGTAGCTTGTTTGATCACCGTTTTCCAAAAAAAATAGTGTTCAACAAATACGTTTGTGGAGACACTACTTCTTTATGTGTAGCTCAATAAATATTGCCCACATCAGTCTAAATTTATCATCATTTATTGTTCCTGGTTTATTCTCCTTCCTAATAGCATTGCAATTCACACTTCCTTCTGGATGCAACTATTCTTTTGATGATGAGATTGAGAAGAAGTGGTACAGTGCAATGAATGTCTTGTTCCATGTGTGGAAAATGGCTCCAAAGCAGATGTTAATGATTGGCTAAAAGGAACGATTGCATTTGGGTGTGCCAAAGGCCATTGTGTGAAGGAAGCAGCTGAATTTGCAGGTGTATGGAAGTGTACGGCCATACGGGTCTACCAGCAGTGGCAAAAATCCCAGTCTACAGTGAATTATCATCAGAATTGTGCCAGGGAAGGCATCCACCAAATCTGCCCAACTGCGCAATTCTTTGATGCAAGAGTGTCTGAACATTGATGTGGCCTACATC
>CM067487.1:15439974-15456310 GCA_034552555.1 Semaprochilodus insignis | reverse complement strand
ATGTGTGTGTGTATATATATATATATATATATATATATATATATATATATATATATATATATATATATATATATATATATATATATATATATATATTGAGCTATTTATTGAGCTACATATACAGAAGTAGTGTCTCTCAGTATGGTGTTAATGCAACATTCTCCTGTGATGGAGGTGGAGTGACACCAGGCCTTCTGGATGTGTGACACGTGACAACAAAACAATCTTGGCACTGACCACAGTGCCTCCACACACTGCTTTGTTGGTCGTCTCCACCAAGACAAAAGCGGGACTCGTCACTGAAGATGACCCACTGCCATTCCGAGTCACTCTATGACAGTCTGGCATGACACCATTGCAGTCTTTGGCAACACTGACAGGGCAGTTGTCGTAACAGACTGCATGCATGTAGTACTATTACGTTCAGCTGTATGCCGATGTTACTGGCACTATAAGGATAATTCATGGAGGGCATCACTGTTCGCTGTATGTCTGCAAAAAAGGGGGTTTTGGGGCAGTCAGGTACAGTAATAAGGCATGTGCTTGCATACATCACATGCGTGGCTAAGTGCGAAATTTGAATCATTCACATGTCTCACAATGTCAAACCCACCCACACATTCTTGTTGGCTGATTCCTTCTGGTTACAACTATCTGTGTGCCTATTTTTTTGACGATGCGTGTATGTTCATATCCTTTGTTTTGTTATTTAACAGGATGGATTTGTATTCTATCTCCCAAATAAAGCTGGTGAATAAGAAACCACTTTGAACGTGATGTACAGAAGTGAGACTGAAATGTGTGTTTTTCATTGGCAGACAAAAAAAAAGAAAACACATACTTTATAGGATCGATATTGGGATATTAGCCTTGGTATTACTTGGTATCGGATCGAATGAAAATCAGTGGTATCGCCTATCCCTATATTACAGAAGTGATATTCCTTTAACAGAACGCTGAAACGTCCTTAAGACCTCACTAGGCGGAGCTTTAAAAGGAGGGGGCGGGGCCTTAGTTACCAAACGACCTTAATAGGTGCTCCACACGCGGCTACATAAGGACGAAAGGGCGTGACCATGTTTTTTCTGACCAATGAAAAGATGCGACTTCAACAAGCGTGGGAGAAAGAAGCTCCTGGTGGGCGCGGTAATGCTTTGCAGGGGGTGGGGGCGGGGCTACAGCCGGAAGCGTCTCTCCTGCGTCTCCTTGTCATTGAGCTCCGGCAGATTTTGTGTGGAGAGAGTGAGAGAGAGACGGACAGCAGCGGCGGCGCAACGCGACGGCCAACAGGAGACCGCTGGCTCAGAGAAAAAGGAAGAGAAAAAGCTTTTTTAAGACAATGAAACCGTCGATGAACGGTTTGCAGCTCGCCAGTAAATTTACGTCGTGTTTTATTCAATGACGTGACGTTGCTCGGCTAAAGCCTAAAGCTTAGCTGCTTGCTAGCGGACAGACAGAGAGCGAGAGAGAGAGGGAGCTGTGTGTGTGTCATTGAGAAGGCAGGACACGTCAAGACGAGGCAGAAAAGGCTGCGAGGCTAACGTTAGCCGCACTTGGTGTTCCTGTGGGATAAATACATATATATATATTTTAAAAACAAGCTCTCTTTTATTTGATTACATCAGATCAGCTCGTCATTTACGTGGCCCCGAATAGCTCTGCGGTTCTCGTCGTCGCATCGGAACGGATCCTCCTCCCAGCCGTCGCCTGGACCAAGGGTAGGCAGTAAGGTGAAAAGTGGTTTTATTTGTTTATTTGGACTCTCGTCGCGTATGTGTGTCGTGTGTCATTTTAATTTATCGCCAAACGAGCATTTTAAGCACTCTTTCACGCGTTAAAGGTGAGCCTCGCGCTGCGAAAAGCCCGACAAATTAGAAGACGTCATCATTTTTTTCTGAGGGCTAGCTAAGAAGGCTAGCTATGCTAACTTGGTCGCCGAAAAAGGGAAGGAAATTCACAGGGCTGTTATAACGTTCAGACGCTGCTGGTTTGGCTCGCTGTCGGGGGGTGGGGGATCTTTATGAACCTTGTCTTGGAAACGTCGTCGAGAAAAGGTATGTCGTCGTGTCAGCTTCGTGTTTTCTGGCTCCAGCTGGCCTGTTCTATTCAGAGTCTGTTAGCCTGTTAGCAAGTGCCGGTTAGCTTAGTGCTAGCAGCGAAACGTCACGCGCCTGTAATTAGGGGGAGCCAATGAGAATGCGCCGTATTGAGGCTCTCAGAGGCTTTAACTGCTGGTCGTAACCTTGAGTGAGTAGGGATGGGCGATACCGCCGATGTTCATTCGATACCGATACCAAGTGGGCTTATATCCCGATACTGATACCTGGTTATAAAAGTGATTTTTCAAAATTAAAATTCTTACTGATTATATAGTCTGATATCTGTTAACTTAAAATAAACCTGCTGATTAAAATGCACATTTCAGTCTCATATTTAATGGAACTCCTTATTCGCTAGCTTTTTTGGGAGCACCATCATTTAGAGCAGTTTAGAGCAATAAATTTTTATCATTTTAATTTAGAGACAGGATACACATCGATCCGGCTAAATTAATTATTGTGTATGATATTTGCATGGCAGGTTCTTTACATGGCAGGATTGGAAGTATTGACATTTAGGTATTGATCTGCCCCATCCCTAGTGAGAGCATGAGAAGCAGAAACTGACCAACTGATGCTAGCGGTAACTGACCATTCGATCCCACTTCATCGTGTTGTGTGGTGTAGACGGATGTTGACAGTGGTTCATGCTGCAGGTTTGCAAGTCTGGTATGATGAGGACTGCTGACTAAACACTAGGAGTTGTTATTTGTATTAGGTTTGCCATAGCATGCAGTTATCCAGTGGCACTAGCCTAACCAGTCATGCTGGAGTACACTTATACTGAAACCTCAAGCATGGTATTTTATTGTTCATTGAATTGTCATGCAGTAGTAGTAAGTCATGGGCTTAGAGGTGTTTTGCCACTCCTCCAGGGGTATTCATCAGATGTTGACTGATTGAAAATCCCTGGACGATGGAGAATCTTCACAGATGACCTGTTTAGGAATTAAATATGTGTGAAATAAAGATGTGAACGACAGCTACAAGTTCATATATAGATTAACTAATCCGTTTTGATCTCTTTTCAGGATAGAGTACCGTGTGGCAGCCTTTACCGGAGAACATAAATGGGGGATTACGGGTTTGGAGTCTTAGTGCAAAACAACACTGGCAACAAGTCCGCTTTCCCGGTACGAATTCACCCTCACTTGCAACCTCCGCATCACCACCAGAATGCGACCCCCAGTCCTGCTGCTTTTATAAACAGCACCACAGCTGGGAATGGCAGCAACGGTGGCTCTCCCTGGCTGTTCCCTGCGGCCACAGCCCACAGCAACATGCAAGACGAAATCCTTGGCTCAGAGAAGCCTAAAGCCCAGCAGCAGGAGATGCAAGAGACACAAGAGAAGCAGCAGCTCTCCCCTGGGCACCAGGAGGGTGGTATCATCTCTGAGCTGGAGAAGGCCCGCTCGGAGGAGAGCAAGGTGGAGAGCGGCTCCTCTGAGGGCACTACTGGCAAGGAGAAGCTTCGCCTCGAGTCCCCCGTGTTGACACCTTTTGACTATCAGGAACCCTCTGGCCTGGGCACGGCTGTCCAGTCTAGCACCTCCTCCTCCCTGACCAGCTTCAACAACTGGTCGGCTGCTATCCCCCCAACCCCTTCCACCATCATCAATGAGGACATCAGCTTCTTTAACCCAGCCGCGTCCGCCAGCAATGGCCCGCTGCTGTTCCAGAATTTCTCGCACCATGTCAGCCCGGGCTTTGGGGGCAACTTTTCACCTCAGATTGGCCCCATCTCCCAGCACCACCCTCCCCACCCCCACTTCCAGCACCCTCACAACCAGCACCAGCAGCACCGCCGCTCGCCTGCAAGCCCACACCCACCTCCCTTCCCTCATCGCAATGCCGCCTTCGGCCAGCTCCCGCATCTCTCCAACAACTTGAGCAAGCCGCCCTCGCCCTGGGGAAGCTACCAGAGCCCTTCGCCCTCTCCTTCCTCCACCTCTTGGAGCCCGGGTGGTGGCTATGGTGGCTGGGGAGGCTCTCGGGGTGGCGAGTTCCGTCGGGGCCTGAACGGCGGTATGACCCCGCTCAACTCCATCTCACCCCTGAAGAAGACCTTTCCCAACAATCATGTGCCCTCGCAGAAATACTCGCGGACCAGCCCCGGCTTCAACCCCAAGTCTTGGATGGACGAAAGCATTAGCAGGAGCGAGAACATCTTCCCCTTCCAGGTACGTGTAGTAGAAATAGTACATTAAGCAAAATTAGAGCATCTCCATTTTGTTGTTGTCTGGAATAGTGATAATTTCCTTGTAGTGCATCGTGACAAACTGCTGTAGAATGGAGGCCCGATGCTGTAAGTGGTGGAGGCCTTGATGACTAATCTAGCACTGCCTCTCTAGTTCTGAAGATAGCTCTCAGAGAGATTTATGATGTACGTCACCCCAAAAAGCACATCCCCCCCTGTTGATGCAAGACTGCGTGACGCATGAAATGGGTGCTAACGCATCTTAAAGTGTAACAATTTGGAATACACCACATGCTCTCTGTGATTTTGCTAAGATATGAGTTCCAGTGGGGTTCAGTTGGCAAAGCCTCGTGCATATGATATTTAAGGGAACATCTGAGCAGTCCTCAAACAGTTCTGCTGCTGCAGTGCTGTAACTTCACCCTGAATGTGGCACATATGAGCTCAGCTAGTCACATGCCCTGCTGCTGTTTGTTTAGAGCCTGTCCTCTTTAGTCCAACAAGAGCAGGATTTGACTGTGTATGCTGGGGGTGGGGTGTTGGATTGTGAGAGAATGAGATGGCAAAAAGAGCTTGTCAGATTTGCAACATAATAAATGAAGAGTTGCTTTCAGGATGCCAGGTTACATTCCGAACTAAGCCTTCTTAAGCCAAATTGGCAACACTGGAAATATATAGGGGAAACAGATCACAGGAATATTGTATGTGTCTCATTTGCCATTTGCAAAATTACCTTAGGCCTGGCAATATCATAATATTTCCTTTTAATGTTGTCTCCTGTTTTTGTCATGCCCTCACGTTCCAAACTAAGCGACTGATTTAGTGTTGCTCACTGCCATCCACCCACCCCACCCCGACAGAGAGTTCTCTAAAAGGTTTGTTAGCCTTTTGTCACCCCCACCCGCTCTGGAGTTGTGTGCTCTAAATTTAGTATCGCTACAAACAATCACATTTCTATGGGTCACTGGCCTCACATGTGTCACGTGCTGCTCTGTCTCTTTAAGCCTGCGCCAGTGCCACATAGTTTCCATTTCATTACTGTGAACAGGTGCCTAGATCTTCTTATTGAACTGTTTTTAAATGCTGAACATAGCCTAATCAGGATACGTGGGTCACCCAGGCTGTTCAGCTGTAGCTGTGCTCTAGGTTCTCGTCTCTTGCAAACTGGCTAGTAAGAAACAACAGATAGGGACTATTTGATAGTGTCTGGAACCTGCAGCTTCACTGCAGAAAACAGGCAGCTCTTGTTCGCAGCTATCTGCTCCAGCTGGTTGAATACGTGATGTGAGTCCCAGCACAGCATAATGACACTGGAAGTTTCCACAGACTCTGTGTGTCTTGGCCAAGAATATCTGGTGTTTGGTGTGAAAGCAAAGGCTGTCTCGAGGGGGGGGGGGGTGCACACACATACGCTGTGCGCACTTGCATACACAACACACACACACCCTGGCGCTGGTAAAATGTGTAATTAAGCAGTTGCTCGGAGAGAAAATGAGAAATGGGAGATGCGATCATTCATGGCGGCGGAGATGTTTCTCATGACAGTAGGCCAGTCGAGCAAAGGCACTGTAAAGGAAAACAGAAAAACAAGTATGGATGAGGGGAGGCGTCTCTTCCTTGTTATTCACACCAAGCATTTGCTCCATGCTCGGGGCTCTATTAGCGATGCCTATTGTAACAGAGTGCATATGCTGAGGGCTAATAATTTGCAGCACAGCTCTGTCATAGAGCACTTGAGAGTTAGATTTTGGGTGAACCGCACTGAGGACATGGACTGAGGACATGAACAACACTTGTGCTGTTTGCAAGGCAAATAAATTTAGAACGTTCTGTAATTCCATGTTATCTCTTCAAAAAGGCCCTTGTCATCAAAGAAAGCAGCGTGCTTCCTGTGAATGTAGGCCCGTTTTTCTCTGTGAAATCTCCTCTCCTTTTCCCTTAACAGGGGAGGCTGTATCAATTCTGCCTGTCCTGTAAGGCTGCATTTGAGTCCAGGCTCTGTGCACTTGGACCAGTCAGGTCCATCACTTTCTGAAGCCCAGGCATCCTCTTAGACCTCAGTAAGCGGTGCTAAAGCCTTCCGTGATTGCATGGTCTAGGCCCCGAGCTGGGCATGAACCCAGTTCTGGTTTGGGCATATAACTCCAGGTCAGGACCAGAGGCCCTTTCCCCGTTGGTGGTCTCAGTGCTCTATGATAAAGGGAAAGGTGTTATGGTATGAGGCTGTTCAACCTGAACTATGTTTTCTGAGCTTTTTCTTAGCTCTGTGGTCTGTTGACAGATTTTGATTGATTTTACATGCCACCCTTATTCTGCTAAAATGAATAGATAGATGCTTAATTTTATAGCCCTGTCCTGGTGTATTTACTCAGTTAGTTGCTGCACATTAACACAAATTAATAAATTAGTGTACATATCAGAGCGCAGGATCTTCACTTGTTTTACACAAGAGTTGTGGTGTTGATTGAATATACACTCATCATCAAAATAATAGTTGCACAAAAACCTGCACCCAGAAGGAATCAACCCGGAACAAAACTTGGTGGGTAGCTTTGACATTGGAAGACATGCTAATGTTTCACGCTCGGCCGTGCATGTGACGAAAGCAAGGATGGGCCTTATCGCTGTACCTGACTGACCCCACAGTCATGATTGCAGACATTCAGTGAGCAGTGATGCCAGCACCAATGGCATACAGCGGCATGATGCAGGAATACATGCACGCAGACGGTTACCACGACTGCCCTTAACACCACGTCAGTGTCACCAAAGACTGCAGTGGTGTTTATCTTTATCTTCCTTCCCAATAGAATTGCCACCCCACACCTTCTGGGTGCAACTATTCTTTTGATTATGAGTGTATTTGGATCAGTACATGCTACTGATTAGAGGTGAAATGGTATGCAAATTTAATATCACAAGGGTAGTGCTTAAAATTATTGCAGTGTATGCTGAAAATGTTAAAGTGCTAATTTTATATTAAACGCCACAAAGTCTTATTGTTTAACCACGTCTAATTATTTAACCACAAAGTCTTATTCTAATTTAACCTACCTAGTTCGGCATTCACATGCATAGCTCCAAATGCTTAAATAAGCTTCTGAGGAAGAATATCTGTAAGTATGCTAAGGATGCGTTATTCAACGCAAATCACGTGCAGAGGGAAGAGACAAGTCTGCTTGTGCATGTTGTTTTCCAAATGTTTTGTCGGTCATTTATTATAGAATGTATATAATAATTTAAAGCTGGTAGTGTTTTTTGATGAAGAAATTTCATCTATCAGAAAATCTACCTAAAGTTTTAAGAAGAGTGCTAGCTGTGAAACGGCACTACGGAAGGACATTTCGACATGGTAGCACAATTCGACAGCACTTTCGCTATAATGTAGGATGGTGGTCATGAAGAGATCTTCTAAGATTTAAATTGTAACCCCCCACCACCCCCCTTTCACAACGATTTTCATCCTGCATGTTACCTCTACCTACTCTAATAGGTTTTAGACTCTAACCTTTTTGTACTAGCAAGGAAACATTCTCCGACGGAACAATAAGCATGGTTGTAAGTTGCTCTGGATAAGAGCATCTGCTAAATGTAAATAAACCAAATACGACCACACTCAGCTCTCTTAGAAGGCTGAAAGATCTCTGGAGCGATACCACAGTCTTCTGCCATTTTTTTCACTGAGGCAAACAAGCCTATAGTGTATGCTGAATGTCTGGGAGATTGTTGCTAACTTTGGTTGATGCTGGACATTATTTATCAGCTGGACATTACAGTATTTAAATAGAGTTTTTGTAAGGGCAGTGCGACCGCTTTTATTGATAATGAAATTTTGAAAGTAATACTAACAGCCAGGAATTTTACAGTAAATTGGTAACCCGTTTTATGTCTACGACTGATGGACACCAATATGGTGGTATCTATATTGGTGTCTACACTTATTGTGAATTGTTTCAGCTCTACTGACCGTATAGGAGCACTTTATAGTTCTGCAATTACGGACTGTAGTGCATCTGTTTCTCTGTGTACTTTATCCTGTTCTTCAATGGTCAGGATCCCCACAGACCCACCACAGAGCAGGTATTATGTGGGTGGTGAATCATTCTCAGTACTGCAGTGACACTGATATGGTGATGTGTTAGTGTCTGTTGTGCTGGTGTGGGTGGACTACAGACAACAGATGGACTACAGTCAGTGGACTACAGTCGGTAACTGTAGAACTATAAAGTGCTCCTATACGTCAGTGGAGCTGATAAAATGGACACGGAGTGTAGATACAAAGAGGTGCATCTGATGAACTGTCTGATGGGTGTATATGCTAATACACTTTTTTGCCAATAAGTGAGTAAAAGGCAAATCAATAAAATAAAAATTGACATTTTTACCTTGATAGTTGTCTCTGGTTAGATTGGGTATAGTTTATTATACCGTGCTATTTTAAGGACGGAGTACTTGTTGTCCCTTAATCTTTTATAATGATATAATGAGTTTTGGCTGATGTGGAAATGTCTTTTGAGTTTTGAATGTAGGCTATAATCCTATCATATCAGATCTTAATACTCCTGGATAAGTCAGTTATGTGCGACATTTGATGTTCAAATCACATCGACTTAAGCCTAACTGGTTGTGATCTTGATCGTCTGTTAGGATAATTGCACAGTATTGAACAACCAGTGACCCTCAAACATAACACAGAACTTACAGAATCTGTCCCCCAAGATGGCTTCTAATTCAATAAGCAGCTTTTATAAGGAGCGTAACATTTTGGTGTTGTAAGTGGAAGGAGCCGGTTGGATGGAAGTGATGGTTACTGGGGTTGTATGATAAATCATGTCTTTATGATTACAATGATGAACACTTTGTTAAAGCGGTGATGACAGAACAGGACCAGAGGACTTTGTTACGTCACATTTGGAAACCTAATGTGAGATTTCCTTCAGCTGGGATTGAACCCTGCTCTCCCACTCGGGGGACGAGTAAACTAACCATTCAACCAAACGGACAATTAAAGGAAATTCAGCTGAAAACTACTAGCCTGTTTCCCCAACTTGGGAGAGTCAGGTTTATTGTCCATATTACAGCTTTACTGAGAAACTCAAGTCAATAAATAGTTCAGATAGAAAGATAGCAGCTCTGTGCTTTAATTACAGCTCAGAATAAAGCTGACCTAGCTGTACTCTGTATACAACACCTAGTCAATAAGAGCAATCACTTCAAAATAAAGAGTCCTTAGCAAAAAACACACATAAATGAGTTTCTGATAAACTAAATTAAACCGGACAACAAAATAGTAACCTGTGACTGAAGCGTACCTAATAGTGTAATACCTCAATGAGCATGAATAACAGCTGTGATTTGGATTTGGCACGGACTGGACGAGTTTCTGGATGTAGGCCACATCAATGTTCAGACACTCTTGCGGCAAAGAATTGTACAGTTGGGCCAGATTTGGTGGATGCCTTCCCTGGCACAATGCTGAGGAGAATTTCCTGTAGACTGGGATTTTTGCCACTGCTGGTAGACCCGTATGACCATATGCTTCCATACGCCTGCAAATTCAGCTTAGTTGGAGAGATTAATTGGATTAATTGGATATTTATGTTTACCCAGCCACATAAATGTCTGTACTTTTACATCCGATCAGAGCTGCACCGTTTTGATAATAATAATTTATTGCTTCTCGTATCTTCATTGTGATATCTGGCAACTTTGCATCTTGTGCATTGTCTTTTATCACAGTATCATGCAGCCCTACTGGTTACGGCTGTTTAACTCTGTTTCTCCGACTGAGAGCTTGTGCTCCATTTTAATTACTTTATCACAGAAGTCAATCATGTTCCCCTGTGAATAGATTTCTCACCCCCTGCCTTTGCAACCATGTGCAAAGCCTGGATTAATAGGCTTTAGAGTGATTTAGCGTTGAAGGCTTTGAAATACCTTTACCCACAGAAAAAAGCAATGTTAAGGCTCTGCCTCTCTCCTTTCCCATTCCCTCTTTCATTAGTTTGGCTAGGACATTGAGGATTAGCGTCATTCTTGAAGCACACCTAATGTGCTACTCTTAGTCATTCTCGCCACAGTATTTTATTTAATCAAAGCTCATTTCTAAAAAGCACTAGACTTTTGCGTATCACTCCAACCACAGTGATCTGAAATGACACTTTTAGTGGCTGTGGGTGCCTTGGAGCCAGGTTTGTCTGGTAATGATGGGACCCATTTACAGTCTAATTATAGATTCACCTTGCTGATGCAGCAGATGAATCTCCCAGTAGAACAACGAGGAAACACCTATTAGCACCTTTTTAAAGTGAAAATGCTTGAAAAGACAGAATATTGCCAATGTCCACTTTACGCATGCTGGAATGCTTCATTGCAGCCCACTTGGGGAAATTGTAGTGGGTAATAATCCTGAAGATGGTCTTTGACCTATTCTGATATTCTGAATCATTGTGATAACACTCTCCACTACAACAAGTGGAGGATGTGATGAGTCTATCATGAGCTGATTGAACAAGTGCTGAACCGTGACGGCAAAAAAGGCCTGTATCACGTACGTACTATACTCAACAGAGGCAACGGCACGCATAGAGACCTGAAAGTTGTCCCAAAGACAGGGACAACTGAAGAAGGGAGGGGCCGTTCTTTACCGGCGAGACCAGATTTCCTTTGTCTTTCTGTTTGAGAACAATGGCTGAGTTACTTGTTGATGACTCAGTGGCACAGACTAGAAAGTTTTGATCTTTCTTGGCTCGTTTTGGGGAGACACGTAGCCTGATTTATCAGCTACAATCACAATTCAGTGTGCACATGAGAAGAAGAAAGTACATAAATAAACATTTACTACAGTGTTTATCTCCTCATCTGTTGGTGTCTATTAGATGATTTATTCAGTCAAATCAGATCAATGTATTGTCTTATGTGGCCTTTCCGATAATTGAGTCCAGCGTTTGGCAGGATTTAAAAATAGACATTGAGGCTATTTGTGTATATTTGGGCCATACTTGTAATACCAGACAAAAGTTTAGACGCACCCAACTAAAGGGATGTTTATGGTTATCTTAAAGACTCTACAGTTTTAACAGACTAATGAAGCCTAGGTAAAAATGTTCTTCTGGACGGCAGTGAAACATCTAATGCAGGTGTTTGGTCAGAGGAACTGCACTAGAATGCATGTAATATACCGGTCATTACTTTAGTAACTTCAACTTGTTTCACTCCCCCTGTAGTTACTGCATTGCATCTTACTGGGGTGAAACAATGCATTTTAAAAGCGTGAAATCACAGTGCAATAATGCATGTGGAGGTTTGATAACATTGTGGAGGGCTTCATGTCATTGAATGCAACTGCACTGTTTGAACACCATGATCATCACCAATCAGCACCTCGCTCATCCTGTCTAACAGCTTTAGTGTCATTAGAAAGTTGTACAACAGCCTCGTTAGAGTCATAAATGTTCTTTTTTCAGACTTTGTTCAAAATATCAAGAGAATATTGAACCCAGTATCGTGGACCCAGAGTCATAGATTGTTACACCCTTCCATTCTGTATTTGACTTGAACAAGAAAATGACATGCACATTTGAAACATTTATGCTCACCTTCATATTAAGTAAAATTTTAGAAGTATGAAGTATGATTAATATACTATGTAAGCTCCCCAGATTTGAATCCTCTTAAAAATCTGTGGAACTACTTGGAACAACCAGTAAAACGCCAGTGAAGGCATCCACCAAATCTGGCCCAATTGCACAGTTCTTTGATGCAAGAGTGTCTGAACATGTCCAGTACATGCCAAATCCAATCACAACTATTATGCTTGTGGAGTTATTACATACCTTAAGGTACGTTTCAGTTACAGAGGACTCTTTTTTTTTTTTTTTTTTTTTTGGTCTGTTGAGTTTATTATATATGCATGTGTGTCACAGCTTTGATTACATAGAGAAAATTATTTGACATATTTAATTGTATTTAGTTGTAATATTCAGTGTAATATATGAAATCCTGAATACAAAATGTTTTGTTCTAAATTCTGATAGTGTTTTGTTACGAAGTATCATTTTTGCCATATTGCCCACCTCTGCTTCTCATCTTGTCGTGGGCTTGTATCTTGGTCTGTGTGTATTAGTCCATCATGCAGCAATAAATAAGATGATTGTTGTGGAAATACACCATTTCTATCCTTTATTTACAACTCCAGTTTTTTTTTTCTTCAAACTTTCGCTTTTCACTCTAGCTCGAGTTTTGCTAGATTTTGTCTGGTAATGTCAGGCTGTACTCGTAGCCGTTTCTCTAACACAGTACTGTGATTCATGTTCCATAGCAACCAGTCTGTGTGAGAGGACCTGTTTCAGTACTTGCTTCTCCATAGTGACAGCATTTGCTTTTGGAGTACCAGACGATCTCAAATATCAGCGCCACTGTAATGCAGCATAGGTGCGTGATCAAATGGACTGACCATCTGACCTTCACACCAGCTCTGGTCATAAATGGTGGGGGGGTGGGGGGTGTTTGTTTTTAATCATTTGTTTTAAAGCACAAGTGTCTTATAATTTTTCATGTTATGATTGTGGATGAACCTGAATGTTGGACTGTTCGGATGCTTGTTGGCAGATATTCTGTTTTTTATTTTGGAATTTGGAGATATTTATTTAAATAAATAAGTAAATTATTCTTCTTTTTTTATTTACACTATTAGTAAAGACAAACTGCTAAATACTTAACATTTGTGGTTCTCCGGTGAAATGATGATTCAAAACTCAGCTTAATTTTTTTTCAGTTAGCAGTCAGCATCCTCTGCTATACTCCAGAAGACTGACTACTCCACCTGCAGCCCTAATTAACCTAAAACAGCCTAGGTTGTCAACATTTCTTCTCTGAAAAAATTAGTTATTTTTAATGTGGTCTTTATGTATGGCCTTTGATTTATGTCCTTCAGACCTCGAGAGCACCTATGTGAAGTGCTGGTTATGCACTGTAATAGTATGCTCCAGCTTACTGGGGAAAGAGGCTAGGCGGCCTGGTAGCTGGAATGAAGCTGTGCTGTGAGCACCGAAACGTTCCGGGAGGAAAGCAGCTATCCCAGAGATTCAGGTTTTGTAGGAATTGCGGATCCCCTGACTGCTAGATAGCAGTGCTTTTCACCATTAGACTCTTATAATCCAGCATAAAAATGTAGTGTAAGGACGCACTGCTAACGCTGCATTAGTAAATCTATGCTCATGATGGTATGTTTTTCATAATATGACATTCCTAATATTGTATATTAAAAATCGTAATATATCGTTTTGTTTATAGTATCACAATATATGGAATCATAGTGTCATTATACGTACCGTATCACTAGGCTCTTGCTGATGTACAGCCCTGAAGAATACGTCATCTATCTTAAGATCTAGTCAACACTGCTGTAAAGACACATGCAGCCTTGAAGGCCATATTATGGTTTTGCAACATTTGCATATTTTTCCTGGTTTAACGTATCTATTGCATGCTCCACCATAACATGTTTAATCTTTTGTTGTAGTTATCTGTTTGTTGTAGAATCTGCGATCACGTATTTTATCATTTCGATTGCTATTTCCACTGAGCCACCTTAGTACCAAGCTGAATCTTCATTTGTTTATGCAGCACTTTACATTTTAGTTACAAGGTCTCAAGTGCTTTAAACAAGAGAATTATTAAGACATTGGAAAGATAAAACCACCCACCACGTCTCACAGAGCACATATGAAAATGAATCACAATCATCTATGTATGTAGAAACACTAGCATATGAGCTATGATCTTCCACCAGTGATGATCATATTAATTTACCAAATTTCTCAACTGAGTGAAGTTATGTGGATGGACTGTAGTGCTTTAGCAGATCTGCAAAACGTGCTGTAGTTGGAGCCTTAAAAAGCCTTAAATTCAATAAGCATCTTAAAGCTCTTCGTTGCATTGTTAACATTAACGTCTTGTAATTTGCACACAATTGCCAGAGAACGCCACCTGATGCTGTGGTACTCTTGCGTGGTGGAAACTGGGAGCAGGTACTCAAACAGGGTATCCAAAGTTATGGATTCAGTTTAGTGACTTCACCATCCTGTGGAAAAGCACTTAATGATGGAAGCATGATGTGTGGCTTCCAAACAGATGATGTGCAACTGACAATTTAAGGAATTAGTAGCTCTCAGAACTGATCGCTGGGCGATATGGCCAACATATATCACAATATAGGATATATATATCACACTATAGGATCTGCCCTGTACATGAAGTACATGAAGTTTGGAGTCTATGGGGGTAATGAGGGTGAATAAACGACACATATAGGAGTGTGGGTCAGTATGGCTGTGGATTAGCGTTTGGGGACTTGCCCTGAGTTAGTACATGCAGTTTGGTGGTTGTAGGTTAATAGAGTTTGGGTTGGGACAAACATGACTGGGACTCTGTGGGAGGAAAGAGGGATGCGAAAAAAAAGACAGAGAAGTGTGGGTTGAAACAACAGAATTTGTGTTCGTGCCCTGTATCAGAAACAGTGTGTCTCGGTCGGGCAAAAGTACAGTAGGTGGGTGTGCACTTTTCCATTACATTCATTTTTAAAGGGGAAAAAAATCCGGAAAATACTTTAGTTTATCGACAGTAGCTTAGTGCTGACCATATCCACGATGTGCTCAGAAAATCATATTGTGACATAATTTATCACAGTAATGATAAAATGTCACCATATGGTACAGCCATATAATGAAAATCAATCTTTAGAGAGTGGAAAGATAATTAAAAGTGCACACGTTTTTGCTCTTTTGCATATGCTCCTTCTTCACCTATTCGTTCACTGTTTTGGCTGTTTCTCTTTTTGCATTTGAGTGATTTATTTGATGCTTAATCCTTCATGGTTTGTGACTCACTGTAATAGGTTTTAAAAAACAAACTAGGAGTCATGAAGGCTAATTTATTGCTGTGCTTTATCAGATTGCCACTTTGGACCCGCCTTTATGATGATTTGAATGCCTCTATCTTTCCCAGCCGTTTACATGGCCTTGTTTTAAAGTTTAAGTTAATGATTGGACACGTCACACGATGCAGAACAGAAGAGAATAATTAAGACTCAAGCTTGTCTGCTGTTCACCTCTCACAAATGTGAACGAGAATGGTTTGAACAAAAGCCCACCCCCTTGAAATCCATTGCAGACGAAAGCGATATTCCCATCGAGCTGGAGGATATGAGAAATGTCATCATAGTTTTATTCTTGTCCTCTAATGCTCATCTCCCCCTCCCTCCAGGAGCGCACTCGATCATTCGACGGCTTCAACATGCACTCCCTGGAGAACTCGCTCATCGACATCATGCGAGCCGAGCAGGACACCCTGAAAGGTAAGATAAGAGTTGAAAGAATGAGCTCACGTGTGAAAGCTCTTTTTCCCTTTTTTTTTTTTTTTTTTTTTGTGGATGGCCAAAAAAAAAAAAAAACCTTTGTACTCTCCTTTAGCTGTCTGCTTGATGCAGCTGCTGACACGTGACACAAGTGTGGTGTTTTGCGTGTGTGCGATGTGTGAGATGTGTGCCAGCCTTTAGTTATTCTTTAAAGCAGTCAGTCTTTCTAATATGCAGTAGAAAGAGCTACTCATTTGTGCGAGGTTGTACTGTGTGCCATCTTCATTTCCATGAAAGCTGGTTCGTTATTACTCAATCAGATTCACGTTCCCCTTTCTCTGCTGACGGCAAGCTGCAAGCCACTTTCCTGCCAGACCCACCTTTAAAGATACATCCATCCTCAAAAGTGTAGTTGCACCCAGAAGGGAGTGTGGGATTGCAGTGCTATTGGGAAGGAAGATAAAGGTTACCAGGAACAATAAATGATGATAAATTTAGACAGATATGGCCAATATTTATTGAGCTACACATACAGAAGTAGTGTCTCTCAGTATGGCGTCGCGCACCCATGTTTCCTAATACAACATGCCAAATGTCTCAGCATGGAGCTGTAGAGGTTCCTAATGGTGTCCTGTGATAATCCATCCCATGCAGCTTGAATATTCTCACACAGTTCCTGCAGAT
>CM067487.1:15426662-15439631 GCA_034552555.1 Semaprochilodus insignis | reverse complement strand
GATGTGTGCCAGCCTTTAGTTATTCTTTAAAGCAGTCAGTCTTTCTAATATGCAGTAGAAAGAGCTACTCATTTGTGCGAGGTTGTACTGTGTGCCATCTTCATTTCCATGAAAGCTGGTTCGTTATTACTCAATCAGATTCACGTTCCCCTTTCTCTGCTGACGGCAAGCTGCAAGCCACTTTCCTGCCAGACCCACCTTTAAAGATACATCCATCCTCAAAAGTGTAGTTGTACCCAGAAGGAAGTGTGGGATTGCAGTGCTATTGGGAAGGAAGATAAAAGTTACCAGGAACAATAAATGATGATAAATTTAGACAGATATGGGCAATATTTATTGAGCTACACATACAGAAGTAGTGTCTCTCAGTATGGCGTTGCGCACCCATGTTTCCTAACACAACATGCCAAATGTCTCAGCATGGAGCTGTAGAGGTTCCTAATGGTGTCCTGTGATAATCCATCCCATGCAGCTTGAATATTCTCACACAGTTCCTGCAGATTTTGCGGTAGTGGTGGAGGTGAAGTGACACAAGGTCTGGATGTGTGCTGTGCAACAGCAAACCGTTACTGCTCGCTGAATGTCCGCAATCCTGGCTGTTGGGTCAGCCAGGAACAGCGATAAGATCCTTGCTTACATTACATGTGTGGCCAAGCATGAAACTTGAATCAGTCACATGTCTCACAGTATCAAAGCTACCCACCAAGTTTCATTCCTGTCGGTGGATTCCTTCCTTCTGCAGCTATTCTTTGATGATGAGTGTATAAGGCATAGTTTCAGTTCATGAGCCTATTTGGTTATTTTAACCAGCCTTTAAAGAAACTGGATTACATCTTTTGTGCCTTTTTGACGTTTACAAAATGGAAGCAAATGTGTGAATGAAATCCAGCCCTTCCCCCATTTTTTTTTCTGTTTTTTTTTTTCCCCTCCCATCTCATGTTCCCCAGTTTGGGAACAGCAGGCCCTTGTCCCTTGCAGATGTTCCTAGCAGCTTTTAGAGATTTCCTTGACCTCAGACATTGTCTGATATTTTATTTATTGTGCCTGTGTGAGAGCAGGCAGCTGCTGAAAGCTCTACATAAGACCTCAATCTTCAAGGGAAATGAAGAACCATTGTGACCTACAAATGGCTGTATTGCCATGTAGCAGGTTGGGCCAAATTTGGTGGATGCCTTCCCTGACACAATTCTGAGGAGAATTTCCTGTAGACTGGGATTTTTGCCACTGCTGGTAGACCCGTATGACTGTACGCTTCCATACGCCTGCAAATTCAGCTACTTCCTTCACACAATGGCCTTTGGCACACCGAAATGTAATCACTCCCTTTAGCCAGTCATTATCATCTGCTTTGGACCCATTTTCCACACATGGAACAAGACATTCACTGCACTGTACCACCTCTTCTCAATCTATAAATCCTCTATAAGTCACTCACCCCGCAGGTATTTATAGCCCCATGATCCTCATGCATCAGGAGCCTGAAATTACTACCACCTTAAACATGCAAGATGACTAAATATTTTTTTTTTAGTCTGGTGAACGTGGTGAAATGTAAAATATCGATCATAATATAAACATAAGTGTCGGGTAAGAACACTAAGCTGTTTAGGAATTTGTGTCTCTTGAAGGTTGACTTGCACTGGTTGGCTTGCATAGTATTTATTTTTTTTATTTTTTTAAACCTCCCAATATATCAAAGAACAAATGATTAAAGGAAAGTTTTACCCAGCTCTGTTCAGTTGAACACTCTACCTGGTGCATTCAACTTCTATGTTTGTTGATGCTAAGATTTCCTCTGTGCTTTGATCAAGCTCAGAAAAAATAAAATTTTGACTTTCTTGTTTTGCACATCCTCTATTCAACTTCTTCTGGTGTCCACTTTCATTTGCCCTAGTTATTCTTATCTTTTCTTGTGTATAACACCAAACCTTGTAGGGCTTCATAATGAAATTGTATTTATAATAGGAGCTTCAGTGATTAAAACATGATTATCTCCACAGTCCCTCCAAGTAGAGTACATTTTGTCTCCATCTCAAAGCCTGGCCAACAGTTAACATGGTAGTGTAACCCTGATTTATACACCCCCATGCTTACAACCGTGAGGTTGAACCACCCCCCACCCCATATGTACCAGTTCAGCTTGGAAAGGCTAGGCTAAACAAGCGATGGAAAGAGAAGGCTTGGAAAACTTGTGTAAAAGAGCTTTGAAAGACTTCCAGCATTGTCCCCTGCCAGTAGAAAGAGCTTTCTGTTCTCTCTGGAGCAACAAAACATTGTGCTGGCTCCAGCGTTGCTGCTGGCCTGGCTACTAGACGGCTCCCCTAGTGCCTAACTGGAAAGAACTTTGGCTGTCAATGGTGCACCCCATCAGTGGAACACTTCACTGGTTTTACTCGAGCCATGTTTCCTTTCATTCTTCCACTGGAGACTGTTATCTGAATGTGACCATATTTTGACTTTGAGTTAGATGGATGAGAACAGGGAACCCAATGAAATGCACTATACATGGAACATGTAGAGCGCTGGCAGTTAAAAGATGGCTGTCTAATTATTGACTCCTTTGACTGGCAACTGTAGCTACAAAAAATCTGCTAGACACAGGAGCATTGGCAGTGTTCTGTAACAAGTGACATGCGACTTTAATGTTTTATTATTTTAATGTGGCCTACAGGGAAACTGCCACGGCCATATTGCTTGTCTAGCACTATGGTTGTTAGTTGAGTTCATTTATTTGAATTGATTTAACTTGTTATTCAGTATTGTAAGCATTCCATTGATTACTTAATTTTGTCGGTTCTGTAAATGTATGAACAAATAGGGCTGATAGCAGCAGAAAATAAAATGCTTTTCAAAAGGAAACTACCTACGCAAGTGTCAGTTTGTCACCTGAATCAGTTTGGTCAGTTGAGGGCCTGTGCTCACATTACACCTAGCTTGCTTCATAATGAGTTTTTACCAAGCTTAACACCTGCATAGTTATAAAATTAATTATGCATCAAAAAAAAAAATCTAATTTGAAGATGAAAGCTCATGTTGGAAACGCATGAGAGATTCATGTCCATTTGTATGAAACTTGTTTGCATGATTGTGATTAGAATAACCTAATACATACAACTACTTGTGAAATTAACATTTTGTTTATAAATGCTTAACTTTACTGTAACAAAAATGAAGTAAAATGCCACAAATCATAAATGGCTAGTGCACACAGATGTTCTATACTCCTTTTCAGCCATGCATTAAATGACTTGTACCCTCCTCTCCCAAAGGTCGCCTTGGATTCGCCCATCCAGGAGGAGACAGCCCTTTGCCCATAAATGGTGCGTAGATGGATTTTATTGCTTTATTGCTGTAGTGGCTTAACCCTGTACAACCAGATGGACGGACAGGCCTAGTGAGCTGTATATTGACACTGTCAGCAAGATTAGCAGCCTGTTCGTGTCTAGGAAGCACTACCCATGTGCCTGAGCACTAGCCTTTGTTGCTTCAAGGAGTGGGGTTAACTCCAGTCTTACGGGTCCAATATCCAGCCGCTTGCTTCACTGTAAGCCTGTGTTCCCTCAGTGTAAACGTTCTAGTCTGTTTGCGTAGATTTAGGATGTGTACTAATACAAATATTTAGATTTACCCAACCTTGCCCTGAATCACACATATGAAACATGAGGGTGCAGAGACCCATGATAAATTTTTATATTATTTTATTTCTTTTTTGGCTTTTGACAAAAAGCATTACACTTCAGTTAGCGTGCTAATTGCAAGGGCACTGCACTTCCAGCAAGACTGATAAAACTAAAATGGATACTGCATGTTGTGAATCTTTTTTGAGGTTGTTTCTAAAGGCTCATTCATGCTCATTGTAAGGTATGGATACGGATAGAGCCTTCTGTCTGTGTTCTGCGTAAATTTTGTCCTTATTTCAGCTGTATTTGTGCACGTTCTCTGAAAGCTTCTGGACAGAACAGAGCAGTACCACTGGAAAACATGGGGGCAGTGTAGCCAATAGTTCAAGCAAAACACAGCCACTGCCATTTGGAAGAAATTAAAGTTACAACGAAACTTCAAAGAGAGACTGTGCAACCTAGTTCGGAATTACCTTGTTGGGGCACATGGACAAACGGTTGCTACAGAACAGCTAGGAGGAGATATGATAGGAATTGTTTTCGTCAGAAACATTTGACTGAGAAGCAACTGCCCTCTAGCAGATGAATTGCTTAACATTCATGCCAATGTAAAGGACCGATAGAAGTACAGTAACAGCTACTCATAGAAGGTTCTCCTTAGTTTTAGCTTAATGGTTTACTTTAGAATAAAAGTGAAGACATCAAACTTTAAAATAGCATTCATGGAATTATGCAGTCCACCTTAAAAACCTCCAAAATAAAACTTTAGAGCGCCTGCAATGCAGGTTGATATAATGATTATTTTCTAAGCAGTTTTGGAGTAATTCTATTGGTCTGTCCATCATGAATGTTCACTAAACTGAAAGGGGAACTAGAACTTTTAAACTGTGTTAAAAAGAGATAAAAGATTTTACACAACTAAATATATATTAGAGGTGGCGATATGGCAGAAATATAATACTGTGATCCATCAAGTGTATATGTGGTATATCAGGATATGTATTGTTTCAGACATCTCATCAGTTGGAGTATAAGCCTGTAGAGTCTTTAAGATAACCAACAACATCCATTTAGTTGGGTGTGTCTAAACTTTTGACTGGTAATGTATGTGCAGAGTTTATTCACGTATGTAAAGGGAGTATAAATGAGTCTTAAGGCAGGTGTTTCCAGTCCCAGTTTTGACAACTCAGTGCTGCACATTTTTATGTTTTCCTGTTGTACACAATTGACCATGCCAATTGACCTGACCCTGTCTGGAACATCCCCTTTGGAATTGCAAACATTTTAGTTGCTGATATTTGGACTCTGAGGCATAGACTGAATCTTGCTCATGATGAAGGAGCACTGGATGGTCATTCTTCTACAGGGTTTTGGATAACCTTAGGCATCAAGCCAGCAGAATCTAGACAATTTCCTCACAGTGTTTGAGCTCCTCTTGGCTCTGCTGAACAGGAGGTAATAAAGGAAGGAATGAAGTGTTGATATAGTCCAACCTTTGTTTGGTATGTAAACTGCACCATAATAGAAAGGTCATTTGTGATGCCGTACACATTAAAGGTTGCACTTCTAGATTTGACTGATAATTAAAACCGAAATGTTTCGAACTTCATGATGTTAACTATATAGGTGGGTTGTGTAGGGGCATTTGTTTTAAACTGTACTGAAGATGTAGAGGAAACACACGTTTCCCCACGTGTCCCCTCACATGTGATCTTATTTTACATGCAGCAAGGAATTATGGGAGGCGACGAGGTAAAGAACACACTTTTGACAAGTTCCGAATGAGCAGAAATAATTATTTAAATAAAAAATAAAATCTCTTCACGTGAACGATTTTGGGCCAATGTCTGCATGAAATGTGGGGAAAATTGTTATTGTGTGCATGTACATGTGCTGCCTCCATCTTCATTTGTGTTTTGATTGTATGCCTCTTTGCATCTTTCCTACCGTATTTCCCTAATTTTGGATGGAAAGCAAATTGAATTGGGGCTTTTCTTGCTCTTTGTACAGCTGTACACACACATGCACACACAAATGCAAGCATATACATACCAGCAGTGGGTAATGCGGTCAAAAGTGTATGTCACAGACCCACACACAGATGGTGTATGGTCAAAAGTATGTAGACATCCCTCCTAATTATTATGAGGTGTTTCAGCCACATTCACTGCTAACAGGTGGATATATAGTCAAGTCCATAGACTTTCAATCTCTATAGACAAACATGAATGAATAGAACAGAATGAACTTGGTGACTTTAAACATGGCAATGTTATAGGAAGTCAGTTTGTGAAATATTCTTCTGCTAGATCTGGCTCTGTCAACTGTAAGTGTTATTACTGTGAAATGTAAGTGTCTTGGAGCAGCAACAGCTCAACCACAAACGGCAAACTCATGCATCGGGGCTGTCGAATGCTGAAAAATCGACCATCCTCTCACTACGAAGTTCCAAACTGCCTATGGAAGTTACTTCAAAAAAGAACTGCACTTCGGAAGCTTCATGAAATGAGATTCCATAGCTGAGGAGCTGCATACAAAGCCAAACTTGGGCTGAAGTGGTATAAAGCAC
Organism: Semaprochilodus insignis; assembly: GCA_034552555.1. NCBI lineage: Eukaryota > Metazoa > Chordata > Actinopteri > Characiformes > Prochilodontidae > Semaprochilodus > Semaprochilodus insignis. Next base: position 15,433,442 of record CM067487.1, on the reverse strand, counting down.
AATACCACTGGACTCTGGAACAGTGGAAACAACATCTCTGGGGTGATGAATCACGCTTCACTATTTGGCAGTCTGATGGATGAATCTGAGTTGGCATGTTGGGAGAACGCTACCTTCCAGAATGCATAATGACAAGTGTAGAGTGTGGTGGAGAAGGGATAATGTTACTGGACATTGTTTCACCCCTCGGTTTCAGTGAAGGGTAATATTTATAGTACATACATGAACATTGGTGGCAATTATACATTTCCAACTTTGTGGCAACAGTGTGGGGAAAGCTCTTTCCTGTACCTGCTTGACTGTAAAAGACGTGGCTTGACAGCCTGCATAGAATCTCACTGAACACCTTTGGGATGAATTGGAGCATTGATTGCAAGCCAAGCCTTCTCAAAAGCTTCCTCAGAACAGTGGAGGAATCTGTAAAGAGGGTGGGGGAGGCAACTCCATATTAATTCCTGTGATCTTGGAATGGAATGTCAGTCAAGCTCTTATGGGGCATTGTATAGGTGTCCACATACTTTTGGCCACATTGTGTGCATGTGTGCTAAACATATAGGTAGACATATGGAGCGTACATGTAAGCATACAGCAGCTTTTCATCAGCAAATACATTGTCCCATATTGTGCCTACTATGAACTTCAACTACTGCCATTCACACCAATAGTAGCGACTGTTAACCAAAGCAGGAAGCAAAAATGTGGCAAGTTGGCTAAAGGCTAACACTAGGAGCCCAGATGTTCTTTACATGTTTCTTACTTATTTATTTCCTTTTATTGTACTGAAGCATGACGGAAACTTCCCTGACGTCCGTTCAGCTAAACAGGATAACTTTAGCATGCTTTACGTGTGCTTGTTTATGGCATACCGATATGACAAACCGGTATACCACCCACTACCAGTACATGTCCCACCTCTTAGCCATAGATAGCCACATAGACACTTTATGTATGGGTGACAGTTGGGACTAACCCCCTTACATAAACTCTCTCATAAAGCAGCTCAGGCCTGTTTTCTGTCATGTCAGTAGGAAAAGATCTGCTGTGGCTTAAGCCTAGGAACACACGGCATGGAATATAACACTGCTGAAGCTCAGGGACAGCTGTAACATAGCGTGGTTCCCAACTATCCCAAACACCATAAAAAGAAAAGGACCAATAATAAGAAAAGTAGGAGCTTTTAAGTACAGGAACTGGCCAAGGCGGCGCTAAAGAGAAAGAAACTGCTCTGCTTTCACTTAGAATACAAATAGACCTGAGTATGGATTATTTACTCAGAAGGTGAAAGTAAACTGTGTTTTCAGAGCAGGGCTGATGCAGACGCTTATGAAATCATTGCACTCAATGAAAAGTTGATTTTACATAACCTTGTTTGCTTATTATGGGGCTCTTCTTAGGCCTGAACTAATTTGCGTTTCAGATGTGTTTGACTGGTAATGAGCTTTGACATAGCCTTCAGTTAGAGCTGCCAAGCACAGGTACTGATCTCTCCATGGACCTTTTCCAGGCCACTCTTCTCTGTTCCCCATGGAGGATGGCTTCCCAGATGAAGAGAGGGCTGAGCAGAGCCTGCCTGGCCTGAGCTCCCCACACTGCTTCCCCCACCAGAATGGAGAGAGGGTTGAGCGCTACTCTCGTAAGGTTTTTGTGGGCGGCCTTCCCCCTGATATAGATGAAGGTATTACCCTATTGAGAGAGATTGCTCTGCTATTGTTTATGTTGAACCAACTGTTATTCTCCTAAGAGATTGAAGAGTTATTTTATATGATGATGTCTGTTCCAGATGAGATTACAGCTAGTTTCCGACGCTTTGGGCACCTGTTCGTGGACTGGCCCCACAAGGCTGAAAGCAAATCTTACTTTCCACCAAAAGGTGAGTGAAGGCAGAATATAGCTTTAGTTTACGGCAGTTGTACATGTGATTACATAGGACCAAGTTCTGTTTTAATACAAGCTTCCTGATTTGTATGTCGCTACAAATGAAGGAGTTTAATGGCTGATACTGACAGGTACATACTAACACGCTCATGGTGTTCTCTGGATTTCCCCAAAAGGTTATGCGTTTCTCCTGTTCCAAGATGAGAGCTCTGTTCAGGCTTTGATTGATGCTTGCATTGAAGAAGATGGCAAGCTCTACCTGTGTGTTTCCAGCCCCACCATAAAAGACAAACCTGTAAGAATGCTTTTATACATGACATGTTTTGGTTCATACCAATATCAAAGCCAATTTATCTTCCACATTAGTGTCACATAATTTTCGCAGGTGATCAGAGTATCCGAGTGGAATGAAAATAGAATTATCAAGATTAATAGTGTTAGAAATGGACTGCTTTCATGTGAGCCCTTCATTTTCAATTAGAAAACGATACACTGGAAAGCTTACTACCTGTCCTTAAGACCTAAAGATCTCTCTCATTCTCAATTTGCTTTCCCTTTTCTTTTTAAATGTCATTTAGGATCTGACTGAGCTTTTGGGTTTCATGTGCTGTGACTTATTTCACGGAGCTGACGTTCTCTATTAAAACAGGTCCAGATTCGCCCTTGGAATTTGAATGATAGTGACTTTGTGATGGATGGATCTCAGCCCCTGGATCCCAGGAAGACCATTTTTGTGGGCGGAGTGCCACGCCCTCTTCGTGCAGGTATGCTGTGGAACTTAGGACATTTTCCCAGTTAGTGCTAGCTTTTGCTTTGTGGGGTGTTACTGTAATAAAACCTGGATTAATTTCCCAGGATCTTCCTGACCGTTCACTCAACTGATTGTGTGTGTGTGTGTGTGTGTGTGTGTGTGTGTGTGTGTGTGTGTGCTTTTTCTTTTGACCACAGTGGAGCTGGCTATGATCATGGACAGGCTGTATGGTGGCGTGTGCTATGCAGGCATCGACACAGACCCAGAGCTGAAGTACCCTAAGGGAGCAGGGCGGGTCGCTTTCTCTAATCAGCAGAGCTACATTGCTGCTATCAGCGCTCGTTTTGTACAACTGCAGCATGGAGAAATCGATAAACGGGTCAGTGCAGACTCCCACTGCAACCCCACTGAGACACTCCCCTTTCACCATCCAGAACAAAAGACAGCATGTTAACGAGCGTAACAAAATATTAATCCTGTGGAGTTTTTTTTTTCCCCACTTTAAATAAAAAAAAAATAATAATAACTTAAAATCTGTTCAGTTTCTTTGTTGGGGAGGCTGCAAGAGGCTATCAGTCACAAGAGCAAACAATGTCAGCCACATGTTTTGGACTGCATCTATATTAGATTTCTAATTTGAGCTCTCGCCCTCTCGCCTACAGGTGGAAGTGAAGCCATACGTGTTGGACGACCAGCTGTGTGATGAGTGTCAGGGGACTCGGTGCGGAGGCAAGTTCGCTCCTTTCTTTTGCGCTAACGTCACCTGTCTCCAGTATTACTGTGAATACTGCTGGGCGGCTATCCACTCGCGTGCTGGCCGAGAGTTTCACAAACCCCTGGTGAAAGAGGGTGGTGACCGACCTCGCCACATCTCCTTCCGCTGGAACTAAGGTGACAGGCAGGGAGATAGACAGGGGAGAGAAGACTAGGAGTCGCAAAATCATCGTCTAAATAAATGCACTTTTCTGTTGCTGGTTCCTTTTTAATTTAAATTTTAAAACAAACACACGTTTTAATTTGTCATTTATTATAAAGTTTTAAAAAAAAAAAACGGATGTGTATCCAAAAATATTCAGGAAAAAAGTACAATATGTAATGCATCTCTGTTTTTTTTCTTTCTTTTGGTAATCTCATTCGATTTCATTTTGTTAGAGCACAGAGATATGAAAATATTGAGTATTAGTATAATTTGTCATTAAGTATCTGTACGATTATAATTGGCTTTTTGTTAACATTTGAATTACAAGTATTATATTTTCTTTTGCATTTGATTCGAAAGGCTAAAGAGCAGACATGGCGAAAAGGTGTTGCTGATGAAGAGTGCACTTATTTCCTTTGTTGAATAGAGTGCAGATGCTGTGTAAGACCCCAGTGTTTTAACCAAAGCCTAATCACAATTGGTTTATAAGAACAGCAAAGCGAAACAACCATGAAAAAAAGCTTCCGAAAAAAAAGCAGATCCTCTCAATAGATCAAATATTTGAATATTTTATCGATTTAAAACCAATGCTAATATCTAATGCTTTTTGACAACTATTGATGCCGCATCAGATTTCTGGGTTTGATTTCTATTTTGAAATGCAAGAAAACTTATACCTCAAGCTTAGCTGCTAGTTTGTTGAGTAAGATGTAGAAACCAAGCTGGTCCCTCCCCACCCCTTTACATGCTGACCACAGAAAAGGGAAATGACATCTGCAAAAAGGCATAGTAAGAAGTCTGCGCTGTCACTTCCTGATTATAAAAAGAACCCATACAACAAATCGATTCCAACAATGGTTGGGAAACTGAACATAGCATCCAAATGGGGATTGTATGCCATTAATAGAGCAGTAGTCTGCCTACAGGCTGGTTCAGCAGCAAAGAATCTTAATCCATTAGTGGCCCAGCTGCGCTAAAACCAGCTTTAGATTCCTCTAAGGCTGTCGGCAGCAAGTAGTTTTGTACTTCGTCTCGCAACGTGTGCAAATTTCCAAGCCTTTACCCAGCCAACAACACTTTTGACCTGAAAAGATATAAACTATATATAATAGCAAAAAAAAGTGCTGAAGACTTTTAAGAGTAAAGAATGACAGAACCATATACCTCCTGTTCTGCAGCATCTGTGCCGACTCAGCCTGAGTTAGAAGCATAACTGAAGGTAGTCCACACATCGCTCCTCCGCAAAACCCTCACCCCCCCCTACGCATGCAGGTCTCTTGCATTGACCGGCACCATACAGGTTTTACTTTCAGACATTAGGGAACCAAAGATGGCTGTACAGTAGTAATAGTAGTGAGCATGTTCTTAGCTCACTCTTTGCTATTTTCCCTCCTCCAAACAAGTTTCCTTTCAGTTTATTTATACTGTGCCCTTCCACACCCCCAACCCCCAACCCCCTCCCCAAAACACATCTCATTCCATTCAATATTTATGACCAGACGAACTCCAGCAAACCAAAGATTGGCCTTGAATTGATAAGCATGCAGTCAAAATCCACAGTAACACTAGTGAAAACCACTGAGCCCAGTGCGCACTGGCCTTTCCGCAAGTCCACCCGCTTCTTTTCCAAAGGTCAATAAAAAGGAGACATATATTGTTTAGCGGTCGGGTATCGTCTTGAGGAAATTTATGCTAGCCGTCAGGTTGCGGGAGGTGGAACGTAAGGCTTCGAACATAGAATCCGATTTGGTTGGCGATGACGAGCTTTCAGTATCTGATCCTGCTAGCGTATAAAAAGTAAGTCAGGGAGATAGTGAAGAGTTATAACTTGATACACTAGTGAGAAACTTATCCTCGTGTTGGCTTGATGGTGTTCTAGCGCACCCATTCTGCACCATCGCTTAGGCTTGTGGCTTGTGCGGTGGTTTGAACATTTTAGAAGTTAAACACTTTTTGAAGAATTTGCTGTTAACGAGATAAAGATTATTTTATACATGGCCTGCTGATTTTTTGGTACAGTGTTTTCTAGCTAAATTATTTTGTCATGCACATATAAACATTTATTATGCACTACTTTTCTAAATACTTTTTTTTTTTTTTCAACAGTCATTTTAGGCACATTTTTCACAAATGGGAAAACTCCTTTTTGCAATACCTCAATTTTTCACATTGTGAAAGGTAGCTTTTGTACTTTTGTTACTGAGAGATCTGCATATATGGAAATTTTCATTTAAGAGAAAAAAAGTTGAGTGATTTTAATATATATTATTTTCAATTATGCTTTTTATACATTTCAGTGCTGAGGAATCTTTACAACTAAGCGCACACTTGCATTGATGCGACTTCAAATCTGCAGAGGAAAGATCAAAGTATACCGCTTAAGGTTTTGGATCTTGTACACTAGATTTTAATGGGAAAAAAATATATACATATATAAATATATATATAAATATATTGAGGAAAAAAAAAGAAAAAAACTAAACAACAGCATGGCAAGAACAAGTTGTCATTAAAATTAATGTTAATATTAAAAATGGTTATCCTAGTTGGGGGAAAAAAGGTAAACTTGTCATTTTAGTTTCCTCTCCATAGCTGGAATATAAACTACAATATAAGGAGAATGCAAAATTTGGTTCATGTTTAGGCTGAATCTCGTATCACAAGAATGGATGTTTGATGTTTAGATATTTTAACATTTGAAAATATATTCTTGAACTGCCAACTAGCTCCTATTGTAATCCTTAGCATGCATGATGAGGTAAAAAAAAATAAGTACATGAATTAGCTATTAAAATTAATTGTTGTGGTTGTGCACCAGATGTTTCTGAACATTTAATTTGTTAAGGACACCCCACACCCTGCACCACCCCTCCTGTATGTTATTCTCTTTGCCTTCCCCATAATCCAGTATCTTCAGGATGCACCGGTAAAAGTAGACTTTAACGCGAAGAGAGAACTCTTAAAAAATCAGATTAGCAGTGCAGGAACGAGAGCATCTTATCGGACGTTGTTGAAAAGACTTGAGAACTTCATCCCTACTGTCTGTTTGAAGTAAAATCACAAACCATTTGGAGGAAGGGGAACTTTTAAGACTTGAATGTGGTAAATGTTGCAAGTTAACTTCGAGTTGTTATGTGCAATACTTTTTTTGAACTTTTTCCAGATAAAGACTCTTTGCAATGTAATTCTTTAATGCCATTTTTAATTGCTGACATTTAAAGAAGATGTTAATATG
>CM067487.1:15406378-15422459 GCA_034552555.1 Semaprochilodus insignis | reverse complement strand
AGCCACAACCCTCTCACCAACCACCCCCCACCCACCATCTCCCATGAGGTGATCAGAATCCTTTGGGAATCTGATGCTTTACTGGCCTGCATGACAAAGAGAGAAAGAGCGGTTCTGTCTCATTCGTCATGTGAAGGCTGTGTTCGGTGCCAGCTCAGAGGTGAGGAGAATGTGTTGGATTATATTAGCGTATGTCTGTGAGCTGATGAAGCTCTCCGCTCTTTGTTTCGAAAGAAAGCTGTTGAGTAGCTCATAGGTCTATTTGTTCATTTACTGGCTGGGTTTGGTCTGTGTGGGTACCTGGACTGGAATGGCAGTTTATGTTTAGGTTCTGTTTTAAAGTGCAGTATGTACTCTGGAAGTAAAATAGGTTTGCATGACCAGTGTGATTTAAGCAGCATAAAAAGCAACAACATGACAACTGGGAACTGATTTCAACTAGCAAGAGAGTGAATATTTGGTGGGCTTCCTATGGACATGTTAATGTGATGTAAAAAGCCATTTCCAGGGCCATATGTGCTAGTGGCCGCTGAAAACAATTGACAATCACAGAACTTATAAACATTTTCACAGTCACTTCCCTGTTTATTCCGCATCATTGTGAGTTAAAAGTGTCTCAATTCTTTCCATTCCAGTCCGATTGTTAACATGTCCAGGTCTGAGCCTCTACTGAGATGCCTGAGGTTCTGTCTTTCCAGCGTGCAGCAGTTCTGCGTTTCTTGTTTTTCGAGTATAAAAACGACTCAGTTATCATTCGAGCTCTTTCCTTTTGATGAGAAAGAGATGTCTGCAGTTGACAAGCTGAGTTAACATTTTTACACCAATGAAGAAAAACAAAGCTAACCTAGTTAACGTTAGCACCTACTGGCAAAAGCCGAACAGGACAATCGTGGATCTCCTTGATATAGTCTGTGGTGTTTATAGGGTGTTTCTTGCTATGAACCCACGTGTTCCAGTTGTTAGCTGCTGTGCTGTTTAGCTGAAGCGAAGATATCTAGCCTAAGTTGGCTAGACCTGCCTTAGCTAGCTAGCTAGCTAGCTGTCTTCGTCAGCTCGTCTGAGAGATCCACAGAAAGGCAGCTGGTGGTAACATTTGCTAGCTAGCTAACATTAGAGCCCAGGAGCAGCAAACTTTTGTTTTTCTTCATTGGTGTAAGAATTGTAACTCACCTTATCGTCTGTAGACATCTCTTCTTCTCTTCCCCATCCCAAGGAAAGAGCTAGAATCATAACTATGTCGTTTTTTGGATCCCGATCTATTCAGATCTATTCCAGATCTAATCAAAGACTTAGCCGGTACAGTGGATGCTAAGACCTGGACATGAAACCTGATGCGTCATGGCTTAACAAGCAGATACCACTAGCTGGGTTTAAACGTCCCTAAAGAGACCAGGTTTCAGGTACTGTCTTCTTACAGGCCTTGGTAGCTCGGTAATGATTCGCAGTATAACTGTCAGATCTGCAGTGTGAGGTGTCAGCTGCAGTTAACCTTTTCAAGCATCTGTAAAGATATACAGTGTATACGGAGTAAAAGGGACCTTTCTATTTTTGTGTGCAGAGGCATGACGAAGCGTGAACATTTCATTTGCAAGGCCAAACACTCTGACCACAGTTAATATAGTGGAAGTATTTAGTAGGCAGCATTGAAGTCATGATTGGTTTTTATATGCATGACTAAAGGCAATTTAGGGAAAATGTATTAGTACATCATTTGCCAAGGAAACTAGATTATTTTCCAGGACACCGCTGACCGGGGCCTTGCTTCCCCGAACCCACTGTAGCACAATAATTATCATTAGATGATACAAAGAGTGTTCATAGTCATGCTTATTGGAAGCATTACTGCAAATGATCTAAGGATGATTTGTAGTTCTACGGTCGTCTTGGGAAATCATTTTACATGAGAGACCTGGTATGGTCTGGCAATGCAAACAGACCCTTAGAATGTATCATCAAGGATGAGATTAGCTCTGTCTGGTACAGGAGATTGCTATTTACTAAAATGATGCTTTCATGGAAGTTCAACAGAAGACCGCTGTAATTCAGAATAAAGAAAAATCCAGATATGGGGGCGGTGGGAAAACCTTAGGGTGTTTGGGATTGCTGTCTGCAGTTGTATTGAATAGAATCACCATGCATATTGTGTTTCCAAGTAGTGTAATATTAGTATTGTATTTCTGTTGAAAACATTCCCAATATATGCAGTGGTGACTGAAAGTTTATGACCCCTTAGAATTTTCTATATTTCTGCAGAAAAATATGAGCTAAAATGAGATTTTTAGTCCTAAAAATGGATAAGAATAACCAAATTAAACAAACGACACAAAAATATTAGACCTGGTCTTTTATTTATTGAGAAAATGATCCAGTATTTCATATTTGTGAATTTGAAAGTATGAGAACCTTTAGGATTAGCAGAAGGAGAAATTAGAGTCAGGCGTTTTCAACCAGTGGTATGGTCGGTGGCACGAACAAAGGAGATTTCTGAGAACTTCAGAGGAAGAGTTGTTGATTCTCAACAGGCTGGAAAAGGTTACAAAACCATTTCTAAAGAGTGTAGACTCCAGCATCCACAGTTAGACAAATTGGTACAAATGAAGGAAATTTAGTCCCATTATTACCCTCCCCAGGAGTGGACTGTTAACAAAGAACAAGGTGTGTAATAGTCTGTAAGGTCACAAAGGAACCCAGGATAACATCTAAGCAAGAACACTAAGCAACAGTGGTTTGCATGGCAGGGTTACAAGGAGAATCTCACTGATTTCTAAAAAGAACATTGCTGCCCATCCGCAGTTTGGTAAAGAGCATGGACGAGCTAGAAGACTACTGGAACAATGTTTTGTGGACGGATGAGGCCAGAATAGATCTTCCTGGTTTAAATGAGAAGCGTTATGCCTGTAGAAAGGAGAACACTTCATTCCAGCTTAAGAACATTATCCTATCTGTGAAACATGGTGGTGGCAGTATTGCAGACTGATCAACAGTTACCGGAAACGTGTAGTTGAGCATCACACCAAATCAAATCGGTGAGGCCAATCATTCTCTGAGTAGAGAGTTTTTGAGCCATTTTGTGCCATTCGTGATTTTTCACACAGAGGAATTTGTGTTCCGCATTTAACCCATCCGTGAAGTGAAACGCCCACATACACACACACACACACTAGGGGACCGTGAGCGGTGGGCAGCCCTATCCACGGCACCCGGGGAGCAGTTGGGGCTTAGGTGCCTTGCTCAAGGGCACCTCAGTCGTTACTGTCGGTTCAGGGAATCGAACCGGCAACCCTCCGGTCACAAGGCTGGTTCCCTAACCTCCAGCCCACGACTGCCCATCCAAATACTGAAAGCAAAGGAACACATACCTTTACCCTCACAGATATGAAATACTGAATCGTTTTCCTCAATAAATAAATGACCAAGTCTAATATTTTAGTCTTGTTTATTAAATTTGGTTCTCCTTTTAGGAGTTTTATGCAGAAATATGAAAAAAATTATGACAAAACATGGAAGTTGAAGAGTTAACCTGTGGTCCAGGAAAGCTAGCTAGTTTTTAATGCACATTTTATAATTGACGGATGAATTTGTATAAAAGCCCAACTGCTTGCATTCATGGTTAGCTTTATAGGCTGGTTAGCATGCTGGCAAACCTAGCTAGCTATGGAGTGACCTAATTCCCCAGAGACACCAACAATATCTGCTACTTTCTTCCACGCTTCATTTTCTTCAGATGTATATGTACAAAGACGCGTCATAAAAACTGGAGAAAGAAGAAACAGCGGTTATGAGCTTCTCCTCCATGTTTACCACCACACTGCTGAGAACTGGAACCAAACGTTAGTAGGAACAAAAACTTCAGAGACCAGAAGCTGGGATCCTCGGACCCCCATGTCTATTATTGGTCTGAGGAATTTGTTGAAGCCGGTCACTTCACCGCTTCATAATTCATTTGCATGAAGTTGAGAAAATCTCAACTCAGTTTGTAACTTATCGCTTTGTCCCCATGTCACGTGCCCCATTTTGGAAAGGACTGGTCGCTTGACGCTCTGTCGCCTCCTAGTGTGAGCGCAGGGTTATAGTTATCGGCCAGTAGTCTATTAGATGTGGAGAGCTGTGCAGCTCTATGCCAGGTCTCTTTAATGGTACTGCTAAAACTGTAACATAAATAATAAAAACCTTTTTATTGTGTGTTGCATGCTTGAAATAAAAATAGCTGAACACACATCAGCAACAGTTAACAATTAGAGGTATAGAAATTCATGATGCAGTGTTGTTTTTTTTGGTCACTCTCCTTTTTCAATATTACAATCTGCCCATCTCCAGTCATGATAATGATCAGTCCTGTAGGAAGTCATTAGCCTATGGGACTGTGGAGGCCTGCAGATAGTAATCAGACAGTCATGAGTCATGATTCAAGATACTAAATGATGTCAGTGTTGCCATGGCTGTGTCTACAAAAGCAACCCTGGCAAACAACGCTAGAACCTGGAAGTGCAGCATCTAGATTGTGGGAGGTTTGTTTTAACCATCAGGTCAATTGATGCCAAGCAAGTAGCCAAGACCTGGAGTGCTGACATTCTTGAAACAGGGTGTCTCAAAATTGAGGAAGAATTGCACGGTTGGGCCAGAACAGGTTGATGCCGTCCCTGGCACAATTCTGAGGAGACTGGGATTTTTGCCACTGCTGGTAGACCCATATGACTGTACGCTTCCATACTCAAGCCAATCATTAACATCTGCTTTGGACCCGTTTTCCACACATGGAACGAGACATTCACTGCACTGTACCACCTCTTCTCAATCTATAAATCCCGTAACACAGCTTGCAGGTATTCATAGCCTCATCATCCCCAGGCAGCACCATCTACAGAAGCCTGAAGTTGCTACCCCCTTAAACACGTGAGGTGACTTGTTCCGTGAGATTATTTCTGTTGACTCTGAAGCTCGCAAAAGTCTTTTCATCAGACAATGCCTCATTTGAGTTTAGTGTAAAACCCCTAAATTATCTTCAAACAGCCGCATTCATCAACAGCAAATTGCATGAGCACCCGTCACCATCTCATTTTCATTCCAACCCTTCTCCTAATCATCCAAGAAGCCTGTTTTGATTCGTATGTCACGTCAATGCCATATTCATTATTGAGGAGCTCAATCCGGTCTGACCACCAGCAGTCCCTGGTGCTGGCATTATCAACAACTAGAATCAGCAGCAAAAAAGACATGGCATAACCTTGCCTAAAGGCATATATTCTCTGGAAGGGGGGAAAAATGGGAGAGCAATACTAATGATAACAGGACACCTTAAATCGCATGCGTGCACAGGCAGAGAAATCGAGGCAGACAAGATGGTAATTCAGGAGGAAAATGAAATGTCAAAGTGATTGGAAAGGGGTCGGATAAGCGGTAATTGCAGAGTTCATGACAAGTGGTTGAGGCTCATCCTGCAGTTGCCGTGACATTAAATGCCATTAAGTCCAGGACTTGCTTGGAAGTTAGATGCTGAGCTGGTGGTCTACAGTGAGGTGTAATCATGGAGGTGTTATTCAGAGGCTCAGCTTCTTCAGAGTGATTTTAGAGGGCCTTTAAATACAGCAGATGTGTGATTGTGGACGAGTCAGGTCAAGAGGTTATCTAAGGTTGTCTTGAAGTTGTAGCTGGGGCTCTGAGTCCCTATTAGCTGAGCCATAGGTCGTTTTTGAGCCTTCAGTCCAGGCAGGCTGAGAGGGTGGATGCAGTTCAGGTTAGGTCTTGAGGTCATATAAGCTTACCAGACAAAAAAATTGCTCACCTTAACTTAAACGTACCTAATAGTGTGTAATACTTCCACAAGCACGAATAACAGCTGTGTCTGGATTTGGCATGGACTAGACAAGTTTCTGGATGTAGGCCACATCAATGTTCAGACACTCTTGCGTCAAAGAATTGTGCAGTTGGTCCAGATTTGGTGGATGCCTTCCCTGGCATTTTACTGGTTGTTCTAGGTAGTCCCATAGATCTCCAAGAGGGTTCAATTCTGGGGATTTTGCAGGCCAGTCCAGATGTGTGAATGGTCCTGAATGTTCATCATGCCTATCAGTCACATTTGCCTCCCTGTGAACGCAAGAACTGCCGTATTGGAATACGGTGATAGGAATGTTATGTTCCTCTGTAAGGTGATGAGCAAAAGGCGAAACCTGGTTATCCAGCAGCTCAGTGTAGGCACGGTGTTTCACATTTACTGTCACCTCAACCAAAGAACCAATTTCTGAGGAGATTAGCTTACTATGAGACAATTTCCCTCATAGCTTACCTACAAATGGATTAACCGATGTTCAGGAGGAGGGTCTGAAACATGAAGGTCTTCCACATGTCTCATTCTAACATCCTATTCATTTATCATCTCTAACTTTTCCCATCTCTAACAATTGCAGACCTCACCCCCTATTCCTCAGCCCTATCCACCAGTTGGGGGTGATCTAGCTTAATATTTTTTTAATTTACCAAAAAAATACATGATAAACAAAGAAAGTGTCAGAATCATGTCGTAACATGTAGTTTGAAAAATTGATGCATTTTCCCTGGAAGTTTAGAATCCAAGGAAGTGCTTAGGTTTAGGGTTAGATTAGGGAAAGGTCATGTTGAATTTAACCTCTTAAACTCAACTCCGAGGGTCCAAACATTATGTCCTCACACACATAACTATATGAAGTACAGATTTGTTTCATCTTACAAAAAAGAAGATGGTTCAAAAGGTTGACAGACTGTTGAATGTTTAGCATCTACAAAGCATCTGAAGAAGACAGTAGAAATGCAGTGTTACCAAACCTAAGTTTTGAAATGGGCATGAGTCAGATAAGTGTGATTGACCTCAGATGTCCAGTGTTGTTCAGTAAGGCACGTGCTTAAGTTAATGCCCATGTAATTCTCGTGTACCTTGTGCATGTATTCTGTTGACGCAGGTGGTGGTGAAAACAAGAACTGAATACCAAACGGAGCAGAAGAACAAGGCCAAGCTGAAGGTGCCTAAGGTGGAGGAGTTCACCATCAGCTTCACTGATGGCGTGTCAGAGAGACTGAAGGTAAGACTGGGTCTTCTTATAATCAAATCAGATGCACAAAACAAATAACATTAACTAAGGTTTGCTGGTCAAATGCGATACCCTTTTCTTTATGTGATGGAGTAGAAATGTCTAGCGTTCCGTAACTCAGGCATGTTTTCCAGAAGAAACACACTGGCTCTTAGTTAAGTTAGGTAACAGTTGTTGTCATTTCAGCACCGCTCTTCAGGGCCCAACACTTTAAAGTCAATAACATACAGGTCTTTATTATGCCGGAGTGCGGTTATTGTCTAAAGTTACTGATGTCTTCTCTGATGTCTTCATTGATATTAGTTTTGGGTTACGTTTACACAGCAGGTAAAAGTGTCCCAAATCTGATCTTTTTGGTGATATGTGACATAGAAGTGTATTACATTTACGGCATTTAGCTGACACTCTTATCCAGAGCGACTTACAAGGTTAATCATGTTACAGGTAGGCTAATGCAGTGTTAGGAATCTTGCCCAAGGACTCTTATTGGTGTAGCACAGCATAGTCACCCAGACTGGGATTCAAACCCCAGTCTCCCACATGTGGTGGTGGCTCCCTGGTGGGTAGTGTGTTACCCGCTGAGCTACACCAACCACTACGCACTAGTAAACAAGCACGCTAGGGGGCAGTGAGCACACTTGCCTGAAGCAGTGGGCAGCCCCATCCATGGTGCAGTTGGGGGTTAGGTGCCTTGTTCAATTCAGTCACGTCCGAGCGGTTCAGGGAATCAAACCAGCAACCCTTCGGTCACAAGGCTGGTTCCCTAAACTCCAGCCCACAATACCCAATATGTGGTATTGAAATCTGACACATCCAGCAGGATGACAGTGCGGCTAACACAACATGCCAGATGTCTCGGCATGGAGTTGTAGAGGTTCCTAATGGGGTCCTGCGATAATCCATCCCGTGCATCTTCAATATTCTCACGCAGTTCCTGCAGATTTTGCGGTAGGGGTGGAATGTCAAAAGGCCTTCTGGACATGTGACCGGTGACAACAAACCATTCATCTTGGAGCTGACCACGGTGCCTCCCTGCACGTTGTTTGTCGTCTCCACCAAGACAAAAGTGGAACTCGGCACTGAAGATGACCCTGTCATTCCATGACAGGCTGACATGACACCATTGCAGTCTTTGGTGACGTTGACGTGGTGTTAAGGGCAGTCCTCGCAACTGTCTGCATGCATGTAGTCCTATGTCGTGCAACTATCTGCTAGTGGTGCTGGCACTAACAGGATGACTAATGGAGAGCATTACTGCTCGCTGAATGCCGGCAATTGTGGCTGTTGAGTCAGTCAGTCAAGGTCCGTTCTTGCTTACGTCATATGCGTGGCCGCACGTGAAACTTGAATCATTCACATGTCAAAACTACCCACCAAGTTTCATTTTTGTCAGTTGATTCCTTCTGCGTGCAGCTATTAATTTTCTGATGAGTGTTAATACACTATTGAAAATCAGATTTACTGAGAAAGTTGCATCTGGATTGAGACATTTAAGGCTGTTTTGGGACTGGACAGGTGTTGGTGGCATCGATCCTCTGAGTTTAATGAATTTAGAGTTTGTGATGAGAGGAGTTTTAGCAGTGTTTCTTAGAAGTGAAGGTCACCGGAGGAGCTGATGGAAGCAAAGACAAATTATATATTCAATGCAAACGCAAAGCCCCAAGCCTGTCTACGAGGGGCTGTGACTGAGAGGCGGAACGAACCTCTTCGCCAGCAAGCTTGCACAGCTTCACCAACTCTCTCACTTTTGCTACAGATTGCGAAAACAAGAACTGCATGACCTCAAAATCCCCAGCATATTCTCTCCAGAGCTTGTACAGGCACACCGAATCAGGCTGAGGCTCACCTTAGCTCATTACTTTCTGTAGCATCAGACCAATCAAACTGCAACTGAGCTGCAGGGCAAGACAGCTCTGAGGAACTCTTCTCACGGTCTGTGGTGATGGAAGAACTGTTTAGAATAGGAAAAGCATGCTGCTAATCGCTCCGGCTCTGTTGCCTGACACCTCCCAGTGCGGCTCGGCCGTATTCCCCACTGCTGCTCCACCGGCAGGCAAGGGATGAATGTTCCCCTTCATTAAACGTTCAAAACAAAGAAAAGCAGGGGTCTCTTGGTATCTAATGCAGCTGAGCGGAACATATTAACACATCATGTTAAAATAAGTGGGGAATTAAGACAACTTAATTGAGAAGGGAGGGCTTTGTGTCATTCTCTCAACTTGAACGCACGGCTTGGCCCACAGATGTGGGCTTGGTTGCTACTGTGGAGGCGGCCGTTTGACATGGAGGTTTTGCCAAATGGTGAGATGCATGCATTCCAGTGCTGCACCACCTTATATCATTGTTTTGGGCCATTTTGCCAATTTTACTATTAACCAGTTAAATGGATGCCAAAGAATCTCTGCCAAAGAATGGCAGAGATTTAACAAAACAGTTTACACAAAAAAATATTGAAATCAGTTACTTAAAACATCTACACAAAGACAATTTGGACTTAATCGACCTCACTGTGGCCTTGAAAGTGTTCAACGGTATTTTGATTCTTTTGTTCATTAGTTCAGTTGTTCCAGGCAGAAGGTGCAGAAACATTTAAATACTTGGAAGGAAGATAAAGGTTACCAGGAACAATACATGATAAATTTAGACTAATATGGGCAATATTTATTGAGCTACACATACAGAAGTAGTGTCCCTCAGTATGGTGTGGGGCCACCATGTTTGCTAATACAACATGCTAGATGTCTCGGCATGGAGTTGTAGAGGTTCCTAATGGTGTCCTGTGATAATCCATCCCATGCAGCTTGAATATTCACACACAGTTCTCACACAGTTCCTGCAGTTTTTGTGGTAGGGGTGAAGGTGCAGTGACACCAGGCCTTCTGGACCTTCTGGACATGCATGGCAACAAACCGTTCATCTTGGTGCTGAGCATGGTGCCTTCAAAAAAGGATTTGTTGGTCGTCTCCACCAAGACAAAAGCGGGACTGCTGCCATGGCCTGCTGTCATGTCACTCCATGGCAGTCTGGCATAACACCATTGCAGTCTTTGGCGATGTTGATAAGTGGTGTTAAGTTAACGGTCTGCGTTTATGTAGTCCTGGGTCGTGTAGTCATCTGCCAATGGTGCTGGCACTAACAGGATGACACATGGAGGGCATCATCGGTGGCTGAATGTCCGGAAACGTGGCTATTGGGTCAGTCAGGTACAACGATAAGGCCCATCCTTGCTTACGTCACATGCGTGGCTGAGCATGAAACTTGAATCATTCGCATGTCTCACAATGTCAAGCCTACCCACCAACTTTGATTCCTGTCGGTTGATTCCTTGTGAGTGAAGCTATTTGTGCAACTATTTTTTTTGATGACGAGTGTATATAAAACATATCAGTGACTGAGACGGCATGCACAAGCAGACCAGTTCACCTTAGAATACGACACACAACGATGACTACGAGGACCACTGATCCTTCTGAGTGCAACTATTCATTTGACAATGAGTGTATATTGTGGCAATACACACCGTAAATCCTTTCAGGAAACCTGAAGCGCTGCAAATCAATTAATCACACAGCATGGAATAATTGAGGCAGCTAATGGATAGCTTTAAGGCATGTGATATCACTCTTTGCCCTGAGCGCGCACACAACCCACCCACCCACACACATACACTCTCATGTCCAATGCAAAGTAGATAACTGGTTAATCCTAATACATGGCCTCACAATCCTCGGCTCAGGCATGCATCTCCTGACTGAATGGATGAGTGTCGTGCAGACAGCAAACATGAAAGAGGGAGAGAAAGAAAGATGCGTGTAAGAGAAAGAACGAGAGAGTGAGCCAGAGAGAAAAAGAAAAGAAAGAGAGAATGAGAGAGAGAGGGCACTGAGGCGGGACGAGTCTCTGTCAGTTGCAGTCTCTCTGAGAGCACAGTAGAATGAGAATGAAGGGAAGGAGCTGGATGCAATGTGGACTAGCGTGGCAGTGGGTTTGGGGGGGTTTGAGGCTGGTGGGGTATTATAACACACTGCCCGGACCCCAAGGCTCTTATTTAGTCTCACATTTTATTGGCCCTAGAGAGAAAAAAGAGAAGAGAATGAGAAAAGAAGATGAAAAAGGCTGCTGGCATGATGACATGATTTGGAGCTCTGAGCCAATCAAACACTGAAAAGTCAGTCACGTGCAGCGAGGCTTTGTGAGGCTAGTAGTCCATTTTTATAGGTCATACAAATAGCAGTTCTGTTTGAGATACTTCAGTACTTGTTTTAAAGTTTCATGCTCGGCTGCACATGTGACGTAAGCAGGGATGGGCCTTATCGCTGTACCTGACTGACTCAACAGCCATGATTGCGAACATTCAGCAAGCAGTGATGCCCTCCATGAGGTATCCTGTGCCAGCACCATTGGCAGACAGCTGCACGGTGCAGGACTACATGCATGCAGACTGTTACGAGACTTGCTCCTAACACCATGTCAACATCGCCAAAGGCTGCAATGGTGTTGTGCCAGACTGTCATGGACTGACTCAGAATAACAGCAAGTCATCTTACATGATGAGTCCCACCTTTGTCTTGGTGGAGATGACCAGCGAATCCGTGTATGGAGGCACTGTTGTCAGCGCCAAGATGAAAGGATTGTTGTCACGCGTCACATGTCCAGAAAGCCTGGTGTCACTCCACCTACATCCCTACCACAAAACCTGAAGGAACTGTGTGAGAATATTCAAGCTGCATGGAATGGGTTATCACAGGACACCATTAGGAACCTCTACAATTCAATGCCGAGATGTGGCATGTTGCATTTGCAAATAGGGCGGCCCGACAGAATACTAAGAATCACTAGTTGTGTGTGTAGCTCAATAAATATTGCCCATATCAGTCTAAATTTGTCATCATTTATTGATCCTGGTAACTTTTATCTTCCTTCCCTATAGCAATGCAATCCCTTACTTCCTTCTGGATGCAGCTATTCTTTTGATGATGGGTGTAATTTTGTTGAAATTGGAGAAGAAGGAAAAAATCAGGTCATCAAAACAAAAGAAAAGAAATTCCTAGCACCAGGCACCAGTTCTGTGTTAGGTGTTACTCTGGAGTCTGCAAGCGTCGTATGCTCACAGAGCCTCTGGAGTGTATTATAACTCTGCCTGTCATTGACATAAAGGAGATTGACGTTGAGGACGGCGCTTTGAAACGACCCAACAATACTCACCGGATTGAGGACACAATCCACTTTCGTTTTGCTCCGCCTATCCTTTCTCCTCAGTCACGGCAGCAATTTGTGCCCGGGCGTTCGCCCAACCCTGTGAGAGTAAACAATCATTTTTTGTTGTACTGGCGAAATACAGACGCTTCTTGCCTTCTCCCCTGGAGCCGGTGAACCGTGCTACAGTTGCAGTCCTGCTTGATTGCGGGCAATACCCTTTTCAAATGCTGCCCATTGATTGGTTTTGACAAATCATTGGTTCAGGGGGAAGACTGTATGTTGTCAAGCAGTGACCTCAGGAGCTCCACTGTCTCTATGGGGAAAGATTGATCTGGTCCAATGATTGTGATGGTAGCCTACATAGGCAAACTGCATGCACCTCGTCAGAGGAGTTCAATAACTGCAGATGGTACATGGTGTTCAAGCCATACAGCCATGAAAAAATGATTTGTACTTACGAGTGCAGAAAATTGGACCCTGAAAAGGCACGAAATGGTAGGGGTTGACAGTTCTTTCAGAATGCACAGTCAACAGGATGTTAGGTGGAAAATTCTATGTGGAATATAGACTTTTAGATGAACTGGTATTTTGAAATAATCCACCCACCGTCCCTGTCCTTCAAGTTCTAACACCCCCCCACTGCTAGTACAACGTGTCGAGAATGATTACACTGGTATCTGCTGCTCTCAGGCTGGAATCACTGTTGAGATAATTGTGATAATTGTTAGTAAACCTGACTAGAGCTGTCACTATCAATTACACAAGTATTAAAGCAACCTAATAAAGGATGCACAATGATATTGGAGTTATATCAGTGTCAGACACTGATGAGATTTCACTAACACCTCAGTGTCACTGCTGGACTGAGAATCCTCCACAAACTAAAACTATCCAGCCCTGTGGACAGCATTGTGTCATCACTGATGAAGGATGACCAACACAATCTGTGCAGCAGCAGATGAGCTATCGTCTCTGACTTTACATCTACAAGGTGGACCAGCAAGGTAGGAGTGTCTAATAGAGTGGACAGTGAGTGAACACTCACTCAGCAGCACTGCTGTGTCTGATCCATTCACACCAGTACAACACACACTAACACACCACCACCATGTCAGTGTAATTGCAGAGCTGAGAATGACCCACCACCCACATAATACCTGCTCTGTGGTGGTCCTGTGTGGGTCCTGACCATTGAAGAGCAGGGTAAGAACTACAAAGTGGTCAGTGGAGCTGATGAAATTGTCAGATGGCCAAAATTATGTGGACACCCCTCCTATTTTTGAGCTTAGGTGTTTTAGCAACACACATATCAGTTGTACTGTGCCATGCAATTACTGTAGACAAGCACTGGCAGTAGAAGGGCTGAAGAGCTCTGCATCTTTAATAGTCACTAATGTTTCCCATGTGTTTGTTTGTGAAACCTCTGCCCTGTTAGATCTACCCTGGTCAACTGTAAGACCTATAAAACGTCTAGAAACCAGAACAGCTCAGCCATGAAATAGTATAGATCATGCATGTGATGAAGCATGTAGTACAATGCCAAACATGCCTCTGGAAGCAACACAAGAAATGTGCATTGGGATGTTCATGAAATTGGTTTCCATGGCTGAGCAGCTACACACAAGCCTAAGATTACTATGCGTTGCCTGGAGTGGTGTGAAGCATGATAACACTGAGCTCTGGAGCAGTGGAAACATGTTCTCTGGAGTGATGAATCACGCTTCACTGTCTGGCAGTCTAATAAGCAAATCTTTGTTGGGCAGGTGTCAGAAAGAACTCTACCTACTGGAATGTATAGTGCCAACAGTAAAGTTTGATAAAGGAGCGATTATGTTTTTCAGGATTTGGATGCTTTGTACTAGTGAGGGTAATAATAAGCTCACCGGACAAAAAAGTCCCCTGTGACTGAAACATACCTAATGGCGTGTAATACCTCCACAAGTAGGAATAACAGCTGTGACTGGATTTGGCATGGATTGGACAAGTTCTGGATGTAGGCCTCATCAATATTCAGACACTCTTGCATCAAAGAATTGTGCAATTGGTCCAGGTTTGGTGGAAGCCTTCCGTGGCGTTTTACTGGTTGTTCCAGGTAGTCCCACAGATTTTCAGGAGGATTCAAACCTGGGGATTTTGTGGGCCAGTCCACTCCTGAATGTTCATCATGCCATTCAGTCACATCTGCAGCCCTGTGAATGCGACAATTGTCATCTTGGAATACAGGGATAGGAATGTTATGTTCCTCAGGAGTGTAATGAGCAAAAGGTGAAACCTGGTTGTTCTGCAGCGCTATGTAGGCACTATGGTTCAAACATACTTTCACCTCAACCAAATAATCCATTTAAACCCAAATAAATAGTATTAATAGATGGGTTTGTTTTCACCCATAAAAGGGTGTGTTCATTCGGATGACAGGGGAGTGATGCGTGATTGCTCTGATCCATGGATGTCTTTTAGAGAATTTAAAAACGTGTCATCGTTACGTAAATGATCATCATGTCATTTTTTTCCTTAGTTTCTTGTTCCATGTGTGGAAAATGGGTCCAAAGCAGATGTTAATGATGGGCTAAAAGGAGTGATTATATTTGGGCGCGCCAAAGGTCATAGTGTTAAGGAAGTAGCTGAATTTGCAGGTGTATGGACACGAATGGTCATACGGGTCTACCAGCGGTGGTAAAAATTCTCATTAGAATTGTGCCAGGGAAGGCATCCACCAAATCTGCCCCAGCTGCACAATTCTTTGACGCAAGAGTGTCTGAACACTGATGTGGCCTACATCCAGAAACTTGTCCAGTCCTCGCTTGTGTATTCTTGCTTGTGAAGGTACACAGGTGACTCGTTTTTTGTGTGGTGAGTTTATTATAGTCTTACTCTTAGGTTACCGTGATTTCAAGAAATCATGCTGTATGTGTCAAAGGTTTGAACAGTTTACTGGAATCATCTGTCACGTTAAAAAAAGTGGACAGCGTATTTGAACTGCTATGGGGGACGGGGGGAGCGCTTTCAGCGCCCCATGTCGGAGATGATTAATGACACCAGGTGGCTTTTCCTCTGTTCAAACGCTGATTAATCTCACCTTCTCATTGCCGGTGGAGAACCACTGGACGCTTTATTATTTTACCTCCTGCCTTCCAGAAAGAAATATCACCCACTTATTGGCAATGAAAGAACACATTGTAACTGAGCTTTGTGGTTTTTTACAGTGGCCATGAAGCTAAGTGATAATTGCATCTCTTTGTTCTCATATTGTTCCAGGCT
Source organism: Semaprochilodus insignis (assembly GCA_034552555.1). Classification (NCBI taxonomy): domain Eukaryota; kingdom Metazoa; phylum Chordata; class Actinopteri; order Characiformes; family Prochilodontidae; genus Semaprochilodus; species Semaprochilodus insignis. The sequence continues at coordinate 15,406,941 of CM067487.1, read as the reverse complement.
GTTGGTCTGCTTCAGAGCTGCTCTTGCAAGTATACAAACCTTGGAAATGTTTTGGACACTGGCTTGGAGAATTACTAGCTGCGTTTAAGAAATCCTGTGATTGTTAGTAGTCAGTGACATGCTGAACATGGTATTTAATTCCTCTGAGACAATATCCGACTCTGACAGCGTTCTTCCAAACTGTGTGGCTAAATTTGGAAGTGTAATTGGCCCCCAGTTCAGGACCATGCTCTGTTCCTAGACATGACAGCTGATCTGAAATGGCTGGATTGGGTCAGCCAAACCGCTAACGTGAGGCTGATGTGGATTCACAAAATGGCACGGCTTGCCTTTTTGCCGTGCTGCAGAAGGAGGATGGGAGTAAAGAGGAAGCGACAGCTCACGGGTATCACATACGGGCTCTAGCAGTACTGTGCGTCCTGTGTGAGGCCTTCTTACCCAGGTCCCTATCAGAGGGCCTAGGGAGCAATTAGTGCTGTAGAGCAGTTTCCCTGCAGCAGAATCTCTCTCTCTCTCTCTCTCTCTCTCTCTCTCTCTCTCTCTCTCTCTCTCTCTCTCTCTCT
>CM067487.1:15289954-15401392 GCA_034552555.1 Semaprochilodus insignis | reverse complement strand
ACACAACTATATATATATATATATATATATATATATATATATATATATATATATATATATATTAGAGGTGAATATATGGCAGACATATAATACTGTAATACATCAAGAGTATATCAGGATATGTACTGTTTCAGACATCTCATCAGCTGGAGCTGTTAAGAGTAAGCCTGTAGAGTCTTTATGATAACCAACAACATCCGTTTAGTTGGGTGAGTCCAAACTTTTGACTGGTAATGTATGTGACTCAAAATTCTATACAGATGATCGGAGTGAGCTCTGAATAAGAGGGCTCGAATCGTGGATTCTATAACAGCAACCTGCATTTCACGTGCATATTAATTAAAATATTGTTGCTGCCCATTGCATACATTTTGCAGCCGCAGTAATGAACATGGTAAATATGGTAATTTATGGAATGTAAGCATTTTTCTTGGTCATTTTTACAACAAATGTTTGAGGACTTGTTTGGAAAGACTAACAAGCTTCCATACGGCTGTAAACTCCTGTTCAGGCTAACCCTACATAAGTATAATCATGGTTAATATTGGACATAATATGACGTAGGCAGGATTATGGCAGAGAATAATCTTTCCCATATGTAATGACTATGGATGTCATCCAAGTGTAATCCCAGTTGCTGATCATTTGAGGGTCACATGGTGGATTAAATGGGGCAGTATTCATCAGGATGTTTAAATGAAGGGTGGCGGCCCCGGAGGGTCAGATTCCTGCACGGTTTGGTGGTTTTACAGTTAGGTCATTTGTAGGTTTAGTTGCAGTGTGGAAACTTCTGGACCCACTAGTTTATATAAAGAGGAGCAACATTTTAATCAATGTCATAATCCACATAATCTCAGATTTAGAGTCAAATTGCTAATCATTTGTATTCTGTTTGTTTGTATGTGTATAAGCCATTTAAAATTATAAAAAACATTTATACTGTTTAAAACAGTGGTTGCCTGACAAGTGCCCACTGACAAGGTTATCAATGTTCACAAATCAAGTTCATTCTCGAGGTTAGGCTGACTAATATTGGGACAGTGATAAGAGGGCCCCTCTACTGTTTTGCTTTGCAGAGGTGTTGCATGTTACAGATGTGCAGCAGTACTACATCTTCTCCATATTCAGAAATACAGCTTTTACCAGCATTTCCTCTAAATGGCTACAAAGTCTGTTGCACATCGCCACCATGCGGTCTATAGTGGACCGGTCAAATATAGTGTGATATAGTGCTAAATTATACCAATATAGTACCAATGCTAAAGGCTGAGCAATTTGAGGAAAATATGTCATTGCAATTTTTGTTTGCTAATATTGCGACTGCAATTTAAATTGCAATTATTTTCTATAAATGAAAGTCCAGTCTTATTATGGAGGTTTGGTTGCCGATTGGTCTAACTTTGTTTTCAGGCAGTTCACATGGTTACATTTTTATTGAATTTTATACATGTCTGTGTAGACTATAATGTCAGAATAATTGCAGTTCTTGCGATTTGAAATGTGCACTTTAATTGCGATTTCAATATAAAAATCATAAACTACGTAGTTTCTATTAGAAACATTGGTCAGAAAGTCATTTTCTCTCCTTGCTCTTGGTTTTGTTGTCTCAGAAATCTGAGGTTTTGTTGTGTCTGAGATGGAGGCTGTGAAAATCAAATAATAGGAACATAGAGCATGTGGAGTCATATCCTGCTTTGTATATACAGCAAAAGTTTTACTGTGAGATAGTCATACAAGCTCACAAGGAAGTGAAAATGTAGTTTTGAACAAGCTTGTGGTTTTAATTTGCAGTCTTAAAAAAATTTTAGTACACCTTCAAAAGCTTGACACCTTGTGACTGTTTTTTTTTTAGTTGCATGGAAATAATTGCGCTCTGCTTCTCACATTGGAAGAATGGTGTAATTCCATTTATGGAAAAGACTGCATGTGTGAAAACACTTGTAATAACCTAAGAAGTCCACTGCATATTACATGAAGTATGGCTGCATAATATATTGTTTGGTAACCATGATCGTGATATTGGCCTTTGCAGTAGCTATGTTTGGAAATGAGTGCAATATGCAAATTAGTCTCTACAATGAGCATTTTATGAGTGTTTCTGTGGGTGGTTTGGTGAAGTTATTCATATTATTCCACAAAGGTAAATGATGGTTACACTTTATAATAACAACAAAGCTCTACTAGCTCACAAACTTCATTGCTATCTTATAGCAATAACAAGTAACAGTATAAATTGATTATAAGCTAACAACTAATAACTACAACAAACAATAGGGGTCCAGTTGATGATTATTCATGTTAAATTTTATATTAACTAATTCTTTATTAATGTGTAAATATTGATAATGGTTCTGTTTTGATGTTTTGCTGCAAAATATACAGTACCATTCAAAAGTTTAGACACACCTATCTAAATAAATGTGTTTGGTGACCTTAAAGACTCTACAGGCTTACACTTAACAGTTCCAACTGACGAGATGTCTGAAAGAATACATATCCTGATATACCACATATACTCTTGATGTATCACAGTATTATATTTCTGCCATATCGCCACTTCTAATATATATTTAGTTGTGTAAAAACATTTCTCTCTTTTTCTGTATGGTTTGTATTGTTATATCAACCTCAATTGCAGGTTAAGAAAGCTGTTTTATGCTCCTCTAAAGTTCCATTTTGGAGTTTTGTTTTAAGGTGGACTGTATAATTCCATGAGTGCTTTTAAGATGAAAATAAGCCTGCTATGAGTAGCTGTGTCTAAGCTTTTGGTAGTGTAGTTTATGCTTTAATCAAATAGCTAAATTGTTATTAGCTAACTATAATTTATGATAAGGTTTCTACAATACAAATGCTGAAGATTTGTGGCACTAATACGTTGGTAAATTAATTAAAGTATACCATTTATTACTGCATGCATAACTGTTAAACAATGATTAAGTTGAATTTTTTGTATTTCTGTCAACAAAAAAAATGTATTTGGGTCAAAATAACACATTCTAGCATTTGCTTTATTGAGTCACTGAAGTGTTTATAACGTATTGAAAGACATACCACAGTTGCTATATATAGCAGTGCTATTGCAGTGCTAGTATTTGTCCATGTTATGCAGCTCTAATGTGAAGTTCACCATGTGAATACAAGTGAAAGTTTGCTATTCAGTTCCTTCTTTCAGAACACACTCAGTGTTTTAATCTATGTCACTGTGGTCTGAGGCAAATGAACGTAATGCATTAATACCTTGAAGTACTCCAGGGAAGTTGAGCTGCGGAATAAATCCGGCCTGGGGATTATGGATCTCTGCCTATGGATTAAACTGACGTCAGATGCCCAGAGATGCAGCAACAAGCAGAAAACAACATCAACAACAACAAAAACAACCTTGGGGTTGATCCACAGGGCGCTATGATGATGGCCGGGGGCGAGGTGGAAACGAGGGGGGGTTGGTGATGACAGAAAAGACAAATACAGATGGCAGTCAAAACAGATGGTGATGTGTCTGATGTGTCACAAACACAATGATGTTTGGGTTGAAATGACCTCGTTTAGTGCTGGCGCGGGCCTCGACCCGGGATCAAAGAGAGTTTTGGCCAGCTGGATTTGGCTGTTCGGAATTGCTTTGTCCAAAAATCTTCCTCCGACAATGTGAAAAGGCTTTTGATGTCTACAGAGTAAGCTGAGCGTGAATAATTCACAGAGAGCAAATGCCCGGTTCCGTGCCTATTTTTCCATGCTTTAGATTTATTCCTTAAAGGACACAGCGGGTCAAAAATGACCTGTCAACACCTGGAAGCTGTCAAAGTGTGCTGCTGCATTTTGTGTGGAATTCACACACAGTGTATTGTTGTGAACTGAAATATCACGATACAGTCTAACCCTGCATTCACACTAGCAGGCAACAGAATGACATCTGTAGCTGCAAGCGACAAACTGAGTTGACATTGTCTGAACTTTATGTAAATTAATTAAGTGTGGTGAAGCAACATTGTAAACGATTGGGTCCAACAAATTCTTAAAACCAATCGTAGGTCTGCATGGTGGTCTGAGGTCCCCAGCCTCTGCTCTCTGAGGTTTTTGTTCCTACAGGCATTTGTTTGCAGTTCTCAGCAGTGTGGTGGTAAACATGGAGGAGAAAACCATAACCACTGTTTCTTCTTCTCCCAGTTTATATGATGCGTCTCTGGGGAGTTAGGGCACTCCATAGCTAGGTTGGCCAGCATATAACAAACCACTTAACAAACCACTAAAGCTAGCCACGAATGGAAGCAGTTAAGTTTCCGTACAAATTCCTCACAAATATGTGCTTTCAAAACTAGCTAGCTTTCCTGGACGTTGTACACACTCACATGGGCACAGCCTTGAACACACCCACAAGAGACAACCTTGGGCCAACGTAGACGACTTGTCACCTGCTAGTGTGAACGAAGGGTTAAAAATAAAGGGCTCTTTGGAGCTATGCCATAAGAGAACCAAAAGAACCCTGGTTCTTGGACTGGTTCCACTGAGGCTTCATAGAACCTTGGTGCTATTCAAGGAACCAGTCTGCGTTTGCACCAGTTTTTTATTTGAACCAAGGAATGTCAAAGGATATGCCATTAATGTCAACAGAGGGTGCTGCACACCGGTAGTAAACGGTAGTAACAAGATGGCGGAGCATATAAAAACCTGTCCACGCTGGTGGAAAAGGGCTATCAGTGGACATTTCTTTAAAGAACTGCTTGGGTGAACGAGATGTGTGAGTGTGTAAGAACCTTTTTAAAGTTTATAGAACCATCCTGTTATGGTTCTACCCCAATTCTCTTTTTCTTAGAACTATACATCATAGCGAAGAGCCACCTTAATTTGTAGATTTGTAGAATGTAAATGATCAGATGACTGTTGACTACAATTCCAAAAACAGAGAAATCGGTATAAAATGGCCTTTTTGTTATCAGCCAGACAGCAGCGTGCCACAAACAGGGCCAATTTGGGCCAAGGTCATAACCATGTTTAATCTGCAGTTAGAGGATGGACGGATAAATGGATGGAGGGAGATGGTGAGGGGGAAAAAAGTGATTCCCAACTAACCCAGTTTTGGCAGAATACATAAATCTGCAGATGAAGATATGGAACATGTAGCAGATTTTGATTGATTCCTTTGGCTAGTACACTTTCTCTGGACATGGGCAGTATACCGGTTAGTGCTTGGATGGAACTAGTTCATAATCCGGATGTTCTCCTCAAAGCTGCAGAACTGCTGAGCTCCCAGGTTTAAAAAATGGATCTAAAAATACAAAGTTGGGATATAAAATGCAATAAAAAAACAACATTCTGTAGTGGGTTTTCCATCCATCAACTATAAATCAAATCACGTTTATTGTCATGCAAGTAAAAATCTTAGGTACACTACGCAGTAGCCTGTCCTGGCAGTATTTAAATAAAAAAATATACACATTAGACGATAAATATACACCACAGAATATACACCAGTATAGAATGGTTTATCCAAATATACAGTTTTATTTAACTGTGATCTAAAGTTATTAATAGAAGCTATGATCTATACAGGTGTACACATTTCCATATATGCAGGTAGGGTAGAGTGTGAGGTCGAGAAAAGAGATGCAGTGAATTACATGGTGAATATATATGTTATAACTGTTATATGTTATAACTGTTATCTATCAGCTATCAATTTTATAGATAACAGCCCATAAATTAAACTTTTTGCAAATATTGAAAACACACAGAGGAAGAAATGGAAAAAGCCTGCAATATTGTGAAAAGTTTTTACTCTCAGACGAGGTGGAAAAGTTAGAATATTGCTAAAGCTGAAATGTGAAAGAGAGTCATGGGAAATCGTTTTTGAACCAATGAAAAACCTTCCTTAATAAAGCTGGCAAATGAGAAGCCACTTACTTATGAGAAGCTCACAGACTTTAAAGCTCACGTCTTCACATCTGGTCTTTGAATCCAGTTTCCAGTCTTGGATTTTGTTCTTGTTCCTGGATGTTATGGTATGGCCGCGTAGTGTCACATCTACTACTTAATTTGGATGGTCCACTGCACTGTAGATGCTTTGTAGGTGCTTTTTAAGTAACATTCATCTAAATATCTGTTAAATACAATTTGAGCTTTGGAAAGAATGATGTTGATAATCAGTCAATTATCACCATAAAGTTAGTTAATGATTATCTGTGTCTGTACGTCATGTATAGGGGACCTTCCAAATGATGACCAATTTTACCAATACAGTTCCCATGCTTATGGCAGATCGAATGGCTGTGCGATGTGGGGAAAATGTCTAATTGCGATTTTTCTGACTAATACGTAGTTTCTATTAGAAGTATTGGGCAGAAATCTATAAATCTGGAAACACCTACCACGAATTGCAATGTAATTCTGAAGACCCCTGCAAGTATTGGTATGGGGATATTAGTATATCAGGATGTTAGTCTTGGTATTACTTGGTGTCAGATCGAATGAAAAAATCAATGGTATTGTCCATCCCTACTAAAAGTCAATATTGTTGACCCCAGTGCTCATACCCCAGTATAGATAGCATATGACCCTGTCCTAACCCAGAACTGTGTGCTGAAAGTATAGATCACTGAGATCATTATTTTTTTTCCCCTCCTTTATGAAATAAATTCCGCTTAATGACACCAGAGGACATGCATGGATCTATGGAAAATCCTCTATGACAAACTACCACTACCACAGACACAGTAGAAGCCTTCATCATTAACATAACAGTGTACATGTAGTGTCCTTAATTCTGAGATCACCAACTGTTCTTGTTTTCCAAGGTTTGTCCTGTGGGCCTTTCTGGATACGGGGTAATACTTCCTATAAATCCTGTATTATAATGTGAAATAAATGCATTAATGAGGCATTATACTGCATACATGACTTCTTATATTATTAGGCATAGGCTTGTTTAATGTCTCTTAAGTAGTTATAATGACATGCATAATACTTAGTAATGCAAGAGTATGCAACTTTATAATGTCAAGAGTCATAATACAGCATCTTATAATATTGTATAATGCTGTAATTTACCATGTAATACACCACTTTATAGAGCTTTGTACCAGGTCATTACAGACTTTAAGTGAGTTTTTTAATGTAATTAAAATGTTTAATAAACCTCTCATGTCAGTACGTTATGCCTCATGGAGCATTATAAGTCTTCTTTACAGGATAAGTGGAGTGAGATTGTTTAACTGGCGATATGGAACATATAGTTTGAATATGCTGCTCTGCTTTTTTTAAGACCTGAATAAGCGGAGCTTATAACTTTAAGTTTAAAGTTATAGCTGACTGAGTACAACATTCATGCTTATAATGTTCTTGTGAACAGATATTATAGTGCATTATGAAACCTGACATTATAAAGCTGCATACTCTTATTTTATAATGTATTATGCATGTAATTAAATCTAGTTTTAGCATATATCTGGAATTATAAGGTATTATGTATGCCATATAACATTTATAATTGCATTTAGATAGCATTAGGAATACAGGATTCATAGGAAGTGTTACCATTTAATCCGTTTTAACAGTGAATTGCTTCATGTGCTGCAGGCAACAACAGGACTGAAGTACAACCAGCCCACCAGCTCTTTTGTAGTGTGAAAGTCTTCAAATAGTCAACTGTCAGCTGCCTATCTCTCATTCATGTTATAGTCAATTTGCATAATTCTAATTAGCTGGTGCTCAAAAACACCAACTGCTGATACTAAAGCTAAATTCCAGAAAATGGCCTCTCTTTTCCGCGCTAATCCTCCTTGACAAAGTAGTCGGGTCTGGGCGAGGATTTCCTCCGTCAAGCCGCAGATTTCTGAAGAGTATGAAGATTCCTTGTTCGTGTCACTTGGTTGTAACAAATGTACTCTGACAGGCTGGGAAGCGCTTTGTGAGGTGACTGGAGTTGATGTTGACAGTAAATGATGGGAATAAATTAACACTGGGAAGAAAAAAAAATGGTCTGACCTCCTATCAGGCTAATTTCTTAGCTAAGCTAATTTCTCTACTTTCTCTTCTGAATTTGCAGTGGTTGGCGAGTTGTTTGCAGCCAAGCTGCTTCACAGGTTTACGTGATATTCAGGCATTAAAGATGCATATTTAAGTGTTATTAACAGGAAATTTCACCCTCAGAATGTCTGCATAATTAAGTAATTCATAGCCTTTTCGAGCAAAAGAACCCTGGTTCTTGAACTGGTTTGGTTCAGGCTTCTTAGAACCTTGGTACTATCCAGGGAACCAGTGTGCATTTGCACCAGTTTTAACTGGAACCAAGAAACGTCAAGGGGTACATCATCACCATCAACAGGGGGCGCTGCATAGCAGTAGTAACAAGATGGTGGAGCGTATAGATTATGTAGATTATAGTTTGTGCTGTTATTCCAGATGTTTGTTTATAACTAGAACCAGCACGGATCAACTGCTGGTGATCAAAAGATGTAGAAGAGGTTCTTCAGCAGACCACTGGGTGTCACCATTGTTGCCTTCTCTTTCAACAGCTGACACACCTTCAGATGTTGTCATGTTTCATGCTGAAGAACCCACTATTTTAGTTCCAGTTGGGAATGAACATTTTGGGTTCCAAACTTATTTATCATTGCTTATTTAGTGTTTCAATATGGAATGCTTAGAATGTTTCACGGTGGTGGTGGTAAGTTCCTCTAAGCCACATAAAGTTTATATTTAATTATCTATATTTATTATCTATTATATAAAATGGTTACAAAAAATAGCTTACAATAGATTTTTGTCCTAAAATAATGAAAGTGGTGAGAAGTACATGCAGGGTCTTGTGAAGCATAATTGTACCCAAGGAAAGTATTTAGCATATTTGCCACTACGCTACCATTATCAATGTTTCATATGAAAACTCAGAAGTTCATTGGACACTTTGGACAGCAAATAAGCTATATTTGGGATAGTAGCTCAGTAGGTTGTGCTGCTTTGTTGGCAATCTGTGACTAAAACATACCTACAACATAGTGTGTAATACCTCCACAAGCACCAGTAACAACTGTGATTGGATTTGTCATGGACTGGACAAGTTTCTGGATGTAGGCCACATCCGTCTTCAGACACTCTTGCATCAAATGATTGGTCAGTTGGTCCAGATTTGGTGGATGCCTTCCCTGGGATTTTACTGGTTGTTCCAGGTAGTCTCAAAAACTTTCAGGCCAGTCCAGATGTGTGAATGCTCCTGAATGTTCATCATGCCATTCAGTCACATTTGTAGCCCCTGAATGCCAGAATTGTCATCTTGGAATACAGGGATAGGAATGTAATGTTCCTTGGTAAGATGATGAGTAAAAGGCAAAACCTGGTTGCCCAGCAGCTCAATGTAGGTACTGTGGTTCAGATTTACTGTCACCTCAACCAAAAAACCCATTCTGTGTAACTGTAACTGAGTGTGTTACAACTATCCAAACACAGCTAGCATGTAAGTGAACGAGGCCACTTGTGACAGCTCTACATCCATCACTAAGCTTTTGTCATTTTCCATCCATAGGTCACCATCCTTATTGTCCTGGCATTGGCCTTCCTTGCCTGCATAGTGTTCCTGGTGGTGTACAAGGCCTTCACTTATGACCACACCTGCCCAGATGGCTTTGTGTACAAGGTGAGTGCATATACATTAACAGTCAGTATAGACACGGCTACTCGTAGAAGGGTCTCCGTCAAACACAAAATGGAACTTTACAGGAGGATGAAACCGCTTTCTTAACCTGCAGTGGAGGTTGATAGAACAAGATTTATTTCTAAGCAGTTTTGGAGCAATTCTATTGCTCTGTCCATCATAAATATTCACTAAACTGAAAGGGGAACTAGAGCTTTTAAACTGTGCAGAAAACAGATAAAGGTTTTTAAACAACTAAATACATATTAGAGGTGGAGATATAGCAGATACAATACTGTGATACATCAAGAGTAGGCTATATGTGATATATCAGGATATGTGTTGTTTCAGACATGCCATCAGTTGGAGCTGTTAAGTGTAAGCCTGTAGAGTCTTTAAGCTAACCAAACATATCCATTTAGTTGGGTGTGTCTAAACGTTTCACTGGTACTGTATATTAGTCTAATTCTCTCTAGGCCTGTGCTGTCTTTGACCTGTACTCAAATTCCTTCAATTATATAAATGAAATAGCATTTCACATTTGCCTGAAAAAAGTCCATATGGCACAGTATCCTTGCCAAACACTTTCTTATATCAGTAAAATCAACATTTTCACACATCTCTTACAGCATGCCCTCTGGATTCAGTATTAAGGCACTTGATCAAATTTTAGCTCCGTATCTCATGCTGTTACAGAGCACACTAAACTGATTCTGCCTTAGCAGTGCAACATTGGAGACATTAAAGCCCCAAATGTCTGCCAGTTAAGATCTCTGAGCCAAACTTTTAAATGTGAATGTGCAGACATTGGTGGTGGTATTGGTAGTGTGGGCTGTGATGCATATAACGTTAAGAAAAGTTATATTCAAGTCATATTTAAGATGGATTTAACACATGGTCTATGATCTTAATACAGTATACACCCATTGGTCACTTCATTAGGTACACCTCCTTGTATTGTGACTCTTTGTCCATTGTATCAGCTCCACTGACCAGCGCTTTGTAGTTCTACAGATCATTGAAGAACAGCATAACAAAGTATACAGAGAAACAGATGAACTACAGTCTGTAACTGTAGAACTACAAAGTGCTTCTATACGGTCTGTGGAGCTGATAACATGGACAGTGAGTGTAGATAGAAGGAGGTGATACAGACTGACTTTTTTTCTGTGCAGTGGTGTTGACCCAGGGAATGGAAGAAAATCATAGGACTATGGAAAAAAGCACATATCTTTTTTTTTTGTATGATAGAATCTATTTATTCTCTATTTCTGCACAAATTAATTCAGAAACACCAATGACAATGAGCAAGTTCAATAAACTCCAGTTCAGCACACGATAGATCCTCCTAGTGTTTATTTCCGTGGGATTTTGTTACGGATTTTTCCAGGAAGAAGACTGTGTAATAAATTTTAGTGTATTTATGGTGTGTTGGCAAAACAACAAGCAATAAATGTTGCGCTAAATGTTGTGTGTTGTGATCAGTATGACAAGTTGTTTAGTGTTCATAATCCAGGCTTAATCCAGCTCGAATGTGCTTCAGTCCCAGTTTAGTTTAAACATACGGCAAAAAAATAATGTTTAAAATAAATGGAGGAAATCAACACTGAAACGGTTAACTTCAAATTCAATGTGACATGCTGCCACCTTCATTCCAACAGCACAAGCGATGCATCCCAGCCTCCCTGGAGGCCTACTACACCGCCCAGGACGCCAACTCCCGCGGCCGCTTCTACACGGTCATCAGCCACTATAGCATGGCCAAGCAAACCACCTCACGCTCGGTTTCTCCCTGGCTGCCGGCTGGTGGCGCCCAGCACGACGCCAAACCCCCCAACCCCGACAGCCAATGAGGGCTGCCCATGCTGCTTATCAAACAGGCATTGCCTTGCCTGCTTACTCTCCGGCTGATTTCCTGCTACTCTCCATCTCTCCTCTTCTGTTTTTTTTTTTCTTTTTTTAACCCATATGGTTCTTCATTGTGTACGACTATTTATTTATTTATCTACTTATTTATTTATAACTGTTTATTTTCTATTGTATAGTACCTGTTTTTTTGTATTTAATACCTAATAATTGTTTGTAAAAAGGCATGACTTGGCGAACCTGTCCGAAATGTCCCCCCCTCCCCGCCCCCCGTCTGTGAGTGACCCATCTCCAAAACACAAGTTCTGTAGCCAGTCCCTGTAGTTAGCTGAGCGTTCCAAGTCATTGTGAAAGGCATGATACAAATAAGGGAAGTTTTTTTTTTTTGTTTGTTTCATTTGTGGATCGTTTGCAAACATACAGTTTCTGTGGTTTTCCATCGAAATACCTGTACGACTCATTTTTATGTGGGATATATTGATGACAACAATAATATAAATATGATATTACCATAAATTGGCAACAGAATACCTGATAAATGTATGTTATGGTTCCTCCTTTGAGCCTACATGTAAATAGCCCATGAGAAAGCATAGACCCATCGTGTGTACTGCCATAAGACATGCTGTAAAATTCTCACTGTTTCTCAATGGATGATCAGCGGCCTTCAGAGCTTTGCGTTTCGCTTTAGCCAGCAGTACTACGCTTGATCACTGGAGGAGGATCCAGGGACTAACACCTTGGACTCTGGGATGATTTCAGCAGAATCCTTGCCAAAGCTCGATCTTCTGCTTCAGTCACAGATCTGTGCCGTTATCATTTTTATATCTGTTGTCAGAAAAAAAAATTAAATTGAAATCTTGTGCTGTTGTTAGTTGATATGTAGCAAAGCACTGAGTATTTTTGATTGTGTATCCTTTAGGTTTAAAACAATAAAGATATACAAAATGTTCAGTATATGTGTGTCAGACTGCTCCTTCCTTACCATGCGGTTAGACTGCAGTCCGGATGTACAGAAGCGTATATTTATTGAGCTACACATACAGAAGTAGTGTCTCTTAATATGTTTGCTAATGCATCATGTGAGACGTCTCGGTTGCAGAGGCTAATAATGGTGTCCTGTGATAATCCTTCCTATGCAGCTTGAATACTCTCACCCAGTTCCTGCAGATTTTGCGGTAGGGGTGGAGGTGGAGCGATACCAGGCCTTCTGGACGTGTGACCCGTGACAACAAACCATTCATTTGACCACGGTGCCTCCACACACGGGTTCGTTGGTCGTCTCCACCAAGACAAAAGCGGGACTCATCACTGAAGATGACCCGCTGCCATTCTGAGTCACTCCATGGCGATCTGGCATGACACCATTGCAGTCTTTGGCAACGTTGACATGGTGTTAAGGGCAGTTGTTGTAACGGTCTGTGTTAATGTATTCCTGTGTTGTGCAGCCATCTGCCAATAGTGCTGGCACCAACAGGATGACTCATGGAGGGCATCACTGCTCACTGAATGTCCGCAATCGTGGCTGTTGGGTCAATCAGGTACGCCGATAAGGCCCGTCCTTGCTTATGTCATATGTGTGGCTGAGCGTGACATTTGTATGTCTCACAATGTCGAACCTACCCACCAAGTTTCATTCTTGTCGGTTGATTCCTTCCGGTTGCAGCTATTTGTGCAACTATTCTTTTGTTGATGAGTGTAAGGAATCACAAAACCCGAGCTCTGTTTTTTTCACACACTGACTGTACAGACAGAGTTGCACTACACAGGGGTTAAATAAAAACAAACACGCATGGTTTCTCTCCAGGGGTTTAATTTTTAGTGGGTATGGAGTTTATGTACAGGGTAGCTGCGGCTACAGGCTCAATAACGGTGAATGCTGCAATATGTTTGCTGCTAGTGCCGTATTTTGAGATGCTGTTATTGACATTTTATGTTTATTTGCTTAAAGATGTGCTGAAATAATAAAGTACAGTACATACACTGTTGACTGCATATTAAACTTAACACAACTTACTGAACTGAATGCATTCATTACAGATGTTTTGACTGTCCCTCAAATTGTGCTGTTCCTTGTTGACCCTAGATGCATTTGAACCTCCGTTTCCTGGGTGGTAGAGTCTGCTGCGCAAGTGAGGCACGGCTATGGAAGCACTGATTGACAGGTGGTTTATTTCTGCTTGGCTAATTAGCAGCGCTGTTCGTCTTGTGTGTTCAGAGCCTTCCTCCCTCTGTGCACTCACGCCGGGAAGCCACATTTTGAATGTCAAGATTCAGATCGAAACAACAGCTGCAGAGCTGGGAACGCAGAGACGTGGCATTGAAAATGTGAAATGAGAACAGTGTTCACAGAGGAGCTAACAAATACAGCGCAAATTAATATTTTAAAGTTGGTTTTGTTTAGAGCCCACATCTGCAGATCTGGAATGCACCTGGCAGGTTGCCTGCAGTGAGCTAATCAGCTAGCCATGCAGACTTTTCAAAGTAAAACTTCCACTTTGGATGTTTGAATATAACCTTTTGTAAATAATTGCTTTCTCTGGGGAAGCATGGTGGGGCAGCATGGTGGCTTAGTGGGTGGCGCTGTCGCCTCACACCAAGAAGGGCCTGGATTTGATTCCTGACTGGGGCATCCAGGGTTCTCCCCGTGTCTGTGTGGGTTTCCTGTGGGTTCTCTGGTTCCCTCCCACAATCCAAAGACATGCAGTCAAGTGAAGTGGAGATGCTAAATTGCCCCCCCTAGGTGTGAATGTGTGTATACAGCTCTGGAAAAATTTAGAGACCACCTCAAAATGATCAATGTCTCTAGTTTTATAGTTTCTGGGTTTGTGTTTGACCAAAATGAGCAGTTCTGTTTTATTCTATACACTACTGGAAACATGTCTCCCAAATTCCAGATCAAATATTGTATATTAGATCTGTTTATTTAGAACATGAGTAATGACGCCTCCAGAAGCCTGTTTTTTGAACCATGCTCGCTGTGTATTTCACCCCAGTCACCGCTCGCCAGTCTTTCTGTAGGTCACTTGAGTGGTTTTCACCCTCTGCCAGTCTGTAGCTGTGCTGTCCTGTGTGTTTGCTGCTTGACCTTGTTCTTATGAACCAGACGCTCACTGTATCTGCCAGTAAAGCTAGAACCGAACCTTCTGTTCCTCACTAAGAACCTGCTGTACATGTGGAGATGCTGATTTAAGAAGAAACTGGAGTGGTCTCTTAATAATTTCCAGAGCTGTAGGTCAGTGTGTCTGCCCTGGGATGGATTGGCAGCCTGTCCAGGGGGTTTCCTGCCTTCTGCCCAATGAGCTGACCAACATTCCTCTATGTTTCATTTATTCATCCACAGTTCCTCCCATAGACTGTCATTCATTTTTAGCAACAGCTTAGCAAACCGGCTAGCAACATGCTTAAGCTGTGTTGTCCCTCTGCAGTTTCTTCAGGAAATGCACTTTTTTAGTTTATTGGTTGCTATTCAGTAAATTAGACATTTAGAACTATTTTGGAATTACTTTGGTAACAATTTTCTTAGGGATATACATGCAAATAACAAGTACTTCCAAAATGGCAACTTTACAGGAACCTAATTCACTTTTTATGTATCAATGGAACCAGACCAGGTGATTTTGGGTCATTTCTGTTGGTTCATTCATCATGAAATGTTCACACAGTGTAAACAGCAGCTGCTGTGTTCAAATGATGCATAAAAGTACAAATAAACAAAAATGGAGATACATGTTTTTCTTTGGAGAGCGACAATGAATTGTCCACTTTGAAATAGTTCCACACTGCAGACGTTTAAACTACTTGTTTACTTCTAGGTATGGAAGGTTTGGAATATGACCAGGCTTAATATCCAGTAGATGATAGACTCTATTCAAATGTGCCTGGATCATCAAAACAGAGTACATGCTGGTCTGCATGAACTGAAAGAGCTGTGGAGACGTACTTTGTTAGTACATCTTAGTTGAACAATAAGGCCTCTATTTTAGTGTTGAAAGCTTCCTTTGATCCAGGATTAACACTAATCTGCTTGATTGGGTGGTGGTATCAGAGGACGTTTGCAAAAAAGCTAAATGAATTGGAGTAGATTTGAGTGGATTCCCTATAACCAAAAAGTACTGCTGTAGATTTAGTGTAATGAGGCTAAAGGTGATCTGAGAACACAATCATGTTGTGTTAATCTGTCTTTATTGACAGTCTGGCTTGTAATAGTGACCTGTGCAAATGATTCTATACATAATTGTCTATGATTTATAATATTCTTGATGGGAAGAACAAATTGGTACAGTGAAGAACCCTTACAACAATGGTTTTCAACCTCGTCTTCAGGGTCGCCAAGACATTCCACATTTTTCCTTTATCCCTGCGTGTTGCAAGATGGGTTGGAGCAAAATTGTGATGGGTTCTGAGGATCAGGTTCGGAACCACTGCTGTTTTGTGCTTGCAGGTTTGGAGGAAGAATTCTCTGCAAGCGAAAGGTTTGACAAGAATGTTCACTGTTGCAGCACACCTGGATAATATTTGCATATACACATATCATCAAATGAATACCTGTAAGTGATGATATGATGATAAATTTAGACTGATATGGGCAATATTTATTGAGCCACACATACAGAAGTACTTTCTCAGTATGACAACGTGGATTCGTTGGTCGTCTCCACCAAGACAACATCTGAACTCATCACTGAAGATGACCTGCTGCCATTCTCTCAGTCACTCCATGACAGTCTGGCACCATTGCAGTCTTTGGCGAAGTTAACGTGGCGTTAAGGGCAGTTGTTATGGTCTGTGTGCATGTAGTCCTGTGTCGTGCAGCTGTCTGCCAATACATTACACTATATCCATTTGTTGGATGCAGTGAAGGAGGTAAGAACTGGAGCTCAAGATAGCATCTTCTTGCTTCTCCTGGCTGTCAAGAGTTGTTGCAGACATGTCTGGGTTTGATACAGATTACTCTGGAACTGAATGGAGTGGTTGTTGTTGATCATATGACCAAGGAAGAGAGTAAGCAGTAAGTCACACCAAGTCATGTCTCTGCAATGGCAGAAGACAATGATGGGAGAAAACCAACAACTAATCAAATGCATTCAAATTAAGCCATAGATACTGGCTAAATTAGACGAGGGCCTAGTTCAGGGCCAGGGTGTCATCTGTCAGTTGCCAGGGTGAGTAGATTAGAGCAGGGAAACTAAACTGTGCTGGACACTCTAGGACCTGAACTGACCACTTCAGCCTAAGCCTTCAGGAATATTTCAATATTACAACAGAGGGCAAGTATCTGAGACAGTGTTGTACAGTAACTCAGTAAGTGTAATGTGTTAGTGTACTGTAAGTAGTGTGTTGGTGTACAGTAACTCAGTAAGTGTAATGTGTTAGTGTACTGTAAGTAGTGTGTTGGTGTACAGTAACTAGAGTCTCTTCACCTAAAATGAGTTGATTAAGAGTCTTGTTCCAGAAATGATAATAGGGATAGAAATGATAATAAATGATAATAAATCATGCTACTGTTACTTTCCAAATACTTTAATACTTCTACTCAAGTGGAGGTCTAAAGGGAGGAACGTCTACTTTTACTGGAGGAATAGTTTACCTTGGAGATCTCTACTCTAACTCAGTTACATGCTTTGTGTACTTCATCCACCACTGATCTTGTGTATGGGGGTTGAGGCATAACATATGCATTAGTGTCTCGTCTGTATCTGCCTCTTAATCTGCTACTTTATCTGTCCAGCTCCCCTTTCCTGTTGTTGCCACATCACTTTTCTGTCCTTTTCTGTACTTTCCTATTTTATCAGATTATGCTGTAGCCCTGTTTGCTAGCCCTGCTGGGAAATAGGAATAAAAGTTCCAGCTTCTAAAGACATATGGCACAACCTGTCACAATGACAAATGAAACACTATAATTAACCAGCAGTTAATTATATTATGTTAGCTTCATAATAATTATGTTAGCTTCATAATAACGGATTCACATTATTTGGTGAACAGTGTTGAGAGGGTTACTTTTAACCTACTAAATACTGTATTTCAATACAGCTTACAAAATACATGCCCCTACATGTAATTTGAAATGTTATTAGATTGCAATGCTGTGCAGAGCTAAGAGGCTAGCTTGCCTGGAAAAAGGAGAGAGAAATGTGCAAAACTCAGCATGCAGTTCTGTCTCAGGCAGATATATAAATGATTGCAAGTGTGTCTGATTACGTAAGGGCACGCACACACGGCAAACAGGCTCCGGACGGCCCAGACAGACCACCAGTAGAGAGGACTGATTGTTCTGCAAGCATGAGAAGCTCCCACAGTTTCCTTGTCCACCATCCAGACGCAGGTTGCACCTTCATTATGCACCCCTGTCTCTGCCAGAGCATTTCTACCAGCTTAGCAGAAGGAAATTTGGTGTCATGGCGGCCATGCTATAGACAGCCAGCCACCGTCACCTTCATTTGCAGTGGTGTTGTGAACAAGAAACCTGGACTGCTACAGATTGGAATCGTCTGTAGCGATGAATCCAGGATCTGTTTGGGATCCGACGATGGTCAGGTTCGAGTTTGGAGGCATGGTGGCGAGCGCATTAATCCTCCCTTTCCTGTGGAGTGGCACAGTGCCCCAACTGCTGGTGTGATGATCTGAGGAGCCTTCGCATAAGATGATCACCCCTAGTAGTGATACGAGGACCACTAACAGCTCAGCTATATGTGCAGGACGTGTTGCCTTTCATGTCAGGGCTTCCAACTGGCATTTTTCAGCAGTATAACGCCCTCCCACACTCGGCAAGGGTTTCCAGGAATGTCTCTACCAGATTGTAGCACTTCCTTGGCCTGCCCGGTTGCCAGATTTATCGCCAATCGAGCATTTATGGGACCAGCTGGGACACCAGCTTCAGCAGCGTACGTGTGTGCAGGATCTACAGGCCAAATGTGCCGCAAGATGCCCTATGGAAGCTGTATGCCTCCATGCCAAACTGTATCTTGTATCCAGACTAGAGGTGGCCTAATAGCGTACTAGAGCCCACTTTCAAATGTACAGTTTTCCCCAATGAACTTCTCCTTTTGTTCTAATACTGTAACCACCACGTATGTCATCATTACATTCACACATATACAGTTCCATTTCATTCCAACACATTCTTTTTAGGTGCAGTATTTTTTGTCAATGAGTATAATTCTCAAATGCTTGTTTGAAGGTTTCCAGACATTTAGGAGGGTATATAAGTGCCGAAAACCTAGTACACATGCATTGATATGTTATTACAGACAGACACATCACTACTGAATGAACAGTCTATTAGTATTAGCTTTTTAGATACAGTTTTACAGACTTGCCAATTTGCCATAGACTTTCATAGACAGTCATTCTATGCAAGCAACTCCACTGAAATAATGGTTGTATGTAATTACTGGTACTTAATTACTTAGCACCCTTCTTTTTTCTCCATGGTTACGGTAGGATATACATACATGTGTTATTGCATATATAGATATATTGAAATATTAAATAGATTATATTGCACAGTTACTAACAGGGTATTGCACAGATATCGTATCGATGTAGCACAGATATTGTATAGCTGTTCCAAGAAGAAAAAGGTACCCTGAAGAACCTAAATTAAGTATACTCATGATTAATGTACTTAGTGTGCTAAATATGTGACACATCAGTTGGAATTGTTAAGTGTAAGTCTATAGAGTCTTCAGCATAACCAGCAACATGCATGTAGTTGGGTGTGTCTAAACTTCAGACCGGTACTGTATGTGAGTTTTTTGCTTACTATGTCATATAGAGGGTGAAAGCAGGGTAATTAGTTAGTCTGTAGCTGCGGATAGATGGAGATTTTTATGCATCACACACCCCTCTCACCCCCCCACAAACCACACACATTTTGGAAGCACTGAAAAATGTGTTAATGGGTCTACAACATTATTGTCCCTGAGCTGCTGACTGACTAATTACCATTTTCACACAGAGGATATGAGCTATTTCAGTTTCAAAGAGTGTTAAAAAATTAACATACTCTTTAAATTACCATACACAAAAACATACACTAAGAGGGACACTTCATTAGGTACACCTTCTATCTACACTCACTGCCCATTTTATTAGCTCCATACACCATATAGTAGCACTTTGTTGTTGTACAGTCATAGACTGTAGTCCATCAGTTTCTCTGTATACTTTGTTACCCTGTTCTTTAATGGTCAGGACCCCCACAGGATCATCACAGAGCAGGTATTATGTGGGTGGTGGATCATTCTTAGCACTGCAGTGACACTGACGTGGTGGTGGTGTGTTAGTGTGTGTTGTGCAGGTGTGAGTGGATCAGACACAGCAGTGCTGCTGGAGAGTTTAAACACTGTGTCCACTCACTGTCCACTCTATTAGACACTTCTACCTTGCTGGTCCACCTTGTAGATGTAAAGTCAGAGACGATAGCTCATCTGCTGCTGCTCAGTTTGTGTTGGTCATCCTCTAGTCCTTCATCAATGGGCACAGGATGCTGCCCACAGGAGGCTTTTAGTAGTTTTGGTTGGTGGACGATTCTCAGTCCAGCAGTGCCACTGAGGTGCCCAGCAGCACTGCTGTGTCTGATACATTCACACCAAAGAACACTCACTAACACACCACCACCACGTCAGTGTCACTGAAGTGCTGAGAATGATCCACCACCCACATAACACCTGCTCTGTGGTGGTCCTTTGGTGGTCCTGACCACTGAAGAACAGGGTAACAAAGTATACAGAGAAACAGATGGACTACAATCTGTATGGTCAGAGGAGCTGATAAAATGGACAATGAAGGAAAGATATCTAATATTGGATCATTTTCCTCTTGTGCATTGTCTGTGCATATACACACTATACATACTATTTACCCCACTTTCTATATATATTATACTGAGCACTGATATATTGACAGCGAATCAATAAAATGTAATAAATGCATTGTTTGATACTGTACGGATTCTGGCTGTGGTGCATCAGATGCCTCTTCTGATCCAAGCTTCCTCTGCTGTGTTTCCAGATTACCACATGCTAAATATTTTGGGCTCAAAAACTGAGGCATATTTAAGTGCTTATGTTCCCTGGCCGATTAGATGGACTGTAATGATTGTGTAAACATAACACTTGATGGGCACAGCTGTATAGCTGAATTCCAGAGTACCTATGGGACAGAGTGTCATTGTTTTTGCACGCAAAGCACATTTAGCAGGCTGAATATTCTTCACAAATCACTCAAACTGCTTTTGTGAGCATCACTGAAAGAGATGAAACTGGCATCAAAACCAACCCAGCAAGACTTTGCGAATGCATGCTGCTTTTTTTTTAACATTCCACATCATTTATGTGCGATTATTGTTTGAAAATGAAAACACTTGAATTGGATTATACTCCATATATTGATCAATGTTTTATTGTTGTTCTTAAACAGTTGAATAATGTATGAGTGCTTACTGATGCAACGTGCACTTAATAAGCAATCCAACAATAAAAGACTTCTTGTGCATCTTTGATACAGTGATAGGAAAGATGGTAGCTCTCAGAAAGCTCCATTTGTATGTGCTGATATGTTTGACTCTGAATGGGGTGGGCATGTATGCATTATAATTGGCAGCACATTCAGACATAATAAAGGGGCTGTTGCCAGATTCTCAGAATGGATTGCCAATAAAGCCCTATTGGGACAGGATTAGTTTTACATGGGGAGGTGTAGTAAAGTAATTTTACTACAGGACATTTGAAAAATTCATGACCATTTGATGCGGAATAAGAAATCTCTGCATAAATGACTGAGATGGAGGTGGCTACTTGATTTACGAACTGCCCTCACGTGTGTAATATGTGGCTTCTGCTGCTCACAACTAGAAAACATGGGTCCTAATGCTACCTCCCTTAAATGAGTTTTTGCAGGGTGGGTTGACAGTGTCAGTGGATGCCAGTTTTCCGAAGAGTCACTTTGTCCAATTTCTGTCCAAGCAACTCTAAGTGCTGTTATTTTGCAGAGCAAATACAACAACAGCTCAGCCACATAATGGTAGTTCACACAAACTCACGGAAGAGGACGGCTGAGTGCTGAAGTTGTAACACTTACTAACAAAGTTTACCATGGATTAGGTGCCATAGTGGTGCACCGGCACACCTGCCTCGGCCGGAGTGGTGTAAAGCACTTCATCACTGAGCTCTGGAAGATTGCAAGCCTGTTCTCTGGAGTGATGAATCATCTTTCCCCATCTGCCAGTTCGACAAACGAGTCCGCGTTTGGTGGATGCCAAAGGAAGCAAGATCTTAATGATTTCAGCATGCGATAACATGTTAATCAGTTGTATGGGGCAATGGTTTGATGATCCGTGAGGCCACAAGTGAGCAGAAGCACTTAATTTTTGTTGTCATATGTGTTTCACACAGCACTTTTTCATTAACATGGAACATGGTTCTGGTTTGCACACCTTATTTTAAATTGTTCTGGTGCAAGTTTGGAGCCTGAAAAGTTTGTTCCTGGCTGGAACCAAAGATTAGTAGGTACTTCAGCATCTGTGGGCATGTCAGTTACTGAAGAACCTCTTTTAGGTCTTCTTATCACCAGTAATTGTTCCATGCCTGTTTTCTGGATATAAAAAAAAACATCTGGAATAACAGCACAAATGCTCTCAGGTAATCTATATGCTCCAACATCTTAAGTTAAAATGAGTGCAAAAAAAAGATGCATTGCATCAAATCTTGCAGAAATGAGCCAGTAGCTTCAGGTAATGTTCACATCAACCATCAGAATGGAGGACTAATGTGATCTTAGTATTTTTGACTGTGGCATGATTGTTTGTACCAGATGAGCTGGTTTCAGTATGTTTATAACTACTGATCTCCTGGGATTAAAACATCCAGTGAGTGGCAATGCTGCAGAAGGAAACAACTTGCTGATGAGAGAGGTCAATAGAGAATGGCCAGATTTGAACTGGCAGCAACTCCAACACTGTCTTCCTCAGCCTATGCAACACCAGTGCCTGCCACACATGCTTCCCTGTCACCAGCTTCTCCCATGCACATCCATCCAGAGGCCGTGCCAGCCGTCACAAAGCGCCTTAGCGTGGCCTCGCATGCATCCCACCTGGAGTTATCCATGTGACCCAGACACCTTTGTATCCTCCTACTGGCTGTGGTGGGAACTTACACAGCTCAGCTTTAAATCAGGGGCACCTGATAAAGGCTTCATTTGCTACCATACCCTAATGTATCCTCTGCTGCAAGCTGCTTCAGCAAGGGTTTATAGCAGGTTCCTACATCCAGCAGGATGCTGTCATGGGAATCAATTTCCAGGTCAAGAAGGAGTGGAGCTGGATTGGTAAGAAACAGCAGTATTAATGGGATGGCTGCTGCCGTAGACTCAAGCTTTTCAAGCCCTAATTGTAGGAAGCTGGCTAACTAGCAGTCCTTCCTCCACCGCTTGAGTCTTTACGGTTCCAGAACACGCATAATGCAGGAAAATGCATTTTGCATACAAACTCGCTTGCCTCTGTAACTCATTCAGAACTGTTTAGAAAGCTCCTACACAAAAAGACATGTTTAGCACTCAAATCTCTGTTGTGTGTATCACTGAAAGAAGTGAACGCCACAGCAGCAGAATCTTACAATGCATATATTTTGCTCTAATTTCATCACTATTCACTCTTACCTATTACATGCCTTTTATTTGAGTAATTATTTCCAGAAAATGGGATGTAATGGATGGGTGCACACTTTAACATTTCCACTTCTTTAAACAAACCTGTTTCATCTCTTAGGCAGGGCATTCATGAGATGAACTGGGTGTGGCCATAGTTTAGCATTGCAACACACCTAATTCATGCTAATCTGAAAGGCCTTAACGGGATGAATTCAGGCCTCGTCCGCATGTACACAGATATTTTTTAAACGGGGGTTTTCCTCCTTTGTCCACTCAAGCACTGTTTTTAAAAACGTCTTCTTCCAGACAAAAATGCTAAATGTGCTGTCAGATGCTGTTGAGAGCAGCCAAACCAGCAGGCGGCGATATAACGTAAAGCCATGTAGGTCAATCACTTGGTCCCAAACCATGCACTTATATACTTTACATGCTGCACATGTAATACTGTACACACTATTTAGTGCTGTAGTGTGCGGTTTTGGGACACTGCCCCTGTGTGTTGGGAGTGCTGGATATAGCAGTGACCTACGTAGCACATTCTGATGCCTCTGTCCTTCAGTGTAGTGTAAGAGCGATTGTATATTTATGTGTAAACATGTAACAAGTCCTGTTAGCAATGGTAAAACTAGTACTATTCTGGAGGAGACCGCCATTGCACACAATCGCCTCATGTAAACGAATAAGACAACGGCGCACAACGTTACAAGCCAAAAACTCTGTCTACGCCACAACACTAAAAACAGCGTTTCTGAACATCTTCACCCTGGAAGGTGTTTTCCAAAAGCTCAGTTTTCAGTGACCTAAAACACAGTTGCATGTGGACACATGACCAAAATGCATGGAAAAAGCCCTAAAGAGGGTAAAAGAAAGAGTTGGGGCCTTCCAGAAACTGAAGCTCAGTCTCAAATAGTCCTATCACGTCTGAGAAGTCCAGTATGCTTTGAAAGGCAAATGCTGGAAGCTGCAAGCATAAGGATAGAACATTCAGCATATCTATTCACTCTGACCTCTGCACACATTTGAATAAACACTTGTGAAGTGTAATCACTCCTACTCCAAATGGCCACAACAGAATCTAAATGTGATTGCGGTCACAGCGTTCTGCGTTGTGTGAATAGCGAACATCAGAAAAGGGAATTCAGTAACAAAGTCAGGGAAATCTTTAGTCACTGGACGTTAAAAGGACACGTTTTTGTGTCAAGCTTAGATGATAGATCTTTTATGGAGCATCAATGAACCAAACTGCTTGTAAGTGAGTGCATTAGCATTGAGTCTATTACACTATACATACATTATATGGACAAAAGTATTTAATTCAGGTGTTTCATTCAGTCTCATTGCCACAGGTGTATAACATCCAGCACCTAGCCATGCAATCTGCCTTTACAGACAATAGTGAAAGAATGGGTCGTTCAAAAGAACTCACTGAATTCCAGCAAGTCAGTTTGCAAAATTCCTTCCCTCCTAGATATTCCATGAATATCTGCGAAAGTGAAGGTAACCATGGAAAAGTGTGAGCATTTAGGAACCACAGTAGCTCAGACCACAAAGTGTCAGACCACGTTAAGTTACAGAGCGGGGTCTCTGAGTGCTGAGGAGCATAGTGAGTGCAAGTCTATGGAGCTCTGCTTACCCAATAACTGCAGAGCTCCAAACCCGCTCTGGCATTAACATTAGCACAAACGCTGTGAGCTTCATGGCTGAACAGCTACACGCAAGCCTTACATCACCAAGTACAATGCCGAGCGTCAGATGGAGTGCTGTAAAGCACTGCCTCCGGACTCTGGAGCCCTGGAAACATGCTCTGTGAAGTCACCAATCAGGGCTGCTAGAGTGTTTAAAAATACTGCGTCCACTCACTGTCCATGCTGTTAGACACTCCTACCTTGCTGGTCCACCTTGTAGATGTAAAGTCAGAGAGGATCTGCTGCTGCATAGTTTTGGTTGGTCATCCTCTAGTCCTTCATCAGCGCTCACAGGATGCTGCCAACAGGACGCTGTTTGGTTGGTGGATGATTCTCAGTCTAACAGTGACACTGAGGTGTCCAGCAGCACTGCTGTGTCTGATCCACTCACACCAGCACAACACATAATACCTGCTCTGTGGGGGTCCTGTGGGGGTCTTGGCCATTGAAGAACTGGGCAACAAAGTATACAGAGATGCAGATGGACAGTCTGTAACTGTAGAACTACAAAGTGCTCCTATATGGTCAGTGGAGCTGATACAATGGTCAAGGAGGTGGTTTTAATATTCTAGTATGACCGTATTGATCAAGGGTTCCCGTATCTTTATTCAGACTGAGTGTGTGTAGTATGTAATTTGGTGATTTCATGTTTGCACACGTCTGAGTGGATAATGTACAGCAGAAGTGTCTGCAGCGCGGAGCCTGCTGTTCTTTTCTGCGGCCCTAACCCTTCATTTTTTATGACATCCTTAAACTCATCTATGTAAACATTCCATTTCATGCTGATGCTTGTGCAGGCTTAGTAGATTTATAGAAAGGGGAAAAAGCTCTCGTTTTCTCTGGCATTCTGCTAGTCTGTAAACTAACGCTTATTTTTTTTCCTTTGGTGAGCTTCAGTGAAGACTTTGCTTGAGTACTGTGACAGATTCGATTTGATTCAGTCAATCTTCCAGTCAGACTGGGCCTTAAAAGCATGTAAGTACTGATAAATGTCCATTTCGTGTGAGTGAACAGCATAATTTGACAGGCAGTGACTGAGGAACATGTGGCTCAAGAAGCTGACAGGCTTCTTCGTAAAGCTACCACAGCGTTGTGATGCATATCTGCCATCTGTGTGTGCATGTGACAGAGAGAGAGAGAGAGAGAGAGAGACTTGCCCGCTGTTCTGCTGTCACGCAAAAGCTGTTGCTTAGCTGGAGGGAGAGAATCAGGGGTCAGCCATCTTTGCTAAATGAGGCAAGTTAAAGTCAAGACAAAACCCATGCCTGATTTGGTGGGCTCAGACAGAGAGCTATTGAGGCCTTTTGAAGAGGAGAACAAAATACAAGAAGCCATAGAAATATGATTCCATATAAGATCAGCCTCATGGGGCCAATATGGGGACATGACCTCTTAACAAGAACGGCTTTTGAGGAAAAGCATGAGTATACAGTAGGGTGGGAACACAGTAGTGTTGTAGTCAAGACCCCTAGATCCAAGACCACTCACTCTCACGTATCTTCTAAACTGGTTTATCATTCTGGGTCGCGGGGAGTGCTGGAGCCTATCTCAGCACTCATTGGGCAGAAGGCAGGAAACATTCCTGGACAGGCTGCCAGTCCATCACAGAGCAGACACACGCCTAGGGATGCAATTTAGTGTCTCCGATCAGCCTGACAGCATATCATTGGACTGTGGGACCCACGCGGACACGATGAGAACTCCACACAGAAAGGACGCTGGATGCCCCAGCCGGGAATGAAACCCAGACGTTCTTGTTATGAGGCGACAGCACCACCCACTGCACCACCCAAGACCAAGACCATATTAATATTATATAAAAACAATTTTTATTCTGATGTATAAGATCACTGGACCAAAAATGAGCCCCCTGTGACTGTACCTAATAGTGTGTAACACCTCCACAAGCACCAATAACAGCTGTGATTGGATTTAGCATGTACTGGACAAGTTTCTGGATGTAGGCCACATCAATGTTCAGACACTCTTGAATCACTGCTGGTAGACCTGTATGACCATACTCTTCCATACACCTGCAGATTCAGCTACTTTCTTCACACTATGGCCTTTGGCACACCCAAATACAATCACTCCTATAAGCCAATCATTAACATCTGCTTTGGAGCCATTTTCCACACATGGAACGAGACGTTCACCGCACTGTATCACCTCTTATCAGTCTATGAATCCCGTCACACACACCGCAGGTCTTTATAGCCCCATCATTCTTGTGCAGCGCCATCTGCAGGAACCTGAAGTTACTACCACCTTAAACACACAAGGTGTCTCAGTTTTTGTCCAGTGAGCTTATTAACATTCAGATTTGTATCTTAGGTGTTGATGGATGAACCTAAGGTATTTTGCACCTTAGGCATTTGTGTCTCATTCATTTAAAGGCCTTCCCTGCATAATGGTATCCCCAGCCATTCTAGGTGCACCTCCAGCGGGATAATGGGCCAATACAACGCCCCTAAACTTAGCAAACTATTAAAGCAAACATGGTCAGTATGAATTTATCAGTGTTCAGTGTTTCCTCTGTATGTGCATTAAAATAGGACTTCAATACAATATGAATCGTTTGGACATCTTAGAAGAGCACAAACTAGTCAGGTGCGATTGAGTGGAGTGTTCTGCATGCCTTTCAGACAAAACCACAATTTGCGGTCTAGTTTAGCTCAATGAGGTGAAAGAATGCATCACTGCCAGTGAAGATTCTCCAGGGAGCGCTGCAAGCTAAGATGCACTTATTTGCAACACTGAACAGGTGAGATAGCAGAATAGATGAAAAGAGACAGGTAAAGATTTACTTCTGTTCTCGTCCTCTTTTACTGCTGTTAGTTGTTTGGCCCTCTCTCGTCTTATAAAGGTTCTTCAGAAACAGCCAGCCTTTTCATCACGTTTGATGTGCCTTTTTTCTGCTTGCAGCAGCTACAGTGTGTATCGGTGCTACTTTCAAAGCCTCTCTTAACACCTGAGCTGACTTTTTTTCTGAGCCGACTGTCAATTATTCTGAACTGGGCATAGCGCTGTAAAATCCCTGTTAAACAGACTCGACAGGTTATTACAGCAAAATACAATATAACAAGAATCTGCTGCTGTACAGTACAGAGTTGAATATATAGTGTTAACAGTTGTCTCCATTTGGCCTTTTAGGTTATGGTTGGTAATCAACTCGATTCTTATGTGCATGTAATGATTATTTGGGGTTCAATCGGGTCATCCCAGTAGAAATGCTCCATTCTACAGTGGTGGACAGTAACTCATTAAGTGTGATTTAGGTGATTTTTGTAAGACATATATTCCCACTATATTGCAGATAATTTGGTTTTTTTTTAAGCAAATGTCTTAAAATAAGCAAAATTATCTGCCAATATAGTGGGAAATGCAGGTTATAAAAATCACCTACAACGAGTAAAACATGTCTGGAAATAGTTCTAGAAGATATAGAAGGTAACAACATGATATAAGATCATTTGGCAAGATCTCGTTTTTTTTGCTGTGTGTTTGATTTTGATGTTTAATGAGATTCACATTTCAACAAGAACAGTGATCTGACAAAGTGACATACTTGTGATAGTTGTGAGAGTGGAGTGGCTGAGATCCTTTGAGATAACTAGATCCCGAGTGCGGCCATGACAGTGTGTCTTCACGCATGCCGAGTCCAAAAGAGTCCAGTATGGCACAGAGCTCTATAGCATAGTTTTTTGTTCTTTAGTGGTCTAATGTCATCTCTCTCACTTGCTGTCTCTCCATTCATTCATTCATTCAGTCATTCAGTCATTCATTCAGTCATTCACCCCAGACAGGTTGCCAGTCCATCACAAGACAGATACACAAACTTCTCTCCGTTCAGTCGCCATATAACATTGACTGTAATGATATATGCAGTTCAGGTCGTGATTTCAGGAAAATCAGTTTCCTGGTTTAGGAATGCTCTGATATTAAAGTCTAGTTTTAAATTAAAATCAGATTTGGTATTTATTTATCTATTTATTTATTTTTCGTTACCCCCGTGTTGACTCGTTTGTGATTGTGCACTGGGTAGCACTGTCACCTCACAGCAAAAAGGCTCTGGGTTTGATTCCCGGCTGGGGTCTCCGGGGTTGTCCCCCTAGGTGCAAGTGTGTATCTGCACTGTGATGGATTGGTCCCTTCCATCCCATGAGCACTGGAATACGCTCCAGCACCCCCAGCGACCCAGAAGAACCTCAGACCTCAGAAGATGAAAGAATGAACGACTTGTTTGTGAGAGGTTTAATATTTAGAATATTTAGAATATTTAGAATATCCTTTCCTTACTCAGGAAGCTGTGTACTTTGGTCTAGACATGGTGACTCACAGTTTACATACTGCAGACTGGCTACATTCACATTATCTGTAATGTCCTGCCTGCTATTCCTGTTTCTGATAAGTGCTGGAATGGCAGACATTACTGGCGTGCAGGGTCTGAGCTTGTTTTGAAAACACATACTGCTGACATCATTACTGTAGCAGCACAGACCTGAAATATTTCACTTGAGAGTGAGGAGCCCTCTTTCCTTTCAGTGGACAGGAGTGGGTGGAGCGTCTGCTCATGGTGGAGGGGGTTGTCTCTTTCTATTAGGTGCTACAGGTGGTGAAGCAGTAGATACTAGTGGAGGGGAAGCTGGGCTGTTGCGCTGTACCTGACGGCACTCTGACAGGGACAGCCACACCCTTATTCCGGCTGATACCAGCTTCTCCAGGGTTGGTGAGAGGTTCAGTAGGGAGGGGGTGTATGGAGACTAGTATGGGCTTATTATATGGCGGTCGCCATTTTGAAATTTCCTGCACGGAAGAGTTGAGGTGGTGATGCTAGAATGGTGGCTAGTCGTGAGCTGGTGGTGAGGAATCCAGTCTTATGATTAGATTTTTCAAGCAACCCTTCAATCCTGACCATAGGTTTGTGTGCATATCACGTGTTTTCCAATGGCTTCAGTCCAGAACTATCCACTATATAGTATTCAGAAAATAAAAAATTTGGGAATCTGATGGACCAGTTTGTCAAGACTCGTTGACTGTTTAAGCCCACCGAGCACAAGCAAGCAGCAGCACATCTCCCAAACAGTTTCTGAAGCTCCTAATCACAATCAGGATAGATGAGTGCTGCACAGCACTAGCTGTACTGAACAAACCCTGAAAGATCATGAAGACGTTTTGTTGTGTCTAGTTTCTGCAGCAGAAGGAGAGAGATATAAAAAGCCTTAGGTGTGAGTGTGTGTCACTGAGGTGAGATGCAGCTGCAGAACATTTTCATGGTGAGAGGGAGAGGTGAGAAACCATACTTTCTCGTGGGAACAGTGTTTTTCTTGTGATTGGAATTAGACTCATCCTCAGGACATTTCTATATGCAGTGCTGTTTCCTCATTATTATACACTCATTAATGCAGTGTCTGCCATGTTTAGAGCTATGATTATATATCAGGTTTTTTCCCCTTGGCTGACGACTGATTCGACACATTTAATCATTTAAGGGCATTTTGATCTTGAATATTCTCACGCAGTTCCTGCAGATTTTGCAGTAGGGGTGGAGGTGACACCAGGCCTTCTGGACGTGTGACACATGACAAAAAACATCTTGGCACTTCACCACAGTGCCTCCACACACTGATTCGTCGGTCGTCTCCACCAAGACAAAAGCAGGACTCGTCACTGAAGATGACCCCATGACAGTTTGTCACGACACCATTGCAGTCTTCTGCTATGTTGACGTGGTGTTAAGGGCAATCGTCGTAACAGTCTGTGTGCATGTAGTCCTGCGTTGTGCAGCCATCTGCCAGTGATGCTGGCACTAACAGGATGACTCATGTAGGGCATCAATGAGATAAGTATCAGCTGAAGTTTGCATGCTAACCAGCTGGTCCCAGCCTGTCCTGTCTTGTAATACCACTTTGTACCTGAAGAGGCGATAGTGAGTGAAGAGAATGATGAAGTACCTCTGCTGTCCTGATGGTGTGTCTGAATCCATTGTCAGCCATGTTGAAATCCAATAATGGCTGAAGCTCTTGGCAAGTATCCATAAAGCCCACCACTGCTCAGTCAAAAAAAGCAGAAGAAGAGTTAACATTGGTGCTGTTTTTACCGCTAGAGACACTCTTGGTGAGGAAAGGGAGAAGGTTTGATGTTGACCACCCAACACTTCTTCTAGACTGCTGATGAGTAAACAGCTGTGAATGCTAACATTGAGGAGTTAACCCTGGTCCTGATGATGTTCCTTATGGGATGGACACCATGTCTTTCTGGTGGTATGTTTCTCACTATTGTTTGGTGTATAGATTTGACAGATTGCAATGTCTCACAAATTGATGCTTTAAGGACATTCTCAATAAAGCAGGTTACAGTACTTTAGTATTACTGGGACTTCACATCAGTATTTTAGTATTGGGAGGTCTTCACATCACTGACTTTGACTGAACAGTCTGATCCTTAAAGATGCAGCAATGTGAAATAGTTTGTGTGTGCTGATTGTTAATAGGATTTTCTTGATTATAGTGACTGTGAAGGTCATATCCCATTTTAAGAGTTGTTCATGCAGAAATGGAGATAATTACAGAGGATTCACAAACTTTCTCAAAGCAGCTGTTTGAGAGCTGCTTGATGCTGCCCATATTTGCTGTGCAGTCTGTTATGAAGATGTCTGCTTTAGGCTCTTGTCTTCAAAGAACTTAATTAATTAGTTCTGCCTAGTTTTGCACGGGTGGTCATCCACCCCACTCTATGTTTCCCTCTGTTAGATGTTTCTGGTCATCTCAGACTCAAATTGACCTTTTTTTGATCACCTAAGTCTTGAGGAGCTCAAATGGTCATCCATGGGTTCCACTTTTAGTTCTTTAAGGATGAGATTATTGAATGTGATCATTAGGTTCATCGTCAATTTTATCAGCTCCACTGACCATACAGGACCACATTGTAGTCCTACAGTTACCGACTGTAGTCCATCTGTTTCTCTGTATACTTTATTATCCTGCTCTTCAATGGTCAGTGCTGCTGGACAACAGCAGTCTGTGGGTAGCGTCCTGTGACCACTGATGAAGGACTAGAGGATGGTCAGTGGAGCTGATAAAATGGATAATGAGTGTAGATACAAGGAGGTGGACCTAATGAAGTGGCTGTTGGGAGTAGGTTTTTTGAGCAACCCTGTGGAAAAGTGCCAGTTTGGTAGATACAACCTCCAAATGAACTAATGTAATTTCTGACAGCCGTGCAGTCAACATCCTACCTGTTTCAGCCCCCAATGGCGGTATCACTGTGCTTTTGCAATCAACCTGAAAACTGGATTCACATAAGCGTAATAAGGACTGCAGATTGTAAATAGCCTAAAGCATGCTTCTGCTTGCTGCGGGCACATTTGCGATAAATGCAACACTTATGTTGACTTATAAGCAGTCAACTGAGATGCACAAAGGCGGGGTAAACAGCCAGTGTTGTATGAATATTGCCATGGCGGGCATAAAAATGTTTATGATCCATTCACGGCTTATCTCTTGATTGACTGAAGTAACACTAGATTTCAGGCTTTGTCATCTGACATTTTTTTTTTTTTTTTTTTTTGTTTCATCTTTGATTACTCTTGACAAACTCTTCTCTTACTTGTAAATGCCTCAGTTAAATCTTTAAATTGAAACTGAAGCTTCAAATTTAAACACTGGTGCACTGATAATAAACAGCCCGGAGCAAAGGTGGACAGCAGTTGTTGTCCAGTAATTAACGAGCTGATTAAAAAGAGGCGGAGCTTGGCAGTGTCTGCAATAATTTGATTGACTGTAATATCCTGACAGCACTAATAAATAGTTTTCCACATTTGAATGGGTAGACTTACCTGTAGCAACGCCCGTTGTGTCAGAGATGTTAACAGTGAAGATACTGGTCACTTTTTAAAAAAGCTTATTTAAAAAGGCTCTTCACATCTCTTTTTCAAACATGGTTCTTCAGTGAAGCATTAATTTCAAGTTTTTTGGTTCATTTTATGGCATCTCATGAAAACCCTCTGTTCTTCACTACTGTAAATATGAGGTGCCATTCAAGCCAAACTCCCTTAGTCATCAACATGGGAAAGTTCAGGTCTGTGTTAGCTCTGACAGATGACCTGCTGTTCTATGTGCTTTTTGATGACAGTGTTCTTCTGGTTTCATTTATATGTCCTAAAATCCTGGCGTGCGCTTGTTTTCCATGTATTTGCAACCAAAGCAATTTGTGATTGTAAATGACTTTCGGCTTATGTGTCTGCACTGTAAGAAAACTTGTTTGAAGAATGGTCAGTGGTCAGGGTGTAAAAATGAATCAGGCTGTTGTGATGCAATCTGGAGGTGCAGACTAAATTTATTTAGAATATCATAATAACCAATAAAGTCTCAATATTCTCAATATTCTTTGGTATATTGTTTAATTACTATAGAAACTAACTAAATAATAATTTCTCCACTCACATTTTTCCTCCAAATTTCTCCCCAGTTTAGTCATACTACCTGCTACCTAGGTCTCCACCATCACGTAATGCTACCAATCTGGGAGGGTGAAGTTTAGTATGTTTCCACCATGACATGTAAAGCCTAACTGCTGCTAATGCAATGTTGGATAGCTCAACACACTTGGAGGACAACACTAATGGCTGGGTTGGCTAATGATGTGCTGAGTGATGGGAGAGAGGGAGTCCCATCCCATCCACCCAAAAGAGTGAGACCAATTTTGTATCTTGGGCTCCTGGCCATTAAATAGTAGTGGCATTGCCAGTAATCAAACTCATGATCACCAGATAATACAGCGAGGTGTGTGAAGCTATTGGGGTTATAGTAGTTGTTAGCCCTGACATAGAGCTGTTGCTGTTTTCCATTTTTTTAGCATGCACTGACCAATCTACCGCTTGTGTTTGCAGTCAGCCACATATGGAGGACTTACAGAAGGCCTTCAAGGTTAGTGGTTAAGGTGATGCATTATGCCTTCATCCCAGCTCCCAAGGTCCTAACCAGTGGATGACTAGATCAGGGGCGTTACCTGAATTTAACTCCTCTTTTTGACCAAAATGTAATGAATGAAATGCTACACTGTTTGCATAGTTTCATTAGAACAGACATGGTTATAGTACATAAACATGAACAAAAATTATATATTATTTAAATATTATTTCATCTTGCCGGGATCATTAGAAGGGCCTGAGTGTTTACCACAAGTAAAAACTGTTGTGTTGAAATCTTAGTATGTCACACAATGTGCTGACCATTTCCCCCAATGCTCTGTCACTCACATCAGCTTTCACAGCTGGAAAGCAAAATGTGTCAGATGTGCCAGCGTAGCAGAATGCTCCCCTGATGCCCAGAGTATGTGTGTTTGTGCGTGCCTCGGAAACGATATGAGGCATTCTGTCAGCGTTTATGTATAAGCATGCTTGAATTGGATGAACATCCTGTATAGAAGGAGAAGAAGGAGAGAGAGAGGGCGTGCAGGCAGAGAGGACGGTGATATGGTCCCTTGATGGAGCAGTCTAGTCATGCAGGAGGAGTGCATAAACAGATGGAGAAGTGATAGTGACAGGGTACAAGCTTAATGACCCTGCCAGACCAGTCACACACGTTAACACAACAGATGGGCGATCTAAATATCACCCTGCTCTACTGACTCCATATACACTTCACTCACAGTGGCAACATTGTACTAGGAAGATGCAGACTTCTCGTCCATGAAAAGGACAGCGATTCTTTCTTGAAATAGAATCTCATCAGTAGACTAAATGCAGTTAGGGTTCTTTGCCTAGTTTTGCTGAACTGCCACTAGCTGCATAGCGTTTACCGTATAGGCGACTTTGGCATGTTAACAATGGGGTGGGTGGTGGTGTGGGGTCCAAAATACATACCGTTCTTATTAGAAGTCCGTGAGACATAACTAGCTCATATGCTCAACGTGAGTGAATATAACATTATTTGTTAGGGGTCGCTATGTGGTTTTTATGTGAACTTGTGGTGTAAGAAAATGTAGGGCAGCTAATAAATGCAGAAAAATGGATCTCAAAGTTGTAGGTATAAAGTTTTTTGTGTAATTTAGTGTTTGTAAAACTGCCAAGGCAGTTCATTTTTTTTAAGTAAAATGATTTGTTAATAATGTATGGATAACTTTGTTTGGTTAAGCTAGTGTATTTAAATAGCATTGGACACCATGCTGGGGTCTAGTCTAACCTTAGTCTTAACAGTCAGCGTTCCTGTTAATGGTGCACCGGCTCCATAATGTAACTGTCATTTAAGGAACAACTTAATTCTGCTAGCAAGAAAGTAGCAAGTGTCAGCTTTGTCTTTTCCACAACAATTTCAATACCGCTGCTGTCAGGTTCATTTAACAAAGTATGAGTACTTTAGGGTACACTGGGGTAATGAAAGTAGCATCAAGCTTACATAGATACTTCAGGGGATGTTGAATATGGTCGCAAACTGGGGTTCTTAGATTACCATGGTCGTGAGCCAGGTACTTGAGGTAGCATCAAGCTAACATAGGTACTTCAATGAAGTTTGAATACGGTTGCAAACCAAAGCCAAAATACTTAAGGTCATGTGGGTACTTTTAGCAGAGTTTGAATATGGTTGCGAACTTGATACTTAAAGTAGCATCATGTTCATGTAGGTACTAAAGTGGAGTTTGAATAAGGTCTTGATCCAGGGATTTAAGGTAGCATTAAGCTCTTGTAGGTACTTGAGCAGAGTTTGAATACGGTTGTGAACTGGATAATTAAGGTAGCACCAACATAACATACAGACCATAGTGGAGTCCGAATTTGGGTAGCATCAAGCTAATGAGTTTGACCAGGCTGCTTGTTTTGTAATTTTAGCGGATAGTGACTGTTGTGAGTTGGGGATTTTGCACCAAGATGGCTGAGATTGGAAAAAAAAACAAACATTCATACCACTGTATGTTTTTGCACCGCTTCCCTTTACAGTAATATTTCAAGCAATGACACAAACCCATAGGAAACAACACAACTTCAGCCAACCTAAGGTTCCCTCTCATCTCTGCAGCTTTGTGGCAAGAGCCGGTCTTCGGACATGCATGTTTCAACAAAGTTCATCAGTTAGTCAGTGAAGTTCACTCTTCTAGGCTAGCCAGCTAGGTGATCTGGCAAAAACAGGAAAGTCCAATATTTGCATTCTGTAATACCAGTTTTTGGTTGAAAGGGAATAGTACTGGGAATTATAATAATAGGATTTCTTTCTGTGCTATACAGATAGGTCACAAATACCAATAGGTCACCGAAGCCCCTTACCGAAATGTCGCTTCCTTCAGTAATCCCTCCTCTCACACTGTCTGAATAAGTGTTAGCCCAGGTTGTTTTTAGAGAGTGAACGCTAGAGAGACGTATTGAAGGAACTACCAGTCTATTGGGGTAATGAATCAGAATCAGAATCAGAATCAAGCTTTATTTGCCAAGTATGTTCATACATACAAGGAATTTGTCTTTGGTTACAGTAGCTCACAGTGCACAGAGAGTAACAACATAACACACAGTACACACACACACACACACACACACACACACACACACACCCCCTAACACATACACACACACACAATACCTTACATACCTGTAAACCTTACACTGTGTGTAGCTGTATATGTATATTAAAGTGCAGAGTGCAGCAGTCTGGATGTAGAGGCAGATTAAGGCTTAAAAAGTGCAGTACTAGAAGAAACACCAGACTGAGACAGTCAGTACAGCGTATGGAGTGATGTGTGATACTTACGTGTGATAATGATGGCCTTTAATCTTGATTTAGCATTTAGCATATCATTCAGCTAGCTGAGCCTGTGTGTCCACTTGTGGTGCGTCTCTGATGGTCAGTTGCATCACATAGCAGCGGGGTTAGAGTTTTTAAACACTATGTCCACTCACTGTCCACTCTATTAGACACTCCTACCTTGCTGGCCCACCTTGTAGATGTAAAGTCTGCTGCTGCACAGTTTGTGTTGGTCATCCTCTAATTCTTCATCAGTGGTCACAGGACACTGCCCACAGGATGCTGTTGGCTAGATAGTTTGGTTGGTGGATGATTCTCAGTTCAGCAGTGACAATGAGGTGTCCATCAGCACTGCTGTGTCTGATCCAATCACACCAGCACAACACACACTAACACGACACCATCATGTCAGTGTCACTGCAATGCTGAGAATGATCGACCTCCCACATAATACCTGCTCTGTGGTGGTCCTGTGGGGGTCCTGGCCATTGAAGAACAGGGTAACAAAGTATACAGAAATTGTAGAACTACAAAGTGCTCCTATATGGTCAGTGGAATTGGCGAAGGGTGTAGATACATTAGACGTAAGTTTAGATATTGCCGAAATATCGTAGTGTGTTGTTTAAACGCAGTAAGCCTTCAACTGTACATCATGCCTAACAGCACCCCGTGGTAACTAGCACACAGCCTCTCCTGGCTTATTGTTTTAATTTACACTCTAATTTTCAAAATAAGCTTCGAAATTGTGTTGATGACAACTGACAACCACTGCAAGCTCCATTTTATGCTATCAGACGGTACAAACAAGGGAACTGAAAAACAACTCATGACTCAGACTCTCTGCCCCCACACCACTGCAGTAGAGTAGTGGGCTGTTTGCCCAGAACAAGGTTCTTTTTTACAGCATGATCTCCCCTTCCTCCCTATTAAATCCGGCAGACGTGTCTTCTCGTGTTCTCCTTTCAGCTGTGATTTGCATTCACAGGTGGGAGAGGAGGACAGGCTTTCATTAACAGCCGTTTTAATTGCTAATCGGCCAAGCTAATTAATGAGGAAGGAGGAAAGCTATGAGCAGCTAACACAAAAGCTGCAGCTTTAGTGCTCTCCAAAGGAGATAACAATGTCTAGTGATGTCTGAATGCATGTGGTAGAAAGGCTGGATAACAGATATAACCCTAGTGATTGTTCTCGCTATAGATTTGTCTTATTAGACATGGTGATTAGGGTGAATGGAAACCTATATACTATAATGGCTTTGTGCATCAGATTATAGGATCAAGCTCTCTTATCAGTTTGAGATATGGGCCCTGTGCAGAGGTGCCGATTGCCATCAGGCAAGGCTGGCAATTGCTAGGATGCCCCAGGCCAGTAGGGGACCCCGGAGGGTATATTTATATTTTTTGAATTACAAATGTTGTTTATATTTATACTGGACTGAGAATCGTTCACTAACAGCATCCTGTGGGCAGCGTCCTGTGATCACGGATGAAGGACTAGGGGATAACCAACACAATCTGTGCAACAACAGAGCTATTGTCTCTGACTGTACATTTACAAGGTGGACCAGCAAGGTAGGAGTGTCTAATAGAGTGGACAGTGAGTGGGCACAGTGTTTAAACACACCAGCACAACGCATACTATCACACCACCACCACCACGTCAGTGTCACTGCAGTGCTGAGAATGATCCACAACCTACATAATACCTGCTCTGTGGTGGTCCTGTGGGGGTCCTGACCATTGAAGAACAGGGTAACAAAGTATACAGAGAACACAGATAGACTACAATCTGTAACTGTAGAACTACAATGTCTATAGTGTATAGTATGTATATGGTCGAAGGAGCTAATGAAATGGACAGTGAGTGTAGATACAAGGAAATGTACCTGCTGAATTAGTCACATGACACTGTAGGCTGGATAGTTTTGGTTGGTGCTCTTTTCTTAGTCCAGCAGTGAGGGAGGTGTTTAGAAACTGACCCAACATTATTCTTAATAGGGGGAAAAAAAATTGATCAAAAAGTTGTACACAAGCACACCATTCCTGATCAAACCGAACATTCTCTCTAACCAAGAAAAGGAAGAATGAAAATCAGTTAACAATGGTGTTGTGCATTACACAATCACTAATAAGGCAGTTCTAACAAAATGTAGCTTCAGTCAGTCATTAAAAACCAGTCCAAAAGTAGAATGAAGGGCTTTATTGCTAGTAAAACTATAGTAAAACTGTGGGGAGAGCTAAAAGCTTTCTCATTAGCCCAGTGAACCTTTATATAGAATATAAAGAGTAGGGTTAAAGTAGGGTAATGATCTTTTGGCTTAGCTGTGCAGTTCTTTCAGTTCTGTCATACCGAGTGTCAGTGTGCAAAGCAGATTCAAATAATGTTCCTTTATGCACATACTCCATGCTGTGGTTGCAAGAATGGAGCAAGCCCCCCTGAGCTGACATTTGCAGGATTTTGAAGCCCCCCTGCCTAAAGTGCTGCTAACAACAGATAATGTTCTTGCTGTGTGGTCAGCAAGTGTGTTACTCAGTTGGAAAGACGGCTTGCATGCTGGCAGAATTAAATGAATAGACAGTCATATTTGAGCTCCTTTTCTCTCTCAGGGAACAATTTGTGGCCTGTAGATGGTTCCTTTTTCTGATGTGCTAACTGTGCTAACAAATAACACTTTCACCCTTATCGCTTTTCAGATGTTGCCTCACTGTGAAGCCAGTTTGAGACACAGGCTTTTGTCTCCAGAGTAGAAACACAGTTTAAATAATTGAAGCTCTCTCCTGGCTTGAATATTGCATGCCAAGAACTAGACAGGAGTCCTAAAAGTCACTGGTGAGCATGGTGCTAGAAGGAAGGCAGGCAGGCAGGCAGGCGAGCGAGCAATTAAATGGTCCAGAGAAAAGTAGGCCACACCAAAATTACACACAGAGTATGAGAGAGAGTATGTTCTCCTGGGAGCTCCAAAGACAAAATGGAAAGCCACGAATTAAAGAGGGCCACGGAACCTCCTGTGTTTGATCTGGGCCTCAAGGACATGTGGTTTCAAGTTGGTGTAAGGACAGAGAGGTCAATGGAAACCTATGACACATTAAAGTGTACACTTGGTAGCCACTGAATTCCCCAAAAATTCCCTACCCTTACTATATAAATCATCAGGTACACCTCCTTGTATCTATACTCTGCACTGACCTTATAGGAGCACTCTGTAGTTCTACATTCAAAGACTGTAGTCCATCTGTTTCTCTGTGTACTTTGTTACCCTGTTCTTTAATGGTCAGGACCCCCACAGAACCACCACAGAGGAGGCATTATATGGGTGGTGGATTATTGTCAGCACTGCAGTGACACTGATGTGGTGCTGGTACTTAACATCTCACCTTCCACCCCAATTCATGAGCTCATAAATATGATGCAAAATTGTACATCATATTAAATTTAGTACAGCGTGTCTACACTCCAAAAACTCATGAAAATGAAACACAGAAAAGTATTGTATAATTAAATCTATTATTAATTTCCACAGAAACCCTTTTACTCCATTTACTGATCCATGTACACATTACTTTTCTCCCTGCTCTCTCAGAGTGGCAAAATGCTCAATGATGGAAAGTTCAGTGTGTTCAAAATCACATTCTGTTTTGTAAAGCTGTCTGTAATTATGAATATGCTAATACAGGACATGTCACTGTTGGCTCTACATTATAAATCTCATTAATAATCCACCCCCAACCAACCAACACGTGTGAAACAACAGGGCTGATATAAGGGACAGAATAAATAAGCAGTGGAAAGAGGAGGGGGGAGGAGGAGCTGGTAGCTGTAAGCCTATAAGCCTGTTGTTTGTGGGTTTGTTGGTTGAATTACACAGCATTCACATAATGAACTATAAAAGTGCATTGAGTTGGACCAACAGTGAATTTGTGCTCAGGCGTCTGCCCTAAGGTAGTATATGTGAAATGGTGTCTGTCGGTCAAACAGAAGTACAGTAGATGGCTACGCTTTGCTTTGCAATTCACCATAATAGGCCATAATGGTCAATATTTCTCCACTGTGTAACCACACTGAGACCTTTACTAACCTCAGTGTAGTGATCTTATTTTGTCTGTTAGGTGATATGTGGGTTCTCATGTCATAAATTTCAGGGACTTCCAGCTTACTTGATTTAATTTCATAACAATATCATAACAACCCTACATATACACTGGCATACCAAAAGTCATGTGATATCAGTATGTGAACTGATTATGAAGGGGTGTTACCTCAGGGGACAGCTTGGGAACGCCCACACCTGTACAAGTTGTGAGGAATTACCTTGTGAGTGAGGTTGAACACTGACTAGCATGCTCATGGCAAGAAGACATGAATTATCAGAGTTCTGAATAAGGCATGATGGTGGAATTCCTCGATTGGGCTCATGTCAGGTGAATGTGCAGACCACACCATTCGTCGGAACTCTCTATAATTCTCCTCTAACCAATTCTGGACAATTTGGGCCCTGATGGCACGGTGCATTATCCCGCTGGAATGTCCCATCATTCTTGGGGTACACAAAGTCCATGAAGGTCTGAAAATGGTCACCAAGCAGTGAAATGTAGCGGGCACCGGCCAATAACGTGTTTAGGTGGACCGGTGAACCCAGCCTATGGGATGAGAACACATCCCACACCAGTATGGAAACACCACCAGGAAGCTGAAGCGTGGGCATCGTTGGACCTTTAAACAGGATAATGCATCCCAAGCATAGCTCATAGCCCACCAAGGCTTGCTTTGAGAAATCCTGGAAGATTCTGGAATGGCCATCACAGTCACCTGACTTGGACCCCATAGGAAATCTTTGGTGGGACATAAAGAAAGTGGTTGCAGCATTCAAACCCAAAAATGTTAGTGAACTGGAGGCCATTACCCATGAAGAATGGGCTAAGATTCCTTAGGAACACTGCCAGAAGCTGGTGTCTGGCTATGCATCACAATTGTAGCAGGTCATAACAGTAAAAGGACGCTCTACCACGTACCAAAGATCCTTGTGCTGAAGGGAGTGAATGATTCAGAGACTGTAGTCATAATTAAGTGACATTTTGTGTTGAAGCTGGAGAAACCACCTGTTATATTAGTTGTGCTGAGCTATTTAAATTGCTCTTGTTGGATTGGTGTATTGCAAACAACTGGAAGTGATAGCTGATTTTACTAATAAACCTCATTTGTAATTAGGGTAGTTGAATAATTTGATTGCAACTGCATTTTATAGATACTTTAGACTGTTTCTATAGGACTAGATGCCTTAACCTTACCTTCCTTTGGCAGGAAGAGCCTTAGATGGCAAGGCAGTGGTTATGTCACATGCTGTGTCTCCTTGGCTTTGTGAGAGCGCTCTATAAAAGGGCAGAAAGTGAGGAGAGCGTGTGCTTCATGAAAAGGTCAGCAGTTACATGTTGGCCAAATGCCATGCATATGTGGACAGCATGGGTTGCAGGAACATTGGCCTAATCATGCTAAGGGTTCACATTTAAACTGTCTAATTTGTTTACCTATGTTTTCCTTGATATGATAGGATGTGATGAAATATGTGATGATGTAGGTTAAATGTAAAGGGAGTAAATAGATACATATGTGGGCCAAAGCAGAGGTGGACTTGCTTGAGAACATCTGTCAACCTGCATTATATCTATCATGCTTCTGAACAAATGTGATTTGTGGCAGAAGTTGTTGATCAAGGTTCAGTATGTTTAAGGCCACTCAGGCAATAAATCCACATATTTAGGTTTAGTAAAGCAGAAATGAATTTGATAACAAAACAATGCAAAATGTGAATATTAAATGGAGGTGGTGAGTTTGTCTAAATTTCTGCTGAAATTCAGTCACATAATATTTTTTTACATAAATACATGTAGTGTCATTCTAAGCTTCACAGGTTAATTCACAGGTTAACATGTCCAACTGTATACGGAATAGAGTACATTACAGTGAAAGAACCCACATAAATGAGTGTATATGTATGATTTAGAGATGCAATTTTCACAGTGCTAACTGGTGGGGTATAAGGAAAAGCTCAGCTTGCTGGTGTCACCTCCACTCTGTAACTGTTATGCTTGATTTTAATTATTTTTTACATTTTATCTATTATTTTATTTTTGTTGTAATTATTATTCATATTGTATTAGCTTAACTAGTATAATTAGTTAAAAAATAACATGGTGATTATTTTTAGTCATTTAGATTTAGTTTCCTCTTTTAATGTTATGTTATTCTTTTTTTAATTTTATCCTTTATTTGTTTATATTTTAAATCTTACATTGACCTATTTTATTTCTAATGATAATATTTGCTTCTTTAAAAGTTTTTAGCATTAAAGCATTAAATTCTCATTTTTGCCTTTTCTATTTTATAATTTTATCTCATAATTTCTGGTTTTATTTGTGTAATTTCTATTTGATTTACACAGAATTGTGTTATATTTCATTATATTACTTATATACATTTATAAACCTTTTATAATATAGATTTTATTATTTTCCCTTTCTTATTTAAATCTTAATTATTTGCTTAATTCTTTTTTCATTTATCTTGTTTGATTTTTTTGTCAATTTTTTTATTTTACTTTAACCAGATTAACCATTTTAATTCTTTTTTTCAATCCCTTTAAAATGTAAATGCTTGGCTGCACTGAAAATGAGGGTCACCCTCATTGTATTTCCAAGTGAAAAGTTGGTTGATTGATTGATTGATTGATTGTTGATCAATTGATAAGCTGAAATTACATGTTAGCAACATTAGTCTAGACCTGCAAAACTAAGCCAACTTCAGATGCCAATATATATCTTGTCTGGGTTTCTACATATGGGGAAAGTGGAGAATGATGTAAATTTGTTTTACACGGATCTAAAGTCAGGTCCATAAATATCTGGATGCCAACAAAGTTATTATTATTTTAGCTGTCTATCCCAGGATAATGATAATGTCATGTTTAATACTTGGTTGCAAATCCTTACAAATCAATGACTTCCAGATAAGGTAGTCCTATACACTCAGATAAATACATGGGAACCAGTTCCATTGGCACCCAATGGATCATTGCTTTGGATCATAGCAGAATCAATGCTTTGGATCCAAGCTTTGCATTGGATCATTAACAGACTTTCTTAGATGTGTTTTGGCAACCTATATTCTGGTTTTCCTGTTTTTGAGGCTCAGCAGTGTTTTACATCTGTGTTTGCCATGGTCTTTTCTTGCTAATGTTAAACGGATTGCTAATGAAAAAAAATGCAAAAAAAGAATCTGAATGGAAAAACCTGAAATTTGATAAAACGCCCAAATATTACAAAAATAGTTTTTATGCTCAGACCAGGTGGAAAAGTTAATAATGTTGCTAAAGCTGAAATGTAAAAAAGGATGG
The DNA here is from genome assembly GCA_034552555.1 of Semaprochilodus insignis. Lineage (NCBI taxonomy): Eukaryota > Metazoa > Chordata > Actinopteri > Characiformes > Prochilodontidae > Semaprochilodus > Semaprochilodus insignis. Next base: position 15,357,451 of record CM067487.1, on the reverse strand, counting down.
TGGAAAAGGATAGCCCAAGGCCTGTTTGAACAATGTACAGTGTGCTTACAGAACTGTCTGGTGGGTTGAAAGGTGATGAAAGGTGGAATGAGGTTTAAGTTGGCTTGAATTTCGCGTTCCACCTTAAATGGTGTGGCAATTGCATTCTGGCACCATTTAAGGTGAAACAAGACATAAGAAGGCAACTTCAGCTTTGGATGGAAACCCACCTACAGATTTGCCTCCCTCTTGAATGGTCTTCTTAATCTGTCTGTTGTGAAGAGTGTTTTCTTTTGTGGTCTTCTGTGGTAATGTGGTCTTTTGGGCCAGAATGTTCACCAGTTTGTTCTTCCTTTTTACAAACCGTAGTTGTCCAGTGAAAAGAAAATGTTTCCATTTTTGCCGCATTTTACTCTTATGCATAATTTGACCTCAGCAGCTGTCGTTTGCAATGTTTGAAAATGTAGTGATGAATGGACCAACAGAAATTGCTCAAAATTGTTTGGAAAAAAAGTCTGGTTCCATTGTTGTGAAGTTGCCATTTTGGAGATACTTTTCTTCGGACAGCGATGTTATGTAGCATATAAATTCATCGTCAAAAAAATCCATCGACAGATATGAAACTTGGTGGGTAGGTTTGACATCGTGAGCCATGCAAATGATTCAAGTGTCACGCTCGGCCGCGCATGTGATATAAGAAAGGATGGGTCTTATCGCTTTACCTGACTGACCCAACAGCTACGATTGTGGACATTCAGCGAGCAGTGATGCCCTCCATGAGTCATCCTGTTAGTGCAGTACCATTGGCAGATGGCTGCACAACACAGGACTACATGCATGCAGATCGTTACGACGACTGCTCTTAACACCACGTCAGCATCCACAAAGACTGCAATGGTGTCGTACCAGACTGTCATGGAATGACTCAGAATGGCAGTGGGTCATCTTCAGTGACGAGTCCCGCTTGGTGGAGACGACTAACGAATCCCTGTGTGGAGGCGCGTGGTCAGCGCCAGAAGGCCTGGTGTCACTCCACCTCTACCCCTACCGCAAAATCTGCAGAAACTTATGAGAATATTCAAGCTGCATGGGATGGATTATTACAGGACACCGTTAGTAGCCTCTCCTAGAACTTCATGCTGAGATGTCTGGCATGGCAAACATGGCGGCCTGACGCCATACTGAGAAACACTACTTCTGTATGCGTAGCTCAATAAATATTACCCATATCAGCCTAAATTTATCATCATTCATCTTCCTTCCCAATAGCACTGCAATCCCACACTTCCTTCTGGGTCCAGCTATTCTTTTGATGATGAGTGTACTTTTAAGCCCCTAAAAATTATGGGTCTATGTATGAAAATTCCTGTATGACTCTGTTATGCTGTGGTAGACAGCTAAAATAACATGAACTTCATTGACACACCATGAAGTGTGAATATAATTTTACTACTACTATTGGTCATGGAGTTTCACCACTGAGTGTACAACTATGTTGCCTGCATACTGGTCTCCGTGGCGAGCTGCTCTGAAGCTTGTCAATGTGACTGATTGCATGGCGGAACATGTTTTGACATATCAACATCCGTACTTCATATTGTGCACTGAAAATGTGAAATTATTTTTGTAGGTTCATATTCACGTTTGAAATTGATTTTCAAGCAGTATCTCCTATCTCCAGATCCAGCCTGAAAAATTTCCCTCAACACCTTTTCAATTTCATTTTTTGACACAATCTCAAATAAGCTCTCAGCTGCTTGTGCTCCCTCGCTCTGCTTGAAATGCCTGTGTACGTTCCCGAGTGGCAGGCTTCATACATACAGTTGACACATGCCATATATCCTTGGCTATAGCGCATGTGACACATTCAACACTGTGGTCAGGAAGGAGAACACTGCTGACGCTAGTGCTGTCTATGAAGATAACATTAAGACTGGTGCAGCTTTGTCCCTACACTGACCTCTCGTGCCGCTGTCCACCTGAACACTGGTCACAGATCAGTGGATGTGCAAGGAGAGATGGGGATCTGATGGCTCCTGTTGTGAAGCTTATGTCCAACTAGGTGAAGCCCAGTGGGTGCTCAGTCATGCTCTGGAGCCATGACCATGTCTTTCAAGGGCAAATGGGTAATTTTCAGACAGAAATGGCACACAGTAGATGAACGTTATGGTGTGATTATCTGATGGGTACTAATTTCCACATTTCCACATTAGGCATTGATTCAAGAGCTAGGCTAAGACATTTGGAAATATATAAAAATATATAATAAAGATATAGATTGTGTTAAGTCTGTATGGCCATTTAACAGTGTTCAAATTATGGGGTGAGACAGAGAGAGCTTAGGTCCCACAGAAAAGACTTGAGCGCTGTTAAAAACAATAGACTTTGAAGTCAAAAATGCTGATTATTAATTTATTGTTCTTCCTATCGTTTATTATGACATGCATTTTGGCATTATGGCATACTATTGCATTGACTCTAGTGTGAAAGAATGCTGGTGTTTGTGTGGATGTGTATCTCTGAACTCCTGTTGGGGTTCCCAATCAGTGTACATCAGCCTTTTCCCAGACCGGCACCACAGGGGTGGAGGATGTGGGCAGCACCTCCTCGTAGCCCTCTGGCTGGGAGTCGAGTGAGGCTCGGAAACATACCACAGTTTCATAAGTCTTTAGTCTTAGTTGTATTAAGTAATACCAACTAGGGCTGTGCAATGTTGTTTCAGCAACGTCATCACAATGTGCACAATACTCATACCGCAGGATGTGCATTGTTAAGTAAGACAAATTAGATGAAACAGGTCATGCTACAACTTTTTTGCTGCTTGATGCAAAAGATGACCTTGCACAGTTCCTGGACTCTGATTTAAGGCTTCTCAGATACACAGAGAAGTGTAGTCACATGTCCTACCTGCTTTTGTGTTTGGTGCACTGAAACCAATTATAGAGCATTCCAATTCAAGGAAAACACAGTTCACACTTGTTAAAGTCATTGTAGATTATTTATTGTTATTTTCCCCCCCCCCCCCCCCAATCATTTTACAATGAATAATGTTTTCTAAATAATGCTGTTCAAATCCTGTTTTTTTTTTCATATTGCAATATATATTGCAGGGAAAGCAAACTGCAATGTCAATTTTTTTTTCAGTATCATGCAGCCCTAATACCAAGACAGTAAGAAAGAAAAATGCCAGATGAAACAACAGAAAGCGTTAGAACTAGCCATGCACCACTGCCAGTGCTCAGCCCTGCCACTGCTCTTAGGGTCGTTGGACAACTGCTCCTGTTCAAGATCACAGTGGTCACAGCTCTGCCTGGAATTCTGCAGGGTCTCAACAAATTGACTTTCCTTGATATTCCATGAATGGCTATGAATCGTATTATGGAAAACTGGAAGAGTGTAGGAACCACAGCCGCTTAGCATAGCGTGTAAAAATCTCCAACTCTCTACGGACTCCAAACCTCCTCTGGCATTAGAATCAGCACAAACACTGTGCACCAGGAGCTTAATAGCATCTGTTTCCATGTAAGCTGCATGCAAGCCTTACATCACCAAGCACAATGCAGAGTGCTGGATGAAGTGGCATAAAGCGCTGCCACTGAACTCTGGAGCAGTGAAAACAGGCTCTGTCTATCATGCTCAATCATGCTTCTCTATCTTGTGACCTGAAGGACAAGTCTGGGTTTGGAGAACACCAGGAGAACGTTACCTGCCTGACTGCAATGTGCCGACTGTAAAGTTTGGTGGAGGAGGGATAATGCAATGGGCTGTTTCCCAGGGGTGGGCCTAGAGCCCCTTAGTTCCAGTGAAGGGGAATCTTAATGCTTCATCAGACCAAGACATTCTGGACAATTGTATGCTTTGTGAAAACAGTACAGGGTGAGTTTGTTGTGGAAAAACTTGACTCACACAGAGCCCTGACTTCAACCTCAGCCAACTTTTTTGTAATGAACTAGAACATTGCGAGTCCTCTCGTCAAACATGATTGTGTGACCTCACAAATGCTTTTCTGGATGAATGGGGGCAAAATTTCCCACAGACACACTCCGGAATCTTGTAGAAGACTTCCCAGAAAAGTGGAAGCTGCAAAGGGAAAAACCAATTTAGAATGTTAGGATGTCCTAACAGTTCCTGTAGGTGTAATGTGTAGATGTCCCAGTACTTTTGTTCATATAGTGTATGTATATATGTGCAACAGCCTATAGGCAGATAACAGGAGCTTTTATACAGTTAATATCAGAGGAAATTAAGAGATGTTTAGAAATACCCTCTTTTTAATGCTGTCCCCTTATATACAGATAAGCCTCAGGTAATACAGCACTGAGTCAGAATGCTGCATCTATTAGGTCAGTGCCATTGCACAATTACATAAGCAGGCATAAATTGTTCAGTTGGTTTCCTTATCAGATGAAAAGGTGCCACTAGTGAGTCAAGTAATGAACAACGTCATCACATCTCTGTTCTTACCCTGAGGACACAAAGCTTTATTTCTTTTTCTATTATGTCGTCTAATGATAGCTGCCTGACTGAGGGTCTATTTTCCTCATGCTGGAATGTTCTGTTTAAATGGAATTCTGCTGTGTGCATTTAACAAGACTGAAAACTACAGTGCCAGGTGAAACTGGTGAAATACTGGCTACAATAAGCAGAACTTGGAAAGCTCTATATGGAATACTTAACTCTATAATAGCTTTTTGGGGGGCAGTCGTGAGCTGGAGGTTTGGGACTAGAAGGTTGCCGGTTCAATTCCCTGAATTCACAGGACACAACCTGAAGTGGCATTGAGTAAGGCACCTAACCCCCAACTGCTCGCCAGTGTTCAAAAATGGGATAACACCACAGCTTTGGTGCTTTGGAGATTCTCTTGGGTATGTATCATCCTAAAACATGTATTGTTTAATGTAATAGTTGTTATAGTTTATAGAAGTTATGACTTCTTGTTATAAAACTAATCTTAATTTTCCAGCTTGACCTTCCAGCTGGATTGCTATGACAGACTTAATGGCTCCCTTGATAAAGCCATTTAATTCCAAGTTCTAGAATAGATTTAATCACCAGGTTTGGTTGAGTCAAAAGTATTAATTACAAGCAAAGCACAGTGCTGACTCATTCAAGAGGCCAGTATTCAAACAGTAGAATCACTGTTCGGGTATTCGACTAGACAAATCACTTCAGCTGATGGTAGCGAAGTCCAGAAATGATGAAAATACATTTACCTGAGTAGAAAATACCCTCTTCAGAGGCAGCTTCCATTACACCTCAAACTTGAAAGCCTATAATTTTCCTCGTATGTTATTCAATAATAAAACATGTTCCTCTACGTTCAGCTGTATTTTGTTCAACACCAGATCCGTTTTATCACTCCACAGACCATATAGAAACACTTTGTAGTTCTACAATTACAGACTGTAGTCCATCTGTTTCTCTGTATACTTTGTTACCCTATTCTTCAATGGTCAGGACCCCCACAGGACCACCACAGAGCAGGTATTATGTGGGTGGTGGATCATTCTCAGCTCTGCAGTGACACTGACGTGATGGTGGTGGGTGTTGTGTTGTGTTGGTGTGCGTGGATCAGACACAGCAGTGCTACTGGACACCTCAGTATCACTGCTGGACTGAAAATTGTCTACCAACCAAAACGATCCAGCTGTCTTGTGGGCAGTGCCCTGTGGGCAGCGTCCTGTGACCACAGATGAAGGACTAATGGATGACCAAGACAATCTGTGCAGCAACAGAGCTACATCTACAAGGTGGACCAGCAAGGTAGGAGTGTCTAATGGAGTGGACAGTGAGTGGGCCCAGTGTTTAAGCACTCCAGCAGCACTGCTGTGTCTGATCCACTCACACCAGCACAACACACACCAACACACCACCACTTTTCTAAGTAATAAGAAATGTGTCGAAGTTATTGTCTGTGGTAGCTCACAATATACTACAGTGACAAAAGACAGAGGCCAAGTTTTAAAATGCTGGAATGTTGTTTTAAGCAATGTGGAGGGGAATGCCAGCATACTGCTAGGGTACTGGCAGAGTGGATAATAAATAAGTAAGTAAGTAAATAAATAAATAAATAGATGAAAATATGTGGTGCAGCAGGATCAGTGCAGGTCAGTTGGAGATTTCTCTGCATTACAGAGCAGTGGTTCGGCTGCAGGAAGCTGCTCAAAGCACTATAATGAAATGCACAGCAGCAGGCTTGATGAGAGAGCGAGAGAGAGCACATGAGTAAGAGGCTGAGGTGTTCATTGTTGCCTACTTGCCTTGGCTGTGTTCTTGACGGCGGACTGAAGCCTCTCTCTGAGAGTGAATATACCATGGATATAACTGTATATACCACAATATAACACTGAGTCGCTCTGTATAGATCATGAACTCCTGCAGGCTCTTGATTGTACCTTTCCGCATGACGCAGTTCAGGATCACCGACCAGCACAGTGTAATCGCGTTACTCAACCCTTGAGGTGCTGTTGAAACTAATGAGTTGTGTGTTTCTATCCTGAGAGGAGTGCTGCAGCCTGAGTAGCTTCAGGCCACCAAGACAAAAGCTTCATTTCTATCCATGTACTTCTATGCATGTTCTGGTCGGCTGTGTTGACCAAAAAGGCTTGAAGGAAATGGCGAACATGCAAATCGGCAAAATTCACATAAACATGTTTATGTTTGCTGATATAGTGATTATAATGAAGTATATTCGCAAGGTAAATAATGTAAATGGTGGAGATACCAGTGGACTAAAGAACAGATTAAAACATGCTTTTATTTTACTGTAGAAATAAATTAATGTTGAAACTAAATGATGTGGAGCCTCATGATGGACATTTCTCGTGCCTTTATGTTCTTTGATCACTACCTTTAGGGAGGATGGAAAGAGAAAGGATATACAAGTGGAACATCTGACCTGATATGAGAGAGTTATTATCCTGTCCATAACTGCCTTATTCCCAAAACTGTTTTCCAACATTTATGGTGTTTGTGCCTAATGCAGTTATTACCAAATTAAGACCATAATTAACTTATTTAATAAGCTCAGTGGACAAAAAATTGGTTACATGCGTCATTTCATTTCCAATATGTGATTACATGGCCCATTGTTCATTCTAGCACACTCTTCCTGAGCTGGAATTCAGGACGTATTTCAGGTTGTGTGACTTTTTCACACACTTGACTTTTTGCTGTTCCAAAATGAAGACTGATGTCTGATGATTTGGCTGGTTGCTCAGACTGTTTCAGTGTTCCACCATGCCTGTTTCTCAGTACATGGTGTTGTGTGTTTTTTTTTTTTTTTTTTTTCCCCTGACGTAGGACTGTGGCGATAACCATATTACCGTCATTGAAGTCAGGGCTCAGTAATGCCTACTGTGGTGTGGAGCTTATTACCTTGAGCACCACAGTTATGTTATTCAATTTTTTTTGGCTGGTGAAAGTTGATTCATCATTAATCACGCTTGGCATCAGTTTACTACGTATATACTACTTCAATAATAATAATAATAATAATAATAATAATAATAAAACAGTACAATGCAATACAATTCTAATATCACAGGTTTGAGCATCACCAACCGATCTTATTGTTCAGACAGTGCATGATGATAAGTCCACCATGCTGCTTGAGCCAGACTGCCTTAGGGCACCCATCATCGCTGTAGCCTTGTCTCTAAAAATTCATGTTCACGTTGTTAGCACCTGAATTTTATGAGCGCCAGCAGGCACCGGAGGTGTTAGGTTTGGTGCCAGGTTTGCTGTAGCCGGTGAGACGCTGCTAAGGTTATTTTTACTCGTCTGTGCTGAAAATAATAGTAAACATTGCCCTTCTATGTGGATCTGAAAGCAGTATTAGAGAAAGTCGTTCAGAGGGGTTTGAAATAAAATAGTTCTTGGTAGAGAAACGTCAGGTTTCTTTAGTAGTGGTGGTACCCAGATGTCTACTGTGTTCATTGGCTGGTCACAACAATCAGTAAAACCCTCACGTGCATTCCAAGTTGTTTATATCTAATGTTAATTATGGAAGAATAGTGGTAAATCCAAATAGTATGTTTTACACTCATCATCAAAAGAACAGCTGCACCCAGAAGGAAGTGTGGGATTGCAATGCAATGGGAAGGAAGATAAAGGTTACCAGGAACAATAAATGATGACAATTTAGACAATTTAGATTGATATGGGCAATATTTATTGAGCTACACATACAGAAGTAGAGTTTGTGGTAGGTATGGAGGTGGAGTGACACCAGGCCTTCTGGACGTGTGACACGTGACAACAAACTGTTCATCTTGGTGCTGACCAAGGTGCCTCCACACACGGATTAGTTGGTCGTCTCCACCAAGACAAAAGCGGGACTCGTCACTGAAGATGACCTGCTGCCATTCTGAGTCACTCCATGACAGTCTGGCACGACACCATTGCAGTCTTTCGTGACGTTGATGTGGTGTTAAGAGCAGTCATCATAACGGTCTGAGTGCATGTAGTCCTGCACGGTGCAGTCATGTGCCAGTGGCGCTGGTACTAACAGGATGACACATGGAGGGCATCACTGCTCACGGAAAGTTTGCAATTGTGGCTGTTGGGTCAGTCAGGTACAGCGATAAGGCCCGTTCTTGCTGATGATGAGTGTAATTTGGGAAAATTGGACCTTATGCTCTCCTGCACCTCTGACTGAGGTAGGTTTAAAGGTGCGTTGGAGGGTCTGGTCACTGTGAACAAACTATCTAGTATGGTTCCTATTGCATCTCAATAAAAGATTTATGCAGTAATCTTGCAGATATTACCCACCATGCATGTTTATGGGGTTATATATAGGATAAAGCAGCTTCAGGTGTCTTGGCTGTCTCAGAACAATTTAAAACCTAGAACTCTTCTAACTGGTGGTTTCCTGAAATCCATTATAGGCACTGTGCACTTTAAAGTTCCCTTAAAACCTTTCCATGCATCATATGTATTATTGTTATGACCAAGAAACAACTACAAATGGCAAAAATCTATGATTATGCATTAATGTACCAAATGTAAATGTCCTCTCTCATCTACGATTCTTAACTCCGCCCCTTCTCTTACTACCCAGCACGCTGTGTATATGTTTGAACATATACACAGCGAACCAAGTTGAACCAAGACTGGGTGATGTGTTCTGACACCTGCTAGTGCGGTGGTAGGGTCACCACAAATACGCCGTAATTGAATCCCTCAGAAAGAGTCTTCAGTGTGCAACAATGGTCACTTGAATTCACTTGCTCAGATTTAAGTCTATATTCCCTTAGCTTGCAGCAGTGTAGTTTCAGTGAGTCGGAATGGCTTCCTGGTGGTTTAGACATCGGGCTAAGCTAGCATTAGCCTCAGGTGCTAACGAGGATATAATTTAAATTTAACAGCTCCAGACACACAAACACAGGTTGTTCTGCTAATTTTAGAGTCTTTATTCTCTAAACTGGCAGCAGTGAGGCTTTAATGGACCAGTATAAGCCTGCTGAACTGTTCAGGCCTTCTTACTAAGCTAATGCTAGATTCTATTGCTATTGGCACAGCTGGTGGACCATGTCGCTCAAACCCGGGTTCTCCTGCCTGGGCAAGCACCCTACACTATACCAATAATAGTCCTTGGGCAAGACTCCTAACTCTACTTTTGCCTAACTGTGCAAGAAATGCTCAAATTGTAAGTTGCTCTGGATAACAGCGTCTGCCAAATAAAGCAAATACCATCAAAGCAAAGGCAAATGTAAATACCTCCCTCTTCCTCTCTGTTGAAGCAGGACCAGCAGCAGGTTTAATTAGCCAAGGGGGTGAAAGAAAAGACTGAGTGGGCATGACTCCCCTTACCCAACGACCTAATGACTCAATACGCTTCTTTGTTTGTAATAATTCTATCAGCCTTGATTTTCACTTGAAAGTTACATTAAAGGTGGCCCTCATTTTCAATGCAGCTGAGCATTTACATCTTAAAAGCATTGAAAACATTTATTTGATTAAAAATTAAATGGATTTTAATCTGCTTAAATTAGAAAATAAAAAGACTAGATACACAAATTAACAATATAGTTAAACAAGATAAATGATGCAAAGAATTAAAATTAAATACAATTTAACTAAGAAGGGGAAAATAAATAAACCCAAAATAATAAAACAAATATGTAAAAATACTAAATAAATAAATAAATAAATAAATATATGATAGCAGTTCTAGGAAGGTGTCAGGCCAAAAGACTCCAACCAACGTGTGCAGAACTAAAGTCAAGGTAGCTTTATTAACATGTTGTCACAATCAACCAAGCAGCAATACACAGTAACACGCAGGGAAAAAGCAAGAGCGAAGTCAGGAACGGACTCAGGTCAGAACCAGAGAAAGCAGTCAATGGAAGCAAGAAGTTAGAGGGGTCAAGGCGAGAGGGATAGTCAGAAGACGAAAAGCGGATCAAAAGCCAAAGAGAGTCAAAACAAGAGCCAGAGGGAATAAGAGAAAAGAGGTAGTCAAGATCAAAAAGGGTCAAAACCGGAAATACACAGAAAAAAATAAACGCTCAGAATTGCAAACCAAAGTAGGCAAAGCTTCATTAGAAGCACATGGAAACCAGGGGTTTAAATATAGACAGTGATTAGTGACAGCTGGGCTAAAACTCCGGAGACCCAGAACGGATCGGACAATCTGACCGGGAGCACGTGAACGCATCGTCATCGAGTGTAGCCCTCTGGGAAGCGGAGTCCGAGGGAGCGGAGGATTCGGAAGCGTGACAGAATGTGGCTAGAAACTAAAAGTTTACAATGACATCAGTGAGCTAAGTTTTAGAGATAGCTAAAAGCAGATTTTCTTAGTTCAATAAAAACTCTAGTTACCTGAAGGGGATCCAGTCACTACAGCAAGTCGGATAAATAATGTCATTCACAGAAATCACAGCAGAGATATGAGTTGGCAAATGGCCAGAAAGTGATTTATATATAAAAATACATAACTATTAATGAAACACCAGACACAAATGGAAACTGTAAACGGTGCACTTTACTCAGCACAAACCCGAAAACGACAGACTTACAAGCAGAAAGCACACATGGTGCTGTTGCTCAGACGCAGCACTCCTGCTTTGTAGCGTTTTTTACATGTCACTCAAGTGCTGCAGCTCCCTGCGTCACTACTACCAAGCACGCAGACAAAAACAAGCACTCTAACTCAGAGGAGCTGCAGCCGTCCTGATGAAGCTTTCAGTCTCCTACAGGGGAACTGTTTTTGTGAGGTCTATTCGAAACACTTGTTGTTTTAACTGAACTGCTACGGTTTGCAATGAAATTAAAGGTTAATGGTTTGTGGAGCGCTGTAGAAGTTAGTTTCATTGAAAGAAACTGATGGCAACACATATGGTCTCACATCAGATGTCTGACTGGCTTGTTCATTCTGAAAATCCATCTCATTCATGTGAATGTGGTTTGAAAAGGCTTCTGGACAGAATAAATCAATGAATAAAAATAAAGTCCAAATTCAGGACAAATAACACAAACACAGCTGGGGACAAAAACTGGGAGTGCACACTATTCCATGCCCCTTTGTGGTGCTGGGCTTAAGTGCATGTGCTGCCCTTAACAAGAGCTAGCTGAACATGGTTTTACATTGGCAGCACAGGCTCATGCTGCTTCCTGTTCTTGTCATCAGTGTCTGGGACTCAAGCACTGGCTTTGTGCAGCCTCTCACAGCTCTCAAGTGCACCTGGCATATCCTCTCATTAGCATGTCTTAGGTTAGATTAGGTTAGGTTTATACTGCCAGCCCAAATCCAATTTATGACATATCCAGGTTGATTTTCGAAGGTCTGGACCAAGAAAAAAACACATGCAATCTGATTTTTACAATCCAAAACTAAACAACATGTGAAGCCAAACAACGATAGCAATGTCAAATCCAGAGTGATGGATGTGCTGGAATAAAGGAAAAGCTCCAAAGAGTTGTGAACTGTGGCTTGACAGAATTTGGAGGGCAAGAAGATGCACCTCTGTTTCTTCTGCCTTCACATATGTAAGCTGCGTCATCAGCAGCTACATAGTTACTGACGCCAAAGTCATTACCACAGCAGCCCATGCAGATAGATTGGTGATGTGTGGACACACAAATCCGATCTGATCACTTAGATATAACAGTGCAGGCAGTCAATTGAACATATCCGATTTACCTACAGTCTGAACACAGCCTTGGTGTGTTGGACTGTAATAGGTTCAAGCTCATTCACAACCCTGTAGAGAAAAATCCACTTGGCATAAATCACATGCTGGTTTATGCTAGTTGCTGCTGGTTGACCAGCAAAATTTGGTAAAAACACAACAAACGCTGGTCACCAACAAAAACTAGCATAAGTCAGTGTGATGCTGGTCACCAGCAAAAACATGTTCGAAATACAACAATCGCTGGTCACCATCAAGAACAGCATCATGCTTAGGACCCAGGCTAGCTCGATCACTCATTTAGAGAAATGCTTTTAATGCATCACCTTTTCTCTCCTTTTCATTTCTTCTACAAGCCACCAGTGTGAAGTGGAAGGGTACTGGGGTGGCTTTATGGAAAACCCCCATAGAGTGATGGACATAAATCTGACTAGCAGTACATCACAGAAGCTTATTTATTGATTGTTCCTGGAGCATATAACCCTATAACAGTTTAATCTAGTTAAGTGTCTGAGTATGAAGCACTCACTTGGGAAATTAAGCTGTTATTCTATCCAGAACACTGTAGCATTTGTCTCTGAAATATGTCTGAAGACTTTCCCCCCATGGTGAAATGAAAAAGATGCATTTAATCTTTGCATTTAAGTCAATCTTACTAGACCTTTTATTAAACCTTCTTGGCTGGTACCCTACAATTGTACGTCATCTTTTTCAATGCCCAGTTTGGGTTAGTCATCCCATCTGTTCCTTAGTGGTCAGTTTCTGAGTACAGGGCCATTGTGTACTGGATATTTCTGGTTTATGGACCACCCTCAACCTAGCGGCTACAATGACATGTATAAAACCCCATAAACACTGTTGATACACTTGTAGCAGCTATGCACACATTACCATGCCAGTGTCATTTCTGTGCTGAGAATGGGCCATTACCCAAATATCTGCTCAGTGGTTGTCCCCTTTTCCGGGGGGGTGGACGGGTGGGGGACTGTTGCATTGTACATCAACAAATGGGCTAGAGTCTGTAATTGTGTTGTTAACCCTCTTTCTACAGGCCCCCCTACTGGCCATTATTGCTGGAAATAGACTTTCATATTTTCAATTAATGTCTTGGCAAAGAAGGAAACATGGTGCTTTCAGCAAATGCTCTTTTTTTCAAACAAGGCAGCAGAGGTAGAGCCGGAGTGTCTAACCACACACCTCTCCCTGATAGTAGGCGCTAAACCCCAGTAACCTGCCCCACAGCCCAGCACAATATAGCCCAATAAGCACATACACTCACCATCTACTTTATTAGGTATTTGTATTAGGTGCACCTGTTCGACTGCTCATTAACCCTAGCAAGGTGTAGCTAATGAATTGACGATTGAGTGTGTATGCAGCTTTAAGCTAAAATCCTCTTCACAAATTAAAGTCTCTTTTACAGCAAGTCCAGCACTTCCCATGGGCTTTTAGCCTTTGACTGTATGACTACAATTCCACCAGATGATAGCAGAGTGCTTTGCAGACCTTCCTTCCAAAGGTCACTTCGTCCCAGTGACCTCACAAAATCCAGGCAGAGTCCAAATAGAGTCCCTGAGGCATTAAAGTGCATTTAAACATAGTAAAACTGTGCTGACTTGCTTGTTCACTTATGAAGCCATCCTATGAGAGAATTCCAAAGCAGGAGGAAACTGGATGATATAGCTATTATGAAAAGAACCTAATGCTAATGTGTCTACCTCTGTGCTTCAGTGATCTACAGAGATGTTCCCCACAGTACATTTCTATTTCTCACCAAATCTCAAACAGGAAACAAAGTTTTAAGACCCATTTGTGGGTCAGTTATCACGGCTGGGTTTAGTGGAATGTGTTTCTAAGCCGTTTGTACTTCCTATTTGGGAGTCATTTTGATCCCTTTTCCAATTAAGCACAGGCGAGAGGCTTTTATTGTAGAGCGTTGAAATTGATTTCATTTACAACGATCATCCTCCCCGAAGAGTAGGGTGTGTTAACTGCCTTTGGCACAACACAGCTATTTTAATGGGGAGCAAAAAGATTGAGGTCTTTGTCAAATCTCGGTTGAATAGGAATAGCTTACTCCTGCTCCTGGAGGCCGGGGTTGCTGGGGCCACATTGTGCGGTTCAGCTGGGGTGAATTAATTAGACCTGATATTTGGGACTGATGCTGTAAATCCTAAGTCAAAGAACAGCGCAGTGGTTGTGAGTTCCAGACGGCTTAGCTCCTCTCATCTAACTACAGTTTTGATCATTCTGTCAGTTGTGTTTAAAGCAAAGACGAGTAGCAAGAAAATAACAAGTACCAGCAGAAAAGTAAGAGGTTCCTTTGGTTCCTTCTCGTTATCTGAATATAGTGGAGTACTGTTAGGGCCGGAACTATAGTCAGCAAATGCTAGTATTGTGCTCTCTGAGTAGGCACAATGAGGATAGCTCCGAAAGGCAGTAATTTTAAGCTTTTGGGAGAGCAGCAGGGCTTTGTTCCATATCAGCTACAAAAGTAAGCAAGCCTTCATGGATATTCTCATGCATTCAGGCTCTGGATTTAGATAGCATGCACATGCCCCTGAACTCTGTAGAAGGTTGTTACACTGGTGCTAAAGCATGCATCCTCTATATGAGTATACCGGTATTACCAGTGTACATGGTAACAGTTTCGATTTTTAGTAATAATTTAGCAGTAATAAAAGCTACACCAAACTTAAGTTCTATATATTTAAGATGTATGCTTCAGATTGTAGTGTTCCCTTTTTGATTTAAGCAGAGCAGAAGAAAACATTCCAAATTCCAAAACCAATTATGCCAGCTTTAGAGTAAAGTAATAAAGTTATTTAATAACACCCTTGTCAAACCTTCATGGCCTGAATTCTGGGAACTTTGTTCAGCTTTTTTATTTAGTAGAATCATCATTATTATATTACTGCTATATTTATCAGCCTGAACAGAAAAGTACAGCTTCTTACAAATAGTTGGTATTTAGTTGATATTTAGTTGGTATTTAGAGTGGGCCATTGTAGATGGTTAATCACTCTTAAGCCTAACTTCAACCCAAAATCTATCTTATTTTAATTCTCTTTTAACGCTAATCCTACCCTTAACCTCAACCTATAATCTAATCCTAACTCTTACCCTGGCGCTAATCCTAACCTAATCTCAACTGAAAATCAAATCAAATTTCACATCAAATTTATTTATATAGCACTTTTTACAACTGATGTTGTCTCAAAGCAGCTTTACAGAAATTCAGTAATAATAATTCATTAAGGAGAGAAAAGAAAGAAGCCCCCGGTGAGCAAGCCAGAGGCGACGGTGGCAAGGAAAAACTCCCTCAAGTTGGAGGAAAAAACCTTGGGAGGAACCAGATTCAAACGGGGGGACCCATCCTCCTCTGGTCAAAACTACATTTTGAAATTGTTCAAAGTAACATCAATTGAGTATCTAATTATGCTGATCTAGTCGTCGTGGTGACGAAGTTAATGAAGAAATAATTGTGAAATAATAGTCTGATGCAGGTAGCAATAGCGGAAAAATTAGTCTGCAGCAGGAAAGCCTGGTTAGTTCTTCATCAATGATAGGCTAAGCAGGTATGCAGCTGGTCAGAGGCGTGCAGCAGGAACGCCTCAGTATCAAGCTGGACCGGAGGGCAGCCATTAGCTCGGTAAGAGTACAGAGAGACAATTATCTCTGTTTGGGACTAATTATGGAACACAGGAAGTATGAACATTTACAGAGTGTGGCAGCAACTCCGACATTTGACTATTAAAGCCTGGCTGAAAGGACAGAACCAGAAGATAACACAGACTTGGGAGCACCCTGAAACACTGGCATCCATCCACTCCACCGTCAACTAAGTGATTGCATGCAGCGGCGGGATGACAGCACCAGCATCTCAGTTTACCACAAAACCCTCTGCCCATGAACCCCTGGATCTGCAGCCTTTATTTAAGGGGGGGGGGGTATTAATGACCAAAAGCTAAGCTAAATAAGTAAGTTTTTAATCTAGACATAAAGATTGAGATAAAGATAGTTGGTGGGCTTTACAAGAGAAGGCTTTTCCCCCTGCTGATAACTTAGGAATTTTAGGAACTAATAAGGAGCCAGCACCCTGTGACCTTAGTAAACGGGAAAGTTCATAATAGGAAATAAGTTCTCGCCGGTAATCAGGAGCAAACCCATGTAGGGCTTTATATGTCAGTAGAAGAATTTTATAATCAATACGGACTTTAATTAGGAGCCAGTGGAGAGCTGAAAAAACTGGGCTGATAGCATTTTGAACTAGTTGTAGTTCACTTAAGTTCCTATTACAACATCTGACAGTAGTTTAGTCTGGAGGTAATAAAGGCATGTACTAATTTTTCTGCATCATGCAGGGATAATGCATTTCTTAGCGATGTTACAGAGATGAAGGAAAGCTATCCTAGTAATATTATCTATGTGTTGATCAAATGATAAATCAGAGTCAATTATGACGCCTAGATTTTTAGCTACTGAGCCGGGTATAATGGGGAAATCGTCTGCTAATTTCTGTCTTGCAGCTTTTGGACCCAGAAGGAGAACCTCTGTTTTATCAGCATTAGGATGGAGAAAATTTTGCAACATCCAGCATTTCACATCTCTTGCGCAGGCCTCAGTTTTCTCTAATTTGGGTTTGTCATCGGGTTTGGCTGATATGTATAGCTGGGTATCATCTGCATAGCAGTGAAAGTTAATGCCATGTTTACTTATGACTGTGCCCAGTGGCAGCATATACAGCTCTGGAAATAAATAAGAGACCACTCCAGTTTCTACTTAAATCAGCATCTCCACATGTACAGCAGGTTCTTAATGAGGAACAGAAGGTTCACTTCTAGCTTTTCTGGCAGATACAGTGAGCGTCTGGTTCATAAGAACAAGGTCAAGCAGCAAACACACAGGACAGCACAGCTACAGACTGGCAGAGGGCGAAAACCACTCTCTACAGACCGTGATGAGCGCCACCTCATTCGTATGTCACTGAACCACCATAAGCTGACCTCAAGTGACCTACAGAAAGACTGGCGAGCGGTGGCTGGGGTGAAATGCACAGCGAGCATGGTTCAAAAAACAGGCTTCTGGAGGCGTCATTAGTCCTTTTCTAAATAAACAGATCTAAATACAATATTTTATCTGGAATTTCAGAGACATGTTTCCAGTAGTGTATAGAATAAAACAGAACTGCTCATTTTGGTCAAACACAAACCCACAAAACTGTAAAACTAGAGAAACTGATGATTTTGAGGTGGTCTCTAAGAGCTGTATAGTGTAAATAATAGTGGTCCTAAAATGGAGCCTTGTGGGATTCCATATTTCACTTTTGTATGATTGGAAGAAATATTGTTTACTTCTACAAACTTCTCGGTTATGTAGGATTTGAACCATGATAAAGATGTTCCTGAGATTCCAACCCTATTTTCTAATCTTTCTAGTAGAGTATTGTGATCTACTGTGTCAAAAGCTGCACTAAGATTGAGAAGCACTAACAAAGAGACAAAGCCTTGATCAGATACAAGAAGGAGATAATTTGTTATTTTAACAAGGGCTGTTTCAGTGCTGTGGTGGGGCCTAAATCCAGATTGGAACTTTTCAAATATATGATTCTTATGCAGATATAAACATAATTGTTGGGCCGCGGCTTTTCTATGATCTTAGATAGAAATGATAGATCTGTGGTTAGACAATACACTAGGATCAAGATTTGGTTTCTTGATCAGAGGTTTAATAAGTGCTAATTAACAAGTTTTGGGCATGTGACCCATTGTAATGGACTAAGTTAACTAATGTTAGCAGAGGTTCAGTTATAACTGGTAGTACTTCTTTAAGTAATTTTGAAGGAGTTGGATCTAGTGTACAAGTTGTACAATTTAACGAAGACATAACTTTCTCCAGTTCTTGCTGTGGAAGCGGATGAAAAGCTTCAAGCATTTCTTCTAAGACTGTATTTTGTTCGATATCAGCCACACCAGATGATGGATCGGTTTGATCTAATATTAGGGATTGAATGTTTAGTCATTCTCATAGTAATATTCTCAATTTTATTATTAAAGAAATCCATAAAGACATTACTGGTGAAGTTTGCTGGAATCTGAGGTTCAGCACCTGCCTGATTTTTAGTAAGTTTAGAAGTAGTGCTAAAAAGAAATCTAGGATTGTTTTTGTTATTCTCAATCAGCGAGGCTAAATATGCTGAGCGTGCTTTAGTGAGTACCCTTCTGTACTCAAGAAGGCTGTCCTTCCAGGCACAGTGGAATCCTTCCAACTTAGTCGAACTCCATTTCCGCTCTAATTTACGTGCTGTTTGTTTTAGGTTACGAGTTTGGTCGTACCACGGGGTGAGCTTTTTTTGTCTGGCCTTTTTAAATTTGAGTGGTGCTACACTATCTAGAATTGATCTACAAGTATTTTCTAAGCAGTCGGTTAATCTATCTAGCTCCACTGGATCTGATGGCGAGTGAGCTGCGGTCGATAAGTCCGGGAGGATTTCTATAAATTGTGTAGCGGTAGAAGATGTTATTGAGTGCTTTATACAGTGATGAGGGGATTAGTGAGTATTAAGGCTAAAATGTAACTCAAATGAAATCAGATAATGGTCGGAGATTGCTGAGGTTTGAGGGAGCGTATTTAGGTTGTCTGCTACATTTTGAGTAATGCCGACAGAGTCTAAGATTGATGTAATGGCCTTTTTTAATGGATCATCAGCCTTTTCAAAGTGAATGTTACAGTCTCCTACAATTATTACTTTATTACTGCACACTGCTAAGCTTGCTGCAAAGCCACTGAATTCATCTAAGAAATCTGAGTAGGGCCCTGGCGGTCTATAAACATTAATTAACGAGAATGCATTCTTATTTGTGCCCCGATTAGTTATATTAATAGAAAGAATCTTAAATGAGGTGAAGGTATCATAGTGTTTCTGGTTAATCTCTAAGGTATTTCTGTAGATTACACATACTCCACCTCCTAATCTAAAATCAAAAAATATAATCACAACCCTCACTCCGGCCCTAATCCCAACCTTACCTTAACCTCAACCCAAAACTTAATCCTAACTTTCACCCTGGCCCAAATCCTAACTCTAACCTCAACCCAAATCCTTATCCTTATATTGGCCCTAATCATAACCTTAATCTCAACACAAAACCTAATCCTAACCCTCATTTTAGCCCTAATCTTAACCCTAGCCTCAACCTAAAAGAATGGTGTCAGTAGCTATGTGGATGAGGGCATGTTAAAAACATTTCATTGGAACCTCAAAATTCATTGCTAATTTAGTAAAATTATTTTCTATTATTATTATTATTATTATAAAAAAATATTATCTTAATGTATACGTGTGAGAGCTGTTTAGCCGGCAGTGGAATATAGAAAAAAATGAGCACATGCTATCGATTATACAGCCATATATGAAAGTTTTGTTTTATTGATTTTCACCCTTTCAACACACTTAGCAATTTCTTTAGTCCATGATTCCTGGGTAAAAAATGAAATTTAAAAATTTTGCACAGGCCACATTGTATGTTTTATGCTTACTTATTTTCAAACAATTAAAAACAGTTATTTGACCAGCGGTGCCCATGACTTTTGCACATGACTGTATTGTGACATTTTAAAACTGATTCTATTGAATCGACACCTTTTGCCCTGATGCATTGTGAGGCACAGGTGGATTTAGCCCTATAGCTGTACACAGACACATTTCTGTTTGAATGCAGAGTGACTCTGGAGTTGAGGTCGCATGTTTGCTGCAGTATTTTGATATTTCTCGCATGATTATTTCTTCCGTTTTTTCATTTTTAAAAAATATGTTAGAAAGCCATAGGTAGTCTGTACCAGCCACTCTGCAACATATCAGTAAAAGGGCCAGACCTTATCGCTACAGCCCCGCTGTCATGACTGTCAGCACACGGCACAAATAAACACGTCCTTGCTGCTTTGTTCTTGCCTCCAGCTCTGTGGAGCTTTTTTCTCTTTTGCTTTTCAAAAGGCTCCCCCCTGTTTTCTGATTAATGGGGAGAGCTCTGGCAAGGTCCTCCTGTGCGATTGCAACCAGCCAGTGATCGTGACAAGAGTTGTTGATGCATTTCACAACGTAGGAGTCTTTGTGGACTTTACTATGACAGAAATTAGATGCCGTCCTTTCAGAATGCAGCTATGACATTATCTCAAGATGTACAAGGGACCAAAGTAGGAAACTGGAAAGCAAACAGTATTTGAATAGTTACAGCCAGCTAGCTGGAAATTACTTTGGGCCTTGGTTTCATGATCACAGAGTAAGCAGGAAAAAAGGTGTAATAATATACCATTGGGGTGTGTGTGTGTGTGTTTTTGTTTGTATCTTTGGTGCATCAGACTTGGAGGTGTAGCCAACAACCCGATGCAGAGTGGTGCAGTATAAAATGGGGCATGGCTTTAAATTCCCTTTAATTCAGAGCACATCACAGCGACTTTTTCCTAACTCCCACCAAACCGGAGAAGGACTTGCGGGGTGGGTGGGACCAGAGTGCCAAAGTGTCCTGGGACACTTGCTACTCTTTTCCCTAACTCCCACCACATTGGGCCAGGACTTCTGGGGTGGACGAGGCAAGGGGATCAAAGTGTCCCAACATACTTTGCTATTCTTTTTCCTAACTCCCACCCAATTGGAAGTGGGCGGGGCCAGAGTACTTGGTAAACTATGACCAAACACTTCCATACACCTGCAAATTCAGCTACTTCCCTCACACTATGGCCTTTGGCACACCCAAATGCAGTTACTCCTTTTAGCCAATCATTAACATCTGCTTTGGACCCATTTTCCGCACATGGAACGAGACATTCACTGCACTGTACCACCTCTTCTCAATCAATGAATCCCGTCACACACACCGCAGGTATTTATAGCACCATCATCCTCATGCAGCACCATCTGCAGGAGCCTGAAGTTACTACCACCTTAAACAAGCAAGGTGACTCAGTTTTGGGGAGCTTACTTTGTTACTTGCCGCCTCTGATTGTGTGCTGTGGTATTTTTAATATTACCTTGTGTGATTACGCCAGTCTTGGATTATGACTACTGGCTGTGTTTTGATTATTCTTGTTGTTGTGACCTTTCAGCGCAATAGCTAAAGGTGGCATGTCATTTTACTGGGCTTTCCCTGGAGACTTCATATATGTAGTGGTATTTGTTGAATGCTGCGCCAATTGCGTTTTTGACAAGGCTGGTTTTAACAGGGGTCAGATGGTCTTGTGATGTTTATCTCTAGTTTGATTTGCTTGATGTCTGTAATGTACACTGTTCAGCTGCTGTGTCATTTGTTTTTTCCTATTCTCCAATCTGTCGGCCGCTTTGTCTTTCATTTTAAATGCATAACCTATAAAACAATGTGCATATGAATGCACGCTGCTGGAAAACAAGACCTTCTTTTGAGGCACTGATGTTTCCTTGTCAGCTCCAATCTTTTATAAGCCTTTGCATCATATGCTATTAGGAAAATTAAGGAGGACCAGCCCAAAGGGACCACTGGTTTTTAAATCTACACGAGTGTGCATTGCTTAAGTGTTGAGACTGTTTTGTCTTGCTAATTGTCTCTCTGTCTGTCTAGCTGTGTCTCCCTCAGCTCTCACTGTTCAACAATAATTTCAGCCTTGGAGCTAATCATTGAGTATGAACTGCATCCATGAATCGCTGATGCGCTTGATCAGCTACATAAGAAGGCTTTTCCGCAGACAGCTGCTGCTAAGTAACAGAACTTGTACTGTGACACACACTAATGGTAGTGACATCAGTGTATTGGGCACAGCAGTGTTGGTGAGGATGGTTCTCTGGTTATGGTCATTGATAGTGAAAGGCTAGTGAAGATTTAAAGCCAGTTCATCAAATGATGAGCTACAGTCTCTAACTGGCCACCAGCTAGGCAGACCTACAAGTTCAGATGTTGTGTGGTCAGTGAGTGTGGGGAAAACACTTGAATCCACTAGGAAATCTGTCATATAACTCATCGTCAAAAGAATAATGGCACCCAGAAGGCAGTGTGGATTGCATTGGGAAGGAAGATAAAGGTTACCAGGCTGATATGGGCAATATTTATTGAGCTACACATACAGAAGTAGTGTCTCTCATGTGGTCACCATGTTTGCTAACACAACATACCAGACATCTCGGCATGTAGTTGTAGAGGTTACTACTGGTGTCCTCCTATAATCCATCCCATGCAGACTGAATATTCTCACACAGTTCTGCTGATTTTGTTCATGTTTGAGCTAAATATTTTCAATATTACGTATAATTGTAAATTCTTATCCTTTTTTCATTTTGCTTTTGTGCTTGTTTTGCTATCCGGCTTGGACCACAGGAGGATGGGTTCCCCTTTTGAATCTTGGCTCCTCTCGAGGGTTCTTTCCTTGCCACTGTCGCCCTTGGCCTGTTCACTGAGAGCTTGGACCCAGTATTCTCTGTTGTTGCATTGTTGCTGTGTGACAACATCTGTTTTAAAAAACGCACACAACTATGACTTGACTTGACTTGATGTTCCAGCTCTGTCCTCTTTTTTGGTCTTGTGGAAAGTGACACATGATGAGGAGCTTGAAATTTAACTTATTCAGTCTGAACCCAGGACCTGCACTGGAAAGATCTGGTTGAGCTAGCTGAGTAGTGTCTCCAGAGTCTGAACACAGCTATAACTGTTTTCAGTAATGTTGTGGATAAGGGTTTTTAATGTAAATTCTAGGGAGGTCCCAGTCCAATCCAAAAGATTAGGATCGGAGACAATCCTGGCATATTTATAAGGAAATGAGTATTGGCTACATTAAACCTGATGAAGTTCCAGTCCTTATTTTAGAGGCACCACACCACTTCTGGTTTTAAACCAGTTAAAAGAGTATTATTGTACACAAAACAGAACTGGCAAAAATGTATATAAACATATATGCATTCAACAAGACTTGGTGACCTGCTGTGAGAGAGTCCAGTAGTATAACATAAAGTATATGTGTTATAATCATGCTACTTCAAAGGGAAGACCAGAATAAGAGTGTAAAGAAGGGATTTTAATAAAACTGTCACATCTCTGTGGCTTTCCTTCTCTTTCAGACACCTTTGAACACTAGCGGCTCTAGCCACCAGATAGAGTTCACGTGTCTACATGGTGTCTAGTATTGTGAGATGTTCTTGCACAATCCCACCTAATCTGTGGCGATATCTTCTCTCACTCACACAGTTCCACTGCTCCCAGTGGGGTGCCAGACAAGCTGTCTGCACAAATGCAACTCTCAGCTGTACTGAAAGCAGCTTTCCATCGTGGATTAAGCTGCATTAATGATGATATTAGCCTGATCTCTGTGTGCTTAATGACTACTAGGAAAATTCCACAAACTGGTCTGGAATGGCAAAAGTCATATGCCAGATCAGCACCTTTCTTTCTCCAAACACCCCAAAACAGCTCTGATCCTGATCTAAAAGCTTGTGTGCACATTTTAGTTGTACATCTCTTTGCTCTTTGTTTGGGGTGCAGAAACTGAGATTATTAAAGTGCAGTTTGTTGCTTATTGTTCTCTCTATGTTTCTCTGTATACTTTGTTACTCTGCTCTTGAATGGTTGGGACCCCCACAGAACCCCCACAGAGCAGGTATTATGTGGGTGGTGGATCATTCTCAGCACTGCAGTGACACTGTGTCCACTTACTATCCACTATACTAGACCCCCCTACTTTGCTGGTCCACCTTGTAGATGTAAAGTCAGAGATGATAGCTCATCTGCTGCTACACAGTTTGTTTTGGTCATCCTGTAGTTCTTCATCAGTGGTCACAGGATACTGCCCATAGGACGCTGTTGGCTGGATAGTTTTGGTTGGTGGACAATTCTCAGTCCAGCAGTGACACAGAGGTGTCCAGCAGTACTGCTGTGTTTGATCCACTCAAACTAGGACAACACACACTAACACACCACCACCACCACATCATTGTCACTGCAGTGCTGAGAATGATCCACCAGGGTAAGAACAGGGTATCAAGGTATACAGAGAAACAGATGGACTACAGTCTGTAGCTGTCGAACTACAAAATGCTCCTGTATGGTCAGTGGAGCTCAAATGGGCACAGAGTTTAGATACAAGAGGATGTACTTGTATTTAATATAGTTAATTATATTTAAATATATTTAATTAGTTTATTAACTGGATATAGTTATTAGATTATTTGATAGATTTTTTATGACATCACACTTTCCAAGCTTTTCAAGTCCTGTAATAATAACAATTAATAAAATGATGCAGTTATGATTCATCATTCATATTAGAGAGAGGAGCTGGCCCTTCCCTGGGGCATGAACACAACAGAAGCTGTCAGGTTTTCTGAAAACCTGTAGTTGTAAGGCAGCATTGGTAATGAGAGTGTGACAGGCAGGTGTGAAGGGTCAGGGGAGGTAAGAGGAATCCGGCAGAATGGTTGACATCTGGAAAATGGAGGTCAATTTGTCTATCGGCTGAGAAGGGTTGGAAAGAACCTTTCATCTGGAAGGCACTTAAACTGCCAGAGATAACAGTAATACCTTTTTTAAGATGGATTTTTCAGAGAGACTTTATGACGAAAAATGCAGCAATGCCACACAGAAGCAGCAATGTCCATCAGATAAATCAGTGTACCTGAGCTCTCAATGATCTTTAAGACCGCATGTTTACTTGGAGGGGTCATGAAAGCTTCTACAAGTTAAATTACTAGTGATTGTGCAGTGCTAAGCATTGTGCAGCACTGTAGGAATCTGATTTATATTCTTTATCTTCTTCTTCTCCATCTTTTTCCCCATCTTCTTCTTCTTCTCCTCCTCCTTTTTCTTTTCCATATTCTACTTTTCCATCTTCTTCTTTTCCTTCATTTCCTTCTTCTTCCTCTCCATTTTTTTCTTCTCCATCTTCTTCCTGCTTTTCTTCTTCTTCTTCTTCTTCTTCTTCTTCTTCTTCTTCTTCTTCTTTCTTATTTCTTGTCCACCAACCAGTCCAGCAATTTTCAAGATCCACCTCCAGAATGTTCAATCTGATCGGGAATGGTGTGCTTGTATTGAGCTTTATTGATCTGACATAAGCTTTTCAGAAAAACTCAATGGGAAATTCAGTGTTGGGCTGACTTATATGTTTGTCTTTTTTCCCCATCCCTCGTTTCTCCCATAGAGTCCTATTCATTTTCACCCCCATCCAAACCCTATTGCTTCCTTTAAACTACAGTTACCAAACTGCATGTACTGACTCAAACTCTAATCGACAGACATACTGACTCACACTCCTCTATGTGTATTTTATTCATCCCTCGTTCCTCTCATAGACTCCCGTACACAAACTGTTTGACCACACACAAACTCTATTGGTTCCAAATTTCATGTAGCAGCTGCCTAGCAACACCACCTAGGATACCATAGCAACTACCATAGTAACTGCCTAGCAACACTTTACACCTGGGATGCCATGTCAACTGCCTGGTAACACCATAGCAACCACCTGAGATATTATAGCAGCCTCCTAGCAACACTTTAGCAACCAACTGGGATACCATAACAACCGAATAGCAACCAATTGCCAATGCTGTTAAACCTGTATAACTGTACGCTTCCATATACCTGCAAATTAAGCTACATTCTTCACACTATGGCCTTTGGCATAGCCAAATGCAATCACTCCTTTTAGCCAATTATTAATCTGCTTTGGACCCATTTTCCACACATGGAACGAGACATTCACTGCACTATACCACCTCTTCTCAATCTATGAGTCCTGTCTCTCACCCTGCAGGTATTTATAGCCCCATCATCCTCTTTCAGTGCCATCTGCAGGAGCCTGAGGTTACTACCACCTTCACTTTTTGTCTGGTGAGCTTACGCTATATTTCATAGTTAGTCACTTCTGCATAACCTTCCCGAAGCAAGACTTGAATGCAGTTGAAGGGGGTTGAGTGAAGGAATAATTTTGGAGACTATTTACTACCAGTGAGTGAATAATGTTAGCTCTGGTTCTAAACTAAAGAACTGAAATATATACACCAAGCATGTTTCCACTAAACGGGATAAGTGTGAAATCATGTCCATTAAACTGACCCTTTAACAACACATCCTATTTCTGTTTTGATTGGTTGGGAGATCCTGTCCAGGGGTGGTTAATATAAACTAGTTTAATGGACATGTCTAGTGTCTGCTGTTCGAGTCCAGACATGATGTGTTTTTGGAATGAATGTACCAGGACATTCCGGATCCGCGAGTTTGCTGACACTAAAGCTGAAAGTGACACAGGGTTTAGGACCGACCGAGCCCTAATGAGGGATAATCTTCAGGCCTGCTTGGGTTGGCAACTCGCATCAAAGTCAGACCGCATGCTCAATGCGAAAAAGCAACGAGTGCCTTTCCCCCCCCCCCTGAAGATGGGGGGCTGCAGAAGTGCGATTTGCAAAAGCCTGGGCATAATGTGATCTCCATGGTGACGGTAATAACCCTCCCACTCTTTCTCAGACACATGCATCTCCCTGCATCCTCACATCGGGACCAAAAGAATTGCGAAGCCAGATCTCGTCGTGACGGGGCATGTGTGTGTATGAGTGAGAATGTGCATGTGCCAGATTTGAGGATTTCACTCGGCGTGGTGTATACGATTACTCAGGCTGTATAATGTTCATTTGTGTTGGAAGACAGAGTAATTTTCTCCATTCTATTCCGAGTCGTGGAAAGCTTTGAAGAAGGGGGATGTTTTTCTGTGAGCCCCTCAACAATAGGACACAAAGTGAATTTGCATCAGAGGTTGCTGCTAGGCAACTGACGGCAGGGGTCGACCAACTATACCTTTCCTAATTTTCACTTGTCATGTTTAAGAGAATCAACTTTGCTCTATTCCTCAAAGTAATTCGCTGAGATGGGTGACGGCTTCATGGAATGCGACATTTTAATAGCCCTGCCTCATTATTCCCAGTGTCGACCTTTATTTCATTGCTTACATGCCTTCTAAACAATTCCTGCTAAGAAATAAAGTGCTGCCATTAAATCCATTCACAATTTCAGCCACACCTTATACAATTATGCTTATGATGAAAGTTTTTCACCTTCAGATGGGCGGTGAGTCTTTTAAGGGTGCCAGAGCACTTCCCTACCTGTTCCCATGAGATAATAATAAGAAACCATTTTATTATTATTTTTTGTCATTGTTTTTATTATTACTACTACTACTACTAGTGGTGGTAGTGATGGTAGCAGTGGTGGTGGTGGTAATAGTAGGGGAGGCTTCCTGTTAACGGTCAGTTCATAAGTCATATGTGCATTAACAAGAAACTAATAAGTTATTAGTAGGGGCGGCATGGTTGTGTAGTGGGGAGTGCTGACGCCTCACAGCAGGAGGGGTCTGGGTTTGATTCCCGACTGGGGTGTCCAGGGGCAGTTCTGTGTGGAGTGTGCATGTTCTTTCCATGTCTGTGTGGGTTTCCTCTGGGTGCTCCGGTTTCCTCCCACAATCCAAACTGTGCAGTCAGGTGAACTGGAGATGCCCCCTGTGTGAGTGTGTGTTATTAGTTGGGCTGGACAGTATATCGTTTCAGCAGTGTCACTGTAATCTGCACGTATGCAGTACTCACATCATAGGACGTGCAATAGACAATATATCTCACTCTGGATCCAAAAATATTTTATCATAAGGAACATTCCCAGGATAATTGGGTAAGGCGTGACTAAAATTGTGAACGGATTTACAGCAGCACTGCTATTTCTTAGCAGGAATTGTTTTGAAGGCGCGTATGCAACAAAATAAAGGTTGACAGTGGGAAAGATGAGGCAGGGCTATTAAAATGTCAAATTAAATGTAAGATGAATTAAATGAAACAGGTCATGCTATTTTTTTTGCAGCTTGATACAAAAGAGAACCGTGCACAGTTCCTGGACTCTGATTTAAGGCTTCTCAGATACACAGAGAAGAGCAGTCACAGCACTCACCTGCTTTTGTGTTTGGTGCACTGAAACCATTTATAGAGCATTAAAATTCCATAAAACCTGCTTCAATCTCACAAGAGTATTAAAAAGTCATTTCTTTATTTTCACCCCAGTCATTTTACAATGAATAATGCATAACATTATGACCACCTCAATGTTTTTGTCCATTTAATCAGCTCTACTTACGACATAGGAGCACCTTGTAGCTCTATAGTTACAGACTGTAGTCCATCCGTTTGTCTGTATACTTTGTTACCCTGTTCTTCAATGGTCGGGACCCCGACAGGACCACAAGAGAGCATGGTGGATCATTCTCAGCACTGCAGTGACACTGACATGGTGGTGGTGTGTTAGTGTGTGTTGTGCTGGTGTGAGTGGATCAGACACAGCAGTGCTGCTGGGGTGTTTAAACACTGTGTCCACTCACGGTCCACTCTATTAGACACTCCTACCTTGCTGGTCCACCATGTAGATGTAGACAAAAAACTCATCTGCTGCTGCAGACCACCACCAGTGACACTGAGGTGTCCAGCAGCACTGCTGTGTCTGATTCACTCACACCAGCACAACACACACTAACACACCACCACCACCACATCAGTGTCACTGCAGTGCTGAGATGCATAATACCTGCTCTGTGGTGGTCCTGTGGGGGTCCTGACCATTGAAGAACAGGGTAAAAAAGTATTCAGACAAACAGTCTGTAACAGTAGAACTGCGCGGTGCACCTATGTGGTAAATGGAGCTGATAATATGGATAAAGAGTGTAGATACATTGAGGTGGTCATAATGTTATGCCTGACTGGTGTATATAGCAAGGAAAAATATATTTCAATGTTAGTTTTTTCCAATATTTTGTAGACCTAGGTATTTCAGTATTTCTACAGTATTTCATAGTATTTCAGTCTTTGCTGTTGACAGTGGTGGACAATGTGCACAAACCATATATACTACCAGTCAAAAATGTAGGCATGGCTACTCATAGAAGGTTCCCCTTATGTTTATTTTAATGCTTTATGTTAGAATAAAAGTAAAGACATCAAACTATAAAATAGCACTCATGGAATTATGCAGTCCACCTTAACAACCATCCAAAATGGAACTTTACAGAAGGATAAAACAGCTTTCTTAACATCCTTAAAACTCTATTGCTCTGTCCATCATGAATATTCACTAAACTGAAAGTAACTAGCACCTTTAAACTGTATAAAAAGGCAATATAATATATATTTTAGAGCTGGCGATAATCCAAGCATATGCTATTTATTTTTATATTCTATAATTATAAAAACACCTCTCAGTACAGCTAAAAGACGAAGGAGCCATGTAGGATAACAGGAATTACCTTTCTTCTGAGCACAGTTTGGCATCCATTCTATGCAGGATGCCCAAAGATGTGGCTAAGAGATTTCACAACACATATGCAGGTAAATTAGGTACAGAAGCTAAACCAGTGAGCTTTAACCAGATATGTTTGGACCTAAATATCTACATGAAGAGATGCATCAGAATAAATTCTGGATACCAGACCTTCCAATATGACAGCGAGATGTCATGAGAGATGTTATATATTCAGTGGTTAGCTCACCAGATTAAAAATGAGCTATGAGCTAAAAATGGCCTACATCTAGAAATTTGTCCAGTCTATGCCTTATCAAGTCACAGTGGTCACAGGTGACTTGATAAGGCATAGAGTGGACAAATTTCTAGATGTAGGCCACATCATTGTTCAGACACTCTTACATCAAAGAATTGCACAGTTGGGCCAGATTAGGTGGATGTCTTCCCTGACACAGTTCTGAGGAGAATTTCCTGTATTTTACTGAAGTTACTACCACCTTAAACAGGCAAGGTGACTTATTTTTGTTCAGGGTGTTTCGTCATGTGTTATCAGTGTCTTTTCTACCATGCCTGCTGCTTTGCTTGTTTGCTTTCACGTTCTTCACTGAAGGATGAACTGGCTGAAACAGTTGTTCGCTGATATAGACGACTGAGGCCATGTGGTCATATTGTAGTCTGTGTTATACCCATTTTAGAAACTAAGCTGCATTTCTCAAATGTCAAGTACACAAAAACATACCAGCAAGTTTTGTCATTGTGGTGCCCAAGTTGCTTTGGCAGTAGTGAAGTATTCCTGAAGAAGCCAGTGTTGTTATATAATAGTGTTGAAGTTTAATAACTTATTTTCATGCAGTTTCAGTTTAATGTTGAGGAGAGGTAGCTCACTATTAGCACAGATGTACCAATGGTTATACTGTATTTTGATGTCATATGGCTCTGAATTTTCCCAGTAATATGATTTCTTGATCATCTATAACGGGCTAATGGCTCAGTTCAGATGTCAGCTCACCCTGCATTTCTGTAGATGAGCTATGCGTTTGCACACACTGCAGTGACACCTGTCACGGCAGTTTTCACTCTACCAGCATCTCTGCTTATTGATTAGATGCCATGCCAGAAATGTCTGGGTGAACATACTGAAATATGCATGCAAATATGCTTATGTGGGAAATAATTGTCAGAATAGTCAGATTCAACTGAATATGCTGATACTGTTAAAATAGAATTAGAATTTAGCATTTACCATTTGTGCTTACACACAGAGGAGTTTGTCCTCTGTATTTAACCCATCCATGAAAAGTATAACACCCACATACACACTAGTGAACATACACACTAGGGGGCAGTGAGCACACTTGCATGGAGAAGTGGGGAGCCCTATCCACAGCACCCAAAAACCAGTTGGGGGTTAGGTGCTTTGCTCAATGGCACTTCAGTCGTGTTCTGTCTGTTCAGGGAATCCATCCGGCGACTTTCTGGGCACAAGGCTGGTTCCCTAACCTCTAGCCCACGAATGCTGGAGAGCAAGGGAGCAAGGGAGATGGGGCCTGGGGGACTCTGGGGTACCCAACAGACTCTGAATGCTTGGTGTGTCATACTACAAAGCCAGAAGCTGCTTAATTTGGGGACATTCTGCAATACTGCAAATACAAGAATTAGGTGAACGAATAGCCCTTGAAATGACTAGATAAATAAAATAAAGGCTTCTTAATTCAAATAATTAAAAGCCCCCACTCAAAGTTATTTTCCAGCCACATTTATTTGTTAATTTTTTAGATTATTCACAGAGTGTACCGGTCATCTGTAGCTTAATTAAGGTGCTCACCTTTATCCGTGTTAGCTGCCTCATTCACATGGCAGCAAAAGCCTTATATAGAAACTGACATCTTGGCAACAAGAGAAAGGCGAGAGATTTGAACCTCACTCTGAGCTGAAAGCTCCATGTGACAGTGGTAATACAGAAATATGACATGAACTAGAACGCTAGGGGCAACTTCACTGCAGCATGTATCAGTAGACCTCGAAATGTGACGTTAACTTCTCTGTGTATTAGTTTCAAAATGATTCCTGGATAAGAAAAAAATGTTAACAAAAAAAAAAGAAAATATTGATCAACATACAGTTTGAGTAATTAAGCTCCAGCAAATTCAAATCTAGTTTGTTCAATATTAATTTGCTCTGTTTAATGAACTGTAATGAAGAAGCATACTTCTTTCCTTCGTCTCCTACTTCTTCTGTGTGGTATATTTTCACCCAAAGCTCTGTAATGAGGCTGGAAATCACAGAAAGATCCGGAATGAGTGCAGACACAAGATTTAAGTCAGCTGGTGTGAGGAAGCTACTGACTTCAGCTGCTCTAGCAGGATTAGAAGCAGATGAAAAAATAATTATGACAAAAGAGACTAACACTAAGAGCAAAGAGTGGGAGCAGCCAAACCAGCTGTACCTGCTTAGGGCCCCTCAGCCACCAGGGGGCGCCCCAACGACTTCAGAGTTGGTACTGTAAACATATACAAGCTAGCATGCGAAGGTGGGCCACATCTAGCAAAAATAGCTTGAAGTTACTACCACCTTAAACACGCAAGGTAACGTATTTTTGGTCCGGAAAGCTAATGTGTGTATGCAACAACAACAACAAGAATAATAATAATATGTCATCCCATAGACAGCCACCTAAGTAAACCATTTCACACTTTGCAAAATAATTTATTTGACAGTATTATATTATTGTTTGGTGAATTGTTTTATAGAATCATTTTCTTTTATCTTTCTTTTCTTTCAGTTGAAATTGAACACAAAGTGATGAAGCTGCTCTTCGTTGACCCTACCTAATGGAAGAGAACACAAGTTAAGAGTATATGAAGGTAAATATACTATTGCCATGATGACCCCAGGCCAGCTGGGGGTTCAACCTATAAAGGCTGGTCTTCAACCAGGTGGAAGTGTGAGAGAGTGTTACACGTTGTTGCTTTCTGGTTCCCTGACCACCTGCTTGAGAAACGCATGCTTCATTAGAGTAACTAGTGGTTTACGAGGTGTTATGGTTTTTCAGTGTGGTATGTAAAACCTATGTTTTGAATGGTGTTGAAACGTTAATCTGCTCTAGCTCATATGGTGTGAAGGTTACCTTTGAAGTTTGTATGTTCTCCATTAAAATCTGTGAGGCCTAGACACTGCAGTATGTTCCTCAGTTTAGGGAGGGAGGACCTTTTTTTTCCTCTGTTTTCTCCTGGTTATCGCTTTAGTTAAGGAGTTAAATTTGATGTATTTTCTTTTCTTTTGGTTGGTTAGGTTTAGTTAGTGGTTAAAATTTAGTTAGCTCTATGTTTGTTATTTTCTCCTACCCTCCTTTCTTGTTATGTGGTTTCGGTTCAGTTTTCTCATTTATGTTCAACTTCAGTAAACCTTTATCAACTTGAAGCTGGATGTTGTATGCCTGGTCGCGGGAATCGGAAGGGCACTTGAGTCTCTCCCTCCCTCTGCGTTGGAGTTATTGGTAGCTGTGACCAAAACAAGTAAACCTAACAATGCTATGCAGAGCTAAAGGACAACAAATGCTATAAATACGAAGAGTTTTCTCAAAGAGTTTTACTAGTTTCATTAGAAATCTCGGGTCTCTAACAGAGCAAAATCAGCTCAGAGCTACATCAGCAGAATGAATTATCAGGTGATGTTTGGCAGCACTCGCTGTCTTCCTGCGTATTGACTGAAGAACTCTTGTTTCCAAAGATAATTGGAACTTCATTTGGAACTTGCCAATTTTCATTACTGCACAATTAGCAGACATGCAGCGTGGTCTTTGCTACTTGGTGATCTTATGAAGGTTGAGCCAAGCTGAAGAGCTGCACTACCATTCAGGGGGGTGGTGCTTGAGGGGTGGGGGTGCTTTTACCACCTCTTTTTACTGAAGGGCAGGACTTTAAGAGATCCCGTGTTGACTGTTACTGCTTTCTCTTTTCACAACTTTTCTCCTCCACAGTGACGTTCAAGTGATCGTGTCATTTGTAATGAAATATGGCCTTGCAGTCAAACATTCACTGGTGCCAAAACATCTATCCACCTGAGTAATTGATAGGCGAGATTGAGGTACAACCAGATCCTGCTGGTCAGCTAAGTTCATTTAGCTAGCATCAGCTCTCCAGATGCTAAGATAAAAATCATTTAATATTTTACTCTTATATTTACTCTCAAATTGAGATTGTTGGGTGAAATCGACTCCCATTATTTGGGATCATAATTGGACTGGACTCTATTTCTGGAACTGAGCAGCAATAATCCCAGAATGTAAGCTCAGCATACAAAAAGAACGAGTCCCCAGTGACTAATTGTACCTAACATCATGTACTAATGCACCAATAACAGCTGTGACTGGATTTGTCATGGACTGGATGTTCTGGATGTAGACCACATCAATTTTCAGACACTCTTGCATCAAAGAATTGTGCAGTTAGGCCGAATTTGGTGTAAGATGTCTTCCCTAGTGTTTTATTGGTTTTATCTGGCACCCACTATCATGCCTTGTTTGAAATTATACAGGTGTGGGCGTTCCCAAGTCGTCTGCTAAAGTAACACTCCTTCATAGTCTTCATAGTTTCCTTACTGCTATCACATGACTTTTGGTATGTCAGTGTATAGGTAATTTTGTTATATGTGTTAAACTCAATAAATAGAAATTGTGTGCTCGCTGAGAAGATTATCATCTTACCATCTTTTTTACCTCAATCATCAAAACATTAAATTTGACCAGGAATATTTGAACATTTGCATACAATTGTCTGTCTTTACTATGTAAATGATCATGGAATCAAATATCAAACTCTCTTAATTTGGTGAGTGATTCCAAATGTTCCAAATGACCTTACAATCCTGTATATACACACATCATCATCAAAAGAATAGTTGCACCCAGAAGGAAGTGTGGGATTGCAGTGCTATTGGAAAGGAAGATAAAGGTTACCAGGAACAATAAATGGTGATAAATTTAGACTGATTTGGGCAATATTTATTGAGCTACGCATACAGGAGTAGTGTCTCTCAGTATGGCGTCTGGCCGCCATGTTTGCTAGTTCCTAATGGTGTCCTGCGATAATCCATCCCAGGCCTTCTGGATGTGTGACAACAAATTGTTCATCTTGTCGCTGACCACAGTGCCTCTATACACAAATTCATTGTTTGTCTCCACCAAGACAAAAGCGGTACTCGTGACTGAAGATGATCCGCTGCCATTCTGAGTCACTACATGACAGTCTGGCACGACACTATTGCAGTCTTTGGTGACGCAGTAGAGAATAAATTAAGGTCACCCCCCCCATGTCTTTATACTTGTAAAACCTCAACAAAATTCTACCCATGGCCTGAAGGCAAAGAAGGTGACATCTGTACTGTTCCAGTGGTCCCAGTTTCAGAGAAGAATCATCAAAGTCATAGAAGACTGGGTGAATGCTTGTACATGCACCTCCTTCTATATATCTATATATATCTATATATATTCTATATATATATCCATTGTCCATTCTATCAGCTCCACTCACACCAGCAATACACACCCTAACACACCATCAGTGTTGCTGCAATGCTGAGAATGATTGTGGGACTAATCACTGAAGATGACCTGCTGCCATTCTAAGTCACTCCATGACAGTCTGGCACGACACCATTTCAGTCTTTGGTGACACCGGCGTGGTGTTAAGGGCAGTCATCATAATGGTCCGCGTGCATGTAGTCCTGCCTGCAACCGTCCGCCAATGATGTTGGCATTAACAGGACTACTGATGATGGGCATCACTGCTCGCTGAATGTCCACAGTTGATTCCTTCTGGGTGCAACTATTCCTTCCTCCAGTGTAATAATCCATGAGCACAATATCTGGTTAGGTCAGGTTCCTTTTCCTAAACGGCACATCTTGGACCAAATGGGATCATGGTGATCCTGAACCTAATTTTTTTTCTGTTTATGGTTTTAAACACGAGTAATTAACCAGCTCAGGCTGAACAATCCCTTACTAATATCTTATTGGGCTAGGTACAGAGAGTCCACTGAAGCCTAATTCTGAGCTAATGGGTTGCTCGGCCGTTTCAATTGTCCTATGAAAGTGGTTTCTTCCCCTCAGCATAATTAAGCCTAATTTGGGTCTTGGAAACTCGATAATAATGCAGAGGCTGACAGGCGAGCTTTCACCACATTAGACACTGTGAGCTGACCAGCTTTAGAGATGAGTATTTTTCCATGCCTCAGCCATTATATGTAGATGCTTTGAAGTGTATCAGTGGATATAAAGAGGTAAATGTCTGTGATCATCTCAGGCTTCGGGTGCTTTTAGCTGTCAGAAGCTAATGATGACTTGTGTGAGCACCTCTTTTTGATGTACCTGTCAAAAACCATATGACTGCCCATACTGAGTACTGTGAACCTGTCATCCTTATCTTTCCTGACTCTTCCTTCCCCGTCTGCTACAATACACGCATGAGACGGGCTTGTAAATCCCCACATCCCTCTGCTTGACAGGGAAGAGGGGAAATGCCAAGCCATGAGCTTTGAGATCTGTGCTAAGCCCACGTCATTCTTCACTTGTCTTCATGGTGAGTTGCAGAGCATGTAGTGCAGTCCAGCTCTAAGCTGATAGGCATTAAAATACGCAGTAGAGAATAAATTACGGTCACCCCCCACGTCTTTATACTCGTAAAACCTGAACAAATTCTACCCGTGGCCTGAAGGCAAAGAGAGTGACATCTTTACTGTTGCAGTGGAATCATCAAAGTCACAGGAGACTGGGTGAATGCTTATATATGCACGTACTGACCACTTCATTAGGTGCACCTCCTTGTATCTACACTTATTGTCCATTTTTGCAGCTCCACTGACCATATAGGAGCACTTTGTAGTTCTACAGGTACAGACTGTAGTCCATCTGTTTCTCTATATACTTTATTACCCTGTTCTTCAATGGTCAGGACCCCCACAGGACCACCACAGAGCAGGTATTATGTTGATGGTGGACACTGACGTGGTGGTGGTGTGAATAGATCAGACACAGCAGTGCTGCTGGACACCTCATTGAATTCAGGTGTTTCAGCCATACTGTTTCTGAAAGCAATGAACTGTGTGCTTAGAGCTATATGAAATAGGTTCCAGGACTCAGCAGCTGCACACAAGCCTAAAACCACCATGTGCAATGCCAAGCATTGACTGGGCTGGTGTAAAGTGGCACCACTGAACTCTGGGGCAGTGGAAACACATTCTATGGAGTGATGAATCACGCTTCACTGTCTCTGATGGATGAATCTGGGATCAGTGAATACCTACCAGCATGCAGAGTGCCAACAGTAAAGTTTAATAGAGTGGGGATAATGGTCTGGGGGGTGGGCTTCAGGGTTTCGCCTCAGACCCTTATTTTCAGTGAAGGGTGATGTTAATATTACAGCACACAAAGACATTTCACAAAGTTATATGCTTCCAACTTTGTGGCAACAATTTTGGGAACCCTCCAGCATGCAAAGCAAAGTCCATTGAGACATACTTTGTTGTGGTGGAACTCTAGTGGCCTGCACACAGAGCCTTGACCTCAACCCCAATGGACGCCTCTGGAATTGGTTTATGAATTGTGAGCCAGGCCTTCTCAACCAAGCTCTTTGTGAATGGGCACCAATTCCCACAGACTTGCTCCAAAATCTTGTGGAAAGCCTTCCCAAAGGAATTTAGGCTGTTATAGCTGTAAGAGGAGTGAGTTTATATGATGCGTCTTTGTACATATACATTTGAAGAAAAAATGAAGTGTGAAGTAGCAGATGTTGTTGGGGTATCTGGAGAATGTGGTTGCTCGATAGCTAGCTAAGTTAGCCAGCATACTAACCGGCCAATAAAGCTAGCCACAAATGCAAGCAGTTAGACTTCTATACAAACTCCATACAAATATATGCTTTCAAAACTAGCTAGCTTTCCTGAAGCTTATACACACCCACACATAGTGCAAGCGGCCTTGAACGCACCCACAAGAGACACACTTGGGGCGACATAAGCAACTTGTTGCCTGCTAGTGTGAATGTAAGGTTAGAGTGATGAATAACAGTAATGTCCTCTCAGCGGGCAGAACCACACCACGACAATATACCCTTGCATATGTGGGATAGTGCAATTACCTACCATTAACTACCCTATAAATGTCACATGAACAAAAGTCCTTGCATTGCTTTCACAGAGGCAAACTTCTATTAATGGATTTACATGTGATGAGGAGAACAAGTAACTTGTGGCCATTATTAACGACAAGCTTATTTCCATTAGCACAATCACGAAGCAAAATCACGGAACATGTGCACGGCATGCTGCTAAAATGGAAGATGTTCTTTCATTTCACCAACGTGTTATGCATTTTTGAGGAGAAAGAAAGAAAGAAAGAAAGAAAGTGAGGGTGGATTTTGTGTCTGAAGATTGTGTACGCATTCGATTTGAGCTAATAGCTGCACTTCCTGGAAAACAACACCCCCGGTGTTCCAAAGAAACCTGTTTACTGAGAAAACACTCTGCTGCTCTTTTTCATGTGCGTGAGGCTGTCAGCATCACGCTGATCCACTCTGCTGCTTGGAAGTTGAACTATATCTGCCTTACATGCTGCGTTTAGGTTGAAGGAAGTTAACCAGTCATTGAAAAAGAAAGCAGGACAGACCTTCTTTTATTGGCCTACATCTTATGTATTATTTAAGGCTTTCCCAGGCAGCATGTATGAAGCCTCTGCTGTTAAGTAAAGCACTTTGTGTGGTTTAGCATTGAAAGGCAGCGAAGCTCGATCACTTTACTACACTACACTACAGATTATATTCAGGCTTGGTAAGGAACCACAGTTGGATGCTTATGTTACATGATGCAGACTGACAAAGCAGATCAAGTCCATCTCAGGCTGGATAGGAAGTTGTCAAATGTCTCTCATGTTGTTAAGACAGAATGATGCAAACTTTAACTGATAGCTGTGCTGTGAACTTGAAAACCTCCATTTTTAATCTCCTGCAAATCCAAAATTCACAGTATTTATGCCTTTAATGTCAATACAAAGAGCTAAAACTTCTGCTTTTAAATCTACTTTGCTCCTTGAATAGTGCGCTATTATCATATGTATTTTCATGTATAAAGTATTTAAACTCATTGTCAGAAGAGTACTTGCACAAATACCTGAACCCAGAAGGAATGAAACTTGGTTGGTAGGTTTGGCATTGCGAGACATGCGAATGATTCAAGTTTCACACTCTGCCACGTATGTGACATAAGCAAGGAGCCTCATCACTGTACCTGACTTACCCAACAGCCATGATTGTGGACATTCAGTGTCCAGTTATGCCCTCCAAGAGTCATCCTCTTAGTGCCAGCACCATTGGCAGGCAGCTGCACAATGCAGGACTACATGCAGACCATTACAATGAATGCCCCAACACCACACCAACGTCGCCAAAGACTGCAATGGTGTCGTGCCAGACTGTCATGGAGTGACTCAGAATGACAGCGGCATCTTCAGTGACGAGTTACGCTTTTGTCTTGGTGGAGACAACCAACAAATCCATGTGTGGAAGCACTGTGGTCAGCACCAAGATGAACAGTTCGTTGTCACGCGTCACACGTCCAGAAGGCCTGGTGTCACTCCACCTTCTGGCATGTTGCGTTAGCAAACATGGCGGCCTGATGCTACACTTCTGTATGTGCAGCTCAATAAATATTGCCCATATCAGTCTAAATTATCATAATATACTGCTTTATAAACTACTTAATCATTTCTAAGGTAATGCTAGTATTAACTTTTGTAGTTAGTTGATGATTAATTACTATAACTATGTAGTTATGTTTATTGCTGTCTTGTTGTTTAAAGGTGTTGCTGGCATCAAATTCAAAATGAGCATATATGTTTCAAGGAACAATAAAACTATTTCTCTGTTTCAACATTTTATTTGTTGTGTTTGTATTATTTGTAATTGAATATAGGCTTTAAATGATTTGCGCCACATTGCATTTAGTTTTTACTGTATTTACTGCAGTAAATAATCTGCAGAGCGTCTGAACATTTTTGGAATTGGGGTTTGTATTTAGAAAGCATCACTTCTGAGCCTTTCAATACAAATCTATATGGCCTCATTTATTAAAATGAACACTATCACTGCCTCAGTGTAGGAAGTGGTCTCTTAAAAGGTTGTAAAAGCACATGGAGGAAATTCCACAGAGCAGATAGTTTCATGTTTTCCACTGAGTCATTGTAATTTCCTGTTGTTTTTCCAATATAAGCCAGATTGTACGGACATGTGTCAGGGAGGCTGCATTTGTGGAGGAATGCAATTTTCATTTTCAGCAAAGAAGCATTTGCGCCTACGCAGATGACAGAAGCTTGCCACGCTGGAAGTGCTGCTAAACCCCATAATCTCTGAAAGTAGCTATTTTCAAAGAGATTGGTCTTTTGTGCAGCGCCATTCACTTTCCCCCTATCAACTCATTAAACTGCAGGTTTGAGGCACTTTATATTATCGATTCCACCACGATAACAGTCAGATTGGCTCACTCTCATATGTTTACGTTCAGACGCATCAGGGTGCCAGAATGGGCTCAGTTTTTACCGCGCTGCCTGCACCTGAGTGCACTTCAGAATTGCAGGCATAGGAGGGAAAAAAATCTGTTATTAATGAATTTCTTTTTTATTAACCGCCAGCGGCAGCTGTGATGACATAATGCCACCTAACTGTGGAGGCCTATTAATCCTGGCTTGGCTTGATGACTGTTTATCATCACAAAGGGTTTTTTTTAATGACAATGCAGACAAGCTTTCATGCCTGTGCGGTGTGGATAATCTCTGTTAATCTCTGTGTAAAGTGGTAGTAACTTCAAGGTTCTGCAAATGACACTAAATGAGGATGATGGGGCTATAAATACCTGCATGGTGTGTGACGGGATTCATAGACTGAGAAGAGGTGGTACAGTGCAGTGAATGTCTCTTTCCATGTGTGTAAAATGGGTCCAAAGCAGATGTTAATGACTGGCTAAAAGGAGTGATTGCATTTGGGCGTGTCAATGGCCATAGTGTGAAGGAAGTAGCTGAATTTGCAGGTGCATGGCAACATATAGTCATACGGGTCTACCAGCAGTAGCAAAAATCCCAGTCTACACGAAATTCTCCTCAGAATTTTGCCAGGGAAGGCATCCACCAAATCTGGCCAACTAACCAGTTTTTTGATGCAAGAGTGTCTGAACATTGATGTGACCTACAACCAGAAACTTGTCCAGTACGTGCCAAATCCCAACACAGCTGTTATTGGTGCTTGTGGAGGTATTACATGCTGTTAGGTACATTTCAGTCACAGGGGACTCATGTTTTGTCTGGTGAGCTTGCATGCAAATAATGGTCATGTGAGTAGAGTATAGAGTAGTTGCATGAGAAACAATGCTTTATAAAGAGCTGCTGAAATGTTTTATATAATGCTCTTATATAACGTCTTTAATGCAGGAGAGTTAACTTTGCTTTTTCCCTGTAAAGTGCTAACAAGTACCTAGGCAGTCAGCAGTGTGTGGACGGAAGAATCGATAACAGCTGAATACTGATGAGGTTCTTCAACGGTGCGTTTAAAAATGCCATTGGCTTGCTGAGATAGCTGTTTGGGTTGGGTGGGGTGTGAGTATCACTAGAAAAGGTGGCAAAATTGGAGCAGATGATTAATGGTTTGGCTTCTGTGTGTGTGTGTGTGTGTGTGTGTGTGTGTGTGTTTGTGTGTGTGTGTGTGTGTGTGTGTGTGTGTGTGTGTGTGTGTGTGTGTGTATGTGTGTGATATCACGCATTGTATAGAGCTTGTGAAGGCAAAGCAGACTGCAGACTGGTGTCTCTTTGAGAAGATCCTAACCAGCTCTGTTATGTGGTTAGATGGTAGGCTCACACCAACACTGTGATGTCATTAACACTTCACTAAAGCATATTCCACATGCTCTGTTTTTTAATACTGTTAGATCAATATATATTGCATTCACTTAGCTCTTAATAACACCACAAAGCAGTGTGTTGTGTTAGACTCCAGAGTGCAGGGTTATGTGACGTGAATGAGAGAAATGCAGGGATGATGACACTGCCACTAAAAGAAAGGCACTGACATCTTGTGGATAAGACTAGAGCTGCATGGTGGCCAAGGGAGGAACATGTTCCAGCTGGATAAGGTTGTAACTGTGGATTAACTGTTATTCTGAAATCTAATAGAAAATCTGTTGCACTTTACAACTATAGACCACTGTGCCATCAGAGGCTTTGTTCGAGTGTGTTGTAAGGCCGAAAGCTGATGAGGGCCTGACTGTTATTACCGGTTGGCTTATAAAAGCAACCTGTGATATGACATCTCCATGTAACACACAGGTAATTGGAAGGCGGGGGCAATAAGAAGATATGTTGTCATTGTTGTTCTAAACGATTTCACAATGCACTTTTCTGAGCATATACTTTCTGAGCAGTACTTAAAGAACACTGATGTTTCATTACAATAGAAGCACAATTTAGCCTGTTTGCTTGGTATATTGGTGTAGTGGGTATAGTCTAGTGGGTGTAGTGCTATGGGTATAATGTAGCGGGTATAGTGCAGTGGATATAGCTTAGTGGGTATGGCAGTGTGGGTATGGCCCTCTGGATATGGTGATGTAGATATAAAGTAGTGGGTACATTGTCATAGGTATGGTGTTGTGGGTACATTGTAATGGGTATAGTGTAGTGGGTATAGCATAATGGGTGTAGTCTAGTGGGTGTAGTGCACCTGGTATAGTGTTGTGGGTATAGTGCAGTGAGTATAGTGCAGTGGGTACAGTGCAGTGGGAATAGCGTTGTGGGTATAGCGTCGTAGGTATAGTGTAGTTGCCATAATGTCATAGGTCTAGTGCAGTGGACATAGTCTAGTGGGTATAGTGTAGTGGTTTATACCGCTACCCTTCACACTGGGATTCAATTCTCCACCTTGGCAACCACCCTACGCAATACCATTAAATGTCCTTGGGCAAGACTTCTAACACTATCTGTGTAAATGCAGTATGTAACTTGCTCTGGATAAGAGCATCTGACAAATGCTGTGCATGTAATTAATATAGTTGTGTTTAGTGCAGTTTGTAAAACATTATAATACATCTATTGTATGTTTATTTTTATTATTATTGGTGCCACTTTAAAATAAGACTCATTAGCCCTGCTCTTACAAAGGGCTAATGAATGATATAAAATTAGTTTATTAATGGTTATTAATTAGGTCATAAACAATTTACAGAGTAGTAATTATAGTAAAGTAGTAAATATAAAGTAGTAAATATTACACATTAATAAAAGGGCAAGCTTATTAACTTATTAGGCATATTAACAAATAATATCATACTTCACCTCATACTGCACCTCACTCCACCATCACCGAGAGAAGATTTTAATTGTAAAAGAAGGTGGTATGTTCCATAAAACTGGTGTTGGACAAGAAAGTCATTGGGGGCAACAACAATAACTGAACACTGTAAACTGCATTTGAACATTACAAACAGGCGTTTTGTGCAGAACCTTAATGGACATCCATGTTGTTGGAACTGACTTGATCACTAGAGGGAGATGTTACTCAACCTTAAGAGTGTTCCGGTTTTGCTGTACCAGGAAGGACATTTGCCACAAATCCAAGAAAAGATGGCTCTTGAGAGTTTACTCAAGTGCAAAGAGGATTTAGATGACGCTAGATGTTAGGACTGACCTGGCTATCACAAGCTGGTAGGGTCAGAGTGGGTGAGATGATGGTTCCTGGAACATCAGTCTGGATATGAGGAACATGCATCAAGCCTGGTCAAACAGGGTTGGAAGCACTTGCAAGAACATCCTCAATCCTGACAAAGCCATACCTCCTCTTTCAAGTCACCGTGTGGTGCCGTTTCATAAGTGGGCCTGTCAGCATATACCATACACACACAGTGATGATAGCCAAGCCAGCTATTTACGTGATCAGGTGTTTCCCGAGGCCGGGACGGAGGACAAAGGAAATAATGGCAGATGTGATTAAAAAGTCCGCCCTTGGCAGCAAGAGAGATCCCTAACGGAGGCAAGCAATGAGCTTAGGTGACAGCCACACAAAGGGACAAAACTGGTCTGTTTGAAATGGAGAAGAGCAGTTATGGCTTAAGTGAATAAAAAGAGCAGCAGTTTGGATGGAGAACGGTGAATGAGCTGGTTCTGTTGGCAGTGGGTCCAGAAGATCTCTTTTCACAATAAAGATGAAATTGACACACTGCAACCATCCACTGTAAGCTGATCTG
Source organism: Semaprochilodus insignis (assembly GCA_034552555.1). Lineage (NCBI taxonomy): Eukaryota > Metazoa > Chordata > Actinopteri > Characiformes > Prochilodontidae > Semaprochilodus > Semaprochilodus insignis. The sequence continues at coordinate 15,313,791 of CM067487.1, read as the reverse complement.
GGCGTATACCTTGCTGTCTCTTGCAATCAAAATGCAATTAGAAATTGATGCTGGATTACTTGGGTTAGAAAGCAAAACTCTAGCATACATATGGTGGTAGCTAGGCTGATGTATGTGTACAGTGGTAGACTAAGTAAACAAAGCATGTACTAAAACATTTCTCCAGTAAAAGTTCCAACTGGTGCCATAGATTCTTGATTGGAGTGACATCTGGACTTTGACTTGGCCAGAGCATTCACCAGAGGTGGAGGGAGTACACAAAGCATGTAGCTGAGTTAAAGTAGAGATCCCCAAGGTAAATATTCCTCTAGTACAAGTAGAAGTTCCTCCCTTTCCACCTCCACTTCTGTAAAATGGCTCTAATTTCTGGAACAGGACTCTTGCTTGATCAACTAAAGTATTTCCATTCTGGGGGTGTTTTTACTTTAACTCCACAACATTTTATGTCTAATATCTAATTTTTTACACCAGTACATTATGGCTAAATCTGTCCTTCCTTTTGGCTTATGTATGCATAAAAACGTAACATGTCCAAATGAAAGAAGTGTGAAGCGAGCCCACCAGTCATGGCACGGCAGTCACTTTGTTTTGAGCTTGTTTTGACCTGTTGGACAGAGCTTGGTTCTAGCTAATGGAAACTGTTCTCTGTGTTGAAAAGACTGAAAAGACATCAGTGTCAGACTAATTAATGGCTTTCTATTAAAAGGTTGGTGGACTGAGAGTGACACAAGAATATCTCCACCTAAAATGAGTTAATTAAGAGTCTTGTTCTAGAAACTGTGATATTCTTTGATGCAAGAGTGTCTGAACATTGATGTGGCCTACATCCACAAACCTGTCCAGTACATGCTGAATCCAATCACAGCTGTTATTCATGTTTGTGGGGGTATTACATGCTATTAGGTATGTTTCAGTCACAGGGGACTATTATTTGTATGGTGAATTTATTTTGCAGGAAAACTTTTGCAATGTCATTTTTTTCCAGTATCATGCAGCCCTAGATGTAGCACAAGAAAAACCATCATGATATTGTTTGCCATATTGCCCACCACTAAATTAAGTTATTTAAATATGAGGTTTCCTGTGTAGAGTTTTTTTGTGGTCGACCTCCTAGAATGGTTATTCTGGTTATAAGAATATTGTACGGGCAACAAATAAAACGGAAATAGTTGCAGGGGGAAAAGGATGCCTACCTGTCCTACTTCACCTGCACTCAGGCTCCTAAACATCCTTAACATCCACTGCATTAAAATAAATGCTTGCAATCAACAGATTTACTTTAGCTTGCCCGCCTCCCACTTAGACCAAGCCGCAAATCTTAAATTACAAATTGTTTGGACCGTTCTTCCGAGCGCCATTCATAATGAACTGGGATTGCCTATAATGAATGATCTCAAAAGCTGCGTGTAGTTTTTGGTAAACCATCAGCAGACAAGATTAATCTGGGCTATGGCACAGTCGCCCACTTGAGCACCTCACCTGGCAAACGGAAACACGTCCGTATATTGCCATCATACTGCCCTTCAAACCACTGTTGTGATATATCTCGCACGCATGTGGATCTGCTTTGCGCTTTCACAGGATGAGCTAAATGCAGCCATTCCAGGAAAGCGAACATCCCAAACACTCCACCATTACCCGTTATCCAAGCGTAAATATGCCGACACGTAAACAACTACACAACCGCTGAGTGGTTCCGAGTGGTTCCAACGAGGGCCAAGGCTGGGAACTGCCCTCTCCGGGTCCATTTGAGACCGCAAGTGTGATTAAAAAAAGAAGCCATTTAGTCGTAATCACATTCAGGGTAAATTGTGTTTATACGGGTTGCTTCAACATAAATTGGGTGTTTATTTAGCCCTAAAGTCACTATTGCTACAAAGCTCGAAAAATAAAGATATGGCAATATGATTAATGCGGCGGCCCATGGCAAAGCTGTAATTAAGTCAATCGTGTGTGATGAAAGCGGTGAGCTGAATGTGCAGTAATTGGGAGGGGTATGTTTGTTTGGACTCTATCAGGAACAAGAAGAGGCCACAGAGACAGTTACAGTACATAGGACTATCAGCATGTCTACACTTTACCCAGACTAACTAATGTCTACAGCATGGCCAGTGGAGCCACTGCAGGTGTGTGCATGTGTGGCTTCTTATGAGATAATTTAACCCCTCAAGTTGAAACAAGGTGGAAAGGCTGTCACCTACATTGGGCACTGCCAGTTGGCAACATATACAAATGCTCAGTTTTTCTATGCACCATGGCATGCCACTCAATACTGTTATATCAGCAGTAAATTAAACCCAGAACCACAAAAAGTCATGGTAGATGACACATTACTGGTGTCATATATTGGTATGTATTGGATATATAAGCTCATCATATTTTCAAATAAGTGATAAATAAAACAGCTGGTACATGGAGTGCACTCAGTAATAGCAGTGTATGGTGGAATAGAGTCATGGCAAGTGAAGATGAAGGCAAAATATGCATAACAATTAAAAAGGTGGTATATAAAAAGGTAAAAGCAAATCTATTTTCGTATATATATATACACAATATATCGTATGTGTGATGTGTGTAGATGTGTGTATATCTTCAGAATGATCAAATGTAAGTCATTAGTTGAGATTCATTGCAATCATGTGATTCATTGCAATGACATGCTTAAAACTATTCATATTATTTAAGTTTTAATTTGTCATTTTATTACCAGATCAGTCATAAGTATAATCCCCAATATAATCACCTGTATTAACAACACTATTAAGACTCTCAAGATGCAGTGTTCTGGGAAAAACTTAAATGTAGTGTTCATAGTTGCACAGTCTGTTTTTGTACTATTCTTATCTGCACAGTTACTGTACATAGTGTATATAAACTTGCTGCCATGTATCTTTTACTCTGCAGACGTACCATTGATTACATATGTGCTGTCACAGTACATATACCCTACACTGTATTCTCTCCACTCACTCTGTACATATGTATATTATAATTATATTTACTTCTGTATTTTCTACCACTCCAAAGTACATAATTGTCCATGTTGTAACCTTTGCATTGCTTGCCGTGGTTACTTTCTTGCACTTTGTATGTAAATAATAATACTGTATTTTGCACTTCTGGTCAGATGCTGCATTTCATTGGCCCTGTACCTGTACTCTTCAAAGTGACAAAGTTGAATCTAATCTAATGTCATTTTTAAATAAAGGTTTTATGAAAAAAAATAACTCTTATTAAAATTACAATTTATTTTGTATGTTTTATCAAACGTTTATGCTAAAGGTTTATGTTTTAAAAACAACAGCAAACAAACAACATTTCAAAACACAACATAAATATTATTTTCAGTTTAAATGTGGGATTAGGGTTTGGGACAGACACCTCCCAATAGAAAATGAACTCCCAATGAAATATATACAAAATCATAATTTATAGGGTATTACTATCATAGTTAATGCCTTGGATCTAAATATTTAAATAGATCATAATATTGTAAATGTTATAACTTAATTAATTATTGTAAACTGACTATATATATATACATGTGATGTAAAAAAAATAATGTTTACTGTAAAGCAAAGTGTATTTTATGAACATATTTGCAGTTTCTTTACCCTAAACTCAGTCTCATCACATATGATCTATTTGTGTTGGTGCTTTTTATGCCTATAGTAACATCCACATGTCAAAACACATGGTTTCCCAATGCCACAATCATTAATCAAACCAGAAGTGCCAGCCTGAACGACGGCATTCCATTGTCTTGATTACGCGTAGGGCACTCAGTGTGATTGCAAAGCTTGGATGAGTACCGCCTTTTATGATCGGAGCTGTTTTCTTTGCAGTTTTGTTTTCAATATATACGTTTTAAAGATAATAAATGAACTGCAGTTAATTCAGAGAGCATTTCTGCAGAAAAGTAAGCACAAACTTCTGAAACATTAGCCTTGTCTTTGGCAATGCTGGCGATAATGTTTCATTATCACTTGCCATTCAGATGAATGAAATCGCGAAATTACATGTCGTAGCTTTGGTGTGGATTTCACTGTTTGTGAGTGAGTACTGATTCAAAGCATCAAGCGGCATCAACACTGCTGCACAAATGAGTGACACCGCTCGATGGAGTTCAGTCAAGACTGAAAGTTGTTTATAGACTCCAGAACCCCAGGAGTTAGAAATATGAGCTGAAGGTGAAGGCACACATAATCATGGAGCTTCTAGGGGGAGAATGACAACACTGCACTCACTAAACTGACATGGAGAATTTTCCCATGACAGGCAACAGTGCAATTCCAACTCCGACATTGTATTACTGTAATTGGAGGGCCAGAGAACAATAGAAGACTTGTGAGTGTTCATCACAGGTCAAGTAGGCCTCATGTTTCATGATAAATCTCAGATGGATAAAAGATGACTGTGATTCTTGTTTATTGAGTTTTTGCACTCACCAGAAATGGTTCTTCTGAGTGATACAATAGGTATAGGAGCCTTTATCTTTAGGATTTTTACACCCTGAGATACAGGCACTGTGGTGCAACATACAGCTCAGTGGTAGAAATTCTGTGTCTGAAAACAAAAACTGTACAGCTGTTTCATAATGAATTTTAGCATAAATGCAAACATAGTATTAATAGAATGTTAATATAGTATGAAGAGGATACAAATAGAGTATTAATAATCAGTATTAGTAATTGATGTAAATTATGTAATTACAGTACTAACACTATACTAATAGTGTACTTATTATATCATTTATATACCTTAATACTCATAATAACTCAGAATAGCTTCACCCCATAGGAAGTGTGGAATTGCAGTGCTATTGGGAAGGAAGATAAAGGTCACCAGGAACAATAAATGATGATAAATTTAGACTGATATGGGCAATATTTATTGAGCTACACATAGTGAAATAGTGTCTCTCAGTATGGCATCGGGTCACCATGTTTGCTAACGCAACATGCCAGACATCTCAGCATGGAGATAACAGAGGTTCCTAATAGTGTCCTGTGATAATCCATCCCATACACCTTGAATATTCTCAAACACTTCCTGCAGATTTTGCGGTAGGGGTGGAGGGCATGGACTGGACAAGTTTCTGCATGTAGGCCACATCAATATTCAGACACTCTTGCATCAAAGAATTGGTCAGTTGGGCCAGAATTGCTGGATGCCTTCCCTGGTTGTTCTGGTAGTCCCACAGATTTTCAAGATGATTCAAATCTGGGGATTTTGTGGGCCCGTCCAGATGTGTGAAGGCTCCTGAATGTTCATCATGCTAATCAGTCACATCTGCAGCCCTGTGAACGCCAGAATGATCATCTTGGAATACAGGGATAGGAATGTTATGTTCCCCGGTAAGACAATGAGCAAAAGGCAAAGCCTGGCTGTCCAGCAGCTGAATGTAGGCACTGTGGTTCAAATCTACTGTCACCTCAACCAAAGAACCCATTTCCGCATAATTAAAACTCCCTCAGAACATCACAGAGGGGACTTATGTCCGGGAAGCTTGTGTGTTTATGCGTATCTGTTAGCGTAATAATTTCCTCAAGGGAGTCTAGTATTTATAGCTACCGTCCAAAGCCTGCTGCAGCTAATCAGTCCTTCATCAAGTTAAATCAGATGGAATTTAATAAATCCATACAGTAGCTGGAGTTCTTTTCTGTACTCCTAAGATATTAATAGCCTTCTAGAAACGTTTTTAGGTTAATAAGTATTTGGGCAGTGACAGTTTTTGCCTCTGTACTTGAAATGAAGCATAAAAAGATGTGAATGAATTGTAGACTTTTTTCAAGGGGTTTAACAAAAATGTTACAGGGTAAACTCCTTATTTTTGCTCTTTATTTCCTTTTAACTGAACTACATTTTCTCACGTTAGTAGAATTAGTTACTACTAACTGTCAGGTCATTCTTGAGTATGCCAAGGTTTTTGGATAAGCCTAAATACTACTAAAACTAGAAATGTCACATTTTTCACGTTTTAGCACTGTTTTAACATACGTGGGACATTTCAGTATCATTTCTACACAGTACTTACCAAAGATCGCTCGAGGTCTCACATTGCTCAGGTTTAAACATCTTCATTGTTGGAGATAATCCTGCTTTCCGTAATGGACTGCAGCTTTTAAAGCCTTATTTCAGTAGTAAGTCCTTTAGATCCTTGTTCAAATACCTGAAACAAAATTAAAAACAGAGATTTTTCTGTAAGGGCTTTACTCTCTCCTGCAGCATTAAAATGACTCTTTGTACTTTATTATTTGTACATTATTAATCAGATGTAGCATTTTATACATTTAGTAATTTAGTCTTTCTATACTGTGTATAATGCATTTGCTTGTTTGTAGTTACGGTCATCTATTAGAGCCAGTTCTAATGTTCCCTTGGTATGAATATTCTAACATATGAAGCCTTTGTTTTGTATTTTTTAATTGATTTTATTGAAATGCTTTTAATAAATAAATACGGTAAGATAAACTTACATTAATTTACATATCCCAGTTTTCAATTTCCGATAAAGAATTTTCTCCAGTGTCCATGGACCATTTCCTTCAGAAGTCTCAACACTGACATCATATCTTCCATTCAGTGACGTTAGACCACGGGTGATGGTGGATCTAGTCTCTCATTGCTGGACTCTCTAGGGAGAGTCTAGTACCTTTCGCCACTTAACATGGCCCAGAGCTGCCTACTACTGCAGGAAAAGAGACTACTGTTTGTTAGGCTGTTCACGATGCACAGAACTGCATACACGTGGCCCTGACTAACCAGGATTGCTCCCTGAATGGGGGATCTCCAAAAGCGTTGGGTTCTCATTTTGCTACATTGCTATTATACAAATAAATTTGAGACTGCATTTTCCATGAGCATCTTTCAAGTTCTGCTTGTCTTATGTTTCCCTTACCACCCCCCCATCATCATGTAACATCAACATTGTTGGCTACAGATGGCAGTTAGTGACACTTCACTAGTTCTAAGCTGGTTAAAGTGAAACCAAAAGACAAACGAAAGGAGTAGAGATAGACAGAGGGGAGGCAAAAAGAGGCTAGGCACATTCTGACCTGTTTCAGAAAATACGTGAGCCTAAAGCCCATAACAGCTGTGATTGGATTTGGCATGGATTGGAAGTTTCTGGATGTAGGCCACATCAGTGTTCAGACACTCTTATATCAAAGAATTGCACAGTTGGGCCAGATTTGGTGGATGCCTTCCCTGGCCCAATCCGAGGAGAATTTCCTGTAGACTGGGAAGACAGACCGATATCATGTGAAGGCTGTTTTGCTGATCCTTATTTCTTGAATTAATGAAGTATATTTGTATATAAAGCTAATTCAGCACAGTGTCACTAGGTTTATGTTGACATTGTTTAATCCTTGCTAGTCATGAATGTGCTGAATGTGCTAAATGTGCTCGTTACGGATATGTATTCCACAAAAGCACAGTACAAACCTTTTTTTTTCTGAGACTGACATTCAGAACATTTTAATGTTCATTCCTTTTAATGTTTAAGCCTTAATTGTTAGGTCTTAATTGCATATAAAGACTTTGGTCAGGCGAGTATAAACCATCAAACGTGCTGCATTGCAACGAATCCTTTTACCCGCCGCACATCATCCATGCCAGAAATAATGGTTGACAACTTAAATTATGCTTCGTTTTTTTTTTCCTCATTCATGCGCTAATGTGCCAGAGCTTGCAAACCAAACAGGCAACACCTACTCCTAATTGCAGGGATTACTACTCATAAGCTGCACGGTCTTCACTCCATGGCGTCCTGACTAGCATCCATTAAAAGAGGAGGAAAAACAAACACAACTATTATCCAGTGTACATACTGAGAAACAAATTTATGGGTTCATCATTCAATTGCCTTGATAATAATTGGGCCTCAAGCATCATTGCACTACTATGCTCCATGTAAGTCGGCCTTGGGACTGTGATAATTAATGCTAACAGAGTTCTAAAAATGTATGAAAGGTAACAAGTGTTATTGTTCTCTTTACCCTGTATACTTCCAAATAAAGCTGCCAGGAATAGTTCTTTAGAGCAACTCCATAAAAAGAAACACAGGTAAAATTTCAATAGCCCTCTGTGGATGCTTTGTGGGGGAATCCTCTGACATACCAAAAGTCATGGGATAGCAGTATGTGCAGTGGCCAGTGCAGTGGCCGTCCACGGGTGCTTTAATGATCATGAGCGGTGGTGTCTGGCTACAAACATCCATGCGAACAGACAAGCAACTCTGGCAGAAATCACATCCACATTCATTGAGGTATTCCACTATCACGCCATGTTCAAACTCATATCTCCCTGCCATGAGCATGCTGGCCAGTGTTCAACCTCACTCAAAAGATAACACCTGACACCTTATACAGGTGTAGGCATTCCCAAGCCGTCCCCTTAGGTATCACCACTTCGTAATCAATTTACACACTGATAACACATGACTTTTGGTATGTCAGTGTATGTCTCATTTATAAAGGAAATTTCACTACTTTGAGTTCTCTGTATAATGATGGGGTTAAGATGTAATCCTTTATGCTCTGTTCTATAAAAGCTTACCAGGTCAGGATTGTTCACAGTGGCGGTGATAGGAACCAGACATCTAAAGAGTTTCTTCGCATCTAAAAGTTCTCCATGAGAAAGTTATTACATGAAGTGGTTATGAATATGCTGCCTGATGCCTGAGACATTGTTTTATGACAGCTTTGAGATACATGTTCAAAACAGATGCATGCACAGAATACTTTTGTCTTCAGATTTACCACTCTGGAACCAAACTACACTTATTATATAATCACGTGACTGCAGTTATTTAAGATGATCACAGCTATTTAAGCCTTTTATCCAGACAGTCATTCGATTTCACAATCATACTGTATTACAACAAGCACACTGTGATACAGATGTGTTTCCATCATAAATGTAAAGTGTCTAATGTTCTAGTTCTAATTTAAAACTAACTTTTAGTTACAGAGCCTCTATGGGAATGTTTATTTATTTGGTTGGTAGGCAGTTAACACTAATTTTAGCATGTATGCTTGCAGAACAAGTACTGTTTACTCATCCTTCCTGAGCCTGAAGAGAAAACTGCAAGCTTTGGTTGACTGTTTAACTGTAGACACTGTCATTGCTTATTAACAGCAAAGTAAAGAGATTGTTATTTGGGGTTGCTATTGTAGGGTTATACTTTTATAGTTGCATTCATTTAACAAAAATGACAATTATATTTTTATATATGACAGTTCATTTTTAGCTAAAACTGACCGTGGCCTTTAATTTCACCTCAAAATCTAAACCTTGCCCTGGTTTAACCCTACTGAGAATTCCACCAGATATTTTGTTAATGTCTGTATATGGGACTAATAAAAGCAGAAAAGCAAAAGCAGTTTTGGTTTCATAAAGAACCTTTATATTGAAGATTTTGGAATGGATTCATCCATCATGAATTTTTAGTTCAATTTAGATCTAAAACTCGTATTGTGTGGACTAAATGAACACGTGAAACACACTCATTCTGTTAGTTGCAGTTGCAATATAAACAGCAGCTTTTGGTCTTAAATGAACCAAACAGCCATTTTAAAATTCAGAAACAGAAAAAAAAAACAGTTTAAATAACATCAATCAAATAAAGTGCTACAACGAACGTAGCACTTTGTTACCTCCACATAATGCTGATTGATTCTCCATCCAACGTTAAAAGAACCTCCGATTTATGTTGAAAGAGAGTTCACAGTGTTGACAAAACCTCCATGTAATGTTAAAAAGAACCTGCTGCTTGAAAGAACATTTACATAATATTGACAGATTGTCATAATGTTGAAGGAACCTTTGCTTTACATTTAAAGAGCCTCCACATAATGCTGATAGAACATCTACATTTTACTGACAGAGCATCTACAACATTGACAGAACCTCCATGTAATGTTGACATAACCTCCATGTAATGTTGACAGAACCACTGCTTTGTTAAAAAATCTCATAATAACGATGACGGAACCTCCACGTAATGTTCAAAGAACCTCTGCTTTATGTTAAGACTCTCCACATAATGCTGATAGAACATCTACATTTTACTGACAGAGCATCTACAACATTGACAGAACCTCCATGTTATGTTGACATAACCTCCATGTAATGTTGACAGAACCTCCATGTAATGTTGACAGAACCTCCATGTAATGTTGACATAACCTCCACGTAATGCTAAAAGAACCTATGCTTTATTTTGAAACAGCCTCCACATAATGCGGATAGTATCCCCACATAATGCTGACAGAACCACTGCTTTGTTAAAAAACCTAATAATAATGATGACAGAACCTCCACGTAATGTTGATAGAACCTCCACATAACGTTCATAATACCTCCATATAATGTTGCCAGAACCTTCACATTGTTGATGGACCCTTAACGTAATAAGTAAAAAAGAACCTTTGCTTTATTTTGAAACAGCCTCCAAGTAATGTTAATAGAACCTCCACATAATATTGATAGAACCTCCATGTAATGTTGAAGGATCTCCACTTAATACACCACTCAAAAGTTTTCCACTTCACATCCGATCCAGGAACCACTCAGGAACCTGTATTTTGGGGATTATATCTGCTTGCTTATAGAGAAAACAGGCACTGAAAGCTTGAAAGAACTCAAAAACATAAGCACAACGACTGCGACTAAAAAGGAACCAGTGATTGATTGTGCACCAGAAGGGAGTTCTGCATCTTCAGCATTTTTCCCTAAACACCACTTATACTCTGTTGATGACTGCACTTTACCTTTGGCCCCTTGCTTTATTTCATGTGGACCTCGGCCTACAGCTGGGCCAGGAGCAAGCTTGGTGTCGGTGTCAGAGCTGTCATTGACACACCTGCTTCTTGAGAGTTTGATTATAAACCTCGGCCTGTCAGCAGTTGATGGTCCTTCCCCATTTCTTGTTGTTGCAGTAGAGAGAAGAAGCCCCTTATAAATCACCTTCTTCTCCTCTACAAGCCGAAAACATGGAAAAAGAGATTACAGCTTCGGCCAGTGATTTAGCGCACGGCGGCGGCGGCGTCCTCCACTCTCGGAGGTGTTAGGCGAGGGTCACTGCGTTCTAAGGCTCTAAATCACCAGGGAGATGGGATAATTGTAGGGCTTCCGGCCAAGCGTTCAGCCTCCTTAATACCCACGTGGGTCCGCTGTGGCGCCGTGTGTTGTGAAACATTGCGTTTGTGTTCCAGGGAAGAGTCACTCAGAGAGCAATGGCCCTCGGCACCATCAAGGTTAATCTCCTAAACACAGGGTGACAACGGCATACTGTGAAATGAAGAAGGGGCGGGGTGAGGAGGGTGAAGGAGGAACGGCGTTGAGCTTGGCTATTCTTGCTGGCTTTGCTTGTTTGCTGTGGTGTCATCCAGCCCATGGGCTAGTTCGAACAGTTGATAAAGCAGAGAATTATCCCTGACAAAAATAACCCTGCTGAGGGGGGTTATTAGCGCGGTGAGCGATTTTTAGAGTGCCGTTTTTCAAATGCTTTCATAATTGCCTGCACGGCTTGTTTCGCCCAAGGCAAACACAGGTATCAAAGCTGCAGGTAATTGTGTGGTTTCAGATATAAGTGGCATTTCTTCAATTTCCAGTCGTGCATTCTGCCTTCGGAAGTTTCATCACTCCGTGAAGAACTTTTGGCTTTTCCCACACTCTGAAACATGAAGGGTCTTAAAGAGTTGTTTGAAGCCATAACATAGAGGAACTACATGAATTTCAGTGGACAGTTCTTTAAAGGCCTGTTGTTCTAAAGGGGTCTTGATGTGAATTGCACTGCCCTAGAGAAACTTGCCTACTCAGAATTGTTTATGACTGGTGATGGAAACCGGCACTTTGATACCCCAAAAAGCCAGATTGCAGAGGGTTATTATATGAAATGGCACCAAATGTTCCATCATAGTTTTCCTTTAAATTTGGCTTAATTACAAGTTTTTTCCAGGAGATATTTCTTGAGAAGGTTAGATACAAGATGCTACTTGTGCATGAAGAGGGGAACGCCAAAGACAGAAAGTTCTTGTTAAACTAGGGTTAAATAAATGGTCAAAAGATCTAGAGTATAAACAGGACTTCTGTGTAACTGTGTAAGACTTGGTGGACCACCAAAACTCTCACCATCAGATAAGCAATACTTAAACCGTTGACCTTTGAGTGACGGAAGAAAATCCACTTGGAATTTCTGTCCATCCTTCTAGTGAGGAGACATTCCAATGACTCGTTATGATTTAGGATGAATTAGAATTTAGAACCATTTGCCATAGCACACGGAGTAACACACATGCAGTGACACACACACACACACAAGCAGCCAGTGAGCACACTTGCCCAGAGTGGTGGGCAGCCCTATCCATGGCACCAGGGGAGCAGTTGCATTAGGTGCCTTGCTCAACAGCACTTCAGTAGTGTTCTGTCAGTTCAGGGAATCAAACCGGTGACCCACTGGTTCCAAGGCTGGTCTGAAGAATTTTATGGAGCCAATAGTTTAATGGTGCTTCACCGCATCATAATTCACTTACATAAAGTTCAGAAAATCTCAACTCGATTTGCCATTTGCTGCTGAATCGCAGCTACAAACTGTGTACTCCCATAGAGAATGACTGGTCATTTGTCACTCTGTCGCCTGGCAGTCTCAACGCAGGGGAGAACTGAAATTTTGAGGCATGCAAAAAATATCCCTGCAGGGCATTTTAGGGGACAACCGTTCTCAAATAGAAGCTAATTTCCTGCGATAGTTTACTAATTGCGCTTATTAACATTAAACATAAAAACTCATGGAGACATATGACGGTTCTCTGGTGGTTTTTATAGTAAATGAAATGGATAGAATTCATTGTGACCCCTAGTTCATATCTCTACAATGGGCCAACTATGTATAAATCAGTGGAACACATATGGACTGATCTGTCAAAGATGTCAAGAACAATTTAGGAACCTGTATTGTGGTGCATACAAGAAAGGAACCAGAACTTGGGGGTTTTCACAGGTGACAGAGCAAAACAGCATACAGTTTATAGTGGTGCCTATCTGACAGTCTTGTATTAAGACATTTTACTTCCTTCAACCCAACCCAGTGCAATAATTGGTGTCATGCATGGGTGAGGTCGAGGGCAAGCTTGACTCACATAGCATCAGTGTAATAGCAGCATTATGAGCCAACCACATCAAACGGTTGGGGGAAGTAAAAAAAAATGACAGTACAATCACAGGCTACCTGGAATAGTTTGCCTGAACTGGTGCTGTATTTTATGCCTGTTCATATCTCCCCTCGTCGGTGTTATTAAAGCTACACAGTCGTTTGCACAAGTTTTGTGCCGCTGGTAAAACAACATGCTTTCAAGAATTTAAAGTAAAAGTGAGTTAATACAGTTTGTCCTCTACAGCAAATACACCTTTTAATGCACAGTTGCTTTTTATGTGCTAAATGTAACATATAGAGGTTACAAGAACTTTAGGTTGAAAGAGGCTCCACCTAATGTTGAAAGAACCCCCCTGTATTTTGAAAGAGCCTCCACATAATGTTGATAGAACCTTCAAATGATGTTCACAAAACCTTCAAATGATGTTGATAGAACCTCCAAATCATGTTCAACTTTAGGTTGAAAGAGTCTCCACCTAATGTTGAAAGGAAATTCGCTTTATGTTGAAAGAGCCTTCACATAATGGTGAAATAACCTCCACATGATGTTGAAAGAACCTCCATGTTATGCTGAAAGAACCTCCACATGATGTTGAAAGAACCTCCATGTGATGTTGACAGAACCTCCACATAATGGGGAAAGAACGTCCACAAGATGTTAAAAGAACCTCCATGTAATGCTGACAGAACCTCTGCTTTATTTTGAAAGAGCTTCCGTATAATGATGACAGAACCTCTGCTTTAATTTGAAAGCGCTTCCACATTATGGTAAAAGAACCTCCCCTTTATTTTGAAAGAGCCTCCACATAATGTTGACAGAACCTCCAAATGATGTTCATAGAACCTCCAAATGATGTTTATAGAACCTTCACATGATGTTGACAGAATCTCCACATGATGTTGAAAGAACCTCCATGTGATGTTGACAGAACCTCCACATAATGGGGAAAGAACGTCCACAAGATGTTGAAAGAACCTCCCCTTTATTTTGAAAGAGGATCCACATAACATTGATAGAATCTCAATACAATATTGAAAGAACCTCCATATGATGTTGACAGAACCTCCTGTTGGTCTGTAAAAAAGTTGTGGCACGTTTTATATTTTATATTCTGCTTTTTTTTTTAATAAGCAAATGCAAAGGCCTAAAATGTTGCAGTAAAATTAGGTATTTCGTTTTGCTCCCTGTAGAGTAAGTTTTAACGTATTTCAACGTATATGACGGGCACCCGAACTGAACACACATTTTGGATTTCTAACAGACTGAGAATATGGCCTAAAATCCTTCTGCCCTGGGTAACACCTATAACTTAATCAACAAATTATTGAACATTCCTTCTCACTACTACTACATTTTGAGCATAACTTGAGAACACTAGCCAGCACATGACTGACAAACACAGTTTTAAACAACTGTACATAAATAAAATCATAATACTTTTAAAACCAATTTAGATTTTAGATTTAAATAAAAAAAGTTTTTTAGTTAAAAACGTTCCAAAATGAACTAAACTTATTAGAAGAACATGAGGGAGTACCTGTTTTGACACATTTGACACCTTTTGAGTACCTGTGTCGTGTTGCAGAGGTATCTACTGAAGTTAGCATGCTCACCAGCTAGCCTCGGCTCGTCCTGTCTAGTAGTACCACTTTGTACCTGAGAAGGCGATAGTGAGTCACTGTGGGGTGAAGTGGAATCAGTCCAATATGAAAGGATGAAGAAGGCCGGTCCAGATGTGTGAATGCTCCTGAATATTCGTTGTGCCAATCCATCATATTTGCAGCCCTATGAACAACAGAACTGTCATTATAGAATAAAGGGATAGGAATGTTATGTTATTCGGTAAGATGATGAGCTAAAGACAGAACCTGGTTATCCAGCAGTTCAGTGAAGGCAATGTGGTTCAAATCTACTGTCCCCTCAACCGAAGAACCTATTTCTACATAATTAACACCCCCCAGAACATCACAGAGGGGAATCATATTTTGTCCAGGGAGTTAATATTTTTATTTATATATAATATATGTGTGTGTGTGTGTGTGTGTGTGTGTGTGTGTGTGTTTGCCTGTATGATCACTATGGATTCTCTGGGCTCTATTTGTAGCAGTGCCATGGAATTTTTATCATGGAAAGCATCAAGAAGAGGGCATGCCTCATTAAAATGAAGTGATGTCATTACATTTATTGGCAATTTCCGTTCTCGTGTTATCGTCGTGGCACCAAAGCACCCTATTTCCTCCTATTTCCTCTCTCTCTCTCTCTCTCTCTCTCTCTCTCTCTCTCTCTCTCTCTTTTTGCTGTGATACTTTGAGCTGGATAATTACCTGCACAGACATGGCGCTGAACAAAGCAATCAGGGAGGGGCCCTAAATAGGAGGTCTAGACTTGGCGTCTCTTTCTCTCTCACTCTCTCTCTCTCTCTCTCTCTCTCTCTCTTTCTCTCTGTGCCCATTTACCCCAGCAGGTTATTTCTGAGCTGAAAACAAACAGCCCATCAATTTTAATCCGTTGTGGATGGATCGAGGAAGGCAAAGCGGAATCCGCCGCCGCCGCTTCTGTCGTTATAAAGCTCAAACAGAACACTTTCTGTAACCCCCCCCCCAGTACAACACCCCCCCTCAACTGCATACCTGTAAGTCACGCTAGCCAGGCTGGAGTCAGGTTGACCATGCTAGCCCCTCCTCTCCGCTGAGCTCACATTTGCTGCCACACCTCAGAGAGAAGTAACCCTGCAATAGGAAACTCTAAACAAACACTGGAGAGAGCTACCATTTGTCTGTCAGCGAGATGCCAGGCTTGCATGTGCACTGACATTTCATAAGCTCCATCCCAGCTACTGTGCATGCTTCCTCTGAGCGAGGCTGGGTGATAAATCCTACCTGATAAATAACAGTGTGCAACAGCCTGTATTATTTCCAAAACCCCTTAAACGCCACGCAGATTCAGCTTTGTAGGGCACCTACAAATAATCACACTGTTCGCGTCCTCACCCTTCAGCGGAACTCCAAGTGTGGTGTTATGGAAAACAACGCATGCAACAACGCAGTCTGGAGGAAATCGTCAGGATAAAGCACTCCCAATGCTCTTTTGAGGACTTCCAGTCTGTAATGAGGGGCACTGTGTTTGTAATTAGCCAAGTTCATCGTGTAGAAAGGCACCAAAGGCAAACGGAAAAAGGATTCAGAGTCAGAGGTGTTGCTGATTGAACTATAATTACGTTAACAACCACCATTACTCGAAAGCTGCACGATGAAACGAGCTGTTCAAAGCCTCCGCTCGGCTGATTAAATGGCTCCTGATAGCGTTATGAGTCAGTCATTTCTGCTTTGTGTTCCAACATCTTGTACTCCAATTCTTGATCATTTTTATGATTGGTGATTTGCGGTTGGGCAATATTTCAGAAATATAATATCACAATACTCAAGGACGTTTTCACGATACACAATACATACCAACGTTTAGTGTCAAAAACTGCAGACCAACTCACAGAGTACAGTGATTTGTATCCAGCCGTTCATATACAGCACTAAATCCAACTGTGGAGAAACTGGTCTTTAAAAAACCTCCACATAATTCAATCGATACACTGCAAAAAAAATGTAGATTTTGGCAAGTAAAATCATAATGCACTTATCATCAAAAGAAAAGCTGCACCTAGAATGAAACGTGGGATTGCAGCGCTATTGGGAAGGAGGATATAGGTTACCAGGAACAATAAATTATGATAAATATGACTTTAGGGGTAATATTTATTGAGCTACACTGACAGAAGTAGTGTCTCTCAGTATGGTGTTGAGGTGCCATGTTTGCTAAGGCAACATGCCAGACTTCTCGGCATGGAGTTGCAGAGGTTCCTAATGGTATCCATCCCATGCAGCTTGAGTATTTTGTGGTAGTGGTTGAAGGTGGAATGACACCAGGCCTTCTGGACATGTGATGCGTGACAACAAACTGTACATCTTGGGGCTGACCACTGTTCCTCCACACACGGATTCGTGTCTCGTCTCCACCAAGACAAAAGCGCCACGGAAGATGTTAAGAACAAGTCGTTGGTCTAAGTGTATGTAGTCCTGTGTTGTGCATCCATCTGCCAATGGTGCCGCACTAACAGGATGATTCATGGAGGGCATCACTGTTCACTGAATGTCCGCAATCGTGGCTGTTGGTTCAGTGAGGTACAGCGATAAGGCCTGTCCTTGCTTACGACACATGTGCGGCCGAGCATGAAACTTGATTCTTTCGCATTTCTCACTATGTCAAGCCTACCCACCAAGTTTCATTCCTGTCGGTTGATTCCTTCTGGGTGCAGGTATTTGTGCAACTATTCTTTTGATGATGAGTGTGTATATCCAGTTGAGATCTTAAAATTCTGAATTTGAGATTGTTTTAAGCTAACTTTAAAACCACTTACTAATTTTAAGGATGTAAATATGTTTTTTAAAAAATGTCTTAAAATAAGTAAGTAATTTTCAAATTAGCTTAAAACAATCTTATGCTAAGAATGTTAAGATATTTCAACTAAACATGAGATCAGTTTATTTGCCAAGATGTAATTATTTGCAGTGTAAGAAGTGAACTAATTGATTCAGAGTGGTTTGATGTGAAATGCCCCAGCCGGGATTGCTCAAACTGGTGGTGATGGGAACCAAACGTCTGAAGAGTTTAATGCTGTAAACGCTTCCCTAACAGAAAGTTATTACATGAAATTACAGTTATAAATATGCTGCCCGAGACAACATTTTACCATGGATTTGAGATAAGGTTTGGTTTGGTTCTACTGACAAGTTCTTCAGGCAGCCAGTAGCCTTCCTAAAAGCCCTCTTTCCCATCTTTCTTTTTTTTAAATAGTGTTAATGGGAGAATATAGCCACTTGCTGACTCAGCTGGAAACTCCATAACCAACTGTTGCAAATGAAGGGAACCAGTGAAGTCCACAACTGTGAGCTACACCAAGAGATGTTTCAGCAAGTTGTTAGCAAAAGTGCTGCTATGAAATCTGCAGGTGAGATCTTGTCTGAAGCTTCATAGTTCTCTCTCTGTCCCCCCTCTCTGTTTCTTTTTCTCTCTCACTCTCTCTCTCTCTCATTCCCACTCCCTTTGGATGTCCATCTGGAGTTGATCAGCTCATTTCCTGACTAGTATTACAGTGAACAATTATCTTCAGATCAGGAGACAGCGGAACTTGAAAGGGCCCGAGTAGCAGGGGGCCGGCAGCAGATGAAAACCGGGGACACGTGTGTCCCATCACCTTAATGAAATCAACCTGACTGTCCCACTGCGGCTCCCCGCACTTACACGACATGCTGTCACCACTCACTTATATAGGAATGGGCAATAATCCTCACCATCCACAGGACAAGCCACTGAAAACACGGCTAACGTAACCTGTCACAACTGATACTGTTCCCACTTTACAAGATCCAGAGTGGCAGGGTAAACTAGCTCCTGTTGGATTTTCGACCTCAAGCACTTTGACACACTTGGCACAGCTGCTTCCTAAAGATCAATTATGCTTGGTTTCTTTTTTGGGGTAATAAGAAGAATCCAGTTAGAAAGTGTCACCGTCTCTTGACTCCACCAGAACTAGCAGGGAACCGCTCCTGCTAATCAATTAGGGAAATGCCAGAAAAAAAAAAAAAAAAAAAAAAAAAAAAAAAAAAAAAATCTGTCGTTTTCTCTGAGGGCGCATGCCGGGGCGCTGACATTTGAACTTGTGGGTGGAGGGCTCCCGATAGGCCCTCTGTGGCGGCCTTCTCTCTGTGAGAGACCTTTCCTTGTTGGGTGGGGGGAAGCAGTCTAGGGGGTTCCTCCCACTCAGGCCAGCCCCACTGTGCCTGGCGTCTCTCCCTCATTAAACGTGGTGGGGTCAGGGGCAAGCGTCTGCCCGGGGCCGTAAGGGCAGGAAGGATCGCATTAATGAAGGGGACGCCCGCTGACCAGGTGTCGGGTGACTCAGACGCACTCGGTTCAGTGTTTTGGGCTTCTTTAGTCTGGAGTCTTAGCTGCTGCTGTTGTCGTTATTGTTGTTGTTGTTGTTGTTGCGCATCAGAAGTAACTGCGTTTGTTTAACAGTAAGTCATGTTTAAAGCCAGCAGGCCTTTAGAAGGTGAGAGTTATTACTCTCAGTTTGCCAAATTAATTTAATTTCATTCATTTAATTTGATAGTTTAATATATATAAATGTAGTTGTAAATGAATGTAGCAGTGTTACTGAACTAAAATACAATTAGTTTTTAGTGTTTATGGCTCCCAAAGACACTTAATATCAATAAATACATGTCAGATATCACTATATTAACTATTGTGCTTCCCAAAATTTGACATTTAAAATCCTATGTAAAAACTGCGTTTTATTATGTTTCAGGAATTGTAGTTGTTAACTTGTAAAAGTAGAACTTTTCAGCTTTTTAGCTTTAAATGTATTCAACAGAAAATAAATAAACATCTTTTGTCCATGAATTCAGATTTTATCAAATGTCCTGTGGTACATCTGACAAGAAAGGACTTTTACTGTAGGTAGGACACCATAAACAGGACACTTAGTGACCTACATTATAACCAAATGGTTAGTTTTGAATCATGGTTAGACTTCAGTTATCAGGTCATGTGCTGTGACCCTAGAACTACCATGAACATATGCTAATTTTATAATAATAATGATATATATTTATTGGCAAAATTGCATTTAAAAGCTTCAGGTCAAGGACTACGGTTTATACGGGTACAAATATTAAGACTTGTCCACTAACTAGTTCTGCAGTTTTTGAGATATTTACACTGTTCCAACTCCGGAACGTTCAGTCTGTTTGGGAATGGTGTGCTTGTATACAGCCTTTTGATCCGACATATGGTTTATGCGACCAACAGACACTGTTTTACATACACCATTTCAAGCATGAATCCAATGTTGGATTTGAACTGCACTCGTGTGCTTGTCTTTCTTTGTTCTATGCCTCTATTTCTATGCCTTCTATTTATTTTCAACTCTATTCAAACCCTACTGTTTCCTTTAACCTACAGACACCAAACTGCATGTACTCACTCAGGGCAGATCCCCAAACTAAAAAAAAAATCCAAAGCCATACTGACCCGGACTCCTCCATGTGTCATTTATTCATCCCTTGTTCCTCCTACAGACTCCCATTCATTTTTAGCAATACCTGAGCAAAAGCTAAAAGCAAGCTTAAGCTGCGCAATCACTCATGAAATGCCCTTTTGTGGTTTATACGTGTTCTTTGTGAATAACTTTGATATAGTTTATTTTATGTAGCGTGTGGTTGGGCCAGCTCACCTTTTCTGAATGGTTAAATCAATGAAAAATTGTTGAAAAAGTAATTTGTTTCATTATATAATAAAGTATATTGTATTCCTTATCCTTTATCCTTGCTGACAAACTGACAGCTCCAAGTCTGAACATTTTTGTTCATTAGGATTATGATCAATTCCGTTCTTCTAATAACAAACAAAACGTGGTATCGATTTTAGAAGTCTAGATCTCCTACTTGTTTCAATTAGCTCCAATTGAAAAATGACTCATTATGCTACGCTTTAGCTTCCCGTCAGCGATCACTGCGACCACTGTGAGCTAACTTTAATTGCCTGCTTTGGAATTAAGAGCAGACGCACAATGGAGAATTGTACATTCACAGCCATGTCATGTCCTCATGACCGCAAAGTAAAACTGCAGCTTGCTGTTGCTTTGACAGCAAATGACACCTGTACCCTTCCCTGCGTTTAAAGAACAATTACAGCATGTTGGTGCCTCCACCCGAATTAAAAGCCTGTCTCGAGGTAGTAAACCCTCGCCATAAATCGAGGCTGCCGTGCATAGCACGGTCATTGTCTGTGAAAAATGAGAGGTCGGTAAAAGGGCCCCTTGGTTTACTCATGGGCGTTTACATGGAAACTCCAGTCATGAAGGTTGATGAGTCATGAGGCCTAATGGCTTCATCAGTGGAAGAGGTCTGGCATGGCGGTGATCCATGATTATAGAGTGGCACATCTCCAGGGCTTTAATAAGAGGACCCAGACCCGGGAAGAGGCCCGTTTAGGTACCCCAGCTAAGGTCTAGCGTTCTATTTGAGGTCTGGCAATGAGATTTTGATGGGACTTTGGTTAGCCGTGACGCTTCGCAGGGATGTTGCGAGCTTGTTTGCTGGCTGTTCTTGGCCAGCAGTACTTGTTTCTAATTGCGTGCACTCATTTCAGCGAGGTTTGTTGCTGGAAATGAAAATGAGCGCATCTCGTTAAAAGGCCTCTGCATTAGAGAACTTTACAAAAGCCTTCACGCAGGTACTCCCAAGCACGGCAAGCTTTCGAAGCCACGCTTCCCCAAACGGAGCCTTTGCCCGACCTACTGTCATCGCAGTCAGAGATGATTAGCATGACTCACAAAACAGGTCGGTTCCCCCTTTGTCTAGTGTTCGGTCTATCATTTTTTCTTGCATTACATGATCGTTTCTTTGCTTCTAAGTAATAGGCCTCGTCCTTTGAGCTAATTGAAGCTGGCGCCATCCTCCTTTAGTGAGTAGTAATTTTCTCTCATTACAGCAAATGCTCCCTCATAAGAGAAGACTCCGGAAGCCTAATGCGGCGCTTATAAAAACGAAGCGATGACAGTTGTTGTCATTCAGCGTAATCAGCGTGACAATGCCTGTGACCTCCTGTTACTTGTATATTCTGTCTGCAAAAACAATAATGCTATTATCCAAGTATCTCCTCTTTAACCAAGTTTACTTTGGCCTTGCCAGCAACTCAACTACCACACCCACACCCTCCCCCCAAAAATTTCCTTATTTTGAAGATTTGGGCTTATTTAATGGCTTTATCATTTTCACCTTTAACCCTATTACTGGATGCCAAAAGCAACTTTGGCTCCTCTTACAGTTTCATCTTTCTTTAAGACATCAGATCAGTCACAGGATGAGCGATGAGCATGATTAGACGTTCCCTGTGGCTATTTTAGTTAATGGCGAATCGCATCGAGAAGATAAAGAGCATGAAAGCATGAAATATAACCAGCCGTTGTATTTGGTTTGGTGGGTTTGCGGAGACTGTAAAAGTTGGCCAAATGGGTGTATAAACAGTGCACGATGGAAGAAACCCGAGTTATTACACAGTCCGGCATTCCAGCACTTCAAAGCTGAGCCCATAATTGCAACGCTCGAGGTGTGTCCAAACATACGGACAAAAAAGCGAGCATCTCTCTCTCTCTCTCTCTCTCTGTCGACGTTTCCTCCCAATCTGCGGCCAAATTGTTTCCTTTCTTTTATCGGGGCCAAAGAGATTAGGCAGAGGAGGAGGATGTGTTGGTCGATTTCTTGGAGGCGCATCCTCAAGGGGCTCCGGTAATCTGGCTCTTTTTCTTTTTCTGTACGTCTATCACTCTATGCTCTCTCTACTCCTTTCTCATACGTCCTCCATCCACTCCACTACCCCCCTCCCAACCCCCTCACTCTCGACTGTAAACGGCTCGTATCTCTCACTCTGGTTGGGCAGGCTCTCTCGGCGGATCTACGGAAGGAGCTCGATTGTGCTCGACAAGGTGCCTGAGGCCAAGGGGCGTGACGGGTGAGCGTGTATGTGTATGTATGTGTGTGTGTGTGTGTGTGTGTGCGTGCGTGCGGGGAGGCAGCGATTCCAGAGTGGAGCCGCCAAACTGCCACAGTTTCTCCCCTGAGGAGAGGCTCCTTTCATCTCCCCGCTCACTGGCGCCTTCGCAAACCTCAGATTGTCTGTGAAATCACCCTGCTTAATAAACGCTGAGGCTCTTGGGAACGGCAGCCTCATAGAATCTCACCCTGCAGCTTTGGCTCACACACTCACGCAAACGTACACACACACACGCACGCACACGGACCAGTTCAACAGGCAGCTGATTGCCCTTTCTAACTATTCATTACAAAGAGAAGAAGGCTGATGTTTATTTCAAGTGTGATTATCCAGATACACTAAGCGTCATGGTTACAAACAAATTCCCCTCTCCGGCACAGGACCAAAAGTAATTAGTCTCTCTTAAGTGCCTTAATTACATTTACTGCCGAAGGTGACGGCATAAGGGTTCACAGGTTAGGAGAGAAGTGTACATTTAATCATAGACCTGTTTTCCTTTTCTCGGATAGCTCATATCTCTCTTGTTTGGAAGTGGGTTTTCCTAGGGCCTGAAGAGTAAACAGCCCCAAGCACTCCCCAACAGCAAGTTAGTCATACAGGGAAGAAATGCTTCTTCCAAGGCAAGAAAATGCTGGATTTCATCACTTATGAATAAGCACTCTCATGATAACTTCCCTTTTTAATTTACCTTAACTTATCGAACTAAGTTTTGTGATTTTCAACTCAATTTTAAGTTTTCAGCTTGAGGTTTTAAATTACACTCATCGTCAAAGTATAGTTGCACCCAGAAGGTGTGTGGGATTGCAGTGCTATTGAGAAGGAAGATAACGGTTACCTGGAACAATAAATGGTGATGAATTTAGACTGATATGTGCAATATGTATTGAGCTACACATACAGAAGTAGTGTCTCTCAGTATGGCGTCGGGCTGCCATGTTTGGTAAAGCAACATGCCAGACGTCTTGGTATGGAGCTGTAGAGGTTTCGTTGGTCATCTCCACCAAGACAAAAGTAGGACACGTCACTGAAGATGACCTGCTGCCATTCTGAGTCCCTCCATGACAG
>CM067487.1:15255115-15286136 GCA_034552555.1 Semaprochilodus insignis | reverse complement strand
CAATCTATGGATCCCGTCACTCACACCCCGCAGGGGTTTATAGTCCCATCATCCTCGTGCAGCGCCATCTGCAGGAGCCTGAAGGTACTACCACCTTACACACACAAGGGGACGGATTTTTTGTCCAGTGAGCTCATATAAATATCTGGTGTCATTTTGTTACTTTTGTGTTTTTGCTGTTTATGGTTGGCGAGTTAGCTTGCTAGCCCGCTAGCTGCATCAAACTGGAGGGCTTTTTGTGTACAGACTGACCACTACTGAGGCCAATCCAGAAAGTTTTGGTTTATGGTCCAAGTCATATCTGCATATACACACATTCATATGGATGAAAAACACCAATTCACAGCAAAGTTCTTGCATTACACTGAAAATAAACACAAAAACCAGTTTGTAAATAAATAAATAAATAAATAAATAAATAAATAAATAAAAGACGAGTGAGCACTAATATAGTGCATAACACTTCCTTTTTTTTGTTGGTGGTTCGTTTCCTCTGCGTCGTTTAGTCAGTTACAGTCGTTTTGTGCGACGGACAGAAAGAAGAGGAGTATCTTGGAATGCCCTTCCTGCGTTAGTCGTGTTTATTATTCGTTGTCTTTAAACCAGATGAAGTTCCAGGGACTCTCCTGGTTCGTGGAATGTCACCGGCCACGTCGCTGTAACCCCTCTGAATGTCGTGATATTACATGGGCGCCCTGATCGCCCTCTGGCCGTGTGGACGACAAAGCAACTCCAGCTGTCAAAAACAACCTCCTAAAGGTTAGCGCTCCCTTTGTTGACGTCAGAGGAAACTTCACCGGGCTGCAGCTTCATCGCCGCTCCAGCGCTAGGCTATTTTTGGGGCCGAACGCAGAAGGTCTCCTGGGAGAGAAGGATAGTTTGAAAAGCACCCCGCGGTTCAGTGTGTGTTTTCTGAGGCCCGTTTGCTGGAAAAACGTCCATCACATGTCCACGTCTCCGTCGTAGGCCAGAGCCAGAGCCTTCTGAGGAGGAGACGGGGTTTTGCTCTGTTTAACCGGTCTGCTGCTGGAGGGAGAACAGCAGAGAGAGGAACAACGTCAGGCGGAGAAGCTGACTCCTACTGTTCTCCAGACCTGTCTAGACTGGAATGGTCTGTACACTAGACCACATTAACATATCTACTATTACACACATATATATATATATATATATATATATATATATATATATATATATACACACATACAGTATAACTGATATACCTTAGAATTACAAAATTGTTATTAGCTAATTTTAATATTCTCACTATATTGACAGTTTGTGTTTATTTTAAGAAACATGCCTTACTAACATCACTTAAAACAACAAAAAAGGTCTGGAAATAAGATAAGCAATCTTAAAAGTCTCAGATTTCTCTTTAAGGTATAGTGATTTGGAAGAAGATTATTTTAATACTTAATAAATATTTTGCAGTGCAGTTTTTATATGTAATACTGAGAATAGCAAAAGCTGAAAAAAAAAATTCTTTAATAACTATTTGACCTTACAGGATCCTTCATGTACCTCTCAGTCACGAACAGATTTTAAAACATGTTTTAAGCCAAAACATTATCCCAAAACTATCCCAAAACAATGTCTCAGCATATTTATAACCATTTCAGTGCCGAAATTGCTACATAATTAAACTGTTAAGACTGTTCAAAGTGACTTGATGCAAAATGGCTTGTTGTAGAGAAATTTACAGAGTCAGGATTGTTCACAGTGGTGGTGATGGGAACCAGACGTCTGAAGAGAAGAGTTTAACGCCAGTAAAAGCTTCCCACACTGTTGTTATGAACATGCTGCCTGATGCATACTCATGCAATGTAACTGCTTGTTATGCTGTGCATATGACAATAAAACTCTTGAATCTTGAATGCTTGAGGCATTGTTTTAGGATAGTTTTTTTTTGGTTATTGCCTAAAACACCAATTAATCCATATGTTAATCCATTTACTGTGATCCAGTCATGGCGGAGGGATACATGCAGGGTGTCGTGAGACAAAATTGTCCTTGAATGTATTGGATTCACATTTAATGATTTTCCACCATCATCAACATTCCATATAAAGTTTAGAAGACACATGTATGTTCACTGCTGGTTTAGAGAGTAAATAAAATGTCTATGTGTGTGTTGTAGACATGGTGACCCCTGGCTCCCATCACCACCACTGTAAAGAACATCTAAACCATTTCACTCCAAACCAGCACTTGTTTACACTGCAATGGCAGAATTATGCAAACATTTAAAAAAGAATAGAAAGAATAGAATTCCCCTTTAACTGCCTGGTGAAAAGAATCAGCACTGTCACAACGGCTATGGACAATTCTGAGTCTTAGTGTTTCCTTAGAATGCAGCATTTCACACAATGTTTACGTCTTTACAGTTTAATTATGCAGAATGTTTCAGAATTGCAGATTTGGGTTCCTCCATTGCTTGTATTCAGAATGTGTAGCCACATTGTAGTGCTGTGTTGTATTTAGAGTGTTCAACTGAGCTGCAGTTTGTAGGGTACTAGATATCTGCAATGGTCATGTTAGAGGTGCCACAACTGCTTGGGGCCCCAGGCCAGTGGAGGGCCCCTGATGGCATATTTCCATTTTTGAATTACAAGTTCAATCTTGTTCATATTTATATTTTGAAAATAACAGTAACTTTTGAAAAAAAAAGTTGTTTTGTTGGTATTTTGTAGATTTTTTTGAACACCCCCCTGCGATTTTTTGTCTAGGGCCCCAACAGACTCTACAATTGCCACTGCATGTTAGCCTGAGAGCAGGTCCTTGTCCAAAGCCACTCTATATGTACCATACTGCAAGAGGCACTGCTTGACCCAGTCCAGTGGGGGGCCCCCGAGGGTATATTAATGTATTTTAATTACAAGGTTTTTTTATGTTGATTGTATTTATATTTTGAAAATAATAAAAAATAATTTTAACTTTTCAAATGTTACTATTTTTGTTGGTGTCAGATTATTTATAAGATATATATAATAATATAAATAATAATTTAGATAATTTAGCTTATTGTAAAGAAACATGTTTGAAACAGGTCCAATTATCTGCCTGCATCTTAAAATGAGCTTACAAACTAAACATTTTGAGATATATTAACTAAATATAACATAACTAATCATGTTACTCACCAAGATCTCATTTTTTGCAGTGTAATAATGTGTAATAACTTTTAAAATAAAAAGAGACATTTTGCAGTTTTTTGTTTTGTGTCAGATTATCATAATGTCATAACATAATGCTGATTAACTCTGGTTGTAGGGCCCCTGTGAAGTTTTGCCAAGGGCCCCAAACAGACTATAGAACTACCACTGTATACTGTTAACGGTAGTGTATTATGCTTAGGCACTATTTGATGTGCTGTTGTGTAGAACGCAGCCAGGAGCAAACTTCAGGCCGAGGTGTGGTGTGACAGTAAATGCAATGCAAAACAGCTGTAGTACAGTGTAGCGCTGATGGGTCGCACAGCTTTCATATCACTCCGCCAAACAGGCCTCATTACTGTAACTACCGCGATCTAATTGCGAACCAGACATATAAGCAAAGGGAACGGAGCGCGCGGCTGGCGCTGGAGTGCGAGAGATTTGGCCGCGTTTCCTATTGGTCGAGAGTTTTTTTGGCGTGACGGCTGGATGCTGGGGGCAGTGGAGGGTCGGAGGCTACCTGTTACTTGCTGTAAGCATCAGGCTGAGTTTGAAGGCGGGGAACTCTTCTGGTTGGGTTAAAGAGGGGCCGTCCATCACACTGAGAGACAGGAACCGAGGGAAAGAGAGAGAGGCAGCTGCGGAGCTGTAGAGCACGGACGCACGGACGGGTTGGGCCCGCAGCAGGACGATGGAGGAACGCAAACTTCCAGTGACGAGCCATCCTTTCAGCGTGGAGTCGCTTATGGCCAGCGACAAGAGCGCCAAGGAGGGTCGTCGGAGTCCCGGGGAAGCGTCCTGGGCCTCATTCGCCAAAGCGCAGCTCACGTCGTACCGAGGCGAGGACGCGTGCAGTCCGGAGGAAAGTCGGAAGCACTTTATCCAGAGTTCGCCGGTGAAGTCGGAATCCCCGGAGCCGGAGGACTGCGCGGCATGGGTCATGAGCTCCAGGTTCTCCCAGTCACGTAAGTGGACACTGCATTGGTCATGGGTGTAGAGTGGTCTGTCAATTCGTGGAACTTTTGGCCAGTTGTAGTTGTGGGTGTAAGTGATCTCAGTCCAGGCACACAGTTACGTCTATGAGAAGAGTCCAGGAAGTTAATAGAAGTCTCACACAAGTCTCATAAACAACAGAGCTGTGACTGAAAGCAGTTAAAAGTAATTTTGTCCAGTTGTATGTGTATCTGCCAGAGCTTACTGCTTGGCATGTAGCTACTAAGTTTGGCATAAACATCTGCAAGTGTTTGTTAATATGTTCCCATAATAAAAGTCTTCAAATGCACGCTTTATTAACTTAAGAAGTAGTTCTGGAACATTTGACTGTGTCAGTGACCCTTAGGGTGTGAATCTCTACACTTCAAGGTAATTTGTGTCTCTAGTGCCCTGTATACACACTGTAAGAAGTGTTTCATTGGTCCAAACTAAAAAAACTACTTTAATTTCTTACAAGCAAATGAATTAGTTTTTTTCAACTCCTAACAAAAGGACTTTTTGGATGAATGATTCTTTCAATCAAAATCATTTTTTGGAGTTAAGTAAAACTTATTAATTGCTTGTAACAAATTGAAGTAATTTTTTTAGGCTGCATTTATACACACACACACACACACATACACATACTTCAAAATTATGTCACCTGGTTATACACGTTCAACTGTGTAGCTGAAAGCTTTCAAGACAGTTGATTGAGTAAAACATACTTAACAAGTTCAAGTGAGTCATGCTAAAGTGATTTGAGTAAGTTCTAATTAGCTGGACGGGCTATTTTCATGTATTACCCAAAAACGTAATGTTAGATTTAATTAAAAATGTTTCGCCAAGTAGCTTTTAAGGTGCTCTTTTTGGGTAATATGTACTCAGTGAATTCCAATGTATTACTAATAATCAATTTATTGTGGTTATGTTCAATTAATGACAGTAAAAAAAAAAATAGAGAAGGTTAGATTTAAGTTATATCTACATGATTGTGTACAGTTAGTACTGTGTTGCTGAGCTGTCATAGAATTACACTCAACCATAGGGCGCATGGTAATTTACAGCCAACAACAGAGTGGCTAGGCAGTTAACTGTGGAATATCAGAAAGAAGCACACACAATGGAAGGCATGCCAGGGAGAATAGATGATGCCAGGAGCCAATGGGACAGATGTTGAGTTGTACTTAGCAAGATCATACTGACCAAACAAACACTCGTGAAGTAAATCTAACAGTTCACTTTGACAATTCACATTTCATTGAAACAGCACAACTGACTCACATACATTATTGGATATAACTGATATATATATATATAGATAGACAGATAGATAGATAGATAGATAGATGATCTTATTTTAATAGTCTGGAAAGTTTTTGTCAGATGGTATAAAACGTTTGTATCGTGTCTTCCACAGGTCAGGTGAGCCCGCCCTGCGCCCTCCGCAAGCACAAGACCAACCGCAAGCCACGCACCCCCTTCACCACCTCCCAGCTGCTGGCCTTGGAGCGTAAGTTCCGGCAGAAGCAGTACCTGTCCATCGCTGAGCGTGCCGAATTCTCCAGTTCCCTCACGCTGACAGAGACGCAGGTCAAAATCTGGTTCCAGAACCGGCGGGCCAAGGCCAAGCGGCTGCAGGAGGCCGAGCTGGAGAAGCTGAAGCTGGCTGCCAAACCAGCTCTGCACCCGGGCTTCCCCCTGCCTCTCCCTCTCGGTACACAGTTCCATTCGGCTGTGTCGCTCTACGGACAGTCGTACCCTTACCAGAGGCCTCTGCTGTCCGTCCCTCCTGTTGGACTGTATGGGACGCCGCTGGCCTACGGCATGTATCACCTGGCATGAGGGCCTAGCTGGACTGTGGAAATACAGCGACAGACAGTATGGCTGGAAAGACAGTGTTTACCTGCTTGGAATAGCAAGTACAGTGTGTGATGCAAAACGAATGTTTATGCACAAACCTCACAGAGTGCCTGATACGGATATTCCTGACATTCCTGCCACTGACGCATCCGTCACTGACGTCACATCCGTTGTCTTGTTTGTGTATATACATATGTATGTGAGAGCGAACTTGTGGTACAGTACGTCCTTCTTATTCACCCTAATGTAATATATTTTGTGATACTAATTATTTCTTTGGACAAATTATCGACTTACTGGTTAAGAGAAATTCCATTGCAGCAAGCGTTGATGTAGGTCTGCTGGTTAAAACAAACAAACAAAAAATGCTCAGACCAAGTCACACTTCATTGAAATTGTTCTTCATTCTCGTTTTATTTTCCTCGTACTAACAGATAATTTTATTGGAATTTTCTTCATACCCCAACATACGGAATAGCAGGATAACTGTCACATTTGAGAAAGAAAATTCCAAATATGATATAGCCCCGTAGTGTGCTAAACATGCTAATTTATTTTCCCTCCAGATTCCTACCAGTTTTGCTCACCTCTCATGGTGGAAAGCCAGAGATAAGACTTTGTAGCCGAAATGTGGAAGTTCTATTTTTGTATCCCGTTTTGCCTATGCATATCTTTCCTCGGATCCCTTTGAAAGGGCTCACTTTGTACAAATGTTATGTAAAAGTAATTCTTAAGGGTTTTTACTTTTTTTTAAAATGGAGAATAAACCTATCACTTGTTGTTTATTACAACATAATAAAATGCATTTCTTGTCATTTCGGCCGTGTCATGTTAGAACTATAGCTCGCTTTGTATTGGGTGCACTTTGTAACCCTAACTACGTAAAACATAGATCTCTATATACACTACCAGTCAAAAGTTTAGACACACCCAACTAAATGGATTTTGTGGTTATCTTAGAGACTCTACAGGCTTACAAATAACAGTTTCAGCTGATGAGATGTCTGAAACAATAAACACCCTGATATACCACATATACACTTGATGGATAACAGTATTATATTTTTGCCATATAGCCACCTCTAATATATATTTAGATGTGTAATTTAGTGAATACTTATTAAGGACAGACCAATAGAATTGATCCAAAACTGCTTAGAAATAAATATTGCTATATCAACATCCACTGCAGGTTAAGACAGGGTAACACTTTACTTGAAAGGTGTTTATGTAACACATTCATAACATCTTACATAAACACTTCATAACATATTTATGAATGTTTAAATCAACATTTAAAAAATATACATGTTTTACACATTAATAATATGGAGTACTATGTAATTTTACTGAAACCTTTTTTTCTTCAAAATAAAAGTCCTCTTTTATTATTTTGACAAACTATATTATATGTAGTGAAATGTCTCATTTCTGGACAGGGAAAATAAAATGATCTGGCATTACCCTTTTGGGCAGAAAGTGCCTCAACCCTTTTTTGTATTTATTTTGCAATTTGATAATCTTTCTACTTTCTACTTTTTGTCTGCTTTAAATTTTTATTGTGCTATGTTTAGTGGTTTATTTTTAGTGATGATCTTCTATTAATTACTAAATAACTTAAATAAACTAAATAGCAATTAACTAATAATTCCTCAGCAAGGTGTGTAGGCTGTTGAATTAACAACAGTTTTAAAGAAGACATAAAGCAGGAGAGAGATATAGAAGGAGAAAGAAAGAGAGTGTACAAAATTCAAATACTTATGAAAAAAAACAATAATTAAAAACAAGTTGAAAGTCTAGAAATATGTGCTAAAGTGTCACAGCACATACTCTCCAAAGTGATGAGACATGATCATTTTTATTTTGCCTGTCCAGTATAGGCATTTCACTGAAAGTAATATATATGTATTTAAATAATAAATCAGGACTTTTATTTTGGAAAATGTCTCTAAAAACAGTAAAATGACTGTACTTCATTTTAATATCTTGTAAAACATGTACACTTTATGAATGTTGATTTAAATATTCATGAATGCTATGAAGGTCTATGTAGAGTGAAGTGTTACCAATCAATGTAGTGTATATGCATGAATATTCATGATGGACAGACCAATAGAATTGGTCCAAAACTGCTTAGAAAAACACAACCACAACCTCCACTGCAGGTTAAGAATTCCTATTTCAAGAATCCAGTTTTATAGTTTGATGTCTTCACCTTCATTGTAAAGTAAACGTAAGGAGAACCCTCTATAAGTGGCTGTGTCCAAACTTTTGACTGGTCGTGTACTCCACTAAGGTCAAGCTGTTTAGGATCCAACTGATTGTTTGAACACACTCTTGGGTTTGCTGTGGGCTCCAGCCGTGGTTCTGCGGCTTTGGTTTCGGAGTGGTGTTATACATTATTTAACGCTATTAGTCGAGCACTTAGCACTTCAAACAGTCCTCTGAGGAAGTCGGACGCTTACGGTTTATTGCTCTTGCTTCTTTCCCGCCTCGTTCGGCCTCGTTCATCAAGTGCCTGCTCTATAAATGTGGTGCCCTCATAAGTGGTCAGTGTGGCACCGCTTACAACTTCCGCGTGACTTTGATGTAATGAGGAAATCGTTTATGGGCTGCACTCTATTTACGGGTTTCCCTCTAATCAAAACAAGACTGCCGGGCTAGTGCCTTAAGTGTGTTAGAGCCATTGGCCTAATGAAGTGCAGGTTCTACTAGGCTGCTCGTAAGGACGGGCTTTTATTGGGGCAGGTTAGCACAACTCGCCAGCCAGGGTGTCTAACTCATTTGGCACTTTATTTATACAGTAGGTGAATGCAGCTATACACTATCAGTCAAAAGTTTAGACATGGCATGTTCTTCTTATGTTTATCTTAATGCTTTACTTTAGAATAAAAGTGAAGATATCAAACTATAAAATAGCATTCTTGGAATTATGCCGTGCACCTTAAAAACCTCCAAAATAGAACTTTACTGGAGGATAAAACAGATTTTTTAACTTGGAATGGATGTTGATATAACAAGGTTTATTTCTAAGCAGTTTTGTCCATCATAAATATTCACTGAACTGAAAGGGGAACTAGAGCTTTAAAATGGCAGAAATATAATACTGTGGTACATCAAGAGTATATGTGAAATATCAGGATACGTATTGTTTCAGACATCTCAGTGGCAACTGTTAAGTGTAAGCCTGTTGAGTCTTTAAAATAACCAAACACATTCATTCATGAATATCAGAAAGCATTTAGGCAGTAATTAAATTAGTCGACTATGTGTCATTTGGTCATATAAAAATATTGGTAAATATTTCTGTAATAAATTGATCATTGAGATGTAAAACAAAGTCAGTGGGAGTGTTTTGATGGTAAATGGTTAATTGCATTTTATTTTTAATTACCAGCTCAGGTTTCTTGATAGTGGTGGCTATGGGAACCAGGGGTCACAATATCTACATGGCAAATATAACCATTTTATTTATTAGCTCAAATGACAGTTGAGGCTTCCCATGTCTTCAGAGTGTCAGCGTTATATTAGTAATGGTACATTTGTGGTAAAATCTGAAAGAATATGTTTTCTTTGCACTGTAAAAAGTGTAGACTTTGAACTTTGAAGAAACTATTCTTTCAATGAAAGTCATTTTTAGAGTTGAGTAAAACTTATTCAAATGCTTGTAACAAATCGAAGTAATTTGTTGGGCACTTTTTTGACAGTGTGGGTATTGAACATCAGTGTGTTTCAAAGATTTACATTGTAGCCCTAAAGCTTGTCCTAATACTACCCTAAAATAATGTCTCAGGCAGCATATGCATAGCCATTTCACATACTAACTTTCTATGAGGGAGCTTTTTGAGGCACTTCAGATGTCCGGTTCCATTCACCACCGCTGTGAACAGTCCGTAATGTTCTCCAGAGCAAACCATTTCACATCAAACCACTTTGACTTTGTTTACATCTTAACAGTTTGACATTGACATTCATAGATTATTATTCCTGCATAACTTTGTGGAGATGTCATTCAGAGTGGTTGGATGTGAAGTACTCCATTCTGTAGAATCTTGCTGAGTCAGTATTGATCACAGTGGTGGTGATAGGAACCAGACGTCTGAGGAGGAGTTTAATATCTCTGAAAGCTCTCTCACAGAAAGCTGAAACATGATCACAGCATAGTCATACCTAACATGAAATAGGTGTGAATATGCTGCTTGATGTTTACGGTCAATTATAATTCTATTATTTTACCACTGTTTTACAATCATCAACATTATATACATATAAAAGCTCAAGATGCATGTCGGTTCTCTGCGTGTGAATGCTTGTGCTGGATCTCTGGTTCCTATCACTACCACTGTAAGTTTCTCTACAATGAGCCATGTCACATCTAAGCACTCTCATATTTTAGTGGGTAAATGATGGAGTCATTTAGAAGAAGTAATGGTGTTTTACTCACAAGTTTCTCTTGCATGTCATTCATATCCTCTGCTGGCCACACATAGAACAACACCCACTAACCACCACGACTGCAGATTTCTGTTTGGGAGATTATCATTCAAGGCCCAGTGTTGATAGGAGTTGATAGGAGTAGTACAATTCATACTAGTGTACATATACATAGACATATACATTCACTGCCACTACATTAGGTACACCTAGCTAGTACCAGGTTTGACCCCGTTCAGAAACACCCTAAATCTTCAAAGCGAAGATTCAAGGAAACATTCCTCAGAGATTTTGCTTCATACTAGCATCATGCAGGTGCTGCAGATTTGTGTCCAGCACATCCATGATGTGAATCTCCTGTTCCATGACATCCCAAAGGTGCTCGACTGGATGGAGAAGATCTAGTGACTATGGAAGCCATTGAACTCTTTACCATATGGGAGCACTCTGTAGCTCTACAGTTATAGACTGTAGTCCATCTGTTTCTCTGTATAATCTATTAACCCGTTCTTCAACGGTCAGGAGCCCCACAGAGCAGGTATTATGTGGGTGGTGGATCATTCTCAGCACTGCATTAAGTGGTGGTGGTGTGTTATGCTGGTGTGAGTGGATCAGACAGTGTTTAAACACTCTGTCCACTCACTGTCCTCTCTATTAGACAGTCCTACCTTGCTGGTCCACCTTGTAGATGTAAAGTTCATCTGCTGCTGCACAGTTTGTGTTGGTCATCCTCTAGTCCTTCATCAGTAGTCACAGGACGCTGCCCACAGGACTGTTGGCTGGATAGTTTTGGTTGGTGGATGATTCCCAGTCCAGCAGTGACACTGAAACATCCAGCAGCACTGCTGTGTCTGCACAACACACACTACCACACCACCACCATGTCAGTGTATCTGCAGTGCTGAGAATGATCCACCGCCCACATAATACCTGCTCTGTGGTGGTCCTAACCAGAGAATTAGGTTTGAGCAAATTCAGCAACATGGCAATAAATCCAAGCAAGCTACCTGGATCACTGCCCAGGTAAAAAGAGCACAGGATGAAGACCTCTAGTGAGCAGTTGCAGAACTGCAAGAAATCCCTGCTTGGCCCAATTTGGAATCGCTGTGCTTCTGTATAGCATAACAGCAGATGCCTTCGGAGGACAAAGCCACCTATAACAATAACTAACCAGCTACAATAGAGCAGGAGGCCTGTTTACATTTACAGCGCTTTCTCTGCCTTCAAAGCTAATCCGTGGGTGTCTCTTGCCCTCTTCTGGTGGGCTCGGAAACAATTACACAATGATAAGCAGTCATAGCAGAGCTACGCTTGTTTTCCGGTAATTCTATTCAGCAATAACTTGGTACGCTGAGCACAGGCTTAATTAGAAATGGAAATCAGCAGGTGCTTCAGAACACTTAGACGTGATCTTTTATTCATTGCCCTTACCTGCCATCTATGACGCTTCAGCTCAGGAACGGAGGTGGAAACAGCGAAAGTGGTGTGTATTCGGGTCTAAGACACACAAGGGCAAAATGCGTTTATTCATTTATACACAATAATGAGTTTTAGAGGCATTCTTCCAGTTCAGTGCACAGTTTCAATGCATTTTTAATCTTCTTTTTCTCCACCTCTTCTATCCTTTGTAGTGTGAATGCAGCCAGGAAAGCTGTAGATGAGGTATGAAATAAAATAACTAGTGACCGAAAAGCCAGGGTAAGCACGATGGAGGGCTAATTCCAGATCACTTTCTGTTTTAGCCAAGCTTATTGATTCTCTATTTCTGTCACCCAGCTTCATTAGCGAGACGACTCGCTTAAGGGAACATGCTGTGTGGAAAAAATGAGGCTTTTTGAGCCGGAACAGATAATTTGTTTTGGCCTTCTAGATGCAGAAGGGGGACAAAAAGGATGAATCAGATCCAGTCCTATAATAAAGCTATCCTCAAATAGTGCATGCTCAGGTCGTGTGAAGTGATGGTAAGTTACTGAGCAGTTCAGATGATCTTTACCCTAAGATACCTAAGTTAAAGCATGGTGGCTGAATGGCAGGTGAGATTAACAACTGAGTAAAAGGATAAACTTGTGGGAGCTGTGCAGCATCATGAGTGCCTTTATAATGTGTGTGTTGTGTGTTTCATCCACATCCTTTTCTTTCTCTTGGCTTGTTCTGAGCAGAAAACCTGCACAGCAACAGCTTTACCGCCATATGCCGTATTTCATTTAGGGCAGATTTCAACAAGGAATAGAAAAAACAAAGTCATTATGTTTGGGGTTTGTCTGAGAAAAGTACACGCCATCTACTGAACTTCTGCTCGACCAACAGACACCATTTCACATACACTATCTCAGGGCAGACCCTCGAGCACGAATTCAGTGTTGGCCTGGCCCACACTCATCTGTTTGTCATTTCTCCCTTTCATTTTTGGTTCTACTCAAACCCTATTGTTTTGTTTAACCTACAGTCACCAAACTGCATGAACTCAGGCAGGGCAGATCCCCAAACTCTAATCTACAGCCGCACTCATCTATATGTAGTTTATTCATCCCTCGTTTGTCCCATAGACTCCCAATTTTGGAGCACCCCATAGCAACAAGCTTAATCTGCGCACTCACTCTGCATTTTCTTCAGGAAATGCACTTTTCTAGTTGAAGCCAACTTTCCCGTCTGTGTGTTGTCATTCTCCCCAGGCTACGCCAGTCTTAGAAAAGCACCGTCGGTAGTGTGCTGTGGTAAAATGAGATACTGTACTTCACGAAAGCGCAAACTCATGCATCAAAACATGGCTAACAGCTCGTCTGAAAATTCACGTGACCTTATACATTAGAGGGAGAGCACTGTTAAGGCTGACGGAGCCAAAGGCGGCAAGTCTTCTGTCACCTAGTCCTTGGGCCGCTCGTGAACTACTGCCGCTCGTGTTCATGCTGGCTGCCTGCGGCACTTCAAATCAAAGCAGCTGCCGCCGTCTGTCAGGAGGAGGGCACGAGAGCAGCGGAAGTGGATGGGATGATGGGGTAGGACATAAGAAACAGTGACATGGTGAAAGAACACTCCCCCCACAAAATTAATTTAAAAATTAATTTAAAAATGTCTTTCACTCCAAACGCAACTACAGTGTGCAAAAGGTAAAGACGTTTTTTGGTCAGTTTAATATAAGTTGCTGTGCAAAGGTCTTTGGTCGTCTGAGACCATATGTAAAGCTACTCATCAAAGGAATAGCTGCACCCAGAAGGAAGTGTGGGATTGCAATGCAGGAAGGAAGATTAAGGTTACCAAGAACAATAAATGATAACAAATTTAGACTGATATGGGCAATATTTATTGAGCTACACATACAGAAGTAGTGTCTCTCAGTAAGTAACATTCCTGGATCCACAGTGACACTGGGAATAAGTCATAGAAAGCATTACCACCCACAGTGGACATCGCAGTGGCCACCCATGGGTGTTTAATGATGCTCACTGGCAGTGTCTGGTTAGAATTGTCAGTGTAAACAGACAAGCGACTCTGGCAGAAATCATATCCACATTCAGTGCAAGAGACCCCATACGCTTATCCCGCAGGTCAGTACAGCGTTTTTAAGCTTCCATGAGATATGGGAGCAGAAGGCCGACCATAGTGCCTTTGTTCACACCACCACGCTGGACACAGTGCCTCACCTGGGCTCGTGAGGTTGCATGTGGCACAGACCCCGTCAAGCCATAGACCTCATTTGTCAACAAGGCACTGTGCAGGCTAGTGGTGGTTCTACACTGGTGTGGGACATGTTTTTCATGGGCATGGGTTGGGTCCCCTGGTCTGCCTAAACACATCATTGACCAATGCCTCCTACGTTTACTGCTTGGTGAACACTTGCATGGTTTGGTGACCACCCTTCACGGACTTCATGTACCCCTACAATAATGGGATATTCCAGCAGGATAATTGCAGCGTGCCATCAGGCCCAGAATTGAGTCGTCAAGCTTACTGAAGAGTTCCAACGAATAGTGTGGCTTGCATGTTGATTTGAGTCCAATGACAGCGATCCACTATCAAATCTTGTTTGAACTCCAACAATTCACGTCTCCAACAACTCACGTCACGCCATGAGCGCGCTGGCCAGTGTTTAACCTCACTCACAAAATAGCACCTCACAACTTACACAGGTGTGGGAGTTCCCAAGCCATCTCCTGAGATAATGCCACTTCATAATCAATGTACATACTGCTATCACATGACCTTTGGTACGTCAATGTTTTCTGTTTGGGCCTAATGGTAGTTTGGACTGGACATTAATTGAATGAAGGGTAGTCTCATACAGCTCAAATAATTGTGTTCATGTGAATATGCAATATTTATCACAGGCCTAATATCATACTCTACATTTCTCTTTTGGTCACACAGTGAGGCAGCAGAGAGCCACTTTTTATTTTTGGTGTGAAAGTGATGATGTAGGACTCTGTCAAGGCTGTGACCATGCTGAGTATGCTAGAGCTGAGCCAAAGGTCAGCTTAGATGGTTTTATGTTGTGCAAAATATGATGTACATTAGCCTAGTGCAATCATTTGCTTTCAGATGATGGCTTGCTTGAAAGCCTGAGTCACAGTCAGGAATGGCATTTAATGACCACACATGTGTGCATGTGACTAATGGCACAAAATGTCATTTGGTGTGCCTGATGGACCATGATTTCAGAATCTCAGAAGTCTGCTAAAAGTGTACTTACAGAAATGGCTAATTAGTTTTCTATGTACTTCTGGCAGCAGTAAATTTATTTCATTGACTTGGCTTCAATCTACAGCCATGGCGAATTGAGTGCACTTCAAAGCAAAGTCATTAAGTTTGCTCTCACCTCAGGTCACTGTAATTTTTGCCAAGAAATAATGGACATTATACAGGGCTGTCAAATCTTCAAGGCCCGAACTACAGCATGAGTATTCATGGTTGTCTTTGAGGGTTCTAATTAGTGGGTGTAAAAAAGAGGCACACCCATCCAGCATATCACCAGTTTCTGGATTAGGCCTGACAATGGTTTAGCTTTCAGTGACATTCCATATTTCCTTTCTTAGCTTCTACATGTCAAACATTCCCAAAGACACATGAAAATAAACACTGCCTTTTGCATTAAAACTTAGTTGTCAGCAGAAACAAAATGCTTGGGATTTCGAGCATGTGCACATATTCCACCAGTAGATGGCAGAATGTCAACAACATTGAAACTCGTTTTGCTCCTCAAGAAACTCCAGCTGTTTATCAGACTCTTTTTTTCCTGCACAGCAAAAACATGAATGAGTAATGTACTTTCAATGGCGAGGCCCTGGAGCTAGACCAGTTTGTAGTCATATCCATTACACACACCCTAGACGAGGATGCTTCTTAGAAGGCACTGAAAATTTAGACAGATTTCTCTTGCCTGCTCTTAAATGCAAATGATCATATCCATGCGAGATACAGCAAGCCGAAAGGCTCCAGCCACATTAGGCCATATTATCAGCTCCACTGACCCTATAGGAGCACTTTGTAGTTCTATAGTTACAGACTGTAGTCCATCGGTTTCTCTGTATACTTTATAGGCCTATATCCAATCTAAGAAATCTACGCTATAATATAAAATGTGTTTCGTTGAGCCAACTTAAAAATGACTTCATGTTGTTATAAACAAATGAACTTTGTTTATTCATCCCAGTACTTTAAGAGAGAGAGTTGGAGAGAGTTGAGTAAAATGTGTTCAATTGCTTGTAACAAAATGTAATAAGTATTTTTTTTTAGGTTGTACCAACCAAGCACTTTTTTTTACAGCACACGCTACCTGAGTAATCACATATGTTGTTAAATGCCAGGGTGACCAGTTGGCAATACTAATCCTCACACATAGACAATGTAATAAAGTAATTCATTTCAAATACACAGGAATTGAACTGACTGACAAGAGAAAAATTGAGAATTTAAAAAATCTGAATCAATCTGAACTCACGAAGAATAGGCCAGCCTTAGTGCCACAAACTGAAAACAATACCACACACACTTTCTCGGCTCTTTATCTCAAGTCTCTTGCTCGCTCTGCATTTGCTAGACAACCTCATTCCTCAGATAACAGCACCTTGACATTTGAACCTTGTCTTCACTCACTTAGCCGATGGTCAGGGAGCTTCAAATCTCAGTAGAAACACGTGCTGGTCTATTTCATTCTGTCTTAGATGACTGAACACTCCATGCTGCCTCTGACGAGCAAGCAAACATCACGTTTTAGCCCCAAATCTTAGCTGAAATGTCAATCTCAAAATCTCCTCTCATCTTCACTGCTAGGAGGGGAGGTGGGGAGTGGACTGGGGGGTTCAACTCTTCAAAGTCACTTTAGTCTCTTAAACCCCTGAACAAAAGAAGCGAACACTGGTGTTTTTACATCAGTGCTGGTAACGATGCCCTGACTTTCCTCAAGCTATCATATTCTGGATGAAATTCTTGAAGGCATGAAGCATTTGAGGAACCATCTGATACTAGATTCTGTAGATTCTGTCATGGGGACAAAGTAGCCTGGAGGGCCTTGAGGGACTTTGGCCAAGACGACATCCAGCACAAGCTCTCCTGGCAATATCGTATACTATGTGGCCTCTGCCAAAACTTGACACTTGCTTATGGGTGCTATTACCTGGTAGTTGACAGTGAACTGGGAATAGTGATGGCATTTTTCCCAGAAAACTTCCCTTATCCTCAAAACAGGAGAATTCTTCATTACAAAAGCTCCCTTTACAGTCCTTTTCATGTTTTTGCAAAGGTATTGTTTAGTGCAATTAATAAAGTAAATAACTTTTTACTTTACTTTTACTTGAGTTTATTTCTAATATAGTAAACAACTTTTTACAACTCTAAAACTCCATAATCAACAAGCTGCCTGGATGATTCATCTTGTCTAAATACGCAACTGTCTTTCCACTGGTTTTTGGATTATCAGTTATTTTGTTGTTATTCTTTTTTATAAGTCTTCAGGTTCTAATGAGGGGAGGCCAGCTGAGTGCTCCTGTTGTTCTGCTGTGGTCTGTGGTGAGTTTGGAGATAAAGTTGAGCATGGTCCAGACCTGTGGCTGGATGAAGTAGCCCATGGTACAGTATTCATCTTCTGTTAGTTTGTACTGGCTCTGAACGGGACGCTTTAAAACTGAGCTGATAAGTTTATTTGTAGTTCTGACAATGATTCTTAAGCTTCCACAGCATACTGTGCACCTCTCTCCAACGCTCTTTGCCAGGACCAGTCATGTTGTGCATGTTCATGTGTTTTTGGGCGCGTGGCTTTAGAAGGAGGGCTGAAAGTAGGAGGTGGGATTTTCTTTGGTTGGATGAATTGATCTCATGATAAATTGACCAACAGAAATGGCCCAAAATAACTTGGAAAAAAAGTCTTGTTCCACTGACTTACATTAAAGTTAAATGTTGCCATTTTGGAGGTACTTGTTTTTCTTCAGACAGCAACGATATACAGTCTATACTGTGCCTTGGATGTCCAAAAGCCTTATTTAGTCTGCCAGGGGTGACACTTGGGAGTACTGTCACATGGCAAGAAGTTGTTAATAAACTAAACATGAAGAGGCAGGGAGATAGAAAAGCATCTGAAATAACAGTATGCATCTTCTATTGTACAGGCTTCTCAAAAGTGAGGAAACTTATATAAACATATACGATAAAAATAGTTTAGCACACAGTGTTTTAATTTTAGACACAAGCAACGGGGGAAGAAAACGCCTGCCATCTTGAATGCCGCCATCTTGGGTTCAACTTTCACCACTTGATTTAAAATATCACCAGAAACACAGTGGTGTGCTTCATGTCAATGTACATTCATTTGTTCTTATGTTTAAAAAGTGCTTTATTCTATGAGGGGAACAAAAGGAATTACAGAATAGTTCTTCCATACTGGAGTCTTTTAACAGGTTTGGTCTAGAACACCAATAAGCTTCTCTGCTTTTCTCCAAATATCCAGGGAGTTGGACATTACACAACCTGATATATCCTTCCACTTGCACCAAAATCCTGTGGTTTTTGAGGTTTAGCTAAAGACTCTAGAATGCATCTCCATTAAACTCCACTCTGTTGGTCCCTCCATATTTGGAAAGCTCTTACCCAGTGATGATGCTCAAAATTAGGAATGCCAAGACCGCAATGTAGTTCAGATCGCTGCATAGTAGACTTGTTCAAGGGCGTGTACCACTTCATATATATAAATATACAAATCATTGAATAAATATTTTTGTAATCATTTTGTGGCGGAGGTAAAAGTAGCATAAGGAAAAGAATATTGGGAGTATGAGCATGTTAATCTCTGCTATATGTACTTTCCCTTGGAATTGTAACAGCAGGTCATTCCATCTCTGGACATCAGACTAAATGTCATAGAGAAATGGCAAATCCCCTGAACAGTCTTTGCTATATCTAGGCATATTTTAAAACCCAAGGGTAACACATGATGGCATGGACACGGAAAATATAAAATATTAAGTGCATCGATATGGAGTTGTCCCAGTTTTGTACCCAGACAGGGCTCTAAACTCTGCAAAATCGCAAAGGGGTTTAGGATTCGATTCCATAAACAGAGAAAGAGCAGAAAGAGAAATGGGATGAATTAGCAGATGAATTAGCCGTATCTATAAAATCTAGTAATCTGTGTACATTATCATAAGTAATATGTCCTCTAATAAAATCTGTCTGATCATAGCCAGTTTATTCAAAGAGTTCTGTTTTTCAAACCAAAACTTTGACAAAGAGTTTTATATCACAATTAGTAAGTGAAATATTGTTTGCAATTTGCACACTTAAAGTGATGTTTCTATCTTTAACAGTAAAACGTTTTTGATCTCTGTGGATGCAACTACAGTCAAGGGCATAATGAATGGAAGAAAGGTCTCCAACTTTGTCCCAGTGCTAACATTAGGTCTGGTGGGGGAATTAGAATCAGAATCTTTTTTCAAAACTGGCAGACTGCAATGACCCAAAGGTGGTCCACTTATTTACAACATGCAATTGGCCTCCCCGTTCCAAAATAGATCTGGACCACTTCTGGCACAGATACAGCAGTGCTGCCTACAGGCAAACTGTATGTGAGCCAGCAGTGGCCTGCATTTATAAAAACACATATGACACACTTGTCCCAAAACAGATCTGGTCCACTTCTGGCAGA
Organism: Semaprochilodus insignis; assembly: GCA_034552555.1. Lineage (NCBI taxonomy): Eukaryota > Metazoa > Chordata > Actinopteri > Characiformes > Prochilodontidae > Semaprochilodus > Semaprochilodus insignis. The sequence goes on along the minus strand of CM067487.1, from coordinate 15,266,582 downwards.
GATACAGCAGAGTTGCCTACGTTAAACTGACATTGTTGGCCTTATTTGGCACGGATGTGGCCTGCATCTTGCAACCGGGTCCAGTGTACCGAACTGTCATCAATACGTGCAACAAGTGGGCCAGATGAAGATGGGAAATGTGGGCCAGACTTGGGCCAGAACAATTTTGCTATCTAGGTTTATTTGCCAAGTACCATGTACCATGTGCAGGGAATTTCTCTCTATTTTTGGAGGCTGACTAATCCCTGGGATTTTGCATATATATATGCTTTCTTACTAGGCAGACATGCAGCAGGAAAGAGCAGGAAAGAGTCCTAGTGGTTTCTTTGCCTTGAGTAGGAATACATGTGGGCAGAGCTGCGGAACTAAGTTCATATCTATGATCAACACACTTGATAATTCCCCAATGGCACGCGCACTGAGAGGGTCTAAAATATCCTCTCCATTTCGGCTTGAAAGCAGCACATGTCAAGTCTCCGGTCATTTTCTCTCTACATCTTGAGCCTTTAGCACAAAAGATCAGACAGAGTAGACTCATAACCCTTACAACTATTCACCACTAGTTCACCATGTTTCTCTTTCTGCTGATGATGTTCTCCTCTATTTATCCAGAATGGGATCCCCAGTCCCTCAAGGATTGAAGAGGGCTTTCCAGCTATAAAATTAACTGGGTCAACCACTTAGTATTTTAGCTTCTATGGCCATGCCATTGTGTGTTCATGTGAGAGATTCGTTTATTTTGGATGTATTTGGATATTTAAATGTACCTAGACATAGAAAAGCTCTCAAGAATCTCCATGATAGTCAGTCTGATATCCAGAGATGGAATAATGGGCCATTATTAAAGTCAATATAGTAAAGACTAGGTTTAGTTTCCTTTCTTTATGCTACCTTTACCTCCTTAACCATTACCTCCTCCACAAAATTATTACAAACACATTTGTTTAATGATTTGTAAATTATTGTGCTATTACTTTATTTGGATTGGTGCTTTGTAGATGACTAATAAACTCTTAATGGAGTATCAGTAACACATCAACAGCATATCAGTGAAGTAACAGTAGTGAAGCATCTGAATACACTGAAATAAAAATATTGTAGTTGAACTGTTAATACATTACTTACATTAAGTAGATGTGTTGTTATTTTTAATTTGTTACTTGCATTAAGCAAAACGTAAAATCAACCCAGCCCTAACCCTGACGCGAACACTGACCTCAACACAACCTTAACCTCAACCTAAAATCTAACCTTACCCAAAACCCAACCCTAACTCTAACCCTAATCCTAACTGTAACCTCAACCCAAAACCTAATCTTAACCCTAACCTCAACCCAAAACCTAATCTTAACCCTAACCTCAACCCAATCCTAAACCTAACCTAACCTTGCCCAAAACCCAACCCTAACCTCAACCCAAAGCCTAATCCTAACCCTAACTCTAACTTTGACCCAAAAGCTAATGCTATTCCTAAGTGGTTGGTGTGGCTCAACGGATAACACCACTAACCTCCAGGGAGCTACTGCCCCATGTGGAAGATGGGGGTTCGATTCCCGGGTCTGGGTAACTATGCTGTGCTACACCAATAAGAGTCCTTGGGCAAGACTCCTAACACTACGTTGGCCTACCTGTAATATGAATGACCTTGTAAGTCGCTCTGGATAAGAGCGTCAGCTAAATGCCGTAAATGTAATCCTCAGACTGCTCCTAATCTTTACCCTAAACATCTACAGATATGAACCTGGACCCTACAGATAAAGAGAAGAACAGCTGAATTCAGCAGATTAGTAATAAATCTGATTTACACAGTAATTAAAAGTGTTCTGATGAGTGTATCAGATGCTTCAGTGTTGCTACATCATTGATATGTTGTTGTTATGTTATTGAGAGTCTGTTGAGCATCTAAAGGAGGACCACTCCAGTTAAAGAGTCACCATGATTTTATAGGGCGAACACTGTAGAATCAGTATTCCATGGTAGCCCTGCTAATGTATCATATACTAACTGTAAGGCAGAAAAGGGGTCATAAGAAGGATTCTTGATTTTGCTTCCCAGAGATTCCGAGAGTTATCACATTGTGCACTATCAATCATGAGAAATTCTACCAGCCTTGCACAAAGCCTCGTCCTCCCTGTGGCTCTTGTGCGTACAACAACAGGAAAAAATAATGACACGCCAGGAGCTAAACAGACTTTATGTGCAAAGAAGATCCAATTCTTTGCTCCCCTCAGACTGAACAAGGGGAGAAACTGGGCTGCTGTGCATTTTGGAATTGTGAAAGTAGCATGAAGAGATTCATCATGCCATCACTAAGAGCTTGAGGGCTTTCAAATGTAGCTTGTAGCCCAGTTTGATTTGCTTTCAGCACTTTTCGCATTCGTGAAAAACTTCAATAGAAAGAATTTGATTGGCATCATGTGTACCCCTAACACAATAGTGTTGACATGTCACTGGTATGTCGCTGCAGTGACCTTGGTGCTCCTGGAGCGTTCACTGTTAGTCAAAGCAGTCTGACAAATAAAGTATGGTTCACTGTCTGGTTCACGGTTGTAATAACAGTAACAGAAAATAAAGCATTTTATAGCATCTGGCTGTACATCGTGATAGGAAAGAGGCTCCAGAGCTGAGCCAGAGGAGGAGAAATCTTTAGATAGCGAGAACAAACAGGAACATTTTACCCTTCACCAAAGTCCGCTTTCATCAGTCTGTCACAGATTGACATTTAGGTGGAGGACGAATTTGTTTAGATCCTTTTCAAGTGTTGACATAGACTGAGGATGAGTTTTGGGTTCAAACTATGTACACTGACATTCCAAAAGTCAGGGGATAGCAGTTGATTATGAAGGGACGTTACCTCAGGGGATGGATTGGAAACACCCACACTTGTATAAGTTGTGAGGTGTTATCTTGCGAGTGAGGTTGAACACTGGCCAACGTGCTCATGGCAAGGAGGTGTGAATTATCAGAGTTTGAATGAGGCATGATAGTCAAATGCTTCGGTTGGGCTCATGAATGGTATCCCCATGGCACAGTGCATTATCCTGCTGGAACATCTCATCATTGTGGGGTACATCATAAGTCAATGAGGAGCTGTAAATGGTCACCAAGCGGTGCAACGTAGCAGGCACTGGCCAGGCCTCCAGGGTCTATTTAGCAACCTCATGAGCCCAGGTAATGCACTGGTGGGTCTTCTGCTCCCATATCCCATTCAAGGTAAAACGCGAAACTTACCTAAAGTAGCTAACTCTGAGAGACACTCACAATAAGACATACGCACTTGCCTTTAAGCTTAATAAATAGCGGGCATTTGCCTCTGAAACAAAGTAAGGAGAAAACCCTCCATGGTCTCTGTCTCTTTCACAGTTTGTGTTCAGTACGCAGTTCATCTTAACCTCATTTTGTGGTGAAGGCTCTATCCTGTCCTGCACAGATGGAGGTCAGCTTTCTTTTTCCCTAGCATACTATTCTGAGTTTGCGCATTATTCCAAGCTGGGATCCTCTGCTGTCATTCTGCCTTGAATTGAAATGAGGCTGTTACAGACCTGCTAGCATTAAACAGTTGTTCTCACGCGGAGCAGAGATACTGCCTTTTGCTGTCTTTCAGGGTTAGTTGAATTGCTCTGTTTAGAGACAATGTTTTCCGTTCCGGCTCGTGACAGGCTCTTCCTGCCAGGCTGTTAGCTTTTGAACTGCCTCATGAAGATATTTCACAGAGACAGATGGAGCTACATCCCCATACAAATTGCCTGAACTAGTCTGTACGTGCTGCAGTGGGGCTGATAATTGTAAAAGGGGTGTGTGTAATGATTATAGCTTTCATGCATACAAACAACAAACAACAATGATTGGCCAATGCTAAGCCTGTCAAAAGGTGGTTGATTGGCCATAGGTGGCATAGGTTGGCTGTTGAGTTTGAGCTGGATATCTTGAGTTACCTGTGACGGAAACGTACCTAGAAGCATGTAATACCTGCACAAGCACCAGTAATAGCTGTGATTGGATTTGGCATGGGCTGGACAGTTTCTGGATGTAGGCCACATCAATGTTCAGACACTTTTGCATCAAAGAAATGTGCAGTTGGTCCAGATTTGGTGTATGTTCTCCCTGGCACAATTCTGAGGAGAATTTCCTGTAGACTGGGATTCTTGCCGCTGCTAGTAGACCCGTATGACCGTACGCTTCCATAAACCTGCACATTCAGCTACTTCCTTCACACTATGGTCTTTGGCACACCCAAATGCAATTTCTACTTTTAGCCAATCATTAACATCTGCTTTGGACCGATTTTCCACACATGGAACGAGACATTCACTGCACTGTACCACCTCTTCTCACCTCTTCTACTGTACCACCTCTTCTCACCTCTTCTAATCCCGTCACACACCCCACAGGGTACAGGGTGAAGAGCGGTGGCATGGGATGTTGTAGAGCTGCATAGTGAAGGTATACTAAGAATAGGCTTTTTCGCACATTGAGCACCTATCTATGGCATAACAGTCTTGCCTCCTGGGCCTTTGCTGCCAGAGGTGAACGGCAACTCTGGCGCGTGGTACAGAGCAATCAATGTGCCACAGTGGAGCAGTTAATCTCTATAATAAACACAGGAGCACAGAGGAAAGTGTCAGGGATCACCATTGTATTAATAATATTACATCTGGGCCTGTGAAGCAGATGCATGGTTAAGGTGCTAACAAGCAGCATTGTCAAGGTCACCTCAAGTTTGCACAGGAGTACTGTAACTGGACCCTGGAGAATTGGAAAAACGTTGCCTTCTTGGATAATTCCAGGTTCATGCCACAAAAAGTGAAAGGACAGTAGCGTATATATATGCCGCCACATGAGAACTCCCTCCGAGAGATAACTATGGGCCAAACGCAGGGTGGTAGTGGCAGTGTAAGTGTCTGGGGGATGTTTTGCTGCCATGCTGTTTTCCTGGTGACCAAGTTTCACGTCTCTGTGACTTACTGTCATTTGTTTTAGTGATGAATGAGGAGGACAAGAGGAATACAAACAATTACAATAGGAATCTAGAAAGTGCTTGGACCCCTAATAATTCTAGGCTTGCAAGTTTCCTGTTTGGAAACCACTACTTTAGAGGATGTCACAGTACTTCTTCAGGCCAGGCAACTGCTCTTTCCATGAACGAGCCGGAGCTCAGATACCTGTCCTCCTTGGCATTCTTTTTCATATCCCGGTTAGAGAAACGATCCCTCTGGCGAAAGTATAATAGCTCTTCAAGTGATTCATTGGCATTAGGCGTTCTGCTAAGCCCCATAGTGTTTGCTGGGGAATAGCTTTAAGAACAAATTTCTCTTTTAACTGTCAATCTGTCTCTGTCAGACTGAAGTTCCACCACTTTCTTTGTCGGCATACTGCCTTCTTGATTTTTGGCACAGCCTCCCTTGACATGGTAGAACTTTAGTCTGACACATTTGCAGTTCTGATACCAGCTAAAATGACTATGCATGGCTGGGTTTCAGTCACTTCCGCACACTATAGCATTTCTTTTTCTTTTGTGTTCTGAGAAGGTTGATGCGATGGCTCCTGTGCATTTAAGCAGCTGCCATTAAGGAAAACCCCCTGTGTGAAATTAGCTCTGACAGCGGCCATTTGGGTCCAGTTGGACATAAATAAGCTCAGCACGTGTTTAATTCAACACTCCGGGTGTTAATTCAGCACTGGGGGTTTTGCTGTCTGGTGGTCTCTGATTGCCTTTGCTCTTCCTGCTCTTGCCTGATGCAATAATCTGAGCTGCTCTGTCAAGCCATTCATCAGTTTCTCCTGCTCTTTGCCAAAGCCCTGCAGCTCAGAGATGGAAGCTCAATTGGCTGACACTATACACTAACAGGGTCTTTAAAGATAGGCTCAGTGGAGTGTTTTTTTTTCCTGCCTTATGATTTCCACGTGAGAAAGTGCTGCACAGAACAATTTTATTGTTTGTAAGCAAAGCGCTCCAAGACACTTTGGGGTTAGAGAACTCACCCTCATTTAAAATGGAAGCAGCTCAATTTTATCCACATTTTCCATAAATTCACAGATCACTGATGAAACACTGTCAAAAAATAAATTATGTTGTGTTGAAGATGTAACGTCAATATTCCACACTATGTAATGGCTTTACTTTCGTTTTTCCTGTTTTCCAACTTTCTAAAGCAGGTGCTACTGTATTAGCACTGAGGATCCTCTGTATTTGCTAGCATTAGCAGCTGAAGCTAATCACAGTTTAGTGAATCCTTTGCTCTCCAGATGAAGGTGAAGTTACACCACCACTATTATACACCAATAAGAGCTCCAGAGTGTAAACTAGGACGGTATGATGATATGCTGATTTATATGTTTAGAGTTATTACTCTACAGATCATTACTATATCAGGAGACCAGAATTGTTTTGTAGGTTGTTTTGTAGCCTTGAGAAGAACACCCTACAGTAAAGTGTTACCAAAATTACCAAAATAGCTCCTCTATAGGTTCGGATCAGATGGGATTGCCTTCGCTATTTTGTTCTTTTGACTTTTCACTCTTCTAGGAAAGCTTAGCATTTTAATTATCATTGTTTCTGTTTATTGTAAACTGAGTGCCATTGTGAAGCATTATGAATTAGTGAAAATAGCAGCTCCCAAATATAGACTACGTTCATGCAGCCAGATGGCTTGCTCTTAATAATTTGGAAGTCATGTCAAGTTCAGTTGAGATTCTAAAGCTTCTAAAATCTCACATTGCTCTGTAGATAGTTTGGGTGGGATTAAACTCTGTTGTAATTAGTATCACAAAAAGTTTTGGCACATATTAATATCTGAAATTTTAGTATGATTTGTCTTCTATTGTTTGCAATTGTGTTATTTTATTTACATTTCTCATCTTGTTTTACTTTTTTTGAATTTTTTTACGTGTTGCAACTAAATGTATAATTATAATTATAATTATAATTATAATTATAATTATTATTATTATTATTATTATTATACATTGCTGTCAAAGCTTGGAAATAGTCAAAATTGGAATATGGTGGTATGTTCTGATATACGGTTCTGTGCAAAAGTCACAGACCACTGTGAATCATCAAATTTTTAATCATAACAACCAACAATGTAGTTATGCATTTTTCAGCATCAGGGAAACAAGGACACAAGGAAACATTGTGTCATAGATGCAAAGCACCAGCATGTATTAGTCCACTGGCAATTTGTTTGTTTCATTTGTTTGGTTTGGTTTGTTTGTTTGTTTCCTGCTGGTGGACATTACCATCATTACCATAACCCACCTGACTCATGTAGGTTTTGGTAGAGTAATATACAAAAGTGAAATTCTTTATAAGCTAAATTCAAGGAAGTTCAAAGGGCCGTTAGTTCCATGTACTTCTAAAGTAAAGCATTAAGGAAGTTCAACACTGAGATTATTCATTAATAAAAAGTATATTTTATAAGCTCACCGGACAAAAAAAGGTTTAAGGTGGTAGTATCTTCAGGCTCCTGAAGATGGCACTGCACAAGGATGATGGGGCTATAAATACCTGCGGTGTGTGAGTGACGGGATTCATAGATTGAGAAGAGGTGGTACAGTGCAGTGAATGTCTTGTTCCATGTGTGGAAATCAGATCGCAAAGCAGATATTAATGATTGGCTAAAAGGAGTGATTGCCTCTGGGTGTGCCAAAGACCATAGTGTGAAGGAATAGCTGAATTTGCAAGTGTATGGATGCGTACAGTCATACGGGGTATAACAGGAGTGGCAAAATCTACAGGGAATTCTCCTCAGAATCGTGCCTGGGAAGCATCCACCAAATCTGACCCAACTGTGCAATTCTTTAATGCAAGAGTGGCTGAAGATTGATGTGTGACGCTGTTAGATACATTTTAGTTATAGTCTCCACTGGAAAGACAATTCTGTACTATGTTTGCGACTGCTGCTTCCATATGCTTGGATAAGCTGTGGACATCTAAAGGTCACACAGACAGTTTCACAGCCAGAGAAGAAAGCTACTATCTCTGAACCACAGGCACCACTAATTTGCCACAACTACGACAGTCCTGAGAATGACCCACCACCCAAATAATATGGTCAATGGAGCTGATAAAATAGACAATGAGTGTGGATACGAGAAGGTGGACCTAATGAAGTGGCTGGTTGTACATAGTACATAGTGGATCTCTTCTTATAATTTGCAGATGTATTTACTGTCACCTGCTCCCCTTCTGTAATTTCCCAACATACCTTCAAAAAACATGTATATTGCAGCTGAGTTACATCAACACATCCTTGAGCAGATTAAGCAATAATTTGTCTGTTGCAAAGCGTAAAAAATGCCATGCCAATGTCATGCCAAATCCCACACCGCTAGCAACTAAGCTACCGAAAGTGGAGTACACGGAAGCAGAGAAGTTCCGGGATAAAATTGAGGCTTTAATAGTGAGTTGAGAAGTGAGTGTATTCTGTATGTTGCTTTGATATAACCTACAAAGTAGCGCTAGACAAGGAAATAAATCATCTAGAGCAGCCCACTACAAACACAACCACAGTAGACCCCGCCATTAACCATGACACAGTAGTATGCCTGCTGTAATAGATGAGATGCATGTTTTCAGAAACAATAAACATGGTTTATATGCTTAACATAGATAAAAGCTGGAGTGACTGCTAGTTAGCTAGCTGGTAAATTAGCCAGTGTGATTAGCATGATAGTTAACATTACGCTAGCCATCTTTAGTCTTACAGATGATACCTAATCTGATATCATAATGTAATCCATTGCAGGTTAAGAAAGCTGTTTAAGAAAGCTGTTTCATCCTCCTGTAAAGTTCCATGCACTTCTAAAGTAAATCATTAAGCTAATCATAAGGAGAACCTTCTTCGAGTAGCCACGTCTAAACTTTGACTGGTAGTGTACATCAGAAATGACCATGCATTTCTCTCTTCCTCACTCTCTCAGTGACCGGCCAAGAATTCTTCCAGTATCTTGCTTTTGTGGACAGTCTTGTTAAACATGAGTGAGTGAGTTACAAGCCAGGTGCTTTGGCATATTTCACAGAACATTACACACAACCCCCAACAACTAAATGTAATATCAAGTGTCTTTATAACAGCTTCTGTTCTTTTTAGGACTCTTGTTTATTTTATAAAAGAAATCTGTACCGATTTTGGGATATTTTTGTTGGGATATTTTTCCATGCTTCCAGAGTCGAGTCTCAGAACTTGTGTTTTCTACATCCAGGTAATCCTGGACACATTCAGTGATGTTGAGGTCTGGACTCAATTGCTCTGAGAACACCAGAAGTTTCTTTGTTTAATTTGCAAACAGTCTTCTTTTCTGTCTATTTCCTTTTCTCAGCAGCAGCTTCTTGACAGCTATACATCCTTTTATAACAGGATATCTTAACATCTAAAGCTCCTTTAGGGCTGGTATCATTGCCATTGATGGCATCGTAAACAATGAGGCAAATCTTTGAGCATGCATGAAAGGACCTCTTCCTCCGTCATGCCTAACGTACTTTTACGCATGACAGGATTTAAGAGGAGATTTGATGGGGATTCATTTCAGATCCATGTAGGTGGATAAAGGTGGATGGGTTGAATTGCTTTCCACTGTGATGTGGTGTGGATTATGGATGGACTTAGCTAACTGAACTCCATCTTCTCAAGGGGCTGGATCGTCACTCTGAGATTATGACACCAAAGGATTTCGGCATCTTGCTCTCCCAGTGCTATCCATGCTAATCCATGAACTGACTATACACTTCATACATTTCTTGGACAGCAGAAACTGTTAAGGTTCTGCTTTGGGCTTTTTTTCTGGACTGCTTGCTCCATGAGTTTGGTACATTTGGTCAGGTGCGAAAGCTGTTTTCGAGGCCGGGAGTGATCCAGAGCATTGATGCCTGGTCCTTCTGAAACTGGTGGTCTGAGGTAAACTTCTAGTGGACTCTGGTGTGGTCCACTGCAGATGTAGAAGCTATCTACTCCCGGTGTCGCATGTGGGGCTGTGTGATTGGCTCTGTTTGTAAAGTGACTGCTTTAACTTATTACTTCCCTTTCCAAGTCGAGACGTGTGATAATCCAGTATTATCACTATTATACGTCAGTATATGCCTAATAAATCACACGGTCATAGGACTGGAACAAGGTCAGTGTAATAAGCTCACCTTTTATGGGATGAGGGCATGTACTGAGACCGTGGCCTCTCACGCTGCCTGCATGGCTAAACATCTCCTCATATGAGAATGGCTCCTTGTTTGCAAGAGCTCCTGCACGGTGAAATGACATGTTTTCCAAAAATACTTTTCCTCGCAGTTTGGGATGAAGCTTCTTCCTACCATTTTGTGAACCTCCTGGAGAAAACTGACGTATGGAATTGATCCACAGTTCGGATGGAGTTCTTGTGTGTGAAAGCAAACCAGCAATAATGAGCCCTTCCCCCAAACGAGCCCAGAATTGGTCTTGGGTGCAGACTCAGGTATTCAGGACAAGTGTGAAAGCATAATTAAAGTAATATAAACCTTGTAGCAGTGGGGAGAGATACGGTGTTAATAAAATGTTAAGCTCTTGCTTTCATCTTAGGCTTTGATGGATTTTACATGCTTTTCTTATTTTAACATTGATGGTTAAAGATTGTTTCAGATTGTATTGCTGCAGCAAAAGTAGGAGGGTACCAGCGTAGCAGCCTTGTGACAATGTTCACTGTAACAGTTTCTCTATAAATAAATCTTGACTTGACTATAAAGAATGGCGTAAAGGTTGAAAGCCATACAACACTCAGAAGTGAACAGGTTTTCTGTTGGAGATGCCTGTCACAGGATGAAACTAGTAACATCTGTGCTTTTTTAGAGGAATTATAGCTGATGCAGGTAAATCCACTGGACCTGAACATCTGCTCACATCATCAGCCAGCCTATATGGCGGTTGGGTCCTAATGGGTAGTCTTACATTCACATTAGCAGAACAACAGATGGCTGTGGAGGTTGGCGTCTTGTATCCGTGTTTTAGCAGCAGTCACAGCAATGACAAGGCAAACAAGCTACAAATTGAGTCAAGATTTTTGGAACTTCATTCAAAGTATGATACAATGAAGTGACTATCAAAATGTAAATGATCGTGTCCCACAAATTTCTAGCATAGACACGGGAGTGTTTACGGTTCCCAGTCACATTTCAAACACAACGGCAATGCAAACACTTATATGCAAATCTTTAAGCATCCATGACCAAATTCCATAATTTGATTTAGAAGTGCAACGCTGAAGAGTATGCTGGAATTTAGCAGTGTGCTCGTCTGGAATTCAATAACGAGACATTTGGCATTAATGACTCCCAGAGATTAGCATCCAGGTTATTCCACTGCTGCAGTCTGTGGAATAATAGCAGAAAAAAATGTGTGGTTTCCACTATTTGTCTATTGAGAACATGTGAATGCAGAATTCGGCCTACAACAGAACATTCAGCCCATATATATATATATATATATATATATATATATAT
>CM067487.1:15185822-15254740 GCA_034552555.1 Semaprochilodus insignis | reverse complement strand
GATTCATAGATTGAGAAGAGGTGGTACAGTGCAGTGAATGTCTCGTTCCATGTGTGGGAAATGACTTCAAAACCGATGTTGATGATTAGCCAAAAATCCCAGTCTACAGGAAATTCTCCTCAGAATTGTGCCAAGGAAGGCATCCACCAAATCTGGCCCAACTCTTTGATGCAGATGTGTCTGAACATTGATGTGTCCTACATCCAGTTATTGGTGCTCGTGGAGGAATTACACACTATTAGGTTTGTTTCAGTCACAGGGGACTCATTTTTTGGGTGAGCTTCTATAATTACATACACATGTTAACTATCTGGGGTTTAAATACTTAATTGTTATTTTAATGTATTTTGTTTGTGGTGTTTGAACTAATTTGATAGAATGGTTTGGTTATATTTTCCGTTTCAGGAGCAGGACAATGGACACATCTCTGTTACACACCTACTTGGGGCAACATTAGCAACAGCGACCTTGCAATGTGACCATACGATGTTCTCAATTTTCTTTGTAGGTTGTAGTTTTTGTCTGATGTAACTTTTATGTGTTTGTAATTGCACAATACTTTAAAGCAAATGGTGGAAGATTAATGGAGATGTGCCACTCAGGCTGACACCGAACATGTTACTGTGCCAAACACAGTCAGCTGGCTTCAAAGAGACGGCCAGCTTTCATCAAGTGGCTTTCTGTACTCTCTTGATCCTTTTTACTGGGTGCCTGTTTTGAAGCCAGCAATTCAAACGGCCATTACAGGCAGAACCTTTGACTGTGGCTTTAGGACTCATGCATTATGCACGACTCCCTTACCTTTTTCCTTCAAGTAGCACGAGAGACATTTAATGCCATTAACATGTAAAGTGCCATTACGTCTGTATTATTAGCCAGGGCTGTGCAATTATCCTGTTTTTAACACCATTTTGAAAGATGTTCGCTTTTGTCTGCTGGCTCCTGCACTTTCAGGTCCATATGCTAAGGGCATGTTGACGTGTCGCTCTGGATATCTCTCTGCTTTCATTGTGTCAAATCAAGGGAGTAGCTAGAGGCAAAGCTGGCACTTTATTTGGAAGGGATCCATAATTAATACAGACTTGTCTCTTTCTCTCGAGCTCTCTTTTCTCTCCCTGTCTGTGAAAATAGACTTGCTTCTAAAGCTCAGTGCCAGAAGTAATGGAGAGTCCTTTAACCTTTAAAGTCATGCTTATGTTTGACAGAGCAATGACCTGTTAGTTTGTAAAACTGCAGAAACTAACAAGATTAATGCTTTTAGGTTTGGCATGTAAAGGATCTATCGAATTCACGCCCCACCTGATTAAAATAATAATCAGCACAGTGATCTCCAAGGGATTATGCAATCTCAGTGATGTATGCTGAGTGCTTGCCTTACTTTCATTAAAAAAGACTGTACACTCCTCTACAGAATGATTAATATGCTTTACCTGGAGGCAGGCCCGACATCAAGGGATCAATTAGTGGGGAGTTGCCCCACTAATCATTCATCATGCACAACTAAACCCACTAGTTTGTACATGCATCTGTAGCAGCAGGGGGGCAAAAAACAAACTGAAGCTAAACTTAAGATGAAACTAACAGCGGCCGCGTGCATGCCCTGTAGGCTACATCAGCTACAGTGTGAGTTTGTATACATCACCCTGTTTTCAGCTGCTTTTTAGGGATGCACTGTATGTTGGATAAAGTTAAGCCAGTGGAGAGATTTTCTAAATGAGTGATTTGCTGTAAAATGTACTTAAATTCAGTTAATTATTAGTACATTTGATCACAAGTTCTGTATTTAACTGTAGTTCCTATTCATGGCATGAAATCCTTGTTTATAAAATGGAACCCAATTAAGGACTCTATACCTCCGGTTTACTTGTTCTCTGTAACTTAAGTACACTGTACCCTCACAAGATGCGGTTAGCAGGTCACTAAAGGTCTAATAACATTGTGAAATGGACTTAAATTGTAGACCTTTCCATAAGACTCTGGAAATAGAATAAAGAATATGTAATCCGTATGTCTGTTACACCAAACTCCCACTGTTATGTGCATGTGTTTACCAAAGAAACATGATTACTCGACAATTATACAAGCTTGGTGCCAACAACACTGCAAATTCCCATAGGGATGCTAGTGGAAATTCTAGTGGCTAATCACACATCGCTAAGGTGCATATGAAACAACTGACAAGGTTTCTGCATTAAACACTGCTATGTAATCACATACAAGTGGCAAATTTTCTTGGTTTTACTATTGTACTGGTTTCACAGCATGGGCATGTTGGGTGTTTCTTGCTATGAACCCACAAGATGTTAGCACCTACTGGTAAAAGACAAACGGACCATTTCGGACCATCTCCTTGATATAGTCTGTGGTTTTATAGGGTGTTTATAGGGTATTTCTTGCTATGAACCCACAAGATGTGGGTTCATTGCAGGAAACACCTTAGACTATATCCATATATATCAAGGGTCGCCAAAAAAAGCCAGTTTTTGCCAGGGGCTAGCTCTGATAGCAAGAAGATAGCGGACCACTGTTTGTCCACTAATGGCAAAGCTTGTAGTCCACTGGTGTTTTGCTATGTTTTTTTTGTTTTGTTTTTTTTGTTTGTTTTGTTTTGTTTTTTTTTTTAGATTTTTTTATTAAAGGCTGTACACATTTAAAATCTAGTTAGATTAAAAACTAGTTAGATCTTGTACGCAGTACAAGGATGGTCGGAGGGTGGACCAGCAGTGGCAAACAGTGACTAGGAAAATACTAGGAAAATACTTCCTTTACCCAGAATTCCTACAACATATGAAATTAAATCAGCATGGCCGCTCACACCATCACATAAAGAACTGCTTCTCTAATTTAAAATGAGATTAGCTTTAAAATATCAACATGCAGACACTGTCCACAAAGTCCACAGATTTTGAGAAAGTAGATACATTGTGAATGTTAAATTGATTTGAGGTAAAAAAAAATTAACACAGTTCCTGTTTCTCAGCCAAGCTGAACGCTGCATTAGACCTCTCCTGCTGTTCTAGAACAAGAGAATCAAGCAGGGAAAGTCTCCCACTGTACTGTGACTGTGGTGTATTCATCTCTACATGCGGTAGCAGTTCCTCCTGGCTTTAAGACGCAGTCCACCTTTGTGATTTATGAATATGAATTATTGCTCATCACGTCACACTGCTCTGTATATATACATCTATAAAACTGTCCTTTTCTATAGTCAAGCTAGTCAGGCATAGCCAAGCCAAGGAATGCATGTGCATAATGTTTTCCCACTGCTATTCTATGGCTTCAAAACTATTCACGTTGGGTTTTCTTAGAACCTAAAGCTCAGGCCTGTACCTTTCTTGACTCATGACTTTTTTTGTGGTTCAGGGTCATGTTGGCACATATTGACTTTTTTGGCCTACTGCGTGAAAAGTTTTTCTCTCTTATTTTTGCCTTTAATAAGAACTTTTTTAAGAACAATGTTTGTCTAAACTACTTTTGAGTGGGTTCCCTCCAGGTGCTCTGGTTTCCTCCCACAGTCGAAAGACATGCAGTCAGGTGATTAGTAATTGCCCTTGCCCATAATTGCCATTGGCAGATGGCTACATGATGCAAGACTAAATGCACGCATGTTAGAACTACATGCATGCATGTTACAACAACTGTTCTTAACACCTTGTCAACGTCTGTCATGGAGTGACTCAGAATGGCAGTGGGTCATCTTCAGTGACAAGTCCTGCTTTTGTCTTGGTGGAGACAACCCACGAATCCGTGCGTGGAGGCACTGTGGTCAGCGCTGTTGTCACATGTCACACGTCCAAAAGGCCTGATGTCACTCCACCTCTACCCCATACCACAAAATCTGCAGGAACTGTGTGGGAATATTCAAGCTGCATGGGATGGATTATCGCAGGACACCATTAGGAACCTCTATGATGTCTGGCATATTGTGTTAGCACACATGGCAACCTGATGAGAGACACTAGTTCTGTATGTGTAGCTGAATAAATATTGCCCATATCGGTCTAAATTTCCATAATTTATTGTTCCTGGTAACCTTTATCTTCCTTCCCAGTAGCATTGCAATCCCACACTTCCTTCTGGGAAGTTTATGAAATGTCCCATAAATATAATTCAAATGAACACAATTCAGATTCAAATTAGGTTAGGCAAATCATTCTCTGAGTAGAGAGTTTAGGGCCATTTCTTGCCATTTGTGTTTGCACAGAGAGGGATTTGTCTTCTGCATTTAACCCATCCGTGAAGTGAAACACCCATATACACACAATAGGGGGAAGTGAGCAAACTTGCCTGGAGTGGTGGGTAGCTTTATCCACAGCAGCCGGGGAGCAGTTGGGAGTTAGGTGCCTCACTCAGAGGAACTTAACTCATGTCCGATTTCCAGGAAATCGAACTAGCAACCCTCCAGTCACAAGGCTGGCTCCCTAACATCCAGCCCGCGACTGCCCCCCGTTCCTTGTGTTAGCTTTAAAGCTCCATAACAAATTCAATTTGAAGCTCTAACCGAATAGGACTGCAGTCCTTCATTACTCCTACCATCTCTTGCATCTCTTCAGTCTTAGTTAAAGTTTTAGTTCAGGTTTTAATGCAAATGTTTTATACCTTTTATAATGTCAAAACAGTTGCACCTATTCCACCACTCCCTAGGATTGCATTTAACCATGGCGTTCTGAGTTCCTCTTTCCCACTGGGTCCCTTTTTTATCTCCAATCCGCTTCTCTGCCTCCATTGTCAGCTGCTTCGACCAGAAACCTGCAAACAACAGCGTTTTGAAAAAAATCAATGAAGAATCCATTATACATATCGGAGCAGCTCCCTTAGCTGTGTGAAAAGAAATAAAATAGCGAGTCCACACGGGGCGAATACAGCAAGAGCCACCAAGTCTTTTAGCAGGTTCCCTCCAACAAAGCCTTTAAGGGATTGTTCTTCTTGGAAGTATTTCCCAGCAAACGAATGCTACTTAAAGGGAACATTCCATCATGTGTTCTTAGCAGCCAGGCAGAAAGGAATGGGATGGAGTCAGCATAAATTGGGAACTTTCTCCTTGCATGGACAGAAGCTCATTTATCCCAATTTCATCTAAGGAGGAGGCAGACATATCGGTGGGTGAGCAGCAATTGAGGTATCTCTTAGTGGTTTCCTAGCAAAGTTCATGCACTCACTGTAAGTTATATATCCTAAGTGTGGAATGATTCTTAATATTCCTTGAAATGTAAGAACTTGTGATTCCTTACTCTTGTGACTACATGCCTTACTTATTAGTTTTATAGTAGCATAAATTTAGAGAAGACTAATAATTCACATTAATCCTGAGAGTTATACCTGATAAATAAACCTTATGTTTAAGACATACACTCATCATCAAAAGAATAGCTGCACCCAGAGGGAAGTGTGGGATTGCAATGTTATTGGGAAGGAAGATAAAGGTTACCAGGAACAATAAATGATGATGAATTAAGACTCATTTGAGCATGTACAGCCAAGCGGGCAACTCGAATCATTCGCAAGTCTCACAATGTCAAACCTACCCACCAAGTTTTATTCCTGTTGGTTGATTCCTTCTGGGTGCAGCTATTTGTGCAGCTTTTCTTTTAGCGTACTAAAGGAATTAGGTTTGGATCTGGGATTGTTGCCCAATGCAACAATACATAAACATTTATAGTATTGTTTCAGACGTCAGAGACCACCCTTTTATCTAATGAATTTCCAGTCATAACAACTATGAAGTTTTCCAAAGAACTCTCCGGGGATATTTTTCCATGCTTTCTGTGAACACCTTCAAAGTTCAGCCTTAAAGTCCCAGTGAAATCTGTGTTCTCATTCTAATTAGGTTAATATTGGTCCTCTGGGCCACAGTATACATTTTTTGAATATTTTCCCAAAGTTTAATGAATGTCTGCTGTATTCCACCACATTTCTCTCCTTTCCCTGTAAACTGGTCAGTTCTAATGTCCCTGGCCCCACCCACACAAAACAGTTTCAGAGTCAGAGAATCTTAGCAAGCTAAAGCCAACCAGCATAACCAAAAACTAGTGCTCTAGACCCGTCTGTAGCTGCCTGTCACCTCTTCATTCCTTTTTCCATCACCGTCACATAAAAGCTGGATAAAGTTTGTATTAAGGGGGGCGGGTGTGTTGGACAGACAGCTGTCAATCAAGATGCTCTTTAGCCACACCTACACAGTTTTCAGACAGACCTGTTCATATTTATACCTCATCTTTTTCTTTCATGCTTTGCTGTATGTGTAATGTAACACTCTCTGGGACTTTTTCTTCTTCTGAAAGTAATCTTGACGCGCCTTGCCCTAATTGCCTCCTTGCCTGTTTTTCTTTTTGTTTACCTTTTCCTTGTGTACCTGTTATTTCCATGTGCTTCTGTTTGTTTTGGTTTCTAGTACAGTTAAGTACAATTAGTTCTGTTTAAAAGCACTAATGATTATATTTGGCATACTAAGTCCATAGTTAGTATATGAAAATAACACACTATCAGTACATTAATCTTGAGTGTGAGGAAGTATACTAAGTATACTTCATATACTTCAGTGTACTTTTTTCTCCTAGGCCTGCATATCATCGCTGTCCAGAGAAAAACAACTATCTCCAAAACTGAAACTGTACAGGAGAGGACAAAAACCTAATTTCATTTTAATGTAAGTCAATGGAATGAGACTTTTACCAAGTAATCTTGGGTCATTTCTGTTGGTCCATTCATCATGAAATTTTCACCCAGTGTAAACAGCAGCTGCTGTGTTCAAATGACGCATAAAAGAAAAAATCAACAAAAATGGAGATACATTGTTTTCTTTGGACATTGACAATATGCATCAACTTCTCTCTCCTGCTCAGTCATCACAAATACCAAAACCTTGCTTCAGATTTCCAGATGTCTAGTTTCTGTATTCTAGTGCCATTTTTTTCTTGCTTTCCTGCCATCTTTCATTCTGTCCTTCTTTCTCTATTTCCTCTATGGTTTTAAATAAGTTTCTGTACTCCAGTTTTGCAGCATTCAGTCACTTAGCAATGAAAATAACTTTCCTGTACTGAGTAAAATGAACTCAAAACACACTTATAATAGAAGCCAAGGGACGAGTGTGTTAAGCTGTTAAATCTGCCCACTGGTTTCTATTCATAGTATGTGTCGTCAAGTCAACAGGTTTTTTTTCTTTTTCTCCCCCCGAGTACAGCGAATTACATTGACATAATTAACCGTACGCTACAGATAGGCCAGCTAGAGATTAATGGAGAATTACTCAACTCCCATCCACAGCCACCATTCCACTTTTTCAGCACACACATTCCCACACTCTAAAGCAGAGAGACAGGGAGAGAGATATAGAGGGCTTGGCTGTTATGGGACCCATGCGTATTCTGGGGTGGGTGTAGGGGTCACGTCTCCCAGAGCTGTGTTTTCCTGTCGAGGAAGCATGTTGTTGGTAATTAAGGCAATTCTCCGGCCCCTGCCGCGACTTTATTTGTACCTCGCCGTTATCTTTCCGACGGTGGCATGAATAATTGCCGTGACTGATGGAGGCTGAGCTGGGAATTGATCCGGGGACCCAATCTGTTTCCATTATTCTGCTCCACTTCTGCCAGCCCGCTGCCCGCCACGCCGCACCATTACAGCCTCAGAGTGGGAGCCCTGCAAGGCCAGTGAAATATTTACAGGGGTACCTCGAACAACCCATACATCTGCCAGATACTGCTGGCTTCTAGTGGAGATCGCAATCTGACCTGAACTGTAAAGACCACCGTGCCGTTTAAAGCTAGCCTGCACTGCAGTATTAGCTCAAACCACGTGGTAATAAAATGGAAAAAAGGGGGAATTCCGAAAAATTTAAAATAATCTTTGCATAATTCAGTCACAGAGGAGGTCATTTGTAGTATTTTGGTGTGCATTGGTTTCTGGCAGAGAACCACTTGACACTGATTTTCTTTACAGTGGTGGTGCAGGCAACCAGAGGTCATGATACAAATAAAGTAATTTTATTTATTATCATAAATAACCAGGGAATCTATTTAGTGATGCTCTGTGATGGATTGGCGGCCAGTCCAAGGTGTTTCCTGCCTTCCACCCACTGAACAACTGAGAGTAGTATTATTGAAAAGTGGAAGTTTTTAGGAAGCACAGCAGCTCAGCCATGAGGTGTCAGACCACGTAAAGTTACGGAGTGCTAAGGAGCATGATGCGTAAAAGTCTCCAATGCTCTGCTGACTCAATAACTGCAGAGCTCCAAACCTTCTCCGGCATTAACATTGGCACAAAAACTGAGCTTTTTGGCATGGATTTCCATGGCTGAGCAGCTGCAAGCACAATCTAAAGTGTCTGATGGAGAGGTCTAAAGCTCCACCACTGGTCTCTGGAGCAGTGGAAACGTACTCTGTGGAGTGACCAATCATGCTTCTCTGGCAGCCTGATGGAGGAATATGGGTTTGCAGAACACCAGGAGAAGGTTACCTGCGTTCTGTTATTTTTTATTTTTTATTTATTTTGTTTTTTTAAACCAGGTGTTGGCCTAGAGCCCCTTAGTTCCAGTGAGGTGAAATCTTAATGCTTCAGCAGACCAAGACATTCTGGACAATTGCGTGCTTCCTACTTTGTGAGAACAGTTTAGAGAAGAACCTTTCCTGTTCCAGCACGACTGTCTCAGTGCATAAAGCAAGATCCCTAAAGTCTGGTTGGGTGAGTTTGGAAGACCCTGACTGGCCTACACAGAGCCCTGACCTCAACCCCATCCAACACCTTTGGGATGAACTAGGACGGAGATTGGGAGCCAGGCCCTCTCTACCTACATCAGTGTCTCACCTCACAAATGCTCTTCTGGATGAATGGGACATGCTCCTAAGTCTTGTAGAAAGCTTCCAAGAAGAGTCGAAGGTGTTATAGCTGCAAAGAGAGGACCAGCTTAATTAATTAACGCCTGATTTAGAATGGGATGTCCCAAAAGCTCCTGCAGGTGTAATGTGTAGGTGTCCCAATACATTTGTCCACATAGTGTATATATGTAAGTATCCCGTGGTAAATATAGAGGAAAAGTTTCCTCTCTGTTTCTTTGTGTTGGAGCCTAATCTTTCTCCTGTGACCTGAATCGTTCTCCTTTGTCCCAAATCATGAAGAATAATAAATGTATATAATTATGGGCTTACTCTTGCAATTTGCAACCCACAAACTGCTCTTCATACCCATGATCCATGACCCACTTGGGAATGAGGAAACATTAGGAAAAGGTACAGCAAAGCACAAGTAGGACATAAGCTACCTGGACAAAAAATTAGTCGCCTTGCGTGTTTAAAGTGGTAGTAACTTCAAGCTCCTGCAGATGGTGCTGCATGAGGATGATGGGACTATAAATACCTGCGGGGTGACGGGATTCATAGATTGAGAAGAGGTGGTGCAGTGCAGAGAATGTCTCATTCAGTGTGTGGAAAATGGGTCCAAAGCACATTGTGATTGGCTAAAATGACTGATTGCATTTGGGCGTGCCAAAGGCCATAGTGTGAAGAAAGTAGCTGGTGCAGGGGTATGAAAGCGTGTGGCAAAAATCCCAGTCTACAGGACATTCTCCTCAGTATTGAGCCAGGGAAGGCATCCACCAAATCTGGCCCAACTGCACAATTCTTTGATGCAAGAGTGTCTGAACATTGATGTGGCCTACATCCAGAAACGTCCAGTCCATGCCAAATCCAATCACAACCGGTATTTCATGCTTGTGCAGGTATTACACGCTATTAGGTACGTTTCAGTCACAGGGGATTTTTTTTCCGGTGAGCTTACTTGTTTAACACTTTGTTTAGAAGTCTGGCAGCACAGCCTTAATATAGCCAAGTACACTTTAATGCGATATACGTCTTCATTTTTGCAGGGACATTTGAAGCTGATTCAGGGAAAGTGAAAAAGTGAAGGTGAATTTCCTTTACCACAAATTATTCATTAAAATGCTTTAAAAATGAAACTTTATTATATTAAGACACAGGTACCTGAGCCGAACCTGTAAAAGGCTTGGACAAGCAGGTGGACAGCAGCATGAGGACACTACTAATGAACTGATCTCTTGGATGTTAGCCACAACTGTGACAGTACGTCTCAGAGAAACGTCACAGATTCACTCACTCTGTGAGGTGTGTTTTATGGCTGCTCAGTGAAACTGCAGTCAAGGACAGCAAGGGTGAATCGGAGACATCTTAGACTTATTGAAGCTATAAAAAGAGACACACTGCAACTTGTATTTCAAAGTCCCATTTGAAGGATCTGAAGGTTATCTCGATATGGTGGTATCGATGGTATAGGGTGGTAAGATGGTAGTCTTGCCACCAAAGTAAGCTACCATGTCAGTGGTTTCTCTGATGGTCATTTGCTATCCTGTGGCTCGTTGACCATGTTTTGTGTCTGCTCAAGGTAACAAAATCAGTCAGAATTGTGTGCCAGAACAATAGCACTAGAAAGGCATTTAGTGCTGTATTCTTGACCTTCACCACCTTGGCTCAAAGTGTAGCAAATCAGCAGAATGGCATGTGATTGAGGGAAAAAAAGTAATTCATACGTTTATAGTCTAATAATATAAACCCTTATATTTTCTGAGATATGTGTGCAGAGCGACATCCCCGTGGGTTGTGTAGTAACAGAATACGTAATAAAAATAATAATAATAATAATAATAATAATAATAATAATACTAACAGTGTTATGTAATCAGGTTCTAAAAAAAGTAACTGTATTCCATTACAGTAAATACAGCACAATACAAACTCATACAGTACAGCCTCATACAGTACAGCCTCATAAACAATGTGAAATCATGCTGCAGTAGGCCAACATGTATACACCTGGCATAAACCTAGCATCCTTCACTTCTCTAGCCTCTTTTTTTGTCTCTGTAGAAATCAATCTTGTGGAGTGAGTAAGTGAAAATGTGATTAACGGTAAACGCAAAGATGAGCTAACATCACAGCAGCTGCCAGCCAATATGTCAGAAAGGTTGAAGCCCTCTGGAGCCCAGGGGGAACAAAAAAAAGCAAATAAGAGGACAGCGAATGATGAATGAATGTGATGAATGAATACTTTCTGTTACATAGTTACAAGCTCTGTTAGATGCTCGGAGCCAAGTTAGCTAGCCTCATAATGTTGCTAATTTAATAAATAGCTAGCTAGCAAGAGTTCCCACCCTAAATCTGTTAGGAGAAGCTGGAAAGACTATTAAGGTGTTTGGAGAAATAACCTTCATAATTCTGAGAAATACATTTTCTCCTGTAAGTGTGCTGCACAAACCATCCACTGTCTGCCTGAGGGAAACACATATTATCCTTGATGAGGTGTACAATTTGAAGGATAACAGTTCTTTGGAAATAAGAGTCTTTGGCGTAGGCCTCATCCTGGGCCTAGGTCTTGAAGCATTTAGACCCTTGCAGATCCTGCTGGGTTTGGATGGACAACAGGACCAGGACCAAACTGGTGGTGGGTGCTGGGGGAAGAAGGCAAATGTTGAAACGTCGGTACCTGGAAGCAGAACCAGGATGTGCGTTGAATCCTTTTAAAGACAGGTGGTCAAGTGTAATTGGTAATAAATGAATAGCATTGAAGTGTTCCTGGCAGAACTTGCGCTGAAGCTTTCATTGTCAAAAGGCATCAGCATAAAATCCTCAAAGCAAGTCAACTTAGCTGAAAAGCATATCTCTGTGAAAATAAAAGGGGGAAAAACATAGGAGGGAAAAAAAAGAATCAGTGGTTATAGGACATGCACAGAGGCTGGAAACTCCCGGAAAGAGTCTCAGGTGAGCAATAGGAAAGCACTTTCCCCACAAATGCAAGGATTCATATCCACTACGATTTCATTCACTTAAATCACCTTATGTCGTCATCATCATTGTGAGGAACCATGAAAAATCTCATTATCTATAAAATCCTTTTTTTGGCCCATTGGGAAAGAGTTGAGTGGTTCCTAACTGATGACCCTAGGCCCCTCATCTTGCAGCTTTTGACAAATAGGGCCCTAAACCCCTGCAGTCCTGTCTAAGAATTTTCTTTTTAGTGTCACAGTGACAAATGCTTTAGGTGTCCCACAGGGTGCACTCTTCGGCCCTGTGCACATTACATTTCATTTGCCCCCTTAGTTCTTTTTGGAGAGCCACCGTTGTACACATGGTACAAGGGTCCATATACCCCAGTGGCTCCCTCATTTTTCATGCCCTCTCTGCGGAATCTGGTACATTTTCACACAACCTCTAAATGTAGGCCATTTGTTTCCTTACGGCACACTGGCCTAGATGTATTCATCGTCAGCGTCAGATATCGTTGTCAGCTATCAACTAAAGAGTCGAAGATGAACTCCAGTCTCAAATTTCAGCCATTGGATGTAATGATATTCTGTTCCTTCATGGAATACTGCTTTAAAAATCACTTCAGGGTCTAAATACTAAAGCTAACAGAGTTATTACATTATTAGAGTTGTTCGATTGCAATGTCTGCATTACATATTACATTTCTGGCAAAGCCGCAGACTTATCTAGAGCGACTTATGATTTGAGCATTTCTACACAGGCCTACATGGGTATACTCCATGTGCTTTCTCGGTTAAACAGATTTTGAGCAACTGTAAATGATGCAAACCACAGACATTTAGAGAGTTTTGATAGTCCTCCCAACGTGAAAAATCACTGCCTGCCCTTAATATGCCATTCGCTCCATATCACAGTGACGTGACGTCCTGTGAAAACAAACTAGGCCTTCTGGACGTGTGACAAACAAAAAAAACGTTTATCTTGGTGCTGACCACGGTCGTCTCCACCGAGACCAAAGGGCGACTCGTCACTGAAGATGACCCGCTGCCATTTTGAGTCACTCCATGACAGTCTGGCACAACACAATTGCAGTCTTTGGCGACATTGACGTGGTGTTAAGGGCAGTCGTTGTAATGGTCTGCTTGCATGTAGTCCTCTGTTGTGCAGCCGCCTGCCAATGGTGCAGCTAAAGGTAAAGGATGACTCATGGAGGGCATCACTGCTCGCTGAATGTCCACAGTGTGGCTGTTGTGATGTTGCGCAAACCATCGGTTCTCCCTCTTCGTGGTTTGAGTAGGTCTCCCAGATCCTTCATGTCGCTGGTGCGTGCCTTCTTCAATACACTGGTGCCAACAGCGTGCTATGGTAGAATCTGCACAGCACGTTCATAAGACAATCCTGCTTCTTGGAACCCTATGATGCTTCCCCTCTCCAACTCTTCCAACTGCTCGAGTTGCTCTTAAACTCTTCTCTGAGGCATACTTCACTGGCAAAGGATACTTCCAACACAACAGCACGAGTCAAAATGGAAAGCATGCACAACAGGATGACCTTATATAGTCAGTCAGGTACAGCCATAAGGCCCGTCTTTACGTACGTTACATACTCGGCATTTGCATTTGCATGTCTCATGATGTCAAACCTACCCAGTTGATTCCTTCTTGGTGCAGCTATTTGTGCAACTCTTTTCAGAGTGTCTCTAACCACAGCACTTTTGTAGAGCAGTCTCAACTTTTCTCACAGTGCGATTCTGCAGAACATGCACACCTGGGCTTCAGCACCTGGAGACTACAGTGTCATGATGGATACCCTCGTTTGAGCACAGCTGCGTGCCCTTGAATCTCCATTTTAACAAGCCATGCTGTAACTACAACAAGTATTCCCTGCACAGCAAAATCACCAGTTAAATTAAAACCTGTGGGCTAAAAATTGATCCCACACAGTGTGTCTACATCATTCTCTAAGGTGCTCCTTTCCTTCTGTTCTTTTTTCCTTTCCTTACCTTTCCTGAATGATGAGTTTGTGTATATGTACAGTACATATTCGCGATTCTTTTGGTCAGCGATGGTGCAGTTCCCAAACCAGGCAGTAACACAGCTCCTCAAGATGCTCTCTATAGTGGCTCTATAGAAGGTGCTAAGGATGGTGAATGGAAGGGAAACTTTCCTTAACATTCGCTGGAGATAGAGGCACTGCTGAACTAAATAGGCTACGAAGCCGGTGTTCAAGGTTCAGGTGAGGTTCTCTGCTAGGTAAACACCAAGGAAAAAGAACCCGGACTCTGGGAAGGGAAATTACACATTATAAATGTTTATATTTCTTCTTGTTCCCTGGCACTAAGTGTGTTTTCTTAACTCCTTAGGCTTAAAATATCCCCATAATCTTTCCTTCTGTGGTCAGGACAACAATGTTTAGAAAAGTTCTCTATTCTCCAGAACATCTGTGATACATTCAGTGCTGGGTAGACTTCAAGTAGTTTCTTGAACTGTGAGAACTCTCCAGAAGTTTATAGAACTGTCTGGAATTTTTTGGTGAATATTTGAGAACTTTCTAGAACTGTCTGGGACTCTCCAGTAGTGTACACAGCAGTATAAATACAGGTCTGTTAAAATAGCCATTTCGGTTTATGTTCCAGCTGAGTAAGTGGATAGTGGATACAGAGCTACAGAACTAAGGGGCACAGTACAGCCCTGAGAACCATTCATCTTGACAGTGGAAAAGAGGCCTTTGTTTCCCATAGAACATGACAGGCAGCGATTTCTGAAAATTAATTTTTCTATTACAGAAAAGCTGCTTAGACCTGGACGTCCTAACATGGGCATAACACCGACAACAGAATGACGCACACTCTGAAAAAGGTCTATCAGAAGTGTGAAAGAGTCTTTTTCTGTGCTGTTATTGGGATGACATCATAAACCAAACTCCCTCAAGGTGTTTTATTTAGGGCTTCTGCTTCACAATGATGAAAATCTCTGAGCACCATCCTGCAGCATCTTCTTGTTCTTCAATAGAAAAATGCTGCTGTTTTCGCTGAGCTGGAGATATTTGCTCCCAGTCTCAGTGGGGGGTATACAGTAACCGCCTCCGTTAAGTACTGATACCGCCGGAGGCTGAGCGGAAGTCAATCAAGCTTCCTTGTGTAGACAGCACATGATGGGTGCTGCATCCTGGCCCAGCATGGAGAACCTCCTTTAGTGTGTAGGGAGGAAAAAACATAACATAATCACTCCTGTAATGGACGGCAGGGCCCTACGTGACATGGGCGATGTTATGACAGCTGAAATCAGGCTCCTCAAGAGAGCTGCCAAGTCAGCGGTCGGCCTTGCAGGGACGAGTGGGAGGCGCCTTTCAGAAGAACTGATCTCAGTGAGCTTGTTCATGGCTTTCCTACATTGGCGCCGTTCTGCACTGCTGAAGTATAGCTACTCGTCACGGATGATGGGTTGCTTCCTGTGGCTTTGCATGTTTGATTGTGAGATACGGAGCACCGGAACGAGCAGCGAGGAGCCCTCCACACCATTGCCTTATCACTGTTAATGCAAAAAGCCTTGACATAAATAACTCAGCCCTGAAATGTAGGCCAGGCTGGCAGATTACACTTAGCCCAGAAGGCATTACCGTATTTGTTTATCTTTAATTTTCATTCTTTTATGGAGAGGCAATCTTCTTGTGGCTGTGCGGAGGTTTTTTTCTTTTTACCCATTTAATCTGTCTATCCTTGTACCCAGCCCGATCCCACATAGTATCAGGAGTTCTCTTCCCTAAGGATTCATGCCTTATCCAGATGCATGCTTTCCAGGCAACATCAGAGATGAGTCTGTCAGGAGAAATGTAAATTGTGAGTGATTTTCGGGGCTGTTGTCAACCCCACTAAACCACATTCATTTCACCAGAAATTGGCAAGAGCTGAAATGTGTGGCACACTGCACAAGCAGTGACTGAACACGTTTGCTCGCTGTATCGTGATGTGGGTAGGAAATAGAATCCGTATCAGGCTCAAATCAGGCGTCCTCAGCCTGCTGTTCTATTTTTAGTTCTTCAGAGTGGGGGGGTTGTCGGGGGGTGGGGGTTGTCAACCACCTTCTCTTTGCTCTACATGCTAGGCGGCCCACAAAAATCCACTCCCTGACAAAAATGTCATCGCCCTGCGAATTCATCACAGCATTCGCTTTATTTATTTTTGGCCCAAACCAATAACGAGTGGCAGCCGTATGGTCCCTCCAGTCCACGCCATCCATTACTTTCCCACTGGAGCTCCACATTTGGCTAACACACATGTATGCCCTTCCAATCCAGTCAGCAGACTGGCTTAGAGGGTTGCGGGGCAAAACACGGCTTGCATGTTTGCCAGCACATCTCTTTTATCTCATCTCGGGTAGAAAAAAACCCCCAAAAACATATGTAAATCCGAGCCCATCCTGGGAGCCGAGAGCTTTTTAATTCTGTGCCAACTTATCTGTCACTATGAAATGAGATGATTATCAGCACAGGGAGTACATGGAATGTTTTGCAGCTTGTCTTTATGCTGTTAACTTAGAACCCAGCTTTTAATGTCAACACGAATCACATGTTTCTGATGTGTTTCTCAGTGAGGCATGGTATCGGCAGAGCAGAGCTCAGCTTGGTGGTAGGTGGGAGTGGGAGGTAAAGCATGATATTGTTGGTTAAAGGGACACTCCAGACAAAATGAAAGATGTATAACCATCTCTGTGTCTGCTGTAAACATGCTTGCATCCTACAGCAGTGCTGCTGAGTCTGAGATTTTTAGTTTAAAGACTAGGAAAAATCTCCTTCCAAAGATCCATCTTAATCTCCCATCTTCAAGGAGGGAGGGTCTTTTGAACTGATATTTGGTAGCTACACTGTATAATCACTTGTAAAAAAAGACCTGTATTATTATTTTTAAACTGCATTATGTAGACTATGTGTATGATACATGTACACATATACTTATTAAGGACAGTTTCTATTCAGCTGCTATTGAATAGTATTGTCATTTGCACTCATATTACACACTGTACATACATTCAGCAGCTCCTATGCCTTTCGAACTTGCACTAGATTCAATGCACACAGACTGTATAGAAGAAGGAAGGAAGGAAGTGTGGGACTGCAATGCTATTGGTTACCAGGAACAATAAATGATGATAAATTTAGACTGATATGAGCAATATTTATTGAGCCACACATACTGAAGTAGTGTCTCTCAGTATGGGCCAAAAGTGTCAAAATCTCTGGCAGCTAGCTTGTGCTGAATAAATGTTGAATTTGTGATTTTGTTCGACAGTTGAGGTAAAAGTCATACTTATGCCATATTGGCTGTCGCTCAGTCCAAGGATGGCAGACATGATTGGTTGAGACCATAGTGATTCTCAAAGTCTGTATGATGTGTTTGTGTAATGCATGCTGGGTATTGTACTAAGAGGACATGGGGTGCATCTAGTACTAACAATTGTGCACTTATTACTAGCACTAATTAGTGTTTGATTATGTAGTATATAGGACTGTTATGAATGTCAAAGCTGAGTATACTCAATCCACAATGCACACTTAAAACCAGCCAATTTCTGAGTACGGTAATGACGGACACTATTGTCCCACAGTGCAACAGGAAACAGAAGGGCGGAGCTTCTCACATGTGGAAAATTCTGTAAAAATGGCAGCCAATGGTTAGGTGGCTGCAGTGCTGGCAGGACCAGAAATGGCATAGAAATTTAAGTTCAACCCAAATCTGTCTAAACAGGCTGTTTTGCATAAATAACCCTATAACGAAGCAGTCAGAGTCCAGCTCGGTATGACGTAGCTTCATCACTTACTGTCAGTAAAGCTATGTAGTATGCTCTTTTTTGTGTACTAGCTTGCAGAACTCACACTATTAAGATTAGTACAGAGTATATACTGTGTAGTATTAGTGTGTACTACACAACTTGAAGCACTCTTAAACCTGAGACCACTATGAGGTCCAAAGACAATGGGATTGCAGTAATTGCTGCTATTAATCTTTCTTGATTTTGGCCTCTAGGCGGTGGTCGCAGTTGCGTTCTCCATACCTCTCTACTCTAAGGTCAGAGCGAGATTAACTGTCCTGCAGCTGTTTTGGCACTTACCCTTTTCTAAAACGATGAGGTGAACTGGAATGCCAATGGAGTGCTTGGCATTTACAGCAGGTAGTTCACTTATTAACAAAAAAACTGCCAATGAGAAACAGAATTCACACAATACCCATAATGCAATTCCCTCAAACCCCAACACCTGACCATAGTAAAACTGAAACGGATCAAAAAAAAAAACCCCTGAAATTACATAACATCACTGTCCAATGAAAAACACATATCTCCATTTTTGTTGAATTAGATTTTTATGCATCATTTGATCACAGCATCTATTGTTTACACTGTGTGTAAATTTCGTAATGAATGGACCAACAGAAATGTCCCAAAATATCTTGGAGAAAAGTCTGGTTCCATTGACTCACATGACAATTAAATGAGGTTTTTGCCCTCTCCTGTAAAGTTGCCATTTTGGAAATATTTGTTTTTCTTTGGACAGCGACAATATGCGAGGTTAGAAGAGTCAGGAGTCAGTTAAGCGTGAGTCTAATTTGAGTTGCTAGTCAGTTAATTGGGCATCATAGAGAGCCAGTTAAGCACACATTTAAGACTGTCATAGCAAAAGCGTGTGAGTCAGTTAAGCATGCGCCAGTCGAGCAGCAAGGCACCTAAGTGTATATCCAATCAGTTAAGTGCATTGTTTAGTCAAGTTGCAAGTCAGTTAAATGCATTTCCTCGTAGAGTTGCAAGTCACTTAAGTAGATTCCCTACTTGAGTTACAAATAGTTAAATGCATTCCCTAATTATGTCACAAGTCAGTTAAGTGCATTCCCTACTCAAGCTGCAAGTCAGTTAAGTGCATTCCCTACTTAAGTTGCAAGTCTGTTAAGTGCATTCCCTACTCGAGTTGCAAGTCAGTTAAGTGCATTCCCTACTCGAGTTGCAAGTCAGTTAAATCCATTCCCTATTAGAGTTGCAAGTCACTTAGGTGAATTCCTTACTTGAGTTGCAAATAGTTAAATGCATTGCCTAGTCGAGTTGCAAGTCAGTTAAGTGTACTCTGTAGTCGAGTTGTAAGTCAGTTAAGTGCATTCTCTAACTGAGTTGCAAGTCACTTAAATGTCCATTCAAGTCAAGCTAGCAGTCAGTAAGATCAGTTACATTTGTTTTGAGTCAGTTAAATGAGTGTAGTTACTTGTCTGTGAGCACTGGAGTTGAGTTGTGAGTGAATTAATTGTGCAGATTGGTCGTCAGTCAGTTAAGCACCCGTCCAAGTTGTGAGTCAGGTGGTGCATGTCCCAGCTGAGTCACAAGTCAGGTCAACATGCGACTCAAGCCTGAATGATTGACTTAAGTCCCTGTCTCTGCTGTTCACTGCTCTTGGTTATCACGCTGAGTCAAGGGAAAAAAACACAATTAGTAGCTTGTTGTGTCCGGCTCATTTGACTGGAGGTCATGATCTGATGATGATTAGAACGACGGTGATGATGCTTATGTATACTTTCACACCACGAATCTGCTTTAGGCACAGCCCCTTTGTAGCATGTGGCACTGATGTCTGAGAGCCAGCGACGACTAATTAAAAGACTAAATGCTAATTGGTCATTTTTCTTCCTACACCTTGGGCTTCTAAGAACTCAATCCAGACCCACAATTACAAGGACATTCATCTTCCCTTGATCCAATGAAGTGCTTTATTATGTGGAAATTGAAATACCTCAGATCCTTTAATTCTGTCCCCGTGGCTCATTAACTGGCAACACCTTGACCCAGAGTCGGTGAGTATCACCATGGGTCTAAGCTGGCCACTTTGTTCAGCGCTGAGAGAACATACGTGAGTGAAGGCAATTGGGGCTCCAGAAATGCATTAAAATTCCACAAGCCTATACTGCATTAAGATAGGTAGGTCATGTTCTCCCTAATTTGTCAAGTGTCATGCTGGGACTTGGGAAACGTGACCTCTCATTACCTTAGAAGAAGTTCCTGGCAAGAACAGCACAGATTGTCCAATGTGGCTGGTATTTAAGTCACTTAAGCGACTTTTAAATCCACTTCTTGATCATTTTTTGTTTAAAGGACCCATTCTATGGAAAAATAAAAATATTTTTAAACAGATTAAATTTAGCTGATTTTATAAGTGATAAATAAGTGCACATCCTCTATAGAAAACACATGTTCTTGTATACTGCTTTAGTACTCTGGTGAATCAGAATGGTGGACGAAGGACACAAAGCATGTAGTAGAGTTAAAGTAGAGAGAATATTCCTCCAGTAAAAGTAGAAGTTCCTTCCTTTAGACCTCCACTGGAGTAAAAGTACTAAAATATTTACCTTCAAATGTACTTAAGTATGGAAAGTAAAAATAGCATGATTTATTATGGCTCTATTTTATTAGCATGTAGCCAGGTGAAAAAATTAGATCCTATTAGCTCTGCCTATATTGAGCTAGAAACCTTCATAGTTAGAGCTGCTGGGTGCTAGCTGAGGAAAAAATATTCAAATTCTACCCCTGTAAATGCTAGAATATACTTGATAAGTTTGAGTTATTGGTTATGTTAGATGTTTAATGATAGGATGTCGAATATTTCTAGGTTTAAAGTGCAGGATTTTGTCTGCGTGGAGAGTTTCTCTTGCTTGAGCAGTTTGCCTATATAATCTGTGTTACCAGTTTAAAGGTTGTAGGCAGCTGCTTAATAGACTTTCATGTTCAATTTCTTGGTAGTTTGTAATAAATGGGAAAGGAAAAATATTGTACTATTAATAATCGCAGTGGTAAACATGCCCATTTCTGTTTATCTAGTTACCGTGAACGAGAGAAGGTGAACTCTCTAATATATGGTGGATGAGCAAAGTGAGTACTGATATTTCTGGGGAAAGAGACAATTTGAGTCAATTTGTTTTATTGGTGATTTTGCTTAATGGTAGAGTGGTGTGATTTGGTATTGGTACAGTGTTTTTTTTTTTTGGTGTGCTCCATACATTCAAAGAGGTGGGAACCCAAAGTAGTTAGGAAGAAATTAAGCGGTTCCATTGAACTTTGTATTTCTTTGTTTTGGGTTTGTTATTTTTAAATTGTTTTGGTCGGCTGCTATATTCGTAACGGCTTTGATACAAGTTCCTCTTGCTAAATCCTAAATCCAAAATAAATAAATAAATAAATAAAAGGACCCAGTTAACCTGTGGTATCTTACCGGGCTACAATCATTTCTGGAACAAGACTCTTAATCAACTCATTTTAGGTGAAGAGACTTTTATAGTATACTAACACATTATATTTACTGACTTAATGTCCACTAACACTCTACTTATAGTACACTAACACATTACACTTAATGAGTTACTGTACACCAGCACACTACTTACAGTGGACTAATGCATTACATTTACTTAGTTATTGTACCCTCTAGACATGTGATGTGCGACAACAAACCATTCATCTTGGTGCTGACCACGGTGCCTCCACACACAAATTCGTTGGTTGTCTCCACCAAGACAAAAGCGGGACTCGTCACTGACGATGACCCGCTGCCATTATTTGTCACTTCATGACAGTCTGGCACGACACCATTGCAGTCTTAAGGACAGTCGTCGTAACGGTCTGCATGCATGTAGTCCTGTGTCATGCAGGCGTCTGCCAATGGTGCTGGCACTAACAGGATGACTCATGGAGGGCATCACTGCTCACTGAACGTCTGCTATCGTGGCTGTTGGCTCAGTCAGGTGCAGCGATAAGGTCCATCCTTGCTTACGTGATTTCATCATTCACATGTCTCACAATGTAAAACCTACCTACCAAGTTTCATTCCTGTTGGTTGATTCCTTCAGAGTGCAACTATTTGTGCAGCTATTCTTTTGAAGATGATTATATATTAACATTAGATTTGTGCAGAAATGAAAAGAAATTATGTAATTCTTCTTAATAATTAGTACTGAACCTGCTGAACAGTGAAGGGCCTGGAGATATTCTGAAAGAAGAGTGTTTTTTGGTATTAGAGAGAAAAGGCTGTTTATACACATATGCATCTGTATGTTTTAGAGTATTTATTTCACCTCATAACTGGATTTACATGTATTTTTGTGTGTGCGCGTGTGTATGTGTGTGTGTGCGCGTGTGTGTGTGTGTGCTTTTAATGAGTGAATGTGTCAGGGGAGCCGCGTGGTTCTTCAGGACAGAAGAGTGTAGGAGAGAGAGAACTGCTCAGCTCACCTTCTCCACTTCTGCACAATGCCTGTTTGCTGGATACATATAAGAACTTTCGTTTGATGAATCTCCTGACCATCAGAAACACAGATCTGACATTACTGAACAATAGGGTATGTTTCGTCACTGAGGCTCCGCAGTTATTTCAGTATCACCACTCATGCTTTAGTCATCACCTCCGTCCATCTGATATACTACATACTCATAAACTAGTTAATGTTAGTATTAATGGACTCCTCCATTTTTTAAGCAGATTCATTGTGCAGGTTTACCATCATTTGACTTTAAATTACAACCAGTCATAATTAGCAAAATGCCAAAACAATTCAACGGCATTGGCCTCCATGCGTAGAGGTGCATGCTGTCAGCAACTATTCTACATTTGATTATATAATAAACATTTCAGTTATATAACTGAATTGCCCCAAAAAAAGAAATATTCATTTGTGAAAATTAATATCTGATTGTGGAAAAAAAGCAGTATTACCGCATCTGTTCTTGCCTCACCAGGTCTCATGTGGGCCTGGACAGCTCCACTGAATACATTGCAAAAAATGAGATCTTGGCAAGTAAAATGATCTTATAAGATAAAAATATCTTAAATTCTAGATTAACTTTTTTTACAAATATTTTTATTTGTTTTAAGTGAATGAAACTTTACTTATTTTAAGAAACATGCTTGAAACAGTTCAAATTATCTGCCAATATAGTGAGAAAATTTTACTTCCTAAAAAACTTAAAACAAGTAAAAAAACATCCAGAAAAAAGTTAAAATAATAGCTAATAGTTGAGTTTAAGTAAATAGTTAAAATAATAATTTTGCCTGCCAAAATATAATTTTTGGAGTGCATAACTAGGTCCAGCTAATACAAGCAGATAATTCAACAACAACCAATTGATAATCATGATACAGGGTTCACAACCCAACTTGGCCACAGAGAGAGTGGTCTGCACTCCGAGCAGTAGTAATGTGCATTTGCATGCAGTCATTGACAGTTTTTGATTTTTTTTACATTTTTTTCATTAGTAAATGGTTTATTAGTAAATGGTTTGTAAATTAATTTAGGTTTGGATTTATTTGGGTTCAGCATCTCCTGTTCTATGCATCCAGGAAGACTTGTGTAGTTGTTTGTGAGTTCAGGCACTTGGTTCACTTTCGGTCCGTCACTCTGAAGGTTATTGATTAAGACTGAAAGTGTGTTCACCTAATCTGTTACTCAAGCTCAGGGGTACAAATTTGGCCTGACAGGTCCAATGTCAAGGGGCTCTAGATAGTAACTCTTTCTGTGAAAAAGACTATACTGACAGACCAATATAGATGCTAACCACTTGGTGAGAACATGTTTAAAGAAAACAAAAAGCTAACTTAAAGTTAACTTTTTAAAATGCATTAAAAAAAATCATTCTTGGTGAAATTATCTTATATCTTATATAAATCGTATATCTAGTTGATATACATTAGAATTCTTGTTTTTAGATTGATATAAGTCAATTTTAAGACTATTTAACTTATTTCCAGACAGTTTTTACTGGATTTAAGTGATTTTAATAAGCCAAATTTTCCATCTTTATATTGGCAGAAAATTTGTCCTGTTTCAAGTTGGCTCACTAAAATCCCTTAAAAAAACAAGTAAAAACCATCTGGCTAGAAGTTAAAAAGTCTTAAAATTAGCTTATATCAATCTAAAAAAATGAATTTTAAGATATATAAACTAGATATAAGTTCATTTTGCATGCCAAGATATCTTTTTTTTTTTTTTTTTTTGCAGTGTTGGTACTTCAGGCGCACCTGTTTCCTAATAGAAACTCATCATTAGTCGTCTTCCCTCTTTTATCTCTGTTCCGAAATACTGATTTTAGTTTGAGTTTCATTTTAGTTTCAGAATTGGCCAAGACCACTAACTGCTCTCTTTAGCCATGTTATTAACACGATAGAGGACAAGGAAGCAAGCAGATAACAGAAAGTATCAAAATGACCAAAATATCAATGTAAAAAAAAAAAAAAAAAAGTTTATCAGTTTATGTAAAAATCAGTTTATTTCCAAAGCATTTAGAGGGCCCCCATTCAGGCAGGGCCACCACAAGGGACAGTTTATGAACAGTAAAAAAAAATCTAACATCCTTATTTGACATTCTCTAGGCTCAACTTCAACACAGAGCTCAAAATCATGTAGTAGTGTTACAGACAGATGACAAATGAAAGGAAAACCTGAATAAATAAGTGGAGAATCGAAGTTCAGATGTTTCCAGACGGATGAACTGGATTATACAGATGGGCTTACGCACATGCTCAGTGAGATGGCTTAAGAAGAAGAGATCTAAATGACTTTCATTGTTGGGACAGGGATGTCAGGAGCTTTACTGGCAAAGACTGCTCAGCTAGCTGGTGACTTAACTAACATCTGCATTTAGGAAAAACATCAGTGAACACTGGCTAGATTTTTGTGCTCAAAATGGCTTGCAATGGCCTTTTTGATGGATGTCCTTCGTTCTCCCATCATTGCTTTTATTACAGCTATTACTTATCCCTTTCTCATGCTCTTCATCAGCCAGTGGCCTTCATCTGAACTTGCTGACCACAGTCTGACAGCTGTCTGGGATAAGCTCTCATTGGACTCAGTGAACCATCTGGCATTGTAAATGACGTGCCACATGCAGTCTTGGTTCATGGGTTTATGAAGACACTCACTGATTACAGGAGTCAGTGGCTCTGAGATGTGTTAGTACAACCTCTTCCGCTATTTGCAGAGATTTATTTTCTGCTTCCCAGGCCTGGCGTCACCTAATTATGTATATAAACATTCTTTTTTCCAGGCCCCCCGCGGAACGTGCTACAACTATTGTGTTGCTGGATCTGTTAAGGTCTTTGTTTTAGTCACAAGGCACGAGTCCTATGAGGGTAAACAAGAACAGAAATTTGGCGAGATCCATTACAGTTTAAAGATGTTTTTCCCCACTGCGAATGTAATTCTGTCTTGTTTACATTGTTTTCTATGAGCCTTTGAAAATTTACCCCCAACTGGCACAGCATTTGTGGATGGAGAGTAGATTATGCAAAATAAAATGTGACTTTTTTATTTCATAATTGATTCTAAAACTTCTTTTTACTTGACAAGTAAAATGATCTTATATCTAGTTCATATGCCTTCAAATTCTCATTTTGAGATTGTTGTAAGGTCGTTTTAAGATTGTTTATCTTATTTCCAGATATTTTTTTTTCCCTCTTTGAATGTAATTCTGTCTTGTTTACGTTGTTTTCTATGAGTCTTTGACATGTTATCCCCAACTGGCACACCGTTTGTGCATGGAAAGTAGATTATGCAATGTAAAATGTGTTTTTGTGTTTCATAAAATGACTGTATAATATAGCTCTATATATAACCTTTTGTTCCCTCTTTAGCTGTTACACAGTATTGGCACCATTTTAGCAAATGGAATGAGCTGTATACAACAAAAAATATATATTTTTACAAGTAAAATGATCTTATGTCATGCCTGCTGGTCCTCCTCTCACCTCCGATCTCCTGGACTCCAGTTCCCATAATCCACCACCTGAAGTCACATGTTCATCCTTCCCCAATCACACCCTGTTGCCTCGCTCTCGGTCTCCAGAATATTGATTGACCACCTGATGTTAATTTAGTCTGTTTGTTTAAATACTTCTCTCTTACACTGGCTCATTGCGAAGTATTGCCACTCTGTTGTGTACTGAGCGTTCTCTCTGTGTCTGATATTGTTACTCTGGCTTTTGACTCCTGCCTGTTTATTGACTTCGACTCAGCTTAGCCCTTGATTGTATTCCCTTGTTCTTGGTGTTGCTGTGTTTCAGTGCAACCTATTTTAATAAACTGTGCCTTGCTTTTAGTTCAGCGCGCGTCACAATCTGTTTGTCCATCGTCACATCTTATATCTAGTTCTATCTCAAAATTCTCATTCTTAGATTGATGTAAACTCATTTTAAGTCTATTTAACTTATTTCAAGATTTTTTGTAAACTTGTGATTTTAATAAGCCAAAGTTTTTTATTATTTTGGTATATAATTTGACTTGTTTTAAACATGTTTCACAATTCAAGCAAAATTATCTGCCAATATATTTAGCTTACTAAAAACACTTAGGAAAAATGACTAGAAATAAGTTAAATAACCTGCAATCTCAAAATCAGAAAATTAAGATATATCAACTAGATAGAAGATTGTTTTGCTTGTAAGCAATCATTTTCTTGCAGAGTACCAGTAAAGTATATGACTTAGTAGCTCAAAGGATGATGCCAAACTTACTTCCTATGGAAAATACTGTATTGAATCGTAACATAACCTCTGATCAGTTTCAGTTTGATTATTAGAGTACATTCGCTCCCCTGAGAAAAGACAATATTACAATACAGTCAGGTGCTGCATATTTTGCTTGTAAAAGATGTAACACAGGTACAGAGATATTGGCAAATGAGCTAGTGATCAATGCAAAGACCCTCCGAGACTCTCTCTGAGAACTGCAGCAAATTACTTTATTGGTTTTTATTACCGATTGTCTGACAATGATAAAGTGATTTGTAACCATAATTGAGCACCACTTTGTAATTTCAACATACTATAACTCCAATATGCTATAAATACTGGGATAGGAGGCCCCAGTAGATTCCTAGCTCCTCTTAAGTAAGCCTGGGGGTTTTGTGCATGATCTTGGATAAGTCTTAAAAGTTACACATAATGATGTAGAGGGCTGATAAAGACAGGGGGAAAAGTCAATACCACATCTGCAGCTAATAGCTTGGAAGTGTCTTCACATCCTGATTTACAAATGCTCCTACTGCTTTGCATCAGCGGTTCTCTGTGTGGGGTGGTTTTCGGTTCTCCCCTTCTCACCGAACTGTAGTTAATAGACTGCTAACATTGCAGGACATGTGTGGCATTATACAGAGATGCCTGAAAGTTTGTGAACCCTTTAGAATTTTCAGCACAAATAAGACCTAAAATAGAGGTGTCCAGTCTTACCCACAAAGGGCCGGAGTCGTTCCAGGTCATTCCAACACAGCAGGAACACACATGATGAGTTGCTGAAGATGGGGATCACAGTGTTTGAAGTTAGCACACATGGCATTATTAACTGTACATAATCAATGTAGTTACATATTAAAATCTACATGAATTAATAATATGATAAGGCTATACAGACATTTCAAGTTCAAGTTTCAGGTTTATTTGCCATTTGCACAACAAGTCAGGACATTTATGCATTTAAAATGCATTAAAAGTCTGAGGTAGATAAAACAGATGCAGGGTGTATAAAAGGGGTAGAATATTGATTAAATGTTAATCAATATTGATTAAAGGTTAAATGTTTACTAAGACATAATGTTTTAACTGCAGTGTTCAGAGGATGTTCAGAGGATGCTGTCAGGGCCACAGATTAATTCACATGATAACAATAGAAGAACATTCTTAGCCCAACATTCCTGAGACGAATGTTTTTAAAGAATGTTCTCCTACCTTTAGAAAGAATATTCTGGGAACCAAAATAAAATTTCCCGCTAATGGAACATTGCATTGCATTTTCTCAGAATGATTTTAGAACAAATCCTTTCTAGCCGATTGCAGTATGGTGAATAGGTTGTGTGTTGGATGACTACTGTCCAACCGGATCTTTTGGATTTCCAGAGAAGATAATGGAAATAACATGAATACCGAATAATGAGTACACAATCTGAGAATACTACCTTAAAATGACCCGGTAGACAGATAGATACAGAGAGATAGGTCTGGTCTCCTTCCACTTGTTCTGCCCCGCTAACCTCCGACCAGTTCTTTCACCTGTAATAATGACCAAACTGTGATTGTATCGACAAATCAAAACTGATCACATGCCCCAACTG
Organism: Semaprochilodus insignis; assembly: GCA_034552555.1. Lineage (NCBI taxonomy): Eukaryota > Metazoa > Chordata > Actinopteri > Characiformes > Prochilodontidae > Semaprochilodus > Semaprochilodus insignis. The sequence continues at coordinate 15,226,851 of CM067487.1, read as the reverse complement.
GAAAGAGTATAACTAAGTCTCTGAAATGTAGATAAGAACTGAACTGTTCATTTGGGGTGGGAGCTTTTCATAAAGGCTTAGGCGAAACTTTTTTCAGCTCTACAGTGCATCTAAGACCTATAGAGCTGTCCCATCAAGAAACCTAATTAGGTAGACCCCAAAGCCAGCTTGAATAAAAACCCAAACACTGCTGGAGACAGGTTCCTGTAATTGATTTAATCTCAGCTCTGCCTCACAGATGTGATACGGCGCTGTGGCAATTACTTTTGAATTAGCGCTGTTCTGCTCCTCTGGCAAGCTGCGAACGGAGCGCATCGCATGAATCACAAGGAAGTGCTAGAGATAGCCATGTTCTCCTGACCCACGGCTTAGCTTGTGCATCATCTTCCGCGGCTGGGCGTCTCTGGATTTATAGGCTGGGGGTCCCCACTCTGTTATTGTGACTGAAGCGGCGCCTTATGATGACCTCGCCATAGGAGGGTTGGGTTTAAAATAGAAGTCTGATATATGGGGTGGGCCTACTGAGGAGAAGGGTGGGGGGGTGGAGTAGTATTGTGGGTCAGATATGGCTTGCTGTACTGCATAACCTAAACATATCAGGACATCTGTGGAGCATTCCAAGGATTAAAGAACATGAAATCAATGGCAGAGCTGAGAGTAGAGTCCTCTTCATAGAATGTACAGTAGTTGTTGTTGAGGACGGTCACTGCCTGGTTTGCAGCCACAAGAGCCACTTAGGCAGAGAGTGACTGAGAGGCAAAAGCACTGTTCCACTACGATTCCGTGCAGTGGTCAGATTAATTATTCAACATGAGATGGTATACACTGTAGGACATGTACGTACACAACCAAAAGGTTCAGTTATACCAGGTGTCAGCAGTTCCTAAATCGTCCATTTTGAGGCTTATACATTAAGCTTATAATAGGTTATTGCTTCCTTTCCAAAAGTTCCAACAAATAAGTCCTATTTAGGATATCAGGTGTTTATGTTGGATTCCACCTACACACAGATTCCACCTTTTTTGGAAGTCCCTCGGTTCAACTGTATGTTTGTTTTCTTTAATAACTATACTATGCGTACTGGAAGCATACTGGAATTCCATCTTCATAAGGTTGACCTATACAGCGTATTATGAAGCAAGCAGTCAGACTGAATCTTTTTGGCCGATGTAAGAGACGGGAAGCTTGACTCTTTATGCTTTTCCGGTTTTTCCCTTTCCTTTATAGTGTAGTGTAGCCTTTAGTCCAAAAGCCCACCCAAACACCACAATGACCAACTCTTTTTCACAGAAATTGCTTTTCTCAGCAGCCTTAAGAGCCTCCCTGGATTTCCAACCTTTCCCTTAGTTTTCAAAACAATTTATACTCTGGTTGACTAACAGTGAGCTAACACTATTAAATTCATACTGTACACGTTCTACTTTTGAAAAAACAACAACGTTTTTGGTCAAAAAGGGCTAACAGACTGTGACTGGCATACGTAAATTGTCTAGCCAGTGGAGAGCACAAATCAGCATCAGCTCTTCTTTTGTGTTCATTAATTTGAATCTTATGTTTTGCATTATTGCAACAATCCTAACACGTTCCTTTCAATTTAAAGCTGTTTAGCAAACAAATCCCTTCTCCCTTTAAAGGGTTCGAGTGTGGTGCTGCAGCATATGTGTGACTCCTGGAGAGGTGTATGTGCAATATAACGTGGAAGGCCTGTTACACAATGTGACATTGGTACTGGTCACGATTTACTTTCATGCTGTGTCCTCACTTAAATGGTCAACACATGAAGCTTGGCTGGATGGGAATGGCTGGGGAATGTCCTGCAGCAAGGGACGGCTAGATAGTGTCACTTTCCATTACCCCATCCGCCAGTGCCCGGAACGAAAGGGGACGCTTCTGTAAACATTTCAGCCAAGCACGACAGGCTGTTGCAGAAGTTGCCAGCAGGCGCCGTGCTAATAATGAAACGTTGGGATAGCAGCTTTGCGAGACCACCGGAAATCCAAAAGGATTGAAAGGAAGTCAAAATAAAATAGCGTGACCTGATGGAAATCCAGAAAACTTGAAAGTAGAAAGAGCTTTGCATCCTCATCTCAACTAGTTGAGCACAGTGACACCTGCTCTGGTCTCATGCTATGCTGCTTTTGGGAAACTTGGGCCTGGATATTTGCATGTGCCCAGTGTTTGTGCGAGAGCTTTTAATTACGCGGAGCTGGAGCTCCTAAAAGCCTCTGCATAACTGATGGCAGTGGGAGGAGGGGAGGCCATATCGCATTTGCCATGCCTGCGAGTGATGGAAAGTGCAGTTGAGCGAACTGCCACAATGAGACACAGAGAGAGAGAGAGACAGAAAGTCAGCCAGGGTACCCAGCGCACTCCCCTGCTCTTGCTCCTAACGGGAATCAATGGTTGGGCTGGTTATTTGTGGTACCGTATCCTGTGCAGCGAATGTTTCCATTGAGGCATTTTTCAAGGTCAACATGGTGACCCTAGCGGGACTTTGGCTCGGGGATGCCTGAGGCTTCACTTTGACACATAAGTGAGGGACTTGTGTACTCTCGGAGGCTATTAGAAGTGGGTGGTTGCGTCCACTGAGTGCAAGAATTTAGCGGGGATAACATGCAGATTCGCAGCACAAATGTGTGTATTGGAAAGGAACGATTGATCGCCGTTGAACCGAAGTTTCGAGCAGAGCCAAGCCTGTAGGCCGTCTGCTTAGCAAGCGATCCAAATGCAAACCAGTGGAACAAAATCTGTTGGCTCTGGCACAGTTCATAGAGACAAAGTTATATATTTTGAAGGGAGGTCTTAAATAGCAAAGGGTTTATGAAAGAAGATTAAATCTTGGTGTGGTCCTACTCCACTGTGGGCTATCCGATTGTTAAGTGTGACGTAAATAGCCATTTCCGGGGCCACACGTGCCCACAGATCCGAAAAACAAATGACAAATACAGAACTCATAAACCTTTTCACAGTTGCTTCCTTGTGTATTCAGGCATCATTGTGGGATAAAAGGGTCTAAATTGTTTCAGCTTCAATCTGCTTGTTAACACGTCCAGGTCTGAGCCTCTACTGAGCCGCCTGAGGTTCTGTCTTTCCAGCATGCAGCAGTTCTGTGTTTTTTGTTGTCTGAGCCAAAAACTACTCAGTTACCTTTCCAGCTCTTTCCTTGTGATGAGAAAGAGAATAGAAAATCAGTTCATACGGTGAATTACAGTCTTACACCAATGAAGAAAAACAAAGTTTGGTGACAGTGGGCTTTAATGTTAGCTAGCTAGCAAACTTAGCTAACCTAATTAATGTTAGCACCCACCGCCAAAAGCCAAGCAGACTATTTGTCGAACTCTTTGATAGAGCCTGTGGTTTTGTAGGGTGTTTCTGGTAACAAACCCACATCTTCCGGTTGACAGCGTTTATGTGCTGCCCAGCTAAAGTGAAGATAGATAGTCTTCTGCATTAGCTAGCTACTTCCACCTTTGCTAGCTAGCTGTCCTTGTCAGCTCATCTGACTGACAAGCCTGACAACCGAAACACAAAGCAGTGGGTTCATAGCAGGAAACAGCCTATAAAACCCATAGCCTATTTCAAGGGTCTCTACAGAAAGCAAGTTTGGCTTTAGCCATTGGGTACTAACCTTTGCTAGGTTTGCTAGCTAGGTGACAATAGAGCCCACAGGAACCAAACTTTGTTTTTCTTCATTGGTGTAAGCATTGTAACTCATCTTATCAAATGCAGACATCTCCTCTTCTCTTACCCATCACAAGGAAAGCGCTAGAATGATAACTGAGTAGTGTTTTTGGGTCCAGATCTATTCAAACAATGAGAACCTCAGTCAGTACAGTAGAAGCTATGACCTGAACATTCAGACTTTAGCAGAGCTCAGTAACTCTGAGATTAATAACTGATCACATTGATTTATCAGATATGAGTAAGATCTTCAGTGTTGTAAAGAAGCTGTTAAGTTTCTTTTTAGAGTTTGTCTTGCAAGCATGTATCTTATGCTGCAGTGTAATACAATACAATTTCAATACTGTGTTCTGAACATTTGTAATTCGTTACATCCCAAATCTGATGTCATCTGACTCTTAAACAGAGCATTTCCCACATCAGCACTACCTCAGCCTGCTTCCTAAGATATCATTGTGTCATTTTGCCCTGCTTATAGCTTAAGGATGCCTTGAAACAAGCTTAATGATTACTGAATGATTATGTTTATGGAGATCACACTGGTAGCAGGCAATGTTTACAGTATTTTTAGGCTGAGAAGGCATACAGCTTTAAACATGATTCATCTCTTTCATGTGTGCTGATTAAATCTAGTTCAGCCGCTCTACAGTGCCATGCAGAGCAGAATGAGTTTTGACTCTTCTGTTCCTTTCAAAGTTCCTCTTTATTGTATCTCAAAGAGGTTTCCTTTGTCACTCTCACATGCTGTCCTCAGTGGGTTGTGCCCGTAATAGTGCTATCACAGTAACATCTGTATAAAAATGCTCCTCTTCTTAAAACTTGTCTCTGATTTCCCAGCCTGTCGACTTTGAAGTGTGCCATAAATAACATCTGGAAACTCCGAAAGCTCTGAAAAGCTGGTTCAAGTTGGAAAAGTTAATTCCTGCATACTGCAACACTGACATCATTTTCCCTTTAATTTACACTTCCCTTCATTGGTATCTGGCCATTTATGACGCAACATGATGCAATAACATATGTAAACCGGAATTGAAAGGTAGACCGTTTGAAGATGACTGAAGTCAGGAACTTCTCACGACTGACTGATCTCATGACTGACATTATAATTTGACAGCGGCTCTTACAAGTTGCTTTTAATCACAAAAACATTAGAGATGTAAGCTCTTCATCAATCACTTTATTATAAAGCACTGCTTGCTCCTCATTGTAGTTGCCTCTACTGAGGCTTACACTGACGTTACTGTGGAACCTGTTAGTGAGCAACTAAACTGCCAGTTGAATCGTTCATTTACTTTTATGTTGTCAGTAAGGACGAGCCAGGCACAAACTAAAGAGTGAAATGTAACATATTGTAGAGACTTAAGCCATGTTATTAAGATGCTGTATATGTGTTGCATTGGCTGTTCTATGCTGGGCTGTGGGGTTAGTCGGGTAATGGTGCAAGGTTGGTGCCTACCATCCGGGGGAGTTGTGTGGCTAGAGCTGACCTTCCTGGTATCCTAACTGCTCCGTAGTGCCTGCTGACAGTTTTCAATGCTACAGTCTTCTTTTGAAGAGAATTCAGTGCAGAGATTCCCTCATCTCCTTCTTTGCCACAACATTATATTGGTGTCAGAAGTGGGATAGTGCCACCCCAGCCCTATTAGGAACTTAAAAGATGAACATTAAAGAAGAAGACCAAACATGGCCAAGCGAATGCTGACAGTGGAGCATTGTAGCAGTGTGGCGGTGGCGGTGGTTGTGCCCCTCTGGCAAAGCTCTGAGCAGGTGCCCATGGCGTAGATTGCCGAAGTCGAGAAATCGTACAGTGGCCAAGTGAGTGCCACAACTTCTGCTGCCCCCCTAGTAGTGCAAAGATAGGCACCACAGGCCATTAGGAGATTTGGACCTTATAGTGTGTCGGTGTGTTATGTATACATATGCTATATTGTGTTGGGCTGGTTAGTGAGGTAGTGGTAAAGTGTTGGTGCTTACCGTCAGGGGGATTTATAATGCAAGAGCTGACCTGCTTGCCATTCCAGGCGTTCAGTAGTGGTGGTCATCGGTTTCCACTGTGAACTGTGGAAGAACAGCCCTACTAATATGAGCATCAAAAGAAGAGGACCAAACATGGCTGAGAACTGTGAGACAAAAGGCAGCATGGTGAGACAGACCGGAGACATAGACATTGATTGCAGATGCCGAGAACATACAGCGTGTGTGTTGGGCAGCAGAGAATGCAGAGAGTGGCCAAGGAAGTGCCACAGCTGCTGCTGCTGCCACCACTATTGCGAAGATTGAAGCCGCAAGCCATTAGGAGATCCGGATGTTACAGTGTCTATGTGTGTTACATGTGCTATATTGTGCTGGGCTGTGGGGCTGGTCAGTAGGATAGTGGTACGATATGCTGCCTACTGTCAGGGAGAGTTAGGCTAGAGGTCAGGCTAGAGGTGACCTGCTTCCTATCCCAGCTGTTTAGTAGTGCTGGATCATTTGTAATCCCTTAAAAGTAAGTTAAAACCAATACAACGGTTCTTAACGTTCTCAGGCACACAGTGCTTTATGTGACATCAAAGGACACTGTACAAAAAGACTACGTCTTAGAAACACTGCGTGCTACAGACTTGCTGTTATTTTGTCCAGAGGGGTAGTCAAACCAAGGGATCAGTGGATAACTAACAGTCATGCTAACAGCAATAACTCTTTTCAACATGGAGAAGTAGATTAATAATCACAGAAGCCATCATAATGGTCCCCAAAAAAACAGTGCAGTTCAATCTGGATTACAAAAGTTATGAAAGGGATGTGACTGCACCAAGGCCCTCAGTGAAATGGCACAACACTACACTACTGGGAAAAAATGAAAGTAAGTCTGAAGCGTGAGGTGTTCCAGAGATTTATTCTTTTAAGTGCGTCATTCTTTGATGCTGCATACAACATTACCAATGTGAGAGGGTACAGGGACATTCTCAAGCTTCACCCTAAAGACTGTTTTTGTTCCATTTTACATCTGAAGTGTTTTTCATTACTGACTTGTTTGTGTATAAGTAACAGAATTCACACCTGTCTTACTGTAATCACTCTCCTGGTGTTTGTACTCATAGAGAGACCTAGTCAGGTTACCATACAGCCTGCATGTGAAGATTGTTTTAATGCAGGGAGTCCTTATCCAAAACATTTAAACTGATTTTTTGCACATATTTACTGAAAATGTACATATGAGTGGCACGGTGACATGGTATGTAGTGCTGTTGCCTTATGGCAAGAACCTGCGACTGAAATGTACCTAATGGAGCGTAATACTTCCACGAACAAGAATAACAGCTGTGATTGGATTTGGCATGTACTGGACAAGTTTCTGGATGTAGGCCACATCAATGTTTAGATCATCCTGCATCAAAGAATTGTGCAGTTGGGCCAGATTTGGTGGATGCCTTCCCCGGCACAATTCCGAGGAGAATTTCCTGTAGACTGGGATTTTTGCCATTGCTGGTAGACCCATATGACCGTACACTTCTATACACCTGCACATTCAGCTTCTTCTTCACACTATGGCCTTGGCACGCCCAAATGCAATCACTCCTTTTAGCCAATCACTAAGATCTGCTTTGGAGCCATTTTCCACACATGGAACGAGACATTCACTGGGCTGTACCACCTCTTCTCAATTTATGAATCCCGTCACTCACCCTGCAGGTATTTATAGCCCCATCATCTTTTGAGCTTTAATTTACTACCACCTTAAACACACAAGGTTTCATTTTTTTGTCCAGGGAGCTTATTAACTATATAACAAAAGGAATTGATTTGATTCTAATTGGAATAGTGAGAGGTTTTACGAAACATTGCCACTTTTTGTAATTCCCTTGGTCTCTTTTTCCCAGCCTTTCCAGTAATAGTAATAGCCTCCAGTTTAGTGTTTAAAATTATTTTGCAGCCTCAGCAATTTATGAAACGTGGTGAAATTGCTTCACTTGTAGTGTGGTTTTAAAAACTCCCACCGGGGTTATCTAATAAATGAACCCATAAACGTTAACAAATACACAGGCATTGAGCAGCACAAGAGCTCCTGTTAACCTTGGAGGCAAGTTTACTGAGCCCAGAACTTTGATGTTATATACACTCATCCTCAGAAAAAATAAATAGCTGCATGCAGAAGGAATCAACTAACAGAAATGAAACTTGGTGGGTAGGTTTGACATCATCAGACACGTGCATGGTTCAAGCGTCACGCTCGCATGCGCATGTGATATAAGGAAGGACGGACCTTATCACTCTACCTGACTGACCCAACAGCCACAATTGTGGACATTCAGTGAGCTGTGATGCCCTCCATAAGTCATCCTGTTAGTGCCAGCACCATTAGCAGACGGCTGCACTATGCAGATCTACATGCACGCAGACCGCTGCCCTTAACACCACATCAACATCGCCAAAGACCGCAATGGTGTTGTACCAGACTGTCATGGAGTGAACGGCAACGGGTCATCTTCAGTGATGAGTCCCGCTTTTGTCTTGGTAGAGATGACCAACAAATGTGTGTGCAGGCACCATGGTTAGCACCAAGATGAACGCTTTGTTGTCACATGTTTAGAAGGCCCTCCACCTCCACCCCTACTGCAAAATCTGTACAAACTGCGTGAGAATATTCAGGCTGCATGCAATGGATTATTGCAGGACACTATTAGGAACCTCTACAACTCCATGCTGAGACGTCTGACATGTTGCGTCATCAAACATGCCATCTGGATGCCATACTGAGAGACACTACTTCTGTATGTGTAGCTCAATAAATGTTGCCCATATCATGTATTGTTTCTGGTAACCTTTATCTTCCTTCCCAACAGCACTGCAATCCCACACTTCGTTCTGGGTGCAGCTATTCTTTTGATGAACGGTGTACATAGTGACTTTTTGGTACATGAATCAGATCAGTGATATACTACGAAATGGGAAAAAAATGTATTTTATTTTTTTCTGTTCATCTCTTATTTTCTTCTTCTTCTTTTTCATCACAGCTTTGCCCATAAGAAATAAAGCCTAAACCGATGGCATTCATCACTGATAGATCTGGTCAAAACTCGAGCTTTGTGCTGCTGCCCATTGCATCACTTATCCCAAACCTAATCCAGCATCTGCCACATTGCCGCTTATGCTCCAGCAAATATTCTATTAAAGCTCTGCCAAAGCCCTCGTACCTCTCCCGCCTCAACCGTTTGTGTGTGTGTGTTTGAGGGACTGTCGATCTGCACTGTCTAATATTACAACCACCGTCCACGTTCTTCACACTGGCTTGAAAGGAATTCACCCAATTAGAACATGTCAGGAGCGTGTCCACGTTTTATTCCGTCACAGGCGATAAACCCCTCCCCCTCTGCTTGCCCTCTAACCAATCAGACTCTGTAAGATTACACTTCCACTGTCATCATTGGTCGTCCTGTTCCCCTAGTCCACAGATGAAGAGAGAGCCAGGGGCCAGGGGCCGGTCACGTGTACGATGGGAGAAAGGGAGGGAGAAAGGGAGAAAGGGAGGGAGGAATAACATTAGAGGTCCTCGGACCAGCGAGAGGTCAGCTGGCCCAGCCTATGGGCCGGCAGCACTCTCAACAGGCAATATCGCAGGCAGCTAAATATAGACATTGGAGATTGCCCTCTCAGGTCACAAAACATTGTGATGTCACTCACCCAGGCCTCTTCCACTTGTTTTTTTTTTTCACTGCATTATTTTCCCAATTTATCCCATTTTGGGGTTAGGCCTTTTATATAGCCTTCCTTCGAATGTTATTCAGTGCTCATAGCTCATTTTTGTCCTTATATTTGAGGCAATCTTTGAATCCCATTTAGTCTAATGAGGCATAGTGGCATGATATTGCATTTCTAGTATAAAATGCCAAGGATCTGAGCTGCACCGCAAAAAAACTCGGCAAGTAAAATGAGTGTATATAAAAAAATAGTAAACAAGCAACTCAAACTGTCTGTCTTGCTGTGTATCAGAGTTATAGCACTCAGCATGAATCCAAGAGGACAGAAAATCAAGAACAATCATCTTTTATTTTCACTCAGTAGTAAGCAATAGAATGAATCATTATTAAAATTACTGTATTTTCAGCTCACAGACACTGCAAATAAAGAGTTTCTTAAAAGGTTTCTGAGTAAGTAAGTAAGTAAACTTTATTTATAAAGCACTCTTTACACAACCTGCATTGACCAAAGTGCTATACATGCAAATACCTAATGATTACACATGAATACATACAACCAAAACACAGATAAAAGAAAACAGATAAATAACATATATTAAAATAAGTAACAACAAAAGATAAAAACACAGATAAGAAACAGATAAGGGATATATCGAACGACCATAAAATCACTTCATGTCACCACAGTTTCTCACTATTATAGCCTGAAAATAACAGCATATATCGCGTAACAACATATTACATATGTCAACATATGGTATGTGTCTCATATGTAAATACACTATAATGCTAATTGTAATTGTACTGGACCAAAATACTAAAACATGCCACACAAATACACTAGGGTTCTAAGAGTTAACACAGCACTGAATCTCGTCGTCTGACAGATGTGGCCCTTCCTCATTACCTTAGTTTATGATGATCTCACAACGTTGGCATCATCTGCCAGATGACGGGTTGCCAGTAGCAACCAAATGAGTGACTAAAGCTGTTAAAAACACAGCCGTGATATTGGGTGAATTCACCGGGGAGATTTTTATATGCTCCAGCTGCCACAGACTGGGTCCTTTATACATTAACCTCTCCACTTCTGTCTCTCTCAAACGCAGTGATAGAGGAAAGATGTCAGGCTTTTTTATTATTCATCTACTTTACTGGCTACTGCTGTAGTGGGGCTATTTATGCCAAGGTAATGCTGGTGGAGGGATGCCAAACCATCTGTAACTGGTGAATGTTAGATTCTATCCAGTACTTCCTTTTAAGTGCATTTTGATGAGCTCTATATGCTCATTGATTGCCAGTTGTTTGCCTTCATTTGCATGTATAGTTACTTTATGTACAACCTATATTTAACTTTCTTCAATAAACAAAATCTGTTTAAACACATACAGTTCTTAAATACCACAATGCATACATATTTCTTTATTGTTCCACAAAGGCAGATGTCACAGTGAGCAGATGTGCATTTATGCATGTGCCTTGTGCATATGTGCCTGAGCGTATGTACGTATATCTTTCTATACTTGTGAGGACAGATGTTGCAATTGTTACAGGCTGAATTGTTTTGCTGGTAGGCATACTGAATGTGCTTTAAAAGAAACAGAGCCATCTGTTTTAAAATATAGAAGTGAATAATTATGTTTTATTATATTCAAATAGAAATTATAATAGCAAAAAATTAAATATACTCTAACATTATTATCTAACATTATTATTTATTTTAACACAGAGTTAAGAAGATTTAATTACATACGGGTTAGTCCTTCTTGGCTATAAGAAAAGTGTGTACCCTATGTATGAGTTGTGTTTCAATTTCAAAGTTTCATTTATTTTATTTATTTATTTGAAACTGTTTTAAAACTGTGATGGAGGATCCTATTACATATTCTTCTTCGTATATAAAATATTACATCTAGACATACAGACGCTTACATATGTATAATATGTGCAAATGAGACACGTAATTATTACAAACAAGGTACTCTTCCTTCCTATTTGTATATATATATAACTACTTATATGTAATAAAAATATGCACCATATGGATTATATACATAGAATAATACCTATTCAAATACTTATATAGTGGTGTTTACACATATGTATGTGTAACATACAGTAGACTGTATATAAAATACAATTATATACAGGTACCTGAATATCACATTTTTCAGTTTTGGACATAATTTAAAAAATACCTGTTGTCCTTACAATACAACGTGCATTTCATGATAGAGGCCCAGAAGAAATTCCTTGTCCTGTAGTTGTAAAGTTGTACATTTTCAAGATATGAGGTTTTCTTCTGACAGCAGTGAGATATATATATATATAATACATATGGAACATTATTACATATTACATATATACACAAAAATTTAGACAAACTATAAAATTAAGACTTTTTTATAAGCAGTTTTGGACCAGTTCTATTGGTCCTCCCATCATGAATATTTACTAAACCGAAAGGGGAAACAGAGCTTTTAAACTGTGCAGAAAAAGAGAGAAAGGTTTTTATCCCGCTAGATATATATTACAGGTGGCGAAATGCAGACATATAATCCTGTGATACATCAAGAGTATATGTGGTATATCAGGATATGTATTGTTTCAGACATCTCATCAGTTGGAAGTGTTACGTGTAAGCCTGTAGAGTCTTTAAGATAATCAACATCATCCATTTAGATGGGTGTGTCTAAACTTTGGTACCACCTCAGATTAAGGCTACCTTTATGAAGAGTTTATAAATGGTTTAAAAGGAGTTCACTAATGGTTATTAAGGTCAAAAACACCTTAAAATCATTAATAAGCAGTTATAACACATAAATAAGACAGGCAGCAGTTACCTGTTGTTAGTCTATCAGTGAACACACATACTTTTATTCTGTTAAAGCTCAGACTCTGATGTTTACTGATCCTACTTCATCTTTTCCATCCACATAAACCCTGCCAGCTTCAATACATATTCATATACATCATATGGAGGAGCTCATTTTATTAATGTGTTAACTGCTTGTTAACACTTTGTAAAGTGATTATGACCTAAGTAATAACCTATTTTTAAACCATTTATAAATCCTTTATAAGGGTAGCCTTTTTCTAAAGTGGTACCAAAACTTTTGACTGGTAGTGTATGGATAGATAGATTTCTGGCTTTATTTAGTGTCAAGTCAGAAAAAAAAAAAAAAAAAAATCATTCTTAACTGTCCAAATCGGTATGTAAGCATATAAAAGGATTAAAAAGAGAGAAAGAGAGAGCCGTGTTTTACTAACAGCTTTAGTCAATTAAACTAATCAGCTTTCATATAAAAATTCACACACGCCTCACACACACCCACCCACACACACACACACACACACACACGCACACAACACACACACACACACACACATATATATATATATATATATATATATATATATATATATATATATATACACACCACCATTTAAAGCTGTCTGGCTTTTGCCGTGATATCCTCTCTCTGCTTATGTAACGAGGACCTGCCATGCCAGATCAGGATCAGGGTGGGAGAACAGAGCGCAACAGCATGGGCCTTGTTAATGTTGACCCAATTTCACAGGCAGCCGGCCTGGCATGAGTGGCATGTCTAACTCCCCCTATAGCGGTGCGGAGGACAATGATTTATGAGCCAGCCCCACCTGATGCAAGTGCCGAAGAAAGGAGGTGACACCATTAACGCTTGTGCATAATCCTCATTTGCCACCCTTAAGTGAGTAGCGGTGACTCAAGTGTGTGTGCGTCGGGAGAGCCACGCGACGAGCCATGCCGTTCCTTCATGGTTAAAATCAGGCTTGTACAGATGACATGGAGTGACAAAGGGGTTCTGGGGCCTTGGACAGAAAAAAAGCACTAGTGCCTTTCTCCAAAGTCTAGCGCAGGCTGACAAGCAGCAAAGGCGATTAGGAAAACACAGCACATGATTTCACTGCTGTCCGTAGCTCATTACAGCTCATGGACAAGATGATTTTCCATACCGCTGTCTGCCATGGTGAGTTACTTAGTGTAATCAGATGATTGGTGTAAAATTAACTGAGATTTTTTTACTTTAGTATATTAGCACAGAAAAGGAAGCATGTCAGTTTGTGTCTGGTGGGTGAGTCACCCTACTATCAAACTGGATAATTATAGCTTAGCTTCCATATATTATGTATACTGTATAACACAACTCATATTTATGACATTGCCCAATAATTCATTCATTCATTCATCTTCTAAACCACCTATCCTTCTGGGTTGTGGGGATCCTGGATCCTAACCCAGCGCACATTGGGCTAAAGGCAGAAAACACCCTGGACAGGCCACCAGTCAACCGCTGTTTCCCAAGAAAATGAAGCTGTATATAAATATATATATATATATATATAAAATCCATATACAAAAACTATCAGAAATAAATGATACTGCTTCTTTATGATTGGGTTGTAAATTTCAGTGTAAGCAATCAGGTGGCTGATGCATAATGTTCCACCACACATATGCCATGTATATTGCTTCACTATTATTATATAATATTGATTGTCTACCATTATTAGCAGCTTATGATTCAAGCATCTGTAAAGGGTGAGCATTAAAACAGGCAGATTATGAGCTGCCATTTTTCTCACTATATATATATATATATATATATATGTGTGTGTGTGTGTGTGTGTGTGTGTGTGTGTGTATAAAGAAAAGGAGAGAGAGAGAGAGAGAGAGAGAGAGAGAGAGCTCTGTTCTCATTGGCTGTCCTATATTGTGTCTCATTCGACAAGCAGCCCAGGCTTACACTCCTTATAACTTCAGCACTAATAGGCGGAGCTGAGAAGGAACATATATGAAAATGGGTTTTAGAGAAATCATGAAAGCAATGAATTCACAATTTCCTGTTCTTGCAGCTCAGTGTTTATTTATGGACTAAATAGACTTGGCAGTAGAGTTTACAATGTTTACATTCTACATTTAACACTTTTAATTTGGAAATGTATGTTTAATTGTACTCTTTAAATGTGGAGGATCATTCTGTTTTGATGGCACTGTCCAATAAAGTAATCTCAGACACACTTGCTTATGTGGTTCCTGACACTGTATCACCCTGTTATCTATTAAAATCAACAAAAATATGGACCAGACATACACATTTGATAGATAACAGCAGGTGTGTTAATGATGTAGGCAGTTTGCACAGTGCTAATTCAAGCTTCCATTGCCTGTTAGCTCCATTAACCTTGTAGATTGAGTGCAAAACTGAAAACTAAAGAAACAGCCCTCAGGCAGCAAACTCAACCGAACTATCATATCACTTGCTCAGTTAATCATTTTAATGCCAGGATCCTACTAATTCTACAAAATGTCAAAACCAGGAAGGCAGTCTACTAATTTGCTTCCTTGCTTCCTTGCCTTCCGAAATATCACTGGCCACTTGGTGAAAGCGGATAAGGAAATGGATTCTGTGAGCGTTTTTTCCTCCCCAGGCTTTTATTTTCCAGTTTCATAACTTATTTAGAGAACAGCATATCACCGTCAAACGACACCAGTCTTAAGCACTGAATATTTAAAACTCTGACTATGCAAAATGTCATACAAACAGGCTTAAAATGGCCTGGAAAGAGTATAGATGCAGCCAAGAGCGGATTTAAGATTGCCGTTGCCTCAAGTTTGCATGAGAATATGAGTTTCTCTGAGCTGCGGTGCTCCTGCTCTCAAATCTCTATGGGACAGGCTGCAGTGTGCTAGTGCCTCAAATTGATTATGAAGTGTTAGTGGGACTACTGGTGCTAATATCAAATACATGTCAAGTAATATGGACCAAGTCGCCATTTCATTAGATACACCTAAACTTGCTTCTACACTCTTTGGCTACATTCACATTACAAGCCTCATTGCTCAAATTCTTGTTCAGATCCGATCTCACTAACTTAATGGTTCACAGTTGCATAGCACCACTGTCCAAAGAGAAACATGTATCTCCATTTTTGTTGATTTTTACTTTTATGCATCATTTTATCACATGAGATGCCATTTAGAGTGTGTGAAAATTGCATGATTAATGCACCAACAGAACTGGCCCAAAATCGCTCATAAAAAGTCTTGACTTACATTAGAATTAAATGAGTTTTTTGCCCTCTGCTATAAATGTGAATGATAGCTCTGATTAGCTTTGGTCAGCTGTCAGCTATTTATTATTGGACTTGGATGGAGATGAAAAAGGGTCAGTTATGTTGTGTTTCCACTGTTACTAGCTCTTACTCTAATGTGGCTCTGCGGCCACGTTTATGGCGAATGATGGTACGTGCACAGTGGAAAAAAACCCATAAAAATCTGATCTGAACGTTCACATATTGTCGCTGTCCAATGAAAACCATGTATCTCCATTTTGGTCAATTTTTTTTTTTTGGCATCATTTGATCACATGAGCTGCTTTTTATATTGGGTGGACATTTCATGATGAATGGATCACCAGAAATATCCAAAACATGCTTGGAAAAACGTCTGGTTCCATTGACTTACATTCAAATTCAATCAGGTTTTTGCCCTCTCCTGTAAAGTTGCCATTTTGGAGATACTTGTTTTTCTTTGGACAGCGACGATATGTTGCATATCCCACTTATCCGATCTAGGAGCACATATGAAAGTAACTCAAATTAGATTGGATGTGTCCTGAAAAAAAGCCCTGAAAAAAATCAGATCTGTGCCTTTCTGTTGATGTGAAAGTTGCCATAGTCAATGCTATCGGTTCCTCTTACGGTATAAGCTCACCAAACAGTCCCCTGTGACTGAAACATACCATATAGTGTGTAATACCTCCATGAGCACCTGTGAACAGCTGTGATTGGATTTAGCAAGACTGGACAAGTTTCTGGATGTAGGCCACATCAATGTTCAGACACTCATGCAACAAAGAATTGTGCAATTGGGCCAGATTTTTAGTGGATGCCTTCCCTGGCACACTTCTGAGGAGAATGTCCTGTAGACTGGGATTTTAGCCACTGCTGGTAGACGCGTATGACTGTACACTTCCATACACCTGCAAATTCAGCTACTTCCTTCACGCTATGGCCTTTGGCACGCCCAAATGCAGTCACTCCTTTTAGCCAATCATTAACATCTGCTTTGGACCCATTTTCCAGGCATGGAATGAGACATTCACTGCACTGTACCGCCTCTTCTCAATCTGGGAATCCCGTCACACACCCCACAGGTATTTATAGCCCCATCATCCTTATGCAGCGCCATCTGCAGGAGCCGGGTGTTACAACCACATTAGCCATGTAAGGTGGATCATTTGAGACCGGTGAGCTTAAGAACACTTTGTAGTTCTACGGTTACAGGCTGTAGTCCATCTGTTTTTCTCTATACCTTGTTACCCTGTTCTTTAATGGTCAGGACCACCACAGAGCAGGTATTATGACACTGATATTAGCAGGCAGCATGCAATGTGTGTCCACTCATTCCCTCTGGGAGCATACAATGTGTACCTGTGATTTATTGGCATATTAAGTTCAAATTTATGCAAACCAGCTATGATGCAGCGACAGTCTACATGACTGGCTCAAACTAAATCCTCAGACCAATTATAGACACGGGGGTCCAGGGCCCCCAGCCCCAGAGAGTAAAAGCAAAGTGCTCGAGTTGAGCGACGCTGATTATGCTCCTCTTAAGTAATAAGCTCATGCTAAATGCAGATTTTTTTTACTATGCACATTCTGATCAGCTTTATCCCTTTAGCCCAGAACTAATCTATTAAAAATGTAATTACATGGTGCTAACACCCCCTGCTAGCGCACGTACACATTCAGAACACGCATCTCAACACACCACCCCACAACACACTTCCAGTTGTTGACAATATGACCATGTGTCCAAGGCAGACACCCCTGTCGAAAGCTCTTTCTTGCTCCTGTGCAAATATATATAGCCATCCCTAAAAGCTAAAACACACCGTCCCTATTGATTAGCTGTCAGCAGACGTTAGCCAGTGTGCACAGCCCCATGCTGCAGTACCACTGACGTGAAAATACAGAAAGAGAAAAACGGTGGTGACCCTTGTTGTCCCAGCAGGCACTTTTGGGTGCTTTCTGGGTCACTCTAGTGAGGGAGGTGCTGAATAAACCTAAACTGCTCTGATGACAGGACATATGTCTCAAGTGCTGTACAAGTGAAGCACAGCTGTCTTTGTCTTTCTGCCCTCTTCATACGTATGTGAACGTCTAGTGTCTATTGTAGTTCAGCTCATGAGTCAATAAATGCATCTGGCCCAATAACTGAACACAACAACTGAACATTTTTGTTAACAAATGAGAAGTTAAAAAAATGGAGAAATGTTTCACTGCAGTTTGGGACACTGGTGTTACAGCTGTCACACCATGCACTGTTGTACAGTAACTCAGTAGATGTAACGTGTTAGTGTATTGTAAGTAGTGTGTTGGTGTACAGTAACTCAGTGAGTGTAATGTGTTAGTGTACTGCAAGTAGTGTGTTGGTGTACAGTAACTCAGTGAGTGTAATGTGTTAGTGTACTGCAAGTAGTGTGTTAGTGTACAGTAACTCAGTGAGTGTAATGTGTTAGTGTACTGTAAGTAGTATGTTGGTGTATGATAACTCAGTAAGTGTAATGCGTTAGTGCACTGTAAGTAGTGTGTTACATCACAAAAACACATCACGTCCATCATCATGTCCAGCTAGTGTTACTAATGACAGCAGTAAACCAGTGGTGTGTAGGGACACAGTAAGTGTAATGCGTTAGTGTACTATAAGTAGTGTTTTGGTGTATAGTAACTCAGTAAGGATAATGTGTTAGTGTACTGTAAGTAGTGTGTTAGTGTACAGTAACTCAGTAAGTGCAATGTGTTAGTGTACTGTAAGTAGTGTGTTGTGTACAGTAAATCTGTCAGTGTAATGTGTTAGGGTAATGTAAGTAGGGTGTTAGATCACAAACATACATCACGTCCATCATCATGTCCAGCTAGTATTACTAATGACAGCAGTAAACCAGTGGTGTATATGGACACAGTAAGTGTCATGCGTTAGTGTACAGTAAGTAGTGTGTTGGTGTACAGTAACTCAGTTAGTGTAATGTGTTAGTGTGCTGTAAGTAGTGTGTTGATGTACAGTAACTCAGTAAGTGTGATGTGTTAGTGTACTGTAAGTAGTGTTTTGGTGTATAGTAACTCAGTAAGGATAATGTGTTAGTGTACTGTAAGTAGTGTGTTAGTGTACAGTAACTCAGTAAGTGCAATGTGTTAGTGTACTGTAAGTAGTGTGTTGTGTACAGTAAATCTGTCAGTGTAATGTGTTAGGGTAATGTAAGTAGGGTGTTAGATCACAAACATACATCACGTCCATCATCATGTCCAGCTAGTATTACTAATGACAGCAGTAAACCAGTGGTGTATATGGACACAGTAAGTGTCATGCGTTAGTGTACAGTAAGTAGTGTGTTGGTGTACAGTAACTCAGTTAGTGTAATTCCTGTCATCTGTTGCATCACTTGCTGTAGAGTTCCAGGCTACCTCTGGCTATTGCTTTTAGGATTTGCACTAGGCCCTTTAGTTCCAGTCAAGACTAATGTCAATCCCACAGCACATATTTCTAGACTTCCAACTTTGTGGCAATAGTTTGGGGAAGACACTTGCAGCGTGACTGTGCCCCATATGCCCCAAAGTGATGGTCAGGACCCCCACAGAACCACCACAGAGCAGGTGTTGTGTGGTTGGTGGATCATTCTCATCACTGCAGTGACACTGACGTGGTGGTGATGTGTTAGTGTGTGTTGTGCTGGTGTGAATGGATCAGACACAGCAGTGCTGCTGGAAACCTCAGTGTCACTGCTGGACTGAGAATCGTCCACCAACCATAACTATCCAGCCAACAGCATCCTGTGGGCAGCGTTCTGTGACCAGTAAAGGACTAGAGGATGACCAACACAAATTGTGCAGCAGTAGATGATCTATCGTTTCTGACTGTACATCTACAAGGTGGACCAGCAAAGTAGGAGTGTCTAATAGAGTGGACAGTGAGTGGACACAGTGTTTAAACACTCCAGCAACACTGTTGTGTCTGATGCACTCACACCAGTACAACACACACTAACATACCACCACCACGTCTATGTCACTGCAGTGCTGGGAATGATCCACCACCCACATAATACCTGCTCTGTGGTGGTCCTGTGCAGTTCCATCGAAGAACAGGATAACAAAGTTTACAGAGAAACAGATGGACTACAGTCTGTAACGGTAGAGCTACAGAGTGTTCCTATATGGTCAGTGGAGCTAATAAAATGTCATATGTATGACCATCTCCTGACTGATTACACACACGCATGGGTATGTGTGTGTTGCATTTTTCTGTGGCTGCTGTTACAGTCCCTGTTTCTGCTTTCTTTGACAGTACCAGTGTGAAAGCATGTAGTTCCATAGTGGGCTCAGGTGACTGTCAGAGTGATGGATTAAACCTAGAGTTATGGTTCACTTACCAGCATCTGCAGGAGCATCTCCACAGCTTACTGTCATAATGAAGAGAGGGAGCATATGATGCATTTTACTGGCCTCTTTTCCTTCAGTCTCTGGCTCTTGCTGTGTACTCCGTAACAGCTAGAGAGACCTATGACAGACTAGATAATAAATCTCTCATTTTCTGTGTACCTGCCTGGCAATCTCTCCACTCTTATCTTCAGAGGGAACAAACCAGAAATGATTGTTGTTTTATTAAAATGACCAGGTACAGCTCATTCAGTGCTTACCTAGGAAGGCAGCTGTATCCATTACCGGAATGCTCCAGCGCCTCTGTGGCATATGGTTGATTCCAGTGGACAGTAATATTGAAACTAGGAAAGAACAGAAACCCTGTTGACTCCAAACATACATGGGCAGCTGCTGGGTTCCATTGGTAAATGGTCCTAGAGGACACTTTCTTTAATGTTATTGTATTCTAAGCTATAAATCTATATGATGAGTTCTTCTAGTGATCAAACTAGTTTCCAGAGGTCAGAATATGTGGTAATAGCTCTAGTATGGTAGCTGGAGGTCCAATCTCCTGATTGAGGAACGAACAAGAATCATTACCATGTTGCCCCAGGTAAGTGCCATCATGCTATATTTGAATGCTGCTGCAGCTATATCAAAATATCATAGTATAATTCATACCATAAATACGATTGGGAAGAATTATATATATGTAGAAATTAAGTATCTGTATTCACTTCAAGTGATATTTGAAGAGGCAGTATTTAGAACATAGTTACTTTTATCATTTTTAGAATAATCATCAGACAAAAAATGAGTCCCCTGGGACTGAAACGTTCCTAATAGTGTGTAATACCTCCAGGAGCACAAAGAACAGCTGTGATTGGATTTGGCATGGACTGGACAAGTTTCTGGATGTAGGCCACATCAATGTTGAGACACTTGCATCAAAGAATTGGTCAGTTGGTCCAGATTTGGTGGATGTCTTCCCTGGCATTTTACTGGTTGTTCCAGGTGGTCCCACAGATTTCCAAGAGGACTAAAATCTGGGAATTTGGCAGGTCAGTCCAGATGTGTGAATGCTCCTGAATGTTCATCATGCCAAGCAGTCCCATTTGCAGTCCTGTGAATGCCAGAACTATCACCTTGGAATACAGGGATAGGAATGTTGTGTTCCTCGGTAAGACGATGAGCTAGAGATGAAACCTGGTTGTCCAGCAGCTCAGTGTAGGCCCTGTGGTTCAAATTTACTGTCACCTCAACCAAAGTACCAATTTCCACATAATTAAAACACCCCCAGAAACTCACAGAGTTGTATAGTTGTATAGCTGTATAGTTGTAGCCCTATAACAGTAGTTGAAATGGAATTGAGCAACTGTCCATTACAAGTCTATAAGCCCCCAGGTTTATTGTTTGTATCTAAATATGGGAAGATACGCCAAAGTTATTGTGGTGGTCGAGCGTACGGTACAGATGTAGGAGGTGGAGATTAGGCTGAGATTAGGCAGTGTTCCACTGTGACTCATGGTCTGACTGAGCTCATCGCAATCAAAAACCCATCAAATGACGGGGAAGAGTGTTTCACATGTATAGCTGTTATGAGATTAACCCGAGGGGCTTGAGCCACCTACTGTGAGAGATATACAAGAAGTGAAGCCGTCACGATCGTGCGTGATTGAACGTATTGTGTCAAGAGGTTAATTACCTAATATTCATCTGGACTTGGGCATTAATTAGCTTCAGCTGTGTACTAGGCTACTGGGACAATTAAAGCTAGCCATGTTCCATTAAAAGGGAATCAGCCAAAGTGGCGTTCACAGCAGCCCCAGTGATTCCGAGTCGGAGGGAGGATGTGAATGAAATTGGCATGGCTCTTAATGAGCACCCTTGTAGCCGACTAGATCGCTTAGCCCCCAGACGTGATATAAGCGCACTGTCATGCGTGATGCGAACGCTGTGACATCACCGGGACCTCCGGCTTGTCCGAGCACAGAGAAAGAGCAGGGGTCAGTTCTCAGCCCATCAGTGCTCCACTTCTACGGTGGTGTCCTCAGCAGGCAGAGCCCAGATTACATGCTTGAGATGCTCCCCCCTGGCTTGTCTGCTAGATTAGGTAAAATGAAGACAAATGGCTCGCGCCGTAGCACCTCACAACACAAGTGCTTGAGGAACCGTCCCTTTTCACACCGTCTTAGCTGTTTAAAACAGTGGCCCAGTTTTTTGGTCATTAAGGTAGTTTCTAGGCCCAGAGCATCTTACCGCTGTTAGGATCAGCTGACTTTATGGGAGGCTACCTAGATAAGTGTGACTAAGTTGTGTAGTGTGGGATTCCCAGTAACTTAGTTGTATTGGAAATGTGCACTACCAGTCTTAAGTTTAGACACACTCAACTACATGGATGTGTTTGGTTATCTTAAAGACTCTACAGGCTTACACTTAACAGTTTGATGTCTGAAACAATACATATCCTGATACACCACATATACTCTTGATGTATCATTGTATTATATTTCTGCCATATCACCACGTCTAATGTATATTTAGTAAAAACTATCACTCAGGCCTATAGGACATATGACGGGAGCAACAGGGAGAAGGTAACCTGTACAAGCAGTTCAATTCGGACATTCAGTATCCGTCTTATTTAAGGAAAAAAATACCAGGTGCAGCAAGACTTAAGCTTACCTGGCGCCCTGTACTCTTGGTACAAGTACCGAATGACTCCTCTATTCCTATTTCTCATCATGTACTCATTTATCCTTTGATTCTGAGGAAGTTGGTGCAAAGTGGAGAGACTGTTCATAGAGTGTTTATAGAGAGACTGATTATAAGCCTAGAGGCTCAGGCCTCAGCTTCCAACCAGAATGAATGAAAAAGTGAAAAGGAGATATTCATGTAAGGCTAGCAAAGAGTCTCCTAGCATGGTCATGAAATATGAATCTGTCTGGTAATCTTTCATCAAATTGGGAATCGAGATGGAATATTTGCGGAAGGGCTGGCTCTCTGGTCGCTGCAGTGGGAACAGAAATGAAAGGTCTTCTATCACGTTCACCGCAGCTCCCATGTGTGGTTCTTGTGGCTGGCTACGCACATTCCTGAAACTACTCAGTGCATTAATACAGCTTCTGGGCTGCAAAATGGGAGGTTTTAATGGTTTTTACATTTTTTTCTTTCATAATTGTTGCGATAGGAAGGCAAGGTCTGCAAAATAAATATGCTCATCTTATTAACTATCCAACATGACCAGAAAACCTACATATTGATGATTGTAAAATAGTGTTAATAATATGGCTGTGTATTGGCAAGAACCTGACGATATGATACATATTCAAATGCAGGGGTTACAATTTAATATATTGCAATATATTGCAATACTGTAATCAAAGTGAAATATTGTGTATTTTTAAATCCAAGTTTAGGAAACTGCCGTAGTATAAAAACATTCCATTCCGTAGTACAAAAACATTCCATATTGCATATGCATAGGCTTGCTAACACTAATGTTACAAATGCACCCTTTCGTTACCTGTTCACACTGGCATCGAATTGTCTACCTTCGTTCCAGTTTTCCCATTCCACCTTAAATGGTGTAGTGTAAGCAAGGATATTGTGAATTGTAAAATCTAATTTTAGGAAAACTGTCTGGTATAAAAACACACCACCAAATGCATAGGTTTGCTAATGCTAACATTAGCAGTGCACTCACTACCTGGTCACATTGGCATGGAGTAGTGTAATGGCTGAAGACACTGATATCCATCTTGTGAGTCAACCTGGTCAGGTCTTTTTGTGGACTGGCTAGATCAAAAATGGGATGGGATTTAACAAGTTGTTCACATTTTAAGCGTCAGAGTCATTAGTGGAATTTTTCTGTACCGTAAATGGTACAATAGTTTCATTCTGGCACCTTTGGCTACTTGTTCACTTTATGTTTCAGTTTTCCCTTTCCACCTTAAACAGTACAGAGGTGACATTCTGGCAACTCCGGTTAACTAACCAGCTTCTTGTTCCTAGTTTTTTTTTCCACCTTAAGTAGTACAGTATTTACATTCTCACACCTTCACACTGCTTGTCCAGTTGCTTCTTCCAATTTTCACATTACACCTTAAATAGTTACAGCAGTCAAATTCTGGCACCTCAGATCTTCTTTTTCCAATTTTTCTGCTCCACTGTCATGCCTCCGGGTTTCCCTGACACCTCCGATCACCCGAACTCCATGTCCCAGAGTTCATTACCCCATGATGTCACTGTCACATGTCCTGAACTGTCCAATCACACCTCATTCTCTCGCCCCCCCATGCCTGAGTATTGATTAGCACACACCTGCATCTTATTTCACCACTATCATTTAAACCCCTTAGACACACATACACTCTGTGAAGTATTGTATACTGAGCGTTCTATATTGCCTTTCCTGTTTATCTTCTCTGGTTTTGACTTCTCTTTGGTTCAGACTCTCTCTCTCAGTTCTCCCCTTTGATCTGGTTGCTGGTTTGTTTTGCCCTTCTGGTATTGCATTTGCCATTTGTTTACTGGTTTACGCTTTTGTCTTACTCTTTTTGGATTTGTCTGCCTGTATCTCCCGCTCTCTGGGTCTCGACCCCTGCCTGCCTCTCTGGTTATTCTCTCTGCCTTGTCCCCTCGGTAATGTTTGCCTGGTTCATGCTGTTGTGCTTTGTTACCAGTCTGTCTAATAAATCTCAGTTGACTTTTAGCTTGGCTTGTGTTGAACTAAGTTTGTTAATCCTGACATCCACCTTAAATTGTACAGCAGTTACATTCTGGCACCTCAGAATACTTACTCAGCTTCTTGTTCCAGTTTTTCCTATTCCACCTTAAATGGTGCAGCAGTTACATTCTAGAAACTCTGGCTAATTATTTAGCTTCTTGTTCCAATTTTTATGATTCTCCTTAATTAAATGATTCAGAAGTTGCATTCTTGCACCTCAGGCTTATTCAGCTTCTTGTACAAATTTTCCCATTCCACCTTAAATGGCACAACAACCTTTTGTCGCCTCAGGCAACTACTGCTGACTTCTGCATCATTTAAGGTGGAAGGAGAAAATTTAAACAAGACGTAGGAGAATAAGAAGCCAGCTTCTGCTTTGTCAGTCAGACTTTTTATTCCCACCTGGGTCAGTACACCACAGCACTGGCAATTAAGCTTTTCCTAAGACAGGGATTACTGAAGTAATATATTAACAGATTAACGGTTCTAGACTTAGTGCAGGTTCCACAATGACATTTATTCTATTAGTCTGTTCGTTGAGTGTCTGCAGGATAAACTTCATCTGATCATCACGTGCATACCAAGAGTCAAATGCGAGAATGTGTACAGTGTCAGCAGGATGGGGAGGGGGGCCGGTTCAGCAGGGGCTCATTATCATTTAAATAACAGGCACTCAAACCAGGAACAGGAGCTGACAGGGTAGGAGAAGGGAGCTGTGGTGCTTGATCCCAGCGCAGTGACGGTATGGATTTTTTCTAACCGCAGTGACAAAGCAACGTATACCCGCTGTCTGGTGGTTTATTGCCCCAGCCCCCTCACAGAGTGAACATGTTAGTGCTTCCATCACTGCAGTATCTCTGTGAAATGATGTGACAGAGCTCTCGTGTATAGAGGCCACCCTGCTCAGCTAATCTCCCTTCAAATTCACACATTCTGGCGGCGTACCTTGTGAGCCAATTCAGACATGTACGGCCAGCTTGCATGGATGGATGCACCATAAATGTGTCATATTTGGTGTGTGCACCCTCACGCCACACCTACAGTGCATCAAGTACTCACCCTTAGAGGCCACTGCACACCAGTCCAGCAATGTCTAAACATTTCAAACCTTTGCCGTTAATGAAGAATCTGACTCCCCTTTTGAATGCACGCACAGTTGCAGTTAGCCGGTTACAAGTTTCTGGATGTAGGCCACATCAGTGTTCAGACACTCTTGCATCAAAGAATTGCGCAGTTGGGCCAGATTTTGTGGATGCCTTCCCTGGCACACTTCTGAGGAGAATGTCTCGTAGACTGGGATTTTAGCCACTGCTGGTAGACCCATATGACCATATGCTTCCATACACCTGCAAATTCAGCTACTTCCTTCACACTATGGCCTTTGGCACGCCCAAATGCAGTCACTCCTTTTAGCCAATCATTAACATCTGCTTTGGACCCATTTTCCACATATGGAACGAGACATTCACTGCACTGTACCACCTCTTCTCAATTTATGGATCCCGTCACTCACACCCTGCAGGTATTTATAGCCCCATCATCCTCATGCAGTGCCATCTACTATCACACAAGGTGACTCATTTTTTTTATCCACTCAGCTTTAAAATGAAGCTCAGATGATCTTAGTTTACCTAAATCTAGGAAATCTGACTTGGCACTACAAAGTGTATTTGCCTAAATGTGACCTTAAAATCTTTAAGATAGAAGCTATAAGCTTCTAACTATTGAAATAAAAGCAAAGTCTCACTGTTGCTTACCTGAATATCTGTAACTATTCTGTGCACTTAAATCGTAGGCAGAATATTTCCATGTTTTCTGTCAGTTGTGTCTCCTGGGAAAATGTGTTTTCCAGTCCAAACATTTGAAAGAATAAAGTGATTTCTTAAAATAGGATGCATTAAGTCTGTTATTATTGTTCGGTGTTCTGTTAACCTCTAACTTGCAGCTATTATCCGTGCCAAATTAGAGCCGTATATTACATTATAGAGGCATGCTGTCCAGTGCAGTCAATGACTGTCTGTCACTTGCCATTGTGCCAGATATCATATTGGCATTTCCCAAATGAGATTGGGTGCCATTTGATTAGATGTGAAATGAGTGCTGGATGCCCTTGGCTGCTTGGATACAGTTGCCATTGACTCGCAGGGACCTGAGTGCCCCAGAATAGAAACGTTTCGCCCGTTCAAACAAGGTGTAAGTGTTGTTTGCATGCTCATGCACGTGTTGCTATGTCTACTGTTTATTGCTTTCTCCTCTGACTCCTCTCTCATTGCATGTTTTTTTTTTTTTATCTCTGTGTGCATATACTATCTATGCGTGTGCATGTATGACCTGCATTGTGTAACAGAAGGCATGAAATGAGGTCTGTCGCATACTGTTAAACTCTTGGCACATGGTTGCTCCTGCAATCCTAATCATGCATTAGCGGGCCACCCCACCAAGTCCAGCCACATACCGTAGAGAACAAAGCTCGCATACCCAAATGCATTGCACTCCGCTATTACAGCAGATGATGCAGAGCTTCAGAGGTCCGTTTAATGAGTCACTGAACTGTCGCAGTGGCCTTTTTTTGCATAATATGACGTTGCATAATGGAAGCTCGCACGTCTGGCCGAGCAACTTGGGATCCAGTCTGTCCGCAAGTGTTCTATGTTTCTATATTTAGAAGGATGAATTCAACTGGCTGCTTGGTGCAAATGCTAAGAGTCAGTGGTGGGGCATCTGCACGAGCGTAAACACTGAGGTTACACTGTGGTCTTTATTACCATCTCATTATCTCCAGAGCTCATGTGTCTTGCCTACACACACTGGTTTATGGTTCATCAAGACGCAAATAGTGCATAACTGTACCCTCAAATGTACAGCCATGGATGTGAGATGCCCTGCTGAAAAATATCATAGAAGCCACTAAAGGGGTCTGTTGGTTCCTGATGTTCTGCAGTAGTCACTAATGGCATGTTTCCCGATGGGCTAATATCTCAGTGTAAGGGACTATAATGGTTTAACAGGTGTGCAGGGAGTGATACCAGATGTATTTGTTGGTTTGCTAATGGAATCTTAAGAGGGAACTAGTGATCTATAATAGTGTGTGGAGTCAATACAACTTTGCAATAAATTGCAATTGATTATGATAGAACTATATTTTCTTAATTAAAGGTAGTGAAGATGAGTGCCCCAGTGAAAGTTTAGTACCTTGTTTTTCCGAGAGGGTAAAACTTGAACCTGAAGAGGTAGTTTTATCCACATTAATTACATGGCTTGATTAAATTACATTTCTCAGTGTTTCTATTAGAGTTTTTCTTGATCAGCAGTAGCTAGTTGGCAGCTTGCATGATGAAGTGTATTTTTAGTTTCCTGCTTTAATTAAAGTAAGACATAGCGCCTGATGGTTTCCCAATTAGTGTCAAGACCGAGATCAGAACATTTTCAGAATATAAATTCCGTATTTTTATACAGCAGTTCATCTGTTCAACACTCCACAGTTCTGTGTTCACTGTTGTCTAATTTGAGTCCAGAAAATCACTCAGTTATCATTCTAACTCTTTCTCTGGGCCAAGATGTCTGCAGTTGATAAGCTGAGTTACAATTCTTATACCAATGAAGGAACACAAAGTTTGGTGTCAGTGGGCTCTAATGTTAGGTAACTATAGCTAGCAAACCTAGCTAACGTTAGCTCCCACTTGCAGTGGGACAGAGTGGACAGTGAGTGGACACTGTCTTTAAACATTCTAGTCTTTAAACATTCCAGCAGCATTGCTGTGTCTGATCCACTCACACCAGCACAACACACACTAACATACCACCACCACGTCAGTGTCACTGCAGGGCTGAGAATGATCCACCACCCACATAATACCTGCTCTATAGCGGTCCTGTGGGGGTCCGGACCATTGAAGAACAGGGTAACAAAGTATACAGAGAAACAGATGGACTTCTATATGGTCAGTGGAGCTGATAAAATGGACAATGAGTGTAGATACACTCTTATACATAAGGAGGTGTACCTAATGAAGTGGCTGGTGGGTGTATGTATGTTAGTAGCATATATTAGAGTGCCCTGGATCCACCACTATTACTAACACCAGTGCAAAGACTGTGGGACCTTGTACCATTAGATCAGAACAAACAGTGAATTATGGCGTCCAACCAAGCGTCCACTTCCACTGTGGCTCTCATTAGGCGATGAAAGACTCACAAACGTGTAAACTATCCTGCTGCTGTTATCACATCCAGACACTGCATTGCATGATTCACTCCAGCAGTACTAGATAATGATTAGCTGATAAGCCAAGCGAAACGCGATCCTCTGAGGGAGTTTTATGATGAGATATTGAATTGATGGCCCTTCAGATGACCAGTGCAGATCTCAGCCAAGCATGTGTTTGTGTGTGTGTATAATCCTAAGTGTGTAATTAACTTAAGTCATGTGTTTTATGTTAAGTGAGAATTCCTGAAGAAAAGAAGGGCATGTTACTAATGATATTAATAGTGATTAGAACTAATTACCCTTAATTCTGATTAGCACTTACTGTAATTCCTTTAGTCCTAAAATGTACAGAAAATGCTATCGGTCCCTAACCCATAAAGTTTGTTTTTGTGGTCAGGACAATGATGTTCTCTGTTGTCCAGAACATTTGCGATACACTCAGTGCTGAGTAGACTTCAAGTAGCTTCTGGAACTGTGAGAACTCTCCATAAATTTATAGAACTGTGCAGAACTTTGGAGAATTGTTTACAAACTCTCTAAAACTGTCTGTGACTGTCCAGTAGTACACACAGCAGTATATATACACAGGTGCATTAAAACACCATTTCAGTTGATGTTCCAGCTGAGTAAGTGGAGAGTGGATAAAGAGCTACATTTAATTTTGAGGGCATCAAGAGACTGCAGCATCCGGCAGATGCATGCTGCTACTTCTGTGGCCAATTTATCCAGACCAGAGTGAAAAAGTACTCTGTGAAAGCATCTGTTAACATGTGTGAGACCTACAAAGCATACTTCAGCATGCCTGTCAGGGATCAAGACAAAACGTGGGACGCATTTCACATGTGAGC
Source organism: Semaprochilodus insignis (assembly GCA_034552555.1). NCBI lineage: Eukaryota > Metazoa > Chordata > Actinopteri > Characiformes > Prochilodontidae > Semaprochilodus > Semaprochilodus insignis. The sequence goes on along the minus strand of CM067487.1, from coordinate 15,197,241 downwards.
ACTGCAGGAAAACCCTCGAAGGGTTGATTGCTGCTCACTTAGATGGAAGAATTTTACTCTGTAGAGTTTTGAGGATTCATTGAAGTTGAAAAGCTGTTATTAAGAAATCTGTCACAGTTTTTGATGTTCTAGCTAAATATATATTACTGTACAGTATATATTTACTGCACTGAGTAACATGTGTAAGATTTATTCATTTTATTGTCCTGCTCACAGAAACAGAGTGCGTGATGAATAGAGCTGTTTCTGTTTGCGCTTTACAGATAAGCAATTGAAATATAACACATAGAAGCCAGGAAAAATCCTGTTACATGGTGTTATTAGTAGTGTAGTAACCTGCAAAATATTTGGCAATATTTGAGTTATCCTGTACGTTAATGTACATATTTTCCCTTTTTAACTCCTAGTTAAATATAAATATATATAAATATATATAATTTATAATGTATATTAGGATAACAGAGATTTTGTGCTTAGTATTGTATATATTTATTGTATATTTTTTGTATCTAAGTACTGTAAGGGACTTCGCACCTAAGTTTTTCACTCACCTTCACACCTGTGAAAATGTGACATGACAATAAAAGTGATTTGATTTGATTTGATTAGTTATTAAATGAACTAGGATAGCATGCTTTTGGTAAATCTCTGCTGTTATAAGACGGTGGTGGAACCTATAAAACTGGTCTTTAAGAAGTCTTAAAAAGACCTTGGAAACTTTGAAAAGATATTTAAACTTAAGATCCTGGCCCTGAAGACCATCTTTTGAAGGGCGAATCTCCAGAGATAGAACGCTTATGTCCAAAGACCACAATGCGTGTACCGTTAAGAAGAATTTGCCCATAAGGCACAGCTGTTCAAGGCCATCACCACCGAGGTCATTGCATTGTTTGGTTTTGCTTCTGCCTTTTTGAAAGGACAGATTATTGTCCTTTGCCAGATTTGCAGAAGAAAATGAATAAATGTAACTCACTCGCTTTTTGACTATGGGGGCGGTTGTGGGCTGGAGGTTAGGGAAGCTGGCCTTGTGACTAGAGGGTAATTGGTTTGAATACCTGAGCTGATAGGACACAACTGAAATGCCCTTGAGTAAGGCTCCTAACCCCCAACAAATAGCTCCAAATTAAAATTAAACTGATCAAGAATAAAGACGCATGTCAGCGTGTTCACTGCTTGTCCACTTTTTCCCTGAAAAATGCCTGTATGAAAAATTCCTTTTGAAAGGCAGATAGAGGTCTATCAAAAGTAATAGCAGCAGGCACCAGATCAGCTGTAGTCTTTGGCACGAAAATCCTAAAATGTCGTTTCATTACATATGTTTTTTTTTTACTTGATATTAAGCTATTTATCGAATTATCAGCACATAACCAATGTTGCTTTTCCACGATAATGGGATTGCTCAGTTACTTGGATGACACAAAGACATTGCAATTCATATTTTCCCAAGATAACTGTGATAGGAGTGCTGTAGCCTTTAGTTCAACTAAATAAATAATTCATACTAAATAAAAAATAAACCTTAACTTTTCTAGTTTGGCCTCCAGTGATTTTCCAGTGATTAAACTCCAAAAAAGTAAATTGATATAATCCTCATTTTAAGACTGTTGTAAGCTAATTTTAAGATTTTTTTTACCTATTTCCAGATATTCTTTAGTATGTTCTTTAGTACATTAGTCATTTTAGTCCATCAAAATATCTCACTATATTAGCAGATGATTTTGCTTTTTAAAAAAAAACATGTTTGAATGAAGCCACATTACCTGCCAATGTAGTGAGAAAAATTGGCTTACAAAATAAGTAGTAGTAAAAAAAGTATCTGAAAATAAGAAGTAAAAAACAACAACAACAACAAAAACAATAAAAATAAGTAAAAATAATGAGCTTACAACAATCTCAAAATGAGAATTTTAAGATAGATCCACTATATATAAGATCATTATTCTTGCTAAGATATCATTATTTGCAGTGTAGTTCAGTGTTATTTTTCTAATGATGATGCACCATAGCTGTAGTGCCCAGGGCTCTCTGGGCCTGTTTAGACTGTTGAGAATTGTTTCTTGACAAATTTATGTCCATGTTATTTGATTGTAGCCATACATTTCTAAATGAATTTGGGGTACAGGAGCAAAAGAAAATTGTGTAATGCTAAAAAAAAAAACACCTGGTGGAACATCTCACAATGCATTAGGTCTCTGAAAGACTGTGCTAGCAAATAGAGCAACAATTCAGGAAGAATGTTTCTCAGTGTAAAACAGCAAAGAACTTGGAGGTGATCATCATCTACATTACATACTATCATTAAAGGATCCAGAGAATCTGGAGAACCTCTGAACACAAGGGCCAAGAACCAGAACCAGAACTGAATGGTGGTGATCTTCGGACACCTCAGACAAGAATGCTTTAAAAACAGACCTGATTCTGTAGTGGAGTCACTGCATGGGATCAGGAACACGTCTCAATACTATCATCTGTAAACACCGTGCATCGCTGCTCCACAAACGCAAGTTAAAACTCCACCATGCAGAGAAGAAACCACATATAAACAGATCCAGAAACACCACCACTGCCTTCTCTAGACCCCAGCTCGTTTAAGATGGACTGAGGATAAGTGGAAAAGTGTCCTGTGGAATCAAAGTCTGGAATTCTGTTTGGAAATCATGGATCATCTTTGCCTAAGAGGAGAGAAACCGACCGACTTGTTATCCGGGTGCAGTTCTAAATCCAGCATCTGTGATGGTATGTGTGGGGGGTCATTAGTGCGTATGGCCTGGGTGACCTGCACATCTGTGAAGTTCCATCAATGCTGAACAGTATATATCGTTTTTGAAGCAACATAGGCATCCGTCTTTTCCAGGAAAGGTCTTGCTGATTTCAGGAGGACAACCAACCACATATTTTAAGTTAAATCAATTCTAATGAGGAAGAAGACAAGGGAGCAGGATGCAACTGCAAAAAAACAAGAAATTCCACAAAAGTAACAAAATAATGAAATAACATGAAAAATGAACATAATAAATATAGATACTATAAATAAAAGAGCATACATTACAAACAGAGCTACAGCAAAAAAAGACATGGAGACAAAACACTGAGCAAACACAAAGTAAACAACTAGGGGTATAAATACACAAAGGCCGACGAGGAACACCTGGAAAGAGGAGGAGCCACTAGGGACAGGTGTGGGGTGTGACAAGAGGGAGACAGGGAGGAGTTATAAACCAAAACTGAAAGAGAACATTTCCTGAAGAACATGCAGAGTGATTGCACAGATTAAACTTGTTGTTAGCCAATTGCTAAAGTGTTGCTAAAAATGAATAAGAGTCTATTGGAGGAACAAGGGATGAATAAATGACATATAGAGGAGTGCGGATCAGGATGGCTGTGGATTAGAGTTTGGGGATCTGTCCAGAGTGAGTACTTGCGGTTTGGTGTCTGTAGGTTAAAGGAAACTATAGGGTTTGAATGGGGGTGAAAATGAATGGGACTTTATGGTAAGAGCGAGGGATGGGGAAAACAGACAAGTGCAGGTCAGACCATCATTGAATTCATACTCGGGGGTCTGCCCTGAGATACTGTATGTGAAACGGTGTCTGTCAGACGAGCAAGAAGTACTGTAGATAGGCGTGAACTTTTCCACCCCATTCATTCTTAATGGGAAAAGATTTTATGAAAACTGTAAGTTGGATCCAAAAACTGTATACAAGCACACCATTCCTGATCAGACCAAACATTCTGGAGTCGGAATGGTGTCGCTATATCAAACTGTGAGACTAGTTAGTGGATAAAAAATGTACACCAGGAAGAAGAATAATAAACCATTGGATAACAGTAGTGATGAGAATTGTGCAAACACTGATAACAGCAATAGCAGGGAATAACAAAGGCACATGGAAGTGACAGAGGAAGTGACAAAACAAAGACAGAAAAAGACAACAACAATAAACGTTTTAAAGTTGCATTTAATATGTTTTCTTTGTGCTGTTTTCAATTCAATATTAGGTTTAAATGATCCGTACGTTACTGCATGCTGTTTTTATTTGTGTGCCTGTCTGAAGGACCTTTCTAAAGTCTGAAGATGTCTTTGTCTTTGTCTTTGCCCCGTAAAACATATACAATACTTCAGCACTCTTGCTTTTCCAGGAGGAATCAGCAACCAGCTGAACGCATTTCACCGTAACTCTTCCTCCCCTAAACTGTAGGGCCAACACCCTGACTGGACTGTAAAGCATATCTACACAGCACACACACCACGTTGCAGTAAAATTAAACAGTGTTCATGCATTTACAAACAGTAACCTTTGTAAATATCCTGAAAGCTTTGCTCCTGTTGCTTCCAGTCCTTTAGTTTGATCTTTCTTTGGCCCGTATTTCCCCATGGGTTGCAAAAGTGTTAGATTCACTGCTTGAACATTCTATTCTGCTGAGCCCAGTACCTGTCAAGAAATGACCTACTCTTTTTGCCCTCCGTCTGTCCATTGATATTCCCAGCCCACAGGCTGTTGTCCACAAAAACTCTCCTATTTTCATGTAGCACTAGAAAGTGGTCAGAAACGCCATTGTCGCTAACAATGACTGGAAAAAAAAGACTATTAGTGGCATGAATGAGATATAATGCTAACTGGTGGCTACTTTCATCCATTCATTGCTAATCTTGTTGGTATTTTGGTTGGATTTGCTTGTGATAAATTTGTTGTTTGTTGTTGTAACTGCTCATCTAGGATTATAACCTCCCCAGACAAAAAATGAGTCCCCTTGCGTATTTAAGGTGGTAGTAACTTCAGGCTCCTGAGGATGATGGAGCTATAAATACCTGCGGGCTGTGTGATGGAATTCATAGATTGAGGAGAGGTGGTATAAAGCCCTGTGATGGACTGGCTGTCTTTCCAGGGTGTTTCCTGCTTTCTGCCCAGTGACCGCTGCGATAGGTTCTAGCACCCTCTACAACCCAGAAGGATAAATGGCTCAGAATGAAAGAATGAATAAATGAATTATAAAGTTCATGCCAGATCAGTTTTGTTTGCCATGGTGCTCAATATAACCACAGTCCCATCGAAAATGAAAGGGGGTGACATTTCAGATGCTGAATTTGCATGCAGTGAACACTGTGCTGTAGTGATCGTAGAGAGTGAAGTTGAGGGACACAGTGGTTGGACTGAGATTTGCTCATTTGGCAGTGAGTCATCTGAAGTTGCTTTGACCTTTCTGAGTTACACTGGATAACAGTGCAATGAAGGCAAAGTCTCTCTCACCTTCATTCTCCATGGACTTGGCAGCGGTTCAAGCTCAGGCCACCTGTTTGGAGTAGAAGATTGTTGAGGAACAATGACAATCACTATCACTGTGTCATTACAGGTACCAAGCAAAAGTTAACACTTTACAATTAGGGTACATCTATTACTGGTACTTAAGAGAGTAAAAGCTGTACTATGTAGTTAACAAGTGTAGCAATTAATCATTAACTAAAGATAGAAATAGGAACTACCTAACATTATTTAAAATTGTATTAAAAGTTCCTCAAAAGCATCCTAGAGTTATGATAAGATGACAATTCACAAATATATATATACATATCTATCTATCTATCTATCTATCTATCTATCTATCTATCTATCTATCTATCTCTCTCTCTCTCTCTCTCTCTCTCTCTCTCTCTCTCTCAGCAGCTGCTGTTTACACTGTGTGCAAATTTCATGATGAATTGCCCAACAGAAATGGCCCAAAATCAACTGGTTCCAACTGGTCTGGTTCCTCTGACTTACATTAGAATGAAAGGTTTTGCCTTCTCCTGTGAAATTGCCATTTTGGAGATACTTGTTTTTCATTGGCCAGCGATGATATGCAAACTATAATTCTAATTTTATATATTACAGTTTTTGAATGTATTACTTAAGTAAGCATTATTAATAATGAATTAATTTTCTTTGTGACCCTTATTATGAGGTTGTCTGCATGTGTCTCTTAAGAAATGCTTCATAAGTGCACAACAGTGTTTAATATATATTACATAACCAATATATACTTTATGCATATATGACTTTAATATGCACTTGATAAACTCTGTACTTATGAGCATTTATGACGGTACATAGTTAAGACTTTAAGATTTCATGTGAAATGATCACACTTCAGTAATTGTTTATTAGTGTTTTTTTTATACTGTCCCATTTGCTGAGTCAACACAGTTATGATTACTTTGATCATTATATGATTATTGAGATATTACTTTAGTGCAGATTATGCACTACTTAATAATTTCTATCGTTAGTTGATTAATTGCTGTATTACTTAACTATTTAGTAATGCTTATTACTGTCTTAAATACCATTAATAGATGTACCCTTATTGTAAAGTGTGAACACATCAAGCACAGCGGCTGTGTGTGTTTGTGCGTGTGTACGGATGTGTGCATGGTTCATGTCACGGTTACAAGAGAAAGAAATAAAGCGGGGAGAAGAGATGAGGAGGAACAGAATTAAGGATGGCGGGAGGAGGAGCAGCTTGAGTCCGCCATAGTTTACTGCTTTCCCTGTAAGCTAATGAGACCACATGCAGACCAGGTGTATGTATAATATAAAGCTTTTTATATTGAAAGTATGTATTTATTTCATTATAAGCCATGCTAATATTATAAGAAATACAAATAACATTCATATGTAGTGATTTTATGTATCTCAGTGTGTTCAGTGTGTCCATTATTATCACAGCTGTCTTAAGTACCATTAACAGATGTACCCTTATTGTAAAGTGTTGCTCATTGTTTTTACCGGATTTGTTTGGAAAGTGAGAGTTCTTCTCAGAGAAATGTTATATTAAACCTGCTTCTGCCGAGTTACCAGTTCATCCGACGTGTGTGTTATCATATTAGCTCACATAAAACAGAAGAAATGCAGCATGTTTTCTGGGTCATTTTTGGGTTGCACATGCTCATTTACAAAGCATTAATACTCAAGTCATCCAAACCTGGACTAACACCCAGCGTAAACACTGCAAAGCCAGATAGTTCACACACCAATCAGGCATGCGGGATCAATAAACAGCTTATTTGTATGCTTTGGAACAATAGAACGCAGCGATAAATTTTCATTATGCTACTACATATATTATGCATACATGTGCAGTAAAATAGCACTGTATGAAAGTGCAGTAAATGTAGTGTATTCTGAGGTGCTTACGGCACATCAGAGGGGACCAGACCTGCCAGACACACACACACACACACACACACACACCCTTTGGTGCCTGGAGAGATCTAAACCCTGTATGTGATATAGATGAAGTGATGCAGACTGACCCAGGAGGAGGGTTTTGGATTCTGTTATCAAACACCTTTTTATACAGTTTACTACTGTAAGTATACAGTATGTTGACTTTTCACTTACTGCACTTTTTCACCCAACTATGTACCTTCTAGAGCCCCTTTTGTGGTGTTCGGGGGGGTTAATTACATGGAAATAGGTTCTTCGGTTGAGGTCACAGTGAATCTGAACCACAGTGCCTACACTGAGCTGCTGGACAACCAGGTTTTGCCTTTTGCTCATCATCTTACTAACGGATCCAACATTCTGATCACTGTATTCCAAAATGAGAATTCTGGCATTCACAGGGCTGCAAATGTGACTGATTGAAATGATGAACATTCAGGAGCATTCAAACATCTGGACTGGCTGGCAAAATCCCCAGATTTGAAGTGTCTTGGAAATCTGTGGGACTGCCTGGCACAACCAGTAAAATGCCAGGAAAGACATAGTGTGCATCTTCCCAAGTGTCTGTGTGGTTTTCCTCTTCTGAGTGCTCCGGTTTCCTCCCACAGTCCAAAGGCATGCAGTCATGTGAACTGGAGATGCTAAATTGCATCCCCCATAGATGTGAGTGCGTGAGTGTGTGTCTGGGTATCTGCCCTGCGATGGACTGGTGGCCTGTCCAGGGTTTTTCTTGCCTTCCACCCAACGAAAGCTAGGATAGGCTCCAGCACCCCCCATTACCCAGAAGGACAGAGTGGTGTAGAAGATGAGTGAGTGAGTATATTTTGTATGTAATGTACATATTTTGAGTAGTATAACCAAAATTCATCAGTTCTTTGAAAAAGTAAACATAAGGCTCTGTTGACTGTAGCAACATTTTTTGGTAGTGCTTCACCAGCAGTACTCACTGTGTCTGTGTTGCATGTGTGTGTGCTGTCTGTGAATGAAAAATGCACTTGCTGGCTGCAGAAATAGCTGCTGTGTGCTGTTTTTGGAAGCCCAAAAGCCAGAAGTGGAAGGTGAGTGGGAGTTATGATCCGGCAGTTGGGTTGAGGGGGAAAGGTGTAGTCGGGTCATGTTGGCGGGGTGGGGTGGTAATGGTTGTCTGGGCGATGGTCATCGGCGTTTGGAGGTGACTCACCACTGTAGTGTGAGAGTGCGGGACCGGAATGGGCCGGCAGGTGTGTGTGTGTGCGTATGTGTATGGGGGGCACAGCGCTGCGACAGGCAGAACCTGATTCAGAGTGGCACAGCGGAAGTGTGAACACATCCAGCACAGCGGCTGTGTGTGTTTGTGTGTGTGTACGGATGTGTGCATGGTTCACGTCACAGTTACGAGAAAAAGAGGTAAAGGGGGAGAAGAGTAGAGGAGGAACAGAATTAAGGATGGCGGGAGGAGGAGCAGCTTGAGTCCACCATAGTTTACTACTTTCCCTGTAAGCTAATGAGACCACACGCAGACCAGGTGTATGTATAATATAAAGCTTTTTATATTGAAAGTATGTATTTATTTCGTTATAAGCCATGCTAATATTAGAAGAAATACAAATAACATTAATATGTAGTGATTTTATGTATGTCAGTGTGTTCAGTGTGTCCATTATTATCACAACCTAGTTTGACTAATCAATACCTTTTTATGTTTAATCAGTGTCACTGCAAATGATCCACCACCCACATAATACCTGCTCTGTGGTGGTTCTGTGGGGGTCCTGACCATTGAAGAACAGGGTAACAAAGTGTACAGAGAAACAGATGGACTACAGTAGCTGTAACTATAACTGTAGAACTACAAAGTGCTCCTATATGGTTACATGGACAAACCTAATGAAGTGCCCACTGAGAGTATATACAGAGTGAGTGTATATATATGTATATAAACAGTGATCTACCAAACTGGGCCTCTACTAGGAAATCGTACCTACGTACCTAATAGTGTGTAATTCCTCCATGAGCACCAATAACAGCTGTGATTGGATTTGTCATGTACTTAACAAGTTTCTGGATGTAGGCTAACATCAGACACTCTCCGAATTGTGCGGTTCGGCCAGACTTGGTGGATGCCTTCCCTGTCACAATTTCGAGGAGAATTTCCTGTAGGTGATTTTTCCCACTGCTGGTAGACCCGTATGACTGTGCGCTTCCATACACCTGCAAATCAGCTACATCCTTCACACTATGGTCTTTGGCACGCCCAAATGCAATCACTCCTTTTAGCCAGTCATTAATATCTGCATCCCATTTTCCACACATGGAACGAGACATTCACTGCACTGTACCACCTCTTCTCAATCTATATATCCTGTCACTCACACCCCACAGGTATTTATAGCCCCATCATCCTCGTGCAGCACTATATGCAGGAGCCTGAAGTTACTACCACCTTAAATGCACAAGGTGATTCATTTTTTGTCTGGTGAGCTTATGTGTACTGTACTACTGCACATAGTACATTACATAAATACATTACATATGGCACATGTCTGTTTCATATGTGTATACAATATAATACACACTTGGGACAAATATATGGGACCCCATGTTTTTGTATAAAAAGAAGAATGTGTAAGTGAAAGAGAGAGAGAGAGAGAGAGAGATGTTATGTAAGGTTCGGCACCAGTGCGGCGCGCGCTCTGAAGTGACTAATGCCGCCCAGAGGGATGACAAAAGATGAAAAAATCAAAATGCAAACATGCAGAAACACAAATGCCCATGGTGTAGAAGTGACATCTCTATTCCACGAGCAGGCTCTTTAAAATGCCTCTCTCATCTCTTTCAACCCATCCCCCCCTTTTTATTTTTACCCCTCTACCTGTTGGTTTGGCTCATGTCTGCTAAAAATATCCCTATTTGCACGCATTACACTTTCAAATCTTTGTTTCTGTGACTAAAACTGTAGCGCGGCTGTGAGAATTCATGCACTGTTTGGACACAGATGGAACTGCTGAGAGCAGAGCGTTATAAAGGCCTCTGGTTAAAAGGGGAGTCTATGAGTGTCGGTGGATTTGGTCTTGTGTGCCTGAGGGATTCATACTAATTCTGTTAGTAATGTGTTGATTTACATTCAGCTTGTTTATCGATTTAATATACGGCCGAAAAATGAATCAATGCAGATTCACTTGGGTCAGCTTCTCCGAGAGGAATAGGACTTGGGAAGTGAGCGGATGACAAGCACACTGCGTTCTGTGTGTTTTTGCCCCAAAATGAAATTATATTTATTGACATTCTGTACCTTTCAGTACATGTCTAAGAGATGAGCTGTTGAGATGTCGAGAGTATGTAATCTTGTGGCCTTTAATCTTGTAAGGATAGATGCTTTGAGGTTTCTTTCAGGATTCACATGACTGACCGTATAATATGGTGATTGCTTTGTGCTGGTTTGCCTGGCATTCAGCTAATAAACAGTAACATGTGCATTAAAGTATTTCAAAGTCATTTTAAAGCATTTCTATTGATCCATTCATCAGGAACTTCCTAACACATTGTAACATAGAGGTGGTACTGTCAAATCTGAAAGAAAGAAAGAAAACACAGTATATTACAGTACATAGCATTATCATATTTAGGTTGTGTCTATAAAGCCACGCTACGGTAGCACATACAGAATGAAGCCTGCCATGGTCCTACTGAAATACCCATGGACTTCACCTTAATGGCTGCATGTGTATCTCTAAAATCCCAATGAATGCCTCCCCATCAGTGATCAGTGTAAGTCACAGATGTGGTGGGAACTGATGCCCCCTCTACATGTCAGCTTTCTTCCTTTCATCTTTGGCATGGAGAGGTCAGTGTTAATTTTTCCCACAAAACAAGTTAAATCGTGACCCATGGTCTTTCAGACCAACTAAGATGAGCTCAGGCCCACAGAGCTTGTTGTATTTCTCCATAGAACTGATGTACACTACCGGTCAAAAGTTTAGACACACCCATCTAAATGGATGTTGTGTAGTGACTATGCATGATGGACAGACCAATAGAACTGGCCCTGATTTATTTAGAAATAAATCTTGTTATATAAGCTCCCACTGCAGGTCAAGAAAGCTGTTTTAACCTCCTGTAAAGCTCCATTTTGGAGGTTTTTAAGGTGGACGGTGTAATTCATGAGTGCTGTTTAGTTTGATGTCTACCTATGGGGTAGCTATGTAGAAAGACACACACACACACACACACACACACAC
>CM067487.1:15031693-15181159 GCA_034552555.1 Semaprochilodus insignis | reverse complement strand
GCTATACACTAGGAGGTATTAGTCTATGTACAACCTTAATAAACACAGCTATACACTAGGAGGTATTAGTCTATGTACAACCTTAATAAACACAGCTATACACTAGGAGGTATTAGTCTATGTACAACCTTAAAAAACACTGCTATACAGTAGGAGGTATTAGTCTATGTACAACCTTAATAAACACAGCTATACACTAGGAGGTATTAATCTATGTACAACCTTAATAAATACTGCTATACACTAAAAAAATAGTTCATAAACAATGTCAGTAAACACCTCTACACTAGAATTGGCAACAAGAGTCCATAAATAACCCCAGTAAACACTTCCATCAATCCTGCCCTGATGGCTCAATTTGTGGAAGAAGACCAGATCAACATTAAGGATGCAGCCATAAGCTTTTTCAAGCTTAAAGCCAAAATAAATATTTTAAGAAGCAAACAACATCAGACATAGGTAGAGAGAACAATCATAGCTAGCTATCCAGACAACAAGAAAGACAACCCATAGAAGGAGTAACAAACTACACACAGTTGGAAGTACTAATGATAAGATGGGGCTACCTGGGAGGAGAGAATGGATCAACAGGACACATCACTTTCGAGTTGTTGCAGTTTAGGTACTTCAGAAATAATGTTTGTAAATCATAACTAGGTATCTTACAGAGTGATTAGTCAGCTATGGTGTAAAAGCTAGTAGACATGTTATGGAAACTTTCCGTGGACAGTTCTTTAAAGAACCCCATCAGTAAATGAGATGTGTGAGTCTGACAAACTGTTTTAATGTTTAAAGAGGCTCTGCATAATGGAAAAGAGTCATTCACAAACCTCTTACTGCTAGTAGCACTGGGACGAGGATCCCATTATGAATAAAACTATTATGCTATTAATCTTCATTGCTAAAAAAAATCATAATTTTATAACAAATAACAAAGATTTTACAGTATGTTTCTGAATGTTTGAGTTGTATATCAACTGTTATTGAGTTGTATAGTTCAACTGTTATTTTATATACTATCACAGTAATGACTAATTTTATTTTATTTTATTACAGTAAAATTACATTATATTATAATATTATTATATTATGTTATGACACAATATATTAATAATAGTGTACAGTATTTTTCTGCTGTCTAAAATCACATAACAATTCCCATAAAATGACAATAATTATCTGGAATTACATATGCAGTACAAGGTTTATGTGCATATTAACAATTTAATGTTGTTTTCTGTCATTTTTAAGGTAACTCTTGTAATTTTCATGCACTGTAAAAAAAAGTCATAAAAAAGAAAATATCAAGTCAACAAGTCAAATACCATAATTTTAAAAAAGTACAAAAACAATACATTTTATTTCAGGTTTTAATGAATGGTTTTTATCTGCTAAACCATTAATATAAGTTTCTGTAAATATTTGTTTAATTTTTTTAGTAATTTATGTTTTTTTTGGCAACCATTGCTGCCAGTAGTGTGTATCATTTATGTATTTGGTATAAGCCTTGTTATTTAATTTCACAAACTTAACTTTAATGCTTTTTAGTGTTAGTTTTATCAAAAACATTGGCAGATTGCATAGACATTCTCTTGAAGTACTCTAGCAATAAAAAAAGCCTATTGCAGAAAATAAGTGTAGCCTTTACAGAAGCCAGAGAGAGAAGCAAATAGGCTTACCCCTGGCTGCATGCAACAAAGAGGAAGGTCTGAATATTGGACTTAAAATGAAGTGGAAACACAAAAGCAGGCTGAAGGTGCAAAAGCAATCTCGCTGCTGGCAACCTAAAGCAATATTTCCTGCACTAGCAGCAGCAGCAGGAGGGGTTTATGCACCTGTGTACACCGACATTAGCTCCAAGTTGAGATAATTGAGCATTTGGCGAGACATTTTCTTCATTAGATCAGATGGTGTTCTAATATGGCATTATGAGATTTGAGACTTGGCAGTACCATACCGAAGTCCCTGCTTCCATTGTTTGAATATGAATAAACATTCCAGCCAACGTCATTTGCACATTCTGAAAAATAGAGATGCCCAAAAGAGTTCTCTGGAGCTATGCTATTCTAGAAACCCTTTTGGTTTCCTTAAAAAACTTTTCAATTGCAGGCTCATTAAAAAGTCATTTATTTTCGATGTAAACGTTCTATACAAAGTAAAAGCTTTTCTTAAAACTGTTAATCCAAGCCTAGAACCATTTAGGGACTTTTATTTTTAAAGGTTGCGTAACCTGCAAAAGGTCGTATCTTAGCAAGTACAACGGTCTTATATCTAGTTGATATATTCACATTTTAATGATATTCACATTTTAAGATGGATGATTTAAGATTAAATAAAGGATCTCTGACTTTTGCACTATGCTGTATGCAGTATTTCCTATTACATAAAAGTCCCTAAATGTTTCTAGTCTTAGAATTACAGTTCTGGGAAATGAAAAATAGAGGTGCCCAACAGGGTTTTGTGTTCCCTAAAGAACTTTTCAATGGAAGGTTCATTAAAGAGCCTTTGTTTAATGCAAAGGTTCTATGCAAACTAAAAGCTTTTCCTAGAGCTGTAAATCCAAGCCTGGAACCAATTATAGACTTTTATTTTAAAAGGTTGTGTAATCAGGAATAATGCATACAGCACAATGCAAAAGTCAGAGATTTCCCATCATTTATTTAATCTCAAAGCTTCCATGAAGTACAAATGACTGGTTTGAGGAGATACATCTGACAGAGATTAGATCGTCTTTGCATAAGATACTCTTTAGATTTAGATAGATAGACAGATAGACAGATAGATAGATAGATAGATAGATAGATAGATAGATACTTTATTGTTCCCGAAGGAAATTTAGCAGCTAGTAGCAGTTTCACAATACAGCACAGTAAAACAAAACAAAAGGGTTGTACAGTATGAACAGTATGAAGTGGGTAGTTACCGGAAGTTATTGAAATACGTAAGGAAAATGTGACTCTTAACAAACACACACTGCAAATAAAATGGGATCTGGGCAAGTAAAATGGTCTTTATCTGATTTAAATATCTTACAGTTCTTATTTTGAGATTATTATAAACTCGATTTTATTTAACTTATTCCAGATCATTTTAATAAGATGAATTGTCTTACTGTATTTGCAGATAGTTTTCTTTATTTAAAATTAGCTTACAGTGATCTTAAAATTACATTTTTAATATATACTAACTAGATATAAGATCATTTTACTTGCAAAGACATAGACACCAACACTATCACTATCAGATAAACAGCACGCTTTTATCTTTGAGAGATGATAAAAAATATAGCTCCACTCTTGTTTCAGATTTGAGAACATCCACAGGTGTTTCTGTCCATCCTTCTACCTCAGCGGTATGGGATCTCTATCTGTGTGGTGGATGCCATCACTGAGAAAAGGAAACATTTGCAAACTGAACAAAGAAGCTGCTGGATTTCTCAGAATATCAGAACTTGGGACATGTAGAAAATTATACTGCCGACATTGAATATGTTAATAATGTTAATAACCATGTTCAAAATGATGTGTTGTCTGTTTCTTCCTGATGCTGAAAAATCTAAAACATACAACACCTGTGTGTAATGGCTGAGGGTGGCTTTTGCATAGTACTGCATTTGTTTCTAATACTGCATTTAGCATCTTTGCGCTGCCTTAACATTTTGAGTTAATTAAATTTTGGATATTAACTTAACAAAACCAGAATCTGAGAGCCTGTCAACTTATGATTTGAAGACCAATAACTCAAAGCAGCCTCAACACTAGCTTTTAAAAGATCAAATCCCCTTTTTGTTACGTTGTTGCCAAACTGGGGAGTTTAATTGAAGATCTGACAGGTCAAGATAACATCATTAGGCTAGTTAAAGTGAAGTATGTTGCCTGTTACTACATATACAATACAATAACAATAGACAATTAAAGTTAGAGTGCTATTTTTTGTGCATCTGGCTGCCACGTGACCCAAAAGTATAAAAGACACAGGCCTATGCTTAACAGTTAGCAAGGTGTTCTTTTCAACAAATGATGCTCCATGTTTTCATAATTTTGCTGACTGTGGTCAAACAGGTTCCCTCAGACCACAGCACATTTCACGATTCTTCTATCAAGACATTGTTTTGCATACTTCAAACAATGACTTTTGTGATTCTACTACAGTTAAGGTTACATTTTGATGACACTTCAATGTAGAAAATGGGCCAAATTGATCAAACTCTTAAGAATGGTGATCTGGGATCAGCTTATGCCTTTAATGTAACCCTTACTAGAAATACATTAGATGAGAATTCTTACTTTGAGATCCTTGATGAATATGAACCATTGTCTGCCCAACAACACTGCACAGTCAGCCACTATATCTCTATAGGTCCTTGACAGTGATGTGGGGGTTTTGCTTTGCAGACCCAACCAGGGGTGCGTTTCGTATGTTAGCAACTTACATAGTTGGAACAACTGCGATGCAAGTGTTTCGCAAAACCATGGTTCAAACTATGGAGGTAACTACGTTGGTAACTTACATAGTCCAAACCCTCGTTAAGCGGCACAGCTGTTTCCCAAAACCGTAGTTCCACCGAACGTTCGCAAACACTGTTGTTAAGTTGTGTAGTTGGAACTACAGCTGTAGACCTGTGGGTAGAAGCTTAGTTCCTGGTGATGACGTCATCGAAAAAGGCCTGCGGTGAGGCCTACGAAAAAAGATGTCAAGACATCAAGTCAGTCTTTATTACAAACATACATCATAAGACAGAATGTAGAGAACTTTACAGTGCTTTAATAAATCAGTTCTTAATCACTAAAACCTTTCGGTACCATTACGGAAAAAACACGACAAAAAGGTTCACCGGGGTCTGAACCCACGTCCATATAAGATACTCTATCACACTCTGTCACATGTTTATCCAACTGTACCACTTTGGCATGCTGATTATAAGGCTTTTTTTAATCTTATATTGCTAATAGTTCTTTTGCTTTGTTTTTGAAGAAATGTTTTTTATAAGAAGTTTTATCTATTAATATTATATTTATAATGACTATCAACATTATTATTTTCATTGTTGAAATAATTATATTTTATAACATTATTTTATTGTTATATTATTTCTATGGTAGTGGTGGTGGAAAGTTATATGTTTACAATATGAATAAATATACGCCTAAATAATCCGTTAATTATGTATACTGATTCTCATGTTTTGGTTTGTGAGTTTTTGCACATTTTCCATTGTGAAAGTCAGACCAAACACAGTTTGGAGAGCAATAGTTTAACGATGCATCGTACCACATTAGTTCAGTGCTAACCTCCGTCGTTGTACGGGAAACGCACCCCAGTCTATGAACAGTTCTTTTGTACACGTAATACTAGTGGAGCAACTCAAAGAAAGTCTGGAAATGTATGCTGTATGTATTTTCCAAAATACTAAATTCAGCAAATAAATAACATTTGTGCAAATTTTGCAGAAATCTATCTTGTTTAAGTTAAGTTGGTAAAATGCTGCTGAGGAGGCGTTCACTTCTTTTCACTTAGAAAACCAACAAATAATTTGTATAATTTGACTAGATATAATCACAAACTTTGGCACAAAACTGTACAGGTAAACTGTTAGACAATAGAAAAGCTAAAAACAAAGTTAATTTAAAATCTACAAAGTGACATGGACATTCCTGAAAGATATCGATATGGAAAACACAAGATGTGAGCTCTAAAAACTGGATTACTTGTTCAACAGGGAAGTGCTGCAGTCAGCAAAATTAAACCAGGAATAAAGAAAAGACTAGCACTGACCTTTACGCTTGGCTGAATTCTAAAACACAAGTAAGGGCAAAGATCAAATTAACCTCGTCCCCATAGGGGACCAACAGCAGATTCGTGTATAGAACCACCAAGATAGATTTCGTTTTGGCAGATTTGACAGTTTGTGAGAATGCTAAACATGGGGGGAATAGATCAGGTAAATTTTTTGGTCTTTTTCTTTCTAATCAGAACAGGTCGGCATTCATTTAAACATCCAGAAAATTTCACGTTTTGTTTGTTCATCAGTTGAGCTTCCCGTACAGATTTTTTTTGTATTTGTGGGGTAATTCTTCAAGGCACTGTGAATCAATAAAAGCAACACATGGTCATTAGAGATAAATGTGTCAGGGAGAGTCAATCTACTAAGTCTAAAATCCACAGGTACTGTTGTATAATTGGAAATGAGTAAAACCCAACGGCCAATCATTAAATTAAACGAGCCATAGGTGATGAACAGAATTAATGCATGAGTGCAGCCTCCTCAGCAGTTTGGTCTCCAAAGATAGAGGATATGGAGTGAAGTAATGGTCCCATGTCCAGCACAACCTTCCCAGTTGATTTCCTTATGGCTAATGCCAACTTGTATTTGTGCTGTCATACAGCTCCCTGTCGTACATTACAAGGCATGTTCAGGTAACAATTTGACAAGACACATGCTGCCACTCATATACAGGCAGTGTGGTTGGTGTGGCTCAGCGGATAACACCGCTAACCTCCAGGGAGCTACTGCCCCATGTGGGAGATGGGGGTTCGATTCCCGGGTCTGGGTAACTATGCTGTGCTACACCAATAAGAGTCCTTGGGCAAGACTCCTAACACTACATTGGCCTACCTGTAATATGAATGACCTTGTAAGTCGCTCTAGATAAGAGCGTCAGCTAAATGCCATAAATGTAAATGTAACTCGATAAGATGGCTCAGGAATGCCTTTCACCACCCCAAATCTCCCCCAACCCCACATTCAGCTCTGTCTATCCCCAGGGGTACCCCTAGCAGGAACACTGGTGAGCAAACTTTTTTCAGGCCTTGCTATCTAACAGCTCTACTTGTTCTACTCCAATGTCTTCTTCGTGTTCTTCTTTATCCATCCAAAGATGGAGGATATGGAAAAAACAATATGCAAATCCACAGTGGAGAGCTAACAGAAGGAATTGCTCAGGCTCCCAGTTGATTGGCTAATGCCAACTTTTATGTGTTCTGTCAAATAACACCCTGTCATACAGTTTGAGCATGCTCTGCTGTTTTTATACAGGCAGAACTCGGCAAGATGGCTCAAGTGCGGTGGAGTCTGCCTCTCACTAACCCCCCAAACCTCCAGCACCCCTGACCACCCCTTTCGGATCCAGCTCTGTCTAGCCCCAAGGGGACCAGGGAAAACTGGTGAGCAAAGTATTGCAACATTTTTGCAGGCCCTGCTATCTAACTGCTTTACTCGTTCTATGGCTTATGCCATCACCTTATGTGTTTGTAAAGATTCCCAGCCATGGTGCTATAGAGGGAGTTCTATAGGCTTTATTAGTGATTAAACAGTGCACAACATTATTGTTATCCAACAGTACATTACTCTTCTTCCAAAGTCTTCTTTGTCATCTTCCTCTTTCTTCCTTGGGAGTTTGCCCCCCAAAGATGGAGGATATGGAACACACACACAAAAAAATAAACAGTCACATATGCAGCACAATCTTTTACAAAATGCAAATCCACTGTGGAGAGTTAGCTAGAAGAGTTTCTTGGGCTCCCAGTTGATTTCCTATGGCTTATGCCAACTTGTACTTGTTCTGTCATACAGATCCCCAAGCCTTCGCTAGGTAGGAAGAAGTGCTCAGTTCAGCAGTCCAAAGGGATCTGATAGCAGGATTAAAATCAATAGTCTAGGTGGAGAATTCTGCCTGCTGGGAGCCTCACTTGGTGTTGTTGGAGTGGGAAAAAAAGTGTGATCCACGTGGACAAGTGATGGGTGGAAGGCGAAAGAATGGAGGGAACGAAAGAACTTTAATTTCCCCCGGGGCTGCACGGTGCCCCCACTGTCTGTGGAGCCATGGAGAGGATAAAACAGAGTAACCAGATGAGAACTTCTCCCAGTGTGACAGAGCAATTAAACGTGCCAATTCCAGGCATTGTTCAGAGTCCATGAAGGCACCCAGGGGCAGAGAGGCTAAGAGTCTTCGTTTGTGTTTAAATACATTATAGACTTCTTTTGGGCCTCAGAGTAAAGGACACATCAGGACACAGAAGTCGATGCACAATGAGAGGAACCAGGTGTCTCTAAAACCGTGTAGAAAGTTATTATACACAATGCAAAATTGCAAAAACTGTTTTTATGATAGCGTGAGGTGGAGAAGTTCACCTGCATAAGTTGTGAGGTGTTATCTTGTGAGTGAAGCTGATCACTAGCCAGCGTGCTTATAGCAAGATGACATGAATTATTGGAGTTTGAATGAGGCATTGTAGTGGAATGCCATGATTATGCTCATGTACAGGCCGCACCATTCATTGGAACTCTCCAAAATGCTCCTCGAACCAATTCTGGGCAAGCTGGGTCCAAGGGTACTGTGCGTTATCCTGCTGGAATATCTCATCACTGTGGGAGTACGTGAAGTCTGTTGGATATCAATGTTTTGTATACAAGAGTGTTTTCTGCATTATCAGAATGGAATTATATGCATGTACGACAGGAGTTCCTAAGAGAATATTGTTATCAGGGTTGTACAGGACATAGGTCAAACGCCACATGAAGGACAGCTGACCATCTGTTAACACTAGATAAGGACAGCTGACACATCCTCTTTGTATCTTGAGGGGGTGTATAAAACCTGTGTGACGAAGTTCTGTCTTTGGACTGGACTGAGTTGGACTGGATGGGACTGTCCTTGGACAGGAGCTGTGAGTGAACTGCGATCGCCATGAAATAAACTACTCCAACATCCCCAGCCTCCAGTCTCCTGACTCTGCCTTTCTGTGCAAGCAAGAAAAGAAACAACAAGTCCATGAAGGGCTGCAAATGGTCACCAAGCAGTGAAACATAGCGAGCACCAGTCAATGATGTGTTAAGGAGGAAAAGTGGATCTAACCCATGCCATGAGAACACACACCACACTAGTATGGAACAACCACCAGCCTGCAGAGTGCCTTGTTCGGGTCTGAGCCACACACAAACCCTACCATCAGCTTGAAACAACTGATGGCCTGATTGCCACATGTTGAAGGTCCTTTAGGGTACAGTTAGCAAACTCACAAGCCCAGGTGAGGCACTGTGTCCAGAGTGGTGGCGGGTCTTCGGCTCCCATATCCCATGGAAGCTAAAGAACGCTACAATGACCTGTGGGATATGCATGTGGGGCCTCCTGCATTGAATGTGGATGTGGTTTCTGCCAGAGTTGCTTGTCTGTTCACACGTACGATTCTAGCCAGACACTGCCGGGCACAGCCATTGAGCACCTGTGAGCTCAAGGTTATGGGAGGGTGCCTCTGGCGTCTCTGTGAAAGATTAAACTCAGAAGAGCAATTGTTTCTAGGTGCTCTTGAAGGTACCACATATATCATAGCGTTTGTAGTTTGTCCCTGTGCAGTAACTTCTTAAAGAAAGTGTTACTTTTCCCGTAATTAATTGGGGAGATGAGAGATGCCTCAGCGATACGGATGTGTTGATTCAACTAAAAACACTTTGATTATACCGCGGATAAGGTAATTAAACCCGCAGACATAAATCTTTACTAGCAGGCCATTCTATTTGTGTCCCTATTATGTACAAGCTGTCTAATCAAAGCGCAAATAATTCCAGTCAGTGGAGTGTTGGGAGATTTTATCAGGGAAAATTCCCGCTGTCACAACTTCCATGTGGTAAAGGGACGCTGCTGGTGCTGTACACCGCTCATTAAAATGCATACTTAGCAACGAGTAGCATGTGTTTTCTCTCGCGGTCGCGATATTAATGCTTAAGTGCATCAATCCGTCATTAGATATAAGCAATCTCTGGCTTGAATCTCTCGCATTTCTGGAGGGAGCAGGAAAAATTGCATTTCATTTTTATGTCTGTGCCACGTTTTATCATCTAAAAACGACCTGAAGACTGTCACATTTCATTTGCTTGGGCGTACAGGCACGGTGTCTCGCCGAGAAGGAAGAGCTGAAACAAGCCTGTGTGTGGAGGAGCCTGTAGGGCCCAATAGAACGTGTGTGCTCTAAAATAGTCTGTGATTTACATGACTTAAAATTCGATGTAGGTCCAGCCGCTGGAAAACTTTGTTTAAGCCTAGACTACAATTGCCAGCCCCCATCTATCACCTTGTCTGGATCCACACTCCAGCTTATGTAACAGACTTTGTGATGCCTCACTGTGCCTTCGCAGTTTATTAGAGAGTCGTAGCTCGGTAATTAAGACATGGCTTTGGGGCTGCTTCCACTGTGAGCAGTTTTGCTGCAGTTGTCGGGAAAAAACTGAGGGTCAGTTTATGGACAAATGAGAAATGCATGTCATACGTTCAAAGTTTAAAGGGAAATTCTGCTGATTTTGCAACATTAGGCATAATTGCAATGGTTATTCCTTATTCCCTTCAACGAGTTGCTGGGATAGACTCTAGCACCCCTCGCGACCCAGAAGAGTAAGCAGCTTTGAAGAACGAATGAACGAACGAACAAACTGCTTAAGTTGTATCTGTTCACAGTGGTTTGTTGTGAAATGCTCTGTTCTAGAGAAACTTACAGAGTTACTATTGTTCACATTGATGGTAATAGTAACCGGACATCTGGTTGCACAGTTTAAACCCTCTAAAATGTGGGGAAATACATGTAGGTCATCCCCAAAGAAAACTCACTGTCAGCAATTAACACTTGAAAAGACAATCAGTGGCTGTTGATGGTTTTTGATAGCTTAATTGGGTTTTATAATAATTGCAGGTAGTGTTGCCAATAATTGCAGGTAGTGTTGCCAAACCAGGTTTTGCCTTTCCCATGGATTCCTTCTCTCTGTATTCCAAGATGACCGTTCTCACGTTCACAGGGCTGCAAATGCGACTGATTGGCATTCACACATCTGGCCCACAGAATCCCCAGATTTGAATCCTCTTGGAAATCTGTGGGACTCTCTGAAACAACTAGTAAAATGCCATATCTGGACCAACTGACCAATTCTTTGATGTAAGAGTGTCTGAACACTGATGTGACCTACATGCCAAATCCAATCACAGCTGTTATTAGTGCTCATGGAGGAATTGCACACTATTAGGTATGCTTCAGTCACAGGGGACTCCTTTTTTGTCAGGTGAGCTTATTTTGTGGTTGATCTGTGGGTGTGCACTGGTGGTAGAGTTTGAACCTAAGAAAACAACATTCTGGGGTACCATGGTTCTGAGGTCGAGCCAACTGTTAACAAAGAGGAGACGGTATTCGTTATTCAACTTTTAAGAAGTTTATACATTTCATTTACATTTCATTTCCCTAAAGAACTATCCATTAAAAGATTCCTTGGGCACCCAAAATTGGTTCCTCAATCGTTCTGTTGGTTCTGGCATCTTTAGGCTATTTCCTATTGAACCAGCATCTGTATAAAAGCAAGAAGGAACGTTTTTGCTCATTAATGACAGTAGAACAGTAGGGTCATCCACACTACTGTTCCAATGCTGCTGATGGCGGCTCCACCATAAAATGTACTGTGAACTGAATTCTGTGAACTGAGAAGAAGGCAGACGCATTACCATGGCTCATTATTGGACTGTGAGTCAAGCCCCAGGCACACTTCTAGGTCCAGCTCTTTTCCTTGTACTCATAAATGATGCAACACTTGGTACTGTCACCCATGCATGGAAGTATGTGGACCACAAGGACACACTGGAGACGCAACAGCTATGAGCAACTTTGACTAGGCCAGAGCCAGTGGACAATGGGAATTTTAACGCTGCCATGCTCCTCAGTGAAAAGAAATGCATTGTTATGCAGCAGCACTTCAGCAGAACCTGTCGCCATCTCTCACTGTTTACAACACCTGCCTGTCAATGATGGTGCAAATGAAAGGGTTCAGCTTCATTATGCAGCAAGACCTCCCCTGTGTATCTCAGTGGTCTGGCAGCAAATGCCAGAAGGAAATGCCTGTTTTAATGTGACCTTAGCCAACCTGCTCTGGCTCTACCCTGACATCTAGACCCCAGTGGGTAGTAAAGCATTGCATTTAGCCATTTATATGTACTAAAGAAATCTTTTAAAGATTTTTAAAGTGAGTATGTTTAAGTATCCTTGGACTCACTTCAGTCCTGCATATTTAGGGTATATATAATTCCTTTGGACCTAATGGCAGAACATTGGACTAAAACAATAAGGTAAACATTAGACTAACAGATAAGTGGCTTAAGCCCAATTCAGACTGAATTAGTTCTACATGGGGAGGCGGAGTAGTGTAGTTTTACTACAGGACGTCTGTAAAATGTATGACCAATTCACACAGGATAAGAAATTATAAACGTTTGAGATGGGAGTGGCTACTCGGTTTACGCACTACTCTCACCTCAAAAAACATGTGCATCTACCAACCAAACCAGTCCACCAACTAAAACTATCCAGCTAACATTGTCCTGTGACCACTGATATGGGGCTATAAATACCTGCAGGGTCTATGACGGGGTTCATAGATTGAGAAGAGGTGGTACAGTGCAGTGAATGTCTCGTTCCATGTGTGGAAAATGGCTCCAAAGCAGATGTTAATGATTGGCTAAAAGGAGTGATTGCATTTGGGTGTGCCAAAGACCATAGTGTAAAGGAAGTAGCTGACTTTACAGGTGTATGGAAGTGTACGGTCATATAGGTCTACCAGCAGTGGCAAAAATCCCAGTCTACAGGAAATTCTCCTCAGAATTGTGCCAGGGAAGGCATCCACCAAATCTGGCGCAACTGCACAATTCTTTGCTGCAAGAGTGTCTGAACACTGATGTGGCCTACATCCAGAAACTTGTCCAGTCCATGCCAAATCCCAACACAGTTGTTATTGGTGCTTGTGGAGGTATTACATGCTATTAGGTACGTTTCAGTCACACGGCACTCATTTTTTGCCTGGTGAACTTACATAGCCTGACCAGGGCTAGCCTGTTCATATGTAAAGTTTTTGGCTCACAGCTATTTTATGTCCTGCAAATATTTTATGAATTCATCCTCAACTGGCTAATGGGCTCATCATTAACAGTGCTAATTTGCATAAATGCATAACTGCTTTAACCAAGTGGGGGAACTTGAACAAGCTTTGGGTCTTTCAAAGGTGAAGCTGCAGCATGTCCTGGGGGACTCTGGGGGATCTGAGAAACCAGTGCCTTAGCTTCAATGATGCCAAAGCTGTAGCCATGGATCGGATGGAAAAGCATTATAAGTGCAGTCCGAAATCCATAGTGGTGTATAGGCTCCGGAGGAAATCCTGTCTTATCATCACCCGCTAAGGATCAAAGAAGAAGAAGTGGGGGAACACCAGAGAGTGCTTTCACCTCTCACTTTGCCCATCTCTCTCTGTCACATATCTGTCACATGCTCTCTCTTAATTACATTTAGTTTTTGGGTTCCTTTTTGGGGGATATATCGCATCACAGAAATCATCATTGGATGTTTTCTATACATTTTTTTTTTTATTTAAAGTCAGTGATGAATTGATCTGTGCCCTGGTGACTATTGCCGAAATGTTACCTAAGATAGAAGAAGGAAAAAAAGAAGAAGAAGAAGAAAGAGAGAGAGAGAGAGAGAGAGAGAGAGAGAGAGAGAGAGAGAGAGAGAGGGAGAGAGAGAGAGAAAATAGGATTCAGGGAAGATCTCTCCAGATAATCGCTGAGAGAGAATGTTTTCCATCTGTGAATGTCTGCTTCAGCCAGACTCAAAATATGTAAGAAAGCTTGCATTACCAAATAAAAATTAGTAACTTTACAGGAGAAGAATCAAATAACATTTCATAATAATGATAATTGATCACTGCTATTGCCCAGCGTGGAAATGCTTAATTCCAATGTAAATTGAATGTATAATTCAACAATCCCAGTACATAAATTCCATATAAAATTCCAAATGCTAAATACAAAATATCAAATGCCATATGCAAATATCTTCATATACAATGTTAAATTCCTCAAGGCTGTAAAACTGCAAAAGCTCAGTGTAAATTTCCACATTCTCAGTGTGCAATTCCACATGCCCATTGTGAAGTTTCCACACGTTTAATGTAAAGTGCCACATGCCTGGTGTGAAATTCCAATGGTCCTATATGGAAATTCTAAATTCTAATGTAAAATTGCACAAGCCTAAAATTCAATAATTCCATATAAAATTATCCAATGTATAAATCTCCAAATGCCAATGCAAAATTCCAATAGTAAAATGGCAATTTCACACACTCCACACACAGTGTAAATTTCCACATGCCTGGTGTGAAATTTCAAAGACTCTTTGTGGAAATTCTAATTTACATTGTACAATTACAGAACACTAATGAAAAATTCAATAATCCCAATACATGAATTACATATTCCAAATTCTCAATGAAAAACATCAAATAGCATATGCAAAATCTTAATATATAATGTGAAATTGCTTGATTCCAAAAATGCAATGTAAATTCAAAATGCCAGTGTGACCATGCCACAATTGACCATTTCTATTGCATCATCCATCAAGAAATATATATATACACTGCATACACAAATACAAATACTATGTGTGTGTGTGTGGTATTTGTACAGTGCTCTATTACCTGCATTGATCTGACTGTGTGTATATTGGTCTATTACTTGTATTGATTGACTAAAGGACTTCTGTGAGTAAGAATCCCAGTGGTAACTGTAATGCTTACTTGTGGAAAATCAACCTTGTAAACAACCACTGCAGCCAAATTACAGCGTTTGGTTTTGTGTCCGCTTGTAAAAGTCACTCTACATCATAATTTAGTAAGAAGTTACAGACAAATCATACAAATGTCAGGATGCTTTAATCTTGGGCACTACATTTTGGCATAATAGCAGCCTAGGTGCAGTTAGTGCTACAGCAAGACTGGACTGACACTTTGCATAAATGCTGGGCTATGATTAATGCTGTGTAGCCTCCAGTAGCCTATAGAAGCAGCAGAAATCCGACCCACTTTAAACACACCGTCTGTTCTTACGCAAAGACACTATGTCAAAAGGAATTGCTTTCCAGTCCTTCTGCTGTCCAGAGGGAAGTTGTGAGTTGGATGCCTCTGAACAGGGATTTGACACAAAATAGCTCACATTTGGAGCATGGCTGAAATTGCAGGGCAGCAGAAAGAGATGGCAGCTTGCACTTTTTGAATGTGTTTAGAAAAAACAATGTCAGCATTTGACAGATGAAGCCCACTGTGAAGCCTAAAAAAGCTTAATTTTAGATCTGAATTTCCAGTGTAAGGTTTTTTAAGTTCTAAACGCCTAGTGTAAAATTCCACATTCTCAGGCCCAGTGTTAACCTCAAAATATACCTCAGTAAACCCAGTGCATCAATTCCATATAAAATTCCGAATGCTCATAGAAAAATATCAAGTCCTACATGTAAAATCTGAATAGTCAGTGAAAAATTCCACAAGCCTGATGTAAAACTGCAAAATCCCAGTGTAAAATTCTACATTATCATTGTACAATTCCACATACACAATGTAAAATTCCTGAGGCCCAATGTCAACCTCTAAACTCAATAAACCCAATGCATCCAAATAAAATTGTAAATACTCAATGAAAAATATCAAATGTCATGCAAAATCTTAATATTCATAAGCCTGATGTAAAACTCCAGAAGCCTAGCGTAAAATTCCACATGGACAAATGTAAATCTCTAAATGGCCATGTAAAATTTTAAAGGTACAATGTAAATTCCTCAGGCTCAATGTAAAATACCACATGCCTGGTGTGAAATTTCAAAAGCCCAATGTGAAAATTTTAAATTCCAATTTAAAACTGCAGAAGCCTACTGTAAAATTCAATAAAATAAATTCCATATAAAATCTGAATATCCAATATAAAATGTCATGAGCCTGATATAAAACTGCAAAATCCAGTGCAAATCTCCAAAAATACAAAATAAATGTTAAGTGCTGGTATGGAATTACAAAAGTCAATTGTAAAAAACAAAAGCCCATTCTAAAATTCCATACCAAAAGTATAATTTCACAAGCCCAGTATAAAATTCCAAATGCCCAATACAAAACTCTACTGGACACTATCTGATCTACACAAAGTGTGCTACAAGCACATGGTTCCACTGCATAATGTATGATAAAGGGACAGGGCTTGTTTTTGATGGTTTTGGCATTTAAAGGGTGTCAGTACCTTGGTCCCTTGGAGTTAAGTACATTCTTTAGGCTCCCTGTTCTACTTCAGATTAAATATTAATCATATGTACTGAAATTCCTGTTGCACTTGGTGTAGCCACAAAAATACTGCATTGTGTCTGTTACAGTTTAGGGTTTCGAATTTTTAACTAAGCCCATGCAAAATTCATGGAACTGCAAAGACAGCGGAGGGATCTGGGGTGATTGTATAGGGGTAGAAGAGTAAGCAGACAAACAGGATGCTAGTCTTAAATATTCATTGCCACTTACTATTTCCTCTTTGTTTTCCTTCTTTTTTGCTGTGTTTGTGCATGTAATAAATGCACATCACAGTCGTTGGGGCAGGCTGGGAATAGTAGTAGGAAATTCTAAAAGGCAAGGGTGAAACAAGCACTTGAGCTTCACAAGCTTGTTGTTTCCCCGCTTTCTGCTGAATGACCTTCATCAGAGAGAAAAGGCCATTGGTAACTTAAAGTGTCTGTCGAGCTGTTTGAGCCTGAGCATGGAATCCCCCCACCAATCCTCCATTTCAATGACAAAATCACATGGATGAAAAGTGGATTTTGTTGCCTGTGGAAGCATTTCTTCGAGAGAAAAAAAGATGGGAGGGAGTGAATAGTGTGCAGAATTAGCTGCGCTTGGCCTCGTAAACATGGCCCCAGGGTTATGATGTGAGGAATGAAGAATAATATTAGCCCAAATCGTTTAGGTTGGATCAATATCCAGTTGGATTGTGAATCCTGAATATAAATCATCTGAAATTACCATATCAATTTGAGAACCGTCATCATGTCATGCATCTTTATGTAGCTGGATCATGAATATAAATAATCTGAAATTACCATGTCAATTTGGTACTGTTAACATGTCATGCATCTTTACCTTAACTGCCATGCTATTGCCATGATATGAGACTCTTAGTTGTGGTGCTTCTCATCGTTATTACAGCAACATTTCCTTTTCCAAGTCTATGATGCAATTTGGTAATAGGTCTTTAAAGTATTTTAAAGGATTCCGGAGAACGTTTGTTGATGTGAACTCAATGCCATAATAAATGCATATTTTCTGTTCCACCTTAAATGGTGCAGCAGTTGCCTATAGATGCCTCAGCTTCTTGTTTAAATGTTCTACATTAAAGCACCTCAGCTTCTTGTTTGAATTATCCTCTTCCACCTTAAATGGTGCAGCAGTAAGACTAGATTCAGATGCCTCAGCTTCTTGTTCAAATGTTCCCATTCCACCTTAAATGGTGCAGCACTTAAGCTACATTCAGATACCTCAGCTTCTTGTTCAAATGTTCCTGTTCCACCTTAAATGGTAGAGAGTTAGGCTACATTAAGGCACCTCAGCTTCTTGTTCAAATTATCCTGTTCCACCTTAAATATTGCAGCAGTTAGGCTACATTCAGATGCCTCTCTTCTAGTTTCAATTTTCTTGCTGTTCCACCTTAAATGGTGCAGCAGTAGGCTACATTCAGATGCTTCTCTTCTAGTTCAGATTCTCCTGTTCCACCTTAAATGGTGCAGCAGTTAGACTACATTAAGATACCTCAGCTTCTTGTTTGAATTATCCTCTTCCATCCTAAATGGTGCAGCAGGTAGGCTACATTCAGATGCATCAGCTTCTTATTTAAATGATCCTGTTCCACCTTAAATGGTACGGCAGGATGTAAGATGAGATGGGAAAATTTGAGCAAGAAGCTGATGCACCGGAATGTAGCCTCAATTGCTGCACTATTTCAGGTGGAACAGGAAAATTTGAACAGTAGTTGAAGCACCAGAATGTAACTGATGCACCATTTAAGGTGGAACAGGAAAAATGTTCCTGACTGACTGGAATAGTGTTGTAAATAAACTTTATTGTAAATAAACTTGATAGTAAATAAACTTACAGCTAGCAGACTGTGAAGAAATAAATACATGGAATTTGTTGAATAGAAGTGTAGCCCATGACCAAAAAAAACATACCCATTAACATACCATCAGAAACCCCTTAGGAATGCTAGCAGCGTGCAGAGCTGTTTCTTATTTTCTGGCATTCATGGTCTGAACTGAAGGTCTTTATATTATAGCTCTCCATTGGTAATCTTGAAGCCTTAGCTTTAAGGATCTCCAAGGCACTGTATGAAAAGTGGTATGATTTCTATATTTTATAATTTTTAAAAAGTTCAACATTAAACATAACTTTACAATCATATATCACATGCACCAAACCACCCCCATGCATGCATCATACTCGAGGACGACTGAGTAATCTGTGGATGTTTTTGACCCCAATAAGCCATAACGATCTAGACTTGCCACCTCCCAGCACATGCTAAGATAGAGAGCCGTATGGGGTCGTGCACCAGCAGGTTCCACATGACAGCTCCCCCCGTCTCAATAGTCCGTTAGTGGAAACATACACCCGCTCTCCTCCCTAACCCTACTCTCACCTCTGTCAGTTCCAGACAAGTCCCGGTTGGTTCTCCAAGCCCGCCTGAGCCATCAGCTTGCATTTCGGTCATAGCCATCTGCCATCAGTGAGCTCTGGCCACGTTACGTAATATTGACCCAGTTTGAGCCTGGAACCCTTATGTCTATTCCCAAGCTGCTCCCCATACAAATCCCCATCCGTAATTATCAAAAATGGAAACTGATAGCATTGGAAATGGATGACAGTGGCTGTGGTGGGGTTGCGTCTGGAGAGGGTACATTCAAGTTAATCACTGGTATAGCATTAGCTGTGGACAAAGCATCTCGATGTACACTGCCTGTCAAAAGTTTGGACACACCTCCTAATTATGTGTTTTTTCAATATTTGTATTATTTTCTACTTTGTAGATTAATATTAAAGACATAAAAATTATGAAGGAACACGGAACACAGTAGCCACCTTTTGCTTTGATGGCAGCTTTGCACACTCTCTCAATCAGCTTCATGAGGTAGATCTAATTCCTTTATAGTTTTGAAGTCTTCAGCATTAATCTAAAACCAGAAAATACACTCATTGTCAAAGGAATAGCTGCACCCAGAAGGAAGTGTGGGATTACAGTGCTATTGGGAAGGAAGATAAAGGTTGCCAGGAACAATAAATGATGATAAATTTAGACTGATATGGGCAATAGGGCTGCCCTCTAGAAGTCGACGAGTCGAATCGTCAGTCGGAGACCTTTGAGTCGACTGAGAAGCTTCAAGTCAACTGACAACGGTGACGAGTTTTTTTTTCTTTGGTAAAACAGAGAAAAGCTTACAAAATGCACAAGAACTTTAAGAATTTAAAAATACATTTTAATAATTATTAATAGGGGAATAATAAATATATATTTAAGTTCTAACTGGGCTATGACGCATGCTTGCTAAAAAATTAAATCCACGTGACAACGTGCGCTGGCGGTTCACCATTGAAGGGAGCTAAAGCTGTGAAGCTGAGAAACACGGGTGGAACGATGTTTCAGAAAAAGTCTGGAGGAGCTTTTGAAGAAGAGAATCCGAACAAATTAAAGCTAATTCTGCTCGTCATTTAGTCAGACATCGAACACTGCTTCAAACCAGTGAGTTGACTTTCGTTTTAGACATAATGGCTGTTTACGGTGAAGGAAAAACAGACCGAAGACGTTTGTTTTATTATAATGCCATTATTTTAGAACCTAAATTACAGATATATTTATTTATTCGTTTACAGCTAAAATTATTTTTATTTAAAGACAAGTACAGTCACTTAATATGCTTGCTGATAAACGAGAAATAATTATTTCAGCGCGGGTAATATAATAATTAAACGGTTTCAGGTCTACCATTCTCCCTTTCATCTAAAAATAATTTAAATATTGACTAATTTGGTTTTATTTAGGAGTTTATTATTTATGAGAGATGAAAGACGAAGGGTCATCCTACTGAAGAAGCTGTTAAAAGTGAAATTAAAAAGACTAAAATTTTAGCATAAATACGTTGCTTGCTGCCGGACGCTATATTCTGTAATTAAATCAGGCTCCAATTCAGACCGTTCATGTGCCACGTCTCTTTTAGTTCAAAAATATGTTCCTGTGACTCTGCTGACTTTCTAAATGAGGACATCAGATCTGAAACGTATGCAAATTGATTTACTGATTACTAGATAATGTATATGGAGAAAAAACATGAACAAATAGTTGAATCGTCGGCCAGGACGGGCGAATCCGATTCGACTGGTAAAATTCTGAGTCGGGTACAGCCCTAGTGGGCAATATTTATTGAGCTACACATACGGAAGTAGACCACGGTGCCTCCACATACAGATTCGTCGGGCATTTTCGCCAAGACAAAAGTGGGACTCGTCACTGAAGATGACCTGCTGTCATTATGAGCCACTCCATGACAGTCTGGCACACCATTGCAGTCTTTGGCAACGTTGACGTGGTGTTAAGGGCAGTTGTCATAATGGTCTGCGTGCATGTAGTCCTGTGTGGTGCAGCCATCTGCCAATGGTGCTGATACTAACAGGATGACTCATGGAGGGCATCACTGCTCCCTGAATGTCTGCAATTGTGGCTGTTGGGTCAGTCAGGTACAGCGATAAGGCCCGTCCTTACGTACATCACATGTGCGGTCCAGCGTGAAACTTGAATCATTAGCATGTCTGGCATTGTCAAACCTACTCACCAAATTTCATTCCTGTCGGTTGATTCCTTCCGGGTGCAGCTATTATTTTGACCATGAGAGTAATTTGCCATATTGCTACCTCATATAATATATATTTAGTTATATAATAACTTTTAACTCTTTTTCTGTACAGTTTAAAAGCTCTAGTTTCCCTTTCAGTTTAGTGAATTTTCATGATGAACAGACCAATAAAACTGGTCCAAAACTGCATAAAATAACCTTAAAATCAACCTCCACCTCAGGTTACAAAAGCTGTTTTATCCTCCTGTAAATTTCCATGTAGGAGTTTTTTAAGGTGGACTAGATAATTCCATGAGTGTTATTTTACAGTTTGATGTCTTCACTTTTATTCTAAAGTAAAGCATTATGCTAAACATAAGGAGAACTTTCTATGAGTAGCCATGTCTAAACTTGGAACTGGAAGTGTTTGTGTTCGGACTTTGTTGGATGTTGAGTTGAGTTAGTCACATTTGTCTGTGCTTTAAAAAGAATTCCACTCCATTCCTTAAATCTCTACATGATTAGGGGTTATTTAATGTGTAAAGAGTACATGGTTTGATATGAAATATTCCTTTCTGGAGAAATCAGAAGTCAGAATTGTTTACAGTAGTGTTGATAGCAACTAGAGGTCGGAAGAGTTCAAATGCCTCTTAAAGCTCCATCACAGATACACCTTACGTTCTGAAAGTTATGAAAATGCTGCCTGATGCCTAAGACATTCTTTTATGACAGCTTTGAGACACGCTTTAGGCCTATTTTTAGAACACATTCGTGGAGGAAAGAGATACAAGCAATGCATTATGAGGCAAACTTTATTTTTACACACTCATAATCAAAAAGAATAGTTGCACAAAGAGTTGCACCCAGAAGGAATCACCACTTGCCCACAAAAGTGACGTAAGCAAGGACAAACCAACGGAGACACCGTGGTCAGCGCCAAGACGAGAGGTTTGCTGTCACACGTCCGAAAGACCTGGCGTCACTTCACCTCCACCTCCACCCCTACTGCAAAATCTGCAGGAACTGCATGAGAATATTCAAGCTGCATGGGATGGATTATCGCAGGACACCATTAGGAACCTCTACAACTCCATACCGAAATGTCTGGTATGTTGCGTTATCAACATTACATACAAGAAAATACATGCAGGTTCACTGGTGACCTCTGGTTCCTATCACTACCAATCTAAAGAAATAAGATCTGATAGGATTTGATAGTAACTAAGCCCGGACAAAGTTCCCTGTAACTGAAATGTACACAATAGTGTGTAATACCTCCACAAGCACCAATAACAGCTGTGATTGGATTTGGAATGGACTGGACAAGCTTCTGGATGTAGGCCACATCAATGTTCAGACACTTAAATACACCTGCCAATTCAGCTACTTCCTTCACACTATGGTCTTTGGCATGCCCAAAGGCAATCACTCCTTTTAGCCAATCATTAACATCTGCTTTGGACCCATTTTCCACATATGGAACGAGACACTGCACTGTACCACCTATTCTCAATCTATAAATCCCGTCGCACACCCTGCAGGTATTTATAGCACCTTAAAGACGTAAGATGACTCATATTTGTCCTGTAAGCTTCTTCTAAAGGATTTCGTTTACATCATTACAACTGAATTATGCAGAAATGTATAAAAATCAGTGGCGTTCAGTTGAACTGTTTCCAACTTCCTGTGCAGGTTTTGGTCTGTATGCTGATGCACTCTGTACAAATATCTGCTTTCAGATATTGATTTTCTGCTCACCAAGAGCACAAAATCAATGTGTATGGTTATATGGGGACTGATTCCTTGTTTTGCTTGCATGAGGGATAAAACAGTGCTGTGATGGTCAGACAAGACAAGTCACAATGTTAATATGGCCATTCATAAAACATAAACAGTTGAGTCAAAACATGATTTAACATCCATCCACTTTAATAGGTACATCCCCTTGTATCTACACTCGTTGTCCGCTTTATCAGCTCCACTGACCATGTAGGAGGACTTTGTAGTTCTACATGGTCAGTAGCCCCCACAGGACCATCACAGAGCAGGTATTATGTGGGTGTTGGACCATTCTCAGCACTGCAGTGACACTAACGTGGACACTGTGCAGCAGCAGATGAGCTATCGTCTCTGGGCTGGCATTATACATGATGTGCATTTGAGTTTAACCCAAACATGCATCTCTCATGAAATTATGCTCATTACATTTATCAACTAATAATATTATTTAGTCCAACACAGCTGTTTCTGAAAGCCTTTCTCAGCCTGTCGCAATGAAGCATTAAATACTTAGAATGCTGTGCTGTTTCTTTGTTGCTAGTCACCACCACAGAGAGAGAGAGAGAGAAGCTTCAGAGAAGACTAGGAGCAGTAGAGTAGAGCAGAACTGTCCCGTAGCATCAAAGGCAGCCAAGTCACCACACTTGTTCTCGTTTTGGGGCAGTGAGAGTTTCCTACACACACATACACACACAATGTTTACATATATAGTAGAGTGCAAAACAGTCATGGTGGGTGGGATGTTCTAGAGCTGCCATAACAAAAGTGTGTGGACTTCTCACACATAGGGTGCCTCCCAACAAGTGGTACAGAGCAGCTGATGCTCCACAGTGGAGCAGTTAACCTTTATAATGAGCACAGGAGCCCCGAGGGAACTGTCAGGGATTACCACTGAGCAAACACTGTTACGTCTGGGCCTATGTTACCCAAGGTTCATCATCAGCGTCGCCCCCAGTTTGTACTGGAGTACCATAATTGGACATCGGAGGACTGGAAAAACATTGCCTTCTTGATCTAATCCAGGTTCATGCTGCATAAAGTAGACAGACACATGAGAACTGCCTCCATGAGACAAAGACGGTCTAACACAGAGTGCTGGTGACAGTGTACATATCTGAGGGATGTTTTCCTGGACCACTAATACCGCTGCATAAGCCTCTAATGCCAATAGGTTCTTGTCAACCCTAGCCGATCATGTGCACTCGTACATGTTGACGTTCTTACCTGATGGTAACAATCAGGCAATCTGACCACCTTTCATTTGATCATCAAGATCATTGTTGTGCTTGCTATCAGTAGTTGCTATTATTAGTAGTGCTCATCAGGCAATTCTCTCAATCTGCTCCTTATTTAAAGACCCAAACAAATTGCCCTCACTGGTGTAGGTCAACCTAGGGCCTTCTTTAATGTGACAGAACAATGACTAGAAGAAATACTCAGTTTCACAGAGAGACATCAAATGCATCAAAACTCATTATACGAAACATTAATTCATCATTTAAAAACACTTCACAAATCCAGAAGGCCTCCCTCTGTAATAATCTTCTGTCCTGATCTCCCCATCTTCTTTGCCTGCCAATGGCCAGGAAGCGTAAGCCTGGAAGCTAATCTTTAGCTGATTTCAAATAATGAGAAACAGGGGATGCATCATCCTGTCTACGGACTGCACTGATATGTTCAATCATTCTGGTCCAGTGTGACTTTTAAGTTAATAATCTTTCAGATTCGGGAGGAAAAAAAGCAGAAAACATATATTTGATGGAAAACTGCACAGAGCCTTCAACAACTCCATTTATTTTCTGGGTGTACACTGTTTGCCTGCATTACAGCCTACATTCTTTATAGGACTCTTGCTTTCAGGTTTTCAAGTTTTGTCATAGAAGTTGCATTTACTACTTGTCATGAACCAAGTAATGTTGAGGTCTGGACTTCTGGATTATCTTGTATCTAATCCCCTTATAATGAGCTCCTATAGCTAAAACCTCCTGGGTGCTCTTTGCATGCATACAGTGGTTTTGCTGTACCTTTCTGGCTGTCATACATGCAGTTCTATCTGAAAGTGACTTAATGACTTTGCAGGCAATGGATTTGACCTGGAAGTGCATTGATACTGTATGTTTTTATAGCCTTTTCCTGTTTTGTAGACATAATTCAGCTTCATTTTCAGATCCCCAGCCAGCTGTTCAGAGGAATCTTATTTGATTTGTGTTAGTATAAGGTTTGGAGAGTCTGAGTGCATTATGATGTATTATGCTCTAAAATTACCATGGATTACCATGAGCAAATCTACATTCATTGAAGGAGGCCCCACACACATATCCTACAGGTCAGTGCAGCATTCTTTAGCTTTCATGGGATATGGGAGCAGAAGTGCCTCACAGTACCTCTGATTGCCCATGACTTTTCAGTATGTCAGTGTATGTCAAAAACTGAAAATATAGATTAGCCCTGTCAAGTCAGGAAATATTTATCCAGACAATCCACAAAAACAAACACTCTTTCACACAAATGTCTCCTCCTTAATTCAGCAACATGAATCAGTCCTTCACCCGTTACCTGTGCCCCTTGCAAGACTGCAGACTAGTGTGTTGACAGGCTACAACCAGATTAGCCCTCCCAAAGGTCAACCCAAGATCTTAACAGAGTGTGCGTAATCGAGATGAGGCAAAGAAAATCGTAATGAAAAAGGCTTCTGCACTCTGACGAGCCTTTGTAAACAGTCATCTGCCTTTATTAGCATGGCTCCACATAAGGCTAGCCATGCTAATAGTGACTAAGAGACCTGACCACCCATTTGCTGACAAACAGAAAATGCAGGCAGCACTGTGAGAGGCAAGGGTCCTGCTAACCCACATTAATTTGGGTGAAAAGCCAGGGCTACACATTAAGGCTGTGTAGCTTACTGGGGCATACTGAGACAGATTAATGTTCATGGGGAAAAGGCTAGCCTATATTATATGCTGTGCTGTAATGCAGTAATGTATATTATGCACTTAAAGCTGCCAAAACGGCCATAATTCATAATCACTAGGCACTCAAAATCGTATAATCACTTGATGGTTGGCATTGCACGTAGTGGTCACATAGGGGCCTATGTGCAGCTTCTCAGTCATGGAAACCCATTTCATTAAGCTCCCGATGCACAGTTCAGTTGCTTTAGCAGTTTGGAACTCTGAAGTGTGTATATAGACACCATGCTCTCAGTGGTGGACAGTAACTCAGTAAGTGTAATGTGTTAGTGTACTGTAAGTAGTGTGTTGGTGTACAGTAACTCAGTAAGTGTAATGTGTTAGTGTACTGTAAGTAGTGTGCTGGTGTACAGTAACTCAGTAAGTGTAATGTGTTAGTGTAATGTAAGTAGTGTGTTGGTGTACAGTAACTCAGTAAGTGTAATGTGTTAGTGTACTGTAAATAGTGTTTTGGCATACAGTAAGTGTAACGTGTTAGTGTACTGTAAGTAGTGTTTTGGCATACAGTAAGTGTAACGTGTTAGTGTACTGTAAGTAGTGTGTTGTTGTATCTGTACTGAACTCCACTACATTTTAAAGTCTAATATCTTTCTTTTTACTCCACTACATTATGGCCAAATCTGTCCTTCCATTTGGCTTATGTGTGCATAAAAACGTAACATGTCCATGTTCACTTTGTTTTGAGCTTGTTTTGACCTGTTGGGGAGAGATTGGTTCTAGCTAATGGAAACTGTTCTCCTTCAGTGTTTTGTGTTTATGGTCATTTGAATAGACGTCAGTGTCAGACTAATTAATGACCTTCAATTAAAATATTGGTGGACCAAGAGTGACACAAGAGTCTTTCCACCTACACTGAGTTGATTAAGCAAGAGTTTTGTTCTAGAAATGATAATAGGACGTTAGAGCCATATTAAATCATGCTACTTTTACTCTCCATACTTAAGTACATTTGAAGATAAATACTTTAGTACTTTTACTCAAGTGGAGGTCTGAAGGGAAGAACTTCTACTGACACTGGAGGAATATTTTACCTTGGGGTCTCTACTTTAACTCAACTACATGCTTTGTATCCACCATTGCACGCTCTTTAACCATCAGTAGCCCTGCTCTGTTAGTTTGGAGGGTGTAGAATTGACCGAGGCAGATCTAACAGGGCAGAAATTGTATAAATTGACTCATGCACTATGACAGTGGTGTGTTGAACTCCTCAGTATGGCACATTCCACTGCTGAGTTCCAAGAAAACAATGCTCGGGTTCACAGGGCTGAAAATGTGACTAATTGGCATGACGAATATTCAGGAGGATCTGGACCGGCTCGCAAAATCCCCAGATTTGAATCCTCTTGATGAACTGTGGGACTACCTGGAACAACCAGTAGAACGCATCCACCAAATCTGGCTCAAATGACCAATTGTTTGATGCTACAGTGTCTGAACATTGATGTAGCCTACATCCAGAAACTTGTCCATTACACAAATACATCCTTGTATTACATGGTATTAGGTATGTTTTGGTCACAGGGGACTCGTCAGCTAGCTATACAGCCTAGTCCTAGCCCTAAGACAAGTTGTCAGCCCCTCATCTTAAGCAAAAATTGGGTTCTCACTGCATCAGTATGTTTCATGTTTCATCTGGGCAGCATTACAGATGAAGACTATTTCATAAACAGCACAAGGAATTTCTTTAATTGCCTTCAGAAATACAGAATTCATTTGCTGTGAGGTAGTCATAGGTGTACATTATATCAAGTATTGTATGGCAGCTTTGAATAACAATCTGTTTTATTGTTCTATTTATTGGATTTTTCTATGAATCATAATTGGATATTTTTGCCACTACCTAAACTACATCACTAATTTTGAAAGTCATTTGGAAGCATGCTGAGCACATGTAAACCTGCAGACATGCTGCTCACCGTATCAGTGATAGAGATGACTAGCAGGAGCTGGAAGAACTTCTGATTACTTTGTGAGAACAGTGAGCAGTTTCATGTCAAGATCAGAACAACACTGGACGTCACAGCAGTCTGCAGCTACTGTAGTCTTTAATAGAAATGTTTTGCCTTTGTTCACTGCAACCTAGCCTTTCATGGCCAGCCGGCATCAATAAGTGATCCATATTCATTACCAGAAGGGTAGGTGCATGCCACGCATGGAGAGACTCTGTTTCTCGCTGTAGGCACAGATCATTTTTCTGGATTAAATCATTGTTTTCAAAGTGAGGCACTTAAATGTATCAATAACTGCACCCTGCTTCACTTCACTATTTGTCTGAAGCTTATGGGAGTGAAGCATTCATGTCGGGAGTTGTTTGGGTTCAGATGTTATTTCCGAGACACTGTTTACACCTGGTCACTACATGTGACTATTTTCTGGAGTGTACACTTAATAGCCAAAAGCGTCTCCAGTTAGACTTAATTCTGATTGCTGTGTGGGACCAAGATATGCAAGCAACCAATTAACAATTAATAATCAGTAGAATCTGTCTATACTACTATTAAGCATTTCATCCGGTCACCAAACATGTACATCCTCCATGATTATCTTCCTCGCAGACACGAGTCACTTTCCCAGTGATGTACTGCATGAGGAGGAGTTTAAGTTGTACTGGATAGAGATTTTGCTTGTGGAATGTGTCTTGGAGAGACGGATGCATTTATCCCGCTATTTGTGGCTCACATCCGTCTCATAACACCTCCTGAGGTGTCTCGAGTGATCAGATTTGTATCTGTTTTAAATGTGTCTTGGATGCGTATACACTTGTTTGGTGGCTCAGCCTAATCTAGATATAACCCTGATCCTCAGGACACATGAAGTGACCAGGTGATCCTGCAGATGGCTCTGCACAAGGATGATGGGGCTATAAATACCTGCAGGGTGTGTGACAGGATTCATAGATTGAGGAGAGGTAATGCAGTGCAGTGAATGTCTCGTTCCATGTGTCCTCTCACTCAGGTTGCCAGGAATGTTAAGTTCCAGGCAGAATGTTATGCTAGTCTGTATTTCTGCTGTGGGTCGAGATGAATCTGAAACAGGCAGAATATTCTCTCTAATTTCAGGCCTGGTAAAAGTCCTAGCCTAATGCAGAAGCACTGATCCAGCAAATGGAATGGAGACCATTGCATAGTACGATAGCCGTGTTGGATAACAGCTTGAGCAGACATGAATTCCAAGGGCAAGGTCACCTATATGCCCGTGCTAAGGCCCGGAGCCTGGGGTCTGGTGTGAACTTAGCTAATATGAGTGATGCAGGACAGTGACAGCCTAGCCTTATGCCAGCTTGGCCTCATTTCTGAAAGACGCTGACCAACAATCTGATGGCATGCAACGTAACACTCCAATATGGGTTACCAATTTATGACCAACATGTAGGTTTGGTGGGTCATGTTAAACTATAATAGCAACAGTTTATAAACACTGCGCAAAGTCATATACCTTCATTGATCTACATTCTACTCACCTTTATGTACAAGTTATTAATTTCTCAGCACCATGAAAATAAAAAAGATACATATTTAACAGAAAACATTATGTTTTCCAGCATTTAGTGTGTCCGTTCTTCCATTCCTTTTGAAGAACTTGCTTTCAGGTTTCCAAAGAAATCTGCAGGGACATTTGGCTGGTGGCTGACTGTTTTGCTCCTCATGATCCAAGTAATTCCAAACACATTTAAAGTCTTGGTTGTGAGGAGTCCCGTTTTCTCTATGGCTGTAAATAATACTTTTTTTATCCTCCAGTTTAGGAAATTCATCCTGGAACAGGAAAATAGGAAAGTGATCTTCCCCAAACTGCTGCCACAAAGCTAGAAGCATATTACTGTGTAAAATTTCTTTGTGTGCTGTAGCATTAACATCACACTTCACTGGAACAAAGGGAACGAGCCCAAACCCTGAAACTCCCCCGAGACCATTATTCCCCCTCCACCAACTTTGCTATTAGTACTCTGCATTCCAGTAGGTAGCATTCTTCTGGATTCATCCATCAAACACAGATTCCTCCATCAGACAGTGAAGTGTGAATCATCACTCCAGAGAACACGTTTCCACTGCTCCAGGGTCAAGTGGCTTTTTACACCACTCCAGCCAAAGTTTGGCATAGCACATGGTGATCTTAGGCATGTGTGCAGCGGCTCAGCCATGGGAGCCCTTTGCATGAAGCTCCCAAACACACAGTTCTGGCACTTAAGTTGCTTCCAGAGGCAGTGTAGAACTTTGTAGTGAGTGATGTGACGAAGGATAGGCCACTTTTATGCACTGTGTGCTTCAGCAATTGGTGGGCCTGATAACTACAAAGTCTTGGTCTTGTTTTGGTCTCACCACTCCAGGTCTCAATCTTGACTTGGACATAATGACTACACTGTCTTGGTCTTGTCTTGATTTCACCACTCCTGGTCTCGGTCATGACTTGGACCGGACTACTAAAAAGTCCTGGTCTTGTCTTGGTTTCACTACTCCTGGTATTGGTCTTGCCTGGACATGATGACTACAAAGACTTGGTCTTGTCCAGGTCTCACCACTCCTGGTATCGGTCTTGTCAATCATGATGACTACAAAGTTTTGGTTTTGTCTTGGTCTCGCCATTCCTGGTCTTGGACTGGACTACTACGAAGTCTTGGTCTTGACTTGGTCTTTCCACTCCTGGTCTCAGTCTTGTCTTGGACTGGACTACTACAGTTCTTAACATCACATGAAGTTTCTAAACGGATAGCCTAGAGTCAGCATGAGTCAACAGAAAGTAGTTGCTCTCTCTCTCTCTCTCTCTCTCTCTCTCTCTCTCTCATCTGCTAAAGGGTATTCTCTTCAGCTAACTGCACACCTGGGAATCCAGCAAAAGGCCATGTTCCCCAAGACACCTGAAGACTCACTGCTTATGCAGAGCAGGTAGCAGCAGTATCTCTTTGAAAGCTTCCTCCAGGTTTGTTTACACCTGGTGATTTGATGTGTATGGAAACGAGCATCACTATGTGCGACTCCCCACACCTCCTCCTTTTCTCTCTCTCTCTCCCTCTCTCTCCGTCTCTCTCTCTCTTTCAGTATGGTAATACACCTCATTAGTGTGAGTTATGGAGACTGAACTGGCCTTGGCAATTACCAAAGTGTCTTTGAAATTAATTTGATAGTTGCCGTCTGTGACCCATTTTGACTCGTGCCTCTTGCTGCCCATTTAAATGAGCTGTCTGTGCCAGCTCGGCAATACAGGTGTGAAGAGTTGGACTCATTGTAACTTTTGTAAAGATAAAGGGGGTTTGGTGGGGGTGGTGGTGGCTGAGCCTCAGCCAGAGTCTCTGTAACCAAGGTGTCATTTTTTAATTATGCATGGAAAAATAAAAGGAATCATTTTGCTTAATGATGTGTGTTAATGACAGCAATAAGTCTCTGAGCTGTCCAAGACCGATTAGTCACACACAAGAGCTCATGAATACTGAAGTTATCTGAAAGAAGAAAAAAAAAACAAGTCTCTGAACAACATATAGTTGGTTTTAACCATATCATATGATGTTCATTGATGTATCTTTGTTTCATGATTATTATTAATGATTATTCATGATTATCATCATTATTCACTGGGACGCAACCGTAAGAAATGAGAATCACTAAAAGTAGTGTTTTCGTTTTCAGGAATGCAAACAGTGATGTCAGTAATTAAATGTAAATCTGACACTATTATTATGTGCAGTTACAAAATAAATAAAAATTAATCTGACCAAATTATTTTTTGTAACATTTTCCAGTTAAATTCTTAGTACCACAACATTTAAAGATAAATGTGTACATAAGGTCAAACTGTGGTTCCCCAGTTAAAAAATATTTATTTATTTATTTATTTTTTATTTTTTTATTTTTTTATTTTACTGGGGAACCACCATTTATATACAGCAATATAATATATATATAAAATGATCTTACATATTTAAAAGGATTAATTGTGCCTATTTACAATTAAATATATAAAAATCATCATACAGGGCACGTTCTATTAGGAGGCGTCTGTTACAAACATCTAGAGATTAAAATGTACATTTTTAATAATAGTACTTACATGTTAATGCTTTCATTTAAAAAGGCCCAATTTCCTTTGTGTAATTATTTTTTTTCAGAAACGTCCCAGCACTGGGAACATTAGGAATTAAACAATTAAACTTTTTTGTTTTTTAATGGAAGTTTTATGATTTTATGTGTGTACAGCAGTTCAAGCTATGCTTGCTAGTCATGTGCTGGATAGTGTTTTGAGTTTTGCTCAGAACTGACTAAACTTTCCACTATAGTAACAGTCATTACTGAGCATTAGTAAAATTTCAGTAGTGTTAAGTTCTTTTTTTTAATCTTTGTGGAGTTTACAAGTAAACATTAAAGAAATTGAACAGTCACTCAGTAGTTCAAACTTTTTTTTATTTGAGCAAAAAATGGACAAATAGTGGGAAAAGAAGTAGGGCAAAATCTCAAAACTTTTTAAAATAGAAAAATCTATAATAATTAATAATAAAAATAAGAAACATTTGGATACCATTGATCTACCAAATTTATGAATATTGTTTGTCTGCATAATCATTATGACACCGAAACGTCTGGGAATGGTTTTGCTAGAACAGAGGTAGAGAGCCTAAATCAGCCTAAATCGGTACTCCAGTAAAAGTCCTTGTC
The DNA here is from genome assembly GCA_034552555.1 of Semaprochilodus insignis. Classification (NCBI taxonomy): domain Eukaryota; kingdom Metazoa; phylum Chordata; class Actinopteri; order Characiformes; family Prochilodontidae; genus Semaprochilodus; species Semaprochilodus insignis. Next base: position 15,149,073 of record CM067487.1, on the reverse strand, counting down.
TTTGGGTAAAATACTGTACTGTAAAAGTACAAAAGCATCAAGTAAAAAAAAAAGTACTTAAGTACTGAGTAACCTGTAGAACTGCAGTGGAGCTTCTTAGTAAATCCAGCATCTATCAGCACAGGAACTGAAGTCAGTACGGATCCAATTTTATATTATTTTAGTCTAAAATGAAATTAAACACATTAAACAAAAATGAAACGAGTAACTAAATATGAAGGTGTGAAATGTGAGTATAAAATAGATTCCTGTACTCACTAATATACTGGAGTAGCAGTAACAGTATTACTATTAGTACAAACCCAGCAGAGAACAAACCCAGCAGTACTTTACTGGAGTACCTGAGGAAATTGAACTGGTTACTGCCACCTCTGTGCAAGAATGACCCTAAAGTTACAGGTGTTTTGTACGACTAAATAACACCTACATAAGCATCTCAAGACCACCAACGTATAAACCTGTACAGAACTACATGTTTATATTGCTTTATTCTAAACACATGTCAGTAAAATCGCTTTGGAACTGGCACTTCATGGAATACGCTGTCATCATCAGGCTTATGTAGAGATCCAGAAGTCTTATGAATGCTTCAGTAAAGTGTTATTTGGTATTTAGTTATATTATATTTCTTTATAACAAGTGTAATTTTGTTATTTGTGTGCCATCTTATTATATTTGTTTCTTTACTAGCTTTTTGCTTTGTAAACATCTCTGTGAACTTGTGACCTCACCACACCCATCAGACCTGTTATCCTGAGCCACATATACAGGAGACTGAACCAAGACGCCAACAGGTCCTCACTACCTAGTTGCTGGATTCAACAGTCAATAAAACTTCATGAGAATTGCAGTGTTTGGTATACTCAAAGGCACTGTGCTCATTTACTTCAGATTGCTGTTCCAGTGCTGCATACCATTGCCAGAAGGTAGCAACCATATTTTATAATTTATATGAAACATATATCTAATTAGTTTCTTTATTGTTTTTCTTTTTTTCTTAAAAATTATAAATATTGAATTACACACAAACTTTAAGACTGTTTCAGATGCTAGACCTCATCATGGGCTGTGGGGACCAAAACCTGTTCATATGCTCACATGATGGGGACCTTTGATCTTTGTAGTCATTAAAAAAGTCAGTTTGTAGTCATTAAATTTTAGGGTCAGGGTAAGATTGAGATTAGGGTTAGGGTTAGGGTTAGGTTTAGGGTTAGGATTAGAATTAGGTTAAGTGACAGTTAGGGTAAGGTTAGGATTAAGGAATAGCTAAGGATAGGGTAAAATTAAGATTAAGGTTAAGATTAGGATAAGGTTAGGTTAAGGTTAGGAAGAGGTTAAGGTTAACATTAAGATTTAGTTAAGGGTAAGGTGAAGATTAAGGTAAGGTTAGGGTAAGGTTAAGATTAAGGTTAGGGTAAATTTAAAATTAGGGTAAGTTTAAGATTAAGGTTAGGGTAAGGTTAATATTAAGGTACGGTTAGGGTAAGGTAAAGATTAAGGTAAGGTTAGGGTAAGGTTATGGTTAAGGTTAAGGTAGGATATGGTTAGGGTAAGGTTAAGATTAAGGTAAGGTTAGGGTAAGGTAAGGTTAGGGTAAGGTAAAGATTAAGGTAAAGTTGGGGAAAGGTAAAGATTAAGGTAAGGTTAGGGCAAGGATATAGTTAAGATTAGGATACAGTTAAGGTTATGGTTAAGGTTAAGGTAGGATATGGTTAGGGTAAGATTAAGGTATGGTCAAGGTTAAGGTACGGATAAGGTTAGGGTAAGGTTAAGATTAGGGTGAGGTTAAGATTAAGATTAAAATAAGGTTAGGGTAAGGTAAGGTTAAGGTTAAGGGATAGTTAAGATTAGGGTACAGTTAAGATAGGGTTAGGTTTAGGGTTTAGGCTAAGTAATTTCAACAAAATTCAGAGACTCACAGAAACTCACAGAGACTTACAGAAACTCACAGTGCAGTTAATTATTGAGTACAGATCTTTCAAACTGAGCGTTTGGTGACAAAGCGCAACATGCGGGAGATGTAATAAAATGAGATTTGGTTCAAAACTACAGAGCCCTCTTACAACTCCATTAAACTCGTTCAAAGGGGGATGTTAAAGCTTTAAAGACCCTTTCTGAAGACATAATATCTGTGTCTGGAAACAGCAAAAAAGACTATCAGAGAGTTTCTGAGGCTTGATTCCGAAATGCGAGCATGTCTCAAATGAACAGGGTGCATGGGGAACATGGGGAATAGAGGCAAAGGCAAAGAACGGGAAGTTCAAAGGCAGGCCTGTAAAAACACACAGAGCAGGCATTAAGAGAGCCACGGTGTTACCGGTGTGTCCCAGATGGCAAAGACATAAATCAGGCCACTTAAACAGCAGCATAAACAGAGACAAGAGTGATTCATAGCGCAGGAAGAATAAAGGTCAGTAGGAAATACAAGACACGAACAAAGGGTGCTACCCCCAGCCATCACTCAGCAAACATGTTAGCCTGCCTGGGCTTTATATCCAAACAATGAGCCTGAAACTCATCATTTAATTAAACAGAAGAGATTGATACAGCACCTTAACACTGGTAAAGTTCCAAACATGCCGCTTATTTCCCAGTCCGTATAGTCCACATACGGAAATTAAGATGCCAAAATAGGCTGTTTTTTCAATTTTATCATGTTGGTGACATCACAACCATCAACGCATTTATTTATGACTGCTGATTCTTGTATTTAATAGAAAAAAATGGCATAATTAATAGAAACAAAGAACATGTAGATTATTGTTAATATATATATTTTGGTGACTCTTTATCTGGAGTGGTCCTGTTTAGATGAAGTAGGATTAGGTGTTGGATTAGGGTTAGGGTTAGGATTAAGTTTTGGGTTAAGGTTAGGGTTAAGTTTGGGTTGAGGTAATGGTTAGGATTAGGACCAGGGTGAGGGTTAGGATTAGGTTTTGGGTTAAGGTTAAATATAGGGTTAAAATTAGGGCCAGGCTGAAGGCTGGGATTAGGTTTTAGGTCAAGGGTAGGTTTGAGGTTAGAGCCAGGGTTAGGTTTAGGTTTTGGGTTGTTGTTAAATATAGGGTTAATATTATGGCCAGGGTTAGGATGTCAGGTCACTCAGCTTTCAGAAGCTTAGCTCCACCCATTCCATTTGAAATAATAAGTGTTTCATGATTTTTGAAAATGTTATAATCTATAAAATAAAATAAAAAATACTTTTGCATGTTGTTGCCTTTGGTAACAGCAGTGACTGAAACTGCAGTCTGCATACATCAGGAATTCATCACATTACAGCCGTCAACACATTTACATATGACGGCTCATTAAGGCTAAAGCAGTTTAAGTCTGCCATGTTAAAATGATATGGAGTGCTCCTTTTCTGAATGTAAAGAGAAATGATTATTAAACATTTAATGCAAGCATTATGAAATACATATGTTATGATTTTTGCTTTTCTTTTTTGGTTCTCTTGGTGACTGGTGAATTTTGTTGCCATTTGGCAAAAGCAACATAGAACTGCAATCTGCATATCGTTGCTGTCCAAGGAAAAGAAGTATCTCCAAAATGGCAACTTTATAGGAAAGGGCAAAAAAAGAGGTTTCCAAAAGGTCAACCACTTAATACATCAAAACATGATATACTAAAAATAGAGTAGGCCCCTCTAGTGTAGAAAACTTTGCAATAAACAAGTAAACAAAATGCTCGCTAAAGTCTGCAAAGCTGCTTTTCTCCTAATAAATGTAAGCGCTGAGAAGAACTTAGTTTGCTCTTAAGCTGAAGAAACTACAGAAGTTCATACACAGTGATATACATGCAATACCCAACTCTCATGAAACATGTTCTAAAGCGTCAGTTGCGAACTTTTCCTCTTTTTTGGAGGTTATTATTTAAATACCAAACTAGAAGTTCCATATAGAGTCCTGGAATATGGAAATCTGCAGTGAACTGCTGCTTAAAGAACTCATGCATTTTGTATGCCGTTGATTTAATTAACATAGCTCCAGCTTCCCTTTCCTTACACTAAGACACAATTTAGTCTGAACTTTAATTGCCTCCACTTATAGTCATATGGTATAATTGCCTTCACTTATAGTGTTCAGAACTTCAACATGCTGGCAAACTGCTAAACTCGGGAACCACATGCTCTTTTAAACACATCTACCAATTGAATGGAATTAAAGTGGGGGGGAAATGGGATATTTTGGCATGCGGCTTTAACATGATAAACCCCTGCTTCCCTCTCACGGAGCATGATTTAATTAGAACGCCACACGAAAGAACACAGTCCATCTCTCGGTGCATTCACAGGATGTCCATCAACCCAATAGTTGAATGAAAGGAAAATTAATTCAAAGCCCACACTGGGGTTTGTTCGCTTGCTAACGTTATCCCTTCATGTGAACAGGAAGGGAAGTGAACGAAGATTAGCAGCGTGTGTCTTGGTGCTTTAGCCCGTCCATGTTTATTTGCCCATAACTATTGCTGTCCTTCTGAGTGGCTACAATGAACGAGGAACGCTGTGGACATCGTCACTGAATGTGGTCAGTCTCATTACGGTGATAAGCTTGTGGCTGAATTGCAATGTGTTGTGTGGAATCAGGAGGGGGGTGGGATGAGAATTTAGCCAGCAAGGCAGAGTAAAGAAGCAGTGTCCCTGAAGCAATTATGACGGAACCCACAGCTTTCCCTTGTTTTGTTTGGAAGTCTGGATCCTCCAGGCCAATTATAGTCCTATCGGAGGATTTTGTGAATGTGTGAGCAGAAAGCTAGTCTTAGATGCGCATCTGCCAGATGGTGCTACATCAAAATGCATGGTGAGCTCCGCTTACAGGGAGCTTCCTATACAGACAAGGCAGATCTCCTAAAGCAAAAAGCCACAGCAGGCCAGTATCATACATGCAAACTAGGGCTTGGGAATGTGACATCATGACGTAGTGTCTTCTGTGTGATCCACCACTGTATATGGCGCAGTTGTGGGAACCAGTCTTGTGACACAGATACAAGGACATGACTGCTGAAGTGCCACTGAGCAAGGCACCTAACCCCCAACTACTCCCCAGGTGCTAATTCTAAATTCTAATTCTGTTTTCACTGTTACAGTACTGTGAAGTTTAAATGTTAGTTTAATGGTTCAAAGTTTAATGCATGTAAACAAACCATGTAGCCTTCTTCCTATATCTGGAGAAGATTAGATTCATGTTTAAAGGACAATCTGCCCCCTACCTTCCATACCTGGACTCCATTGCTTTCCTTCTTGTCTAGAATAAATGGAGGTCAAGTTGAGGCTTCAAAGATCTACCAGAGAAAAAAAGCCACACCAGGCCACTGTAAGTCAAAGTGCTGCAAAAAGTGGTTAATTTAATGGTTGTAAATGAACCACGCATGCAGCTGCATTCAAAAGTTTGGGCAACCCTGGTCAAACATTCTGTTACTGTGAATAGTTAAGTGTGTAAACGATGAGCTGATCTCCATAAAGTTCAAGATGGAAAAAAAAGTCAACAATGAAACATTATTACACTACATAACAAGACTTTTGTTCTCGCCTTCTGTGTATTATATTCCAATTGTTTATGTGTAAAACAGAAACAGCTCTATTCATCACACACTCTGTTTCTGTGAGAAGGACAGTGACATGATACAATCTGATTTATTCCACACGTTACACAATAATGTGTAAGACATTAACAGTGCAGTAAATGTATACTGTACTGTAATATATATTTACTAGAACATCAAATACTGTGACAGATTTCCATGATTCCACGGTCATCTAACTGAACAGCAATCCTCCACCTCACCTTCAAGAGTTTTCCTGCAGTGCTCGCATGCGAAATGAGGCGCCCATGGTTTGTCTTGATCCCTGTCAGGCATTTCGAAATATGCTTTGTAGGCCTGTAGCAGATACTTTCACAGAGTCCTTTATCACTATGGGGTGCATTTCCCAAAACCATAGTTGTTGCATAGTTGTTATGTTAGCAACTTACATAGTTGGAACAACACAGTTGCGATGCAAGTGTTTCCTAAAACCATGCTTGGAACTATGGAAGTAACTACGTTGGTAACTTACATAGTCCGAACCATCATTAAGTGACACAGGTGTTTCCCAAAACCGTATTTCCACTGAACGTTCGCAAACGCTGTCATTAAGTTGTGTAGTTGGTACTACAGGTGTAGACCTGTGCTTAGAAGCTTAGTTCCTGGTAACTACGTCATCAATGATGCAGGACCCAGTAGACGAAGACACGTCAGTAGTCTAAAATAAAGTCCTCTGGTACAAACATTTAGAACATCAAATGCTTTGCACATGTAGTTCTTAATGCATGTCCTAGTATATTTATGTGTTCATGAGTATGGCTGCATTTATCAAATCGCTATATATCTTAGCCGTGGGTTAGCTGTGTAATGTTAGCCTAGACCTACGAAAAAAAAATGTTGTCAAGTTAGTCTTTATTACAAACACATATATCATAAGAGACAACATAGAAAACTTTACAGTACTTTAAAGAATCAGTTCTTAATCACTGATAGCTTTTGTTGTCATTATGAAAAAAAATAAATCAGTCTTCAAGTTTCAAACCTCTGTCTGTTTTAGATTTTGGCATTATTACAATGTTTGTGAGTTTTACACGTTTCCCGTTGTGAAAGTCAGACTGAACACATTTGGAAATATGGTAGTTCAAACTACGGTAGTTCAAACCAACGTGATTCAAACTACTGTGGTACAAACATGGTACGACAGTTTTGGGAAACAGTCATACTTCAGATGTTAGTTTAACAATGCATTGTACCACGTTAGTTCAGTGCTAGGCTCCATTGTTGTACGGGAAACCAACCGCTGGTCTTGGTGAATTAGCCACAGGGATTCTGCGACCTCTTGATGCCCTCTAAATTAAACGTAGCTCTGTATCCACTTACACAGCTGGAACATAAACTGAAATGGTGTTTACACACCTCTATTTATACTGCTTAGTACACTACTGGACAGACCCAGACAGTTCTAGAAAGTTCTAAACAATTCTCCAAAGTTCTAGAAAATTCCAGACAGTTCTATAAACTTCAGGACAGTTCTCACAGTTCCAGAAGCTATTTGAAGTCTTCCGGGCAATGAATGTATCGTAAATGTTCTGGACAACAGAGAACTTCTCAAAACATCATTGCCCTGACCACAAAAGCAAAGTTTATGGAGAGTAATTCATGATGGACAGACCAATAAAATTGGTCCAAAACTGCTTAGAAATAAATCCTGTTATATCAACCTCGATTGCAGGTCAAGTTACTAACATAGCTGTCAGTAAAGCAGTTCTTAAGTCAGTAACTGTAAAGTAACTGTCAGTAATGCAGTTCCTAATAAATCAGTAACTGTAACACAGCTGTCAGTAATGCAGTTCTTAAGTCAGTAACTGTAATGTAACTGTCAGTAATGGAGTCCTTGTAAAGTCAGTCACTGTAACTTAGCTTTCAGTAATGTAGTCTTATTAAGTCAGTAACTGTAATGTAGCTGTCAGTAATGCAGTTCTTATTCAGTCAGTAACTGTCCTGTAGCTGTCAGTAATGCAGTTCTTATTCAGTCAGTAACTGTCCTGTAGCTGTCAGTAATGCAGTTCTTATTCAGTCAGTAACTGTATTGTAACTGTCAGTAATGAAGTCCTTGTAAAGTCTGTAACTGTAATTTATCTTTCAGTAATGCAGTTCTTAAGTCTGTAACTGTAATGTAACTGTCAGTAATGCAGTTCTTATTATGTCAGTAACTGTAAAGTAGCTGTCAGTAATGCAGTTCTTGTTACGTCAGTAACTGTAAAGTAAGCAGTTCATTTGAAATCTGTGAGAAGTATCATTAGTAAATAAGTGCACAATCCCTCAAACCCTCCTCAACCTATTAACCCCTCAAACCCTCCTCAACCGAGCGAGTGTGTGGCACAGCGTGGCTGGGTTTTGCTCCTGTCTCCTCCCCGGGCCCCGGGTCTGGATGGGAGTACTTGAGATGAATTAAGAAGTCAGTGGAGGATGCTCTCAGAGGATTAGCAACATGCATTTACACACACTGCAGGAGCGAGTCCGAGAGAGGGAGGAAAGAGAGAACACATCGGGTGCCCATTTATTCTTAGCCCTCGTCTTTTAAGTGCTTTTCCTTCAGCAAGTGCAAACAGAGCAGCTGAAGTGGAGCAGGGCTTGGTAGACCCCATAGCTGCACCGTGGCAGTTTTAAGTTCAGCAATATGCTAATTAATCCAGAACCAGTCACTAAATGTTTTAGAGTGTGCTGTGAGAACTCTGACCAATTAGAGATGTTCTTTAGATCTTTGGTGAATCAGAGTTTTCATTTGCATGATTCCATAATGGTAACTCATTTTAGTGAAATGTAGTCCACTAAAATGAATTGTGCAGACCAATGTCAGAAACTGCACTCCTTGTTTGGTATTTTGACTTTTTCTATCAAAGACTTCAGCCTATTATACAAAGGTCAAAAGGTCAGTCTGAACACAACTTGGTATAAAACTTTGTTGATGGCCCCTGACCTTTAATCCTAACCTAAGGTGACCTCTTGAGAAGTTCTGACTCACTTTCACTGAGCTCCTGTATGCCAAGAAGGCCTTTACGGGTGGATTAATGGCATGCATATCAAAGGGTTAAACTTTGAGAACCAAATAACTTTGCAATACACATGTCTATGTACAAAACTTTACCTGCATGTCCCCAAGGAACCCTAGCCAAAATGGCAGTTTGATCAATCTTTTATTAACAAGTAAGCATGTAGAATACAAGGACCATGTTAACAGTGCCAAAGATAAGTGAAGTATACAGTGAGAGATGAGAGTTTCACACTCATGCTGGTTAAGAAACGTCTTTAAGCTCTCATTAATTTTAACAGTTCTTCCTCAGTATGAGACCAGGATATAATTGTTCTTATTTTGGCTCCGTTGATCCTGGCTGTTGTACACTCCAGACGAGTAATGTTCCTGAAAATAAGTAAGACAAAGAACATGAGCAGGAAAGAGCATTCAAACCATATTTTCAATATTGTGTTTTTTGGCTGCTGTGAGGAAGGCCACAAAATGGCAATGATGAGCTGCTGTGGCAAGTCAGCTTGGACCAAGCAAATTGTTGCTTACAGCTATATTTGTTATTGTACACTCATCATCAAAAGAATAGTTGCCCCCCCCGAAGGATCATGATGCTGGTGCGTGCCTTTTCCTATCCACTGCCGGCAACAGTGTGCTATGGCAGTATCTGCACAACGATAAGACCACCCCACTTCCTGGAGCCCTATGCGACCCCTCTCCAACTCTTCCAACTGCTGGAATTGCTTTTGGGCTCTTGTCTGAAGCATACTTCACTTGCAAAGGATGCTACCGACACAACAGCACGAGTCAGAAAGGAAAGCACGCACAATAAGGCCCGTCCTTGCTCATGTCACTTGTGCAGCCGAGCGTATCTCACAATGTCAAACCTACCCATCAAGTTTCATTCCTATTGGTTCATTCCTTCTGGGTACAACTTATTTTTTGATGATGAGTGTAACTGTATAGGTATATTAAAGATGCAACCAAATTTTGGTTTTGACAAAAAACATTAGACTGAAAATATTCACTGTCTTGCATTTTGGCTAGTAGTCACTAGCTTCTACTGTCGATAAGGTAAATAAATGAGAATCTGATGTTTGGAATCTGCTGCTGTTGAGTAACTGACACATTCTCTTGGAATGATTCATGGACCTGTGGAGAAGCCCTTTCTTATACTACAATGGTAAGACTGGATTGCAGGAACGCTTAGCATCCAAACCCTGCTTTGGGCTGCTTTCAACCGATTTAGACTTCTCATCTCACCGTACGTCACATGCTTCTGGATTTACTGTCAGCTCCATCCATCTTGTGCTGGAACTACTGCCATTGGTCACAGGCAGCCAGCATCTCATGTGGATTGATCCAGTGTGCTAATGTCATGCTCGCCACAGTGACTGCTATATATTTATATATTTATCCATAGTGACCTGTACTATGTATAGTTTATAGTTTATAGTTAAGAGTTAATAATACTGCTGCCGGTACCTACCCATTTAAGTTTTTCATACTGCACAACCCTGTTTTTTGTATTTGTTTTACTGTTTTACTGTGCTGTATTGTGTAACTGCTACTGGCTGCTAAATTTCCTTCAGGATCAATAAAGTATCTATCTATCTATCTATCTAGCAGTGATGGCATGTTCCTCTCCGTGCTTGGCAGCTTGCTTTACGCTCGCTTTTCTGCCAGTCTAGTTTTGCAACACAATGTTCTGAGTGCATTGTAATATAACGCTGGTCGTTCTGATGCTGTGAAGTGCGTTTTGTTTCAATCTCAGTGAATGCTTTAACTCTCTAGCACTTTTATCAAAAAATTAGTCAAGTTAAGGTGGTAGTAACTTCAGGCTCCTGCAGATGGCACTGCATGAGGATGATGGGGCTGTAAATACCTGCAGGGTGTGAGTGGCAGGATTTATAGATTGGGAAGAGGTGGTACAGTGCAGTGAATGTCTCAATCCATGTGTGGAAAATGGGTCCAAAGCAGATGTTAATGACTGGCCAAAAGGAGTGATTGTATTTAGTCGTGCTGAAGGCCATAGTGTGAAGGAAGTAGCTGAATTTGCAGGTGTATGGAAGTGTACGGTCATACGGGTCTACCAGCAGTGGCTAAAATCCCAGTCTACAGGAAATTCTCCTCAGATGCCAGGGAAGGCATCCACCAAATCTGGCTCAACTGTGCAATTCTTTAATGCAAGAGTGTCTGAACACTGATGTGGCCTGCATCCAGAAACTTGTCCAGTACATGCCAAATCCAGTCACAGCTGTTATTGGTGCTTGTGGAGGTATCACATGCTATTAGGTACATTTTAGTCACAGGGGACTCATTTCTTGTCTGTTGAGCTTACATTACCTTGTGTGTAACAAGTTTACAATGAAGAGCTGTTCTGTAGAGCCACCGCTGTTTTCCATTTCTAACATCTAACTGAAAAGCTTTGGTCAGGCTACCACTCACATTCACAGTCACTGATGCATCTAGTTCCTCCAGAAGGACTAGAGTGACCCTTCCTCTCACACAAAATTGGAAGAAACTCAGTGGAAACAAGCATCTGATTGGTTGATTCCATTGCCATGTGCTAATTTGCCGGCATGTTAGGCCTTTAGTTCGGCTCCTAACTAATTGGAGAGCTCTCTTTGTTGTCTCTTCCCAGATTCCATGGGGGGCAAAAAATGGATAATTTTGCTTTGAGCGTTTTAAGAATGTAACACTTTTTTCATTTTTGCTAATCTTAGATATCTGGGTAACACTTTAGCTGGATAGTTCTCGGCAGATGTTCTGTGTATCTTTCACTTACTTTCAACTACATATTAGTTAAATGCAACTCCTATTCTATTGCTACTCTAGATCTGTTCCTAACCCCAAACCTCTAACCTCAAGGCAAAGCCTAAACCTACTCCTAAACATAACCGTGACTTTAATGTTGTTGATAATCAAATGAGTTTCACCAGAAAGTTCATTAATAAAGTGTGACCAATATTAGATCATTTGATCTGTTTCAAACAAATTTCTTTAAATCAGCAAATTTATCTGCCAATACAGTGAGAAAATCTGGCTTACTAAAATCACCTAAAACAAGTAACAATGTCTGGAAATAAGTTTACAACAAAATAAGAATTTTAAGACATATCACATAGATATAAGAATTTATACAATTATATATATATAAATTATATAATATATATAATATATAAAAGATATAACTTAAAAATACGCTTTTGAGTTACTTGCTTTATGTGACTTTAGGAAGTCAAATTATCAGTCTCAAAATGAGAAATATCGGACATATCAACTAGATATAAAATCATTTTACATGGCTAGATCTCAGTTTTTTGCAGAAAAATGGTTTCAAATAAGCATGAAAGTCTGGAAAAGTTATATCTTATTCTGTTCTTACTAGGTTGTCAGATATATTTACCTAGCAAAAACATCTTGAAAAGACATAATTTATTTTTTCAGTGCCAGAATATATGTGTGAGCAGTTTCCTACAATGCCAGGCAAGTGGAAGTCCTTTGGCTCCCGTTGAAGAACTCCCCTCTGTTCGGCGGCCCATGTGGAAGTCTATTTGTGTTTCTGTCTGTGAAAATAATGGGACTTTTGCACGCTGGTCAATTGCTCTGGGAGGCTAAATCCTATTATTTCTGTGCCTGGAGAATGCCCCAGCCTGAAAAGAAGAGGGGGGAAATTGAAACAGCCATTTACCAAGGCGGGCGGAGGGAATCCGGTGCCTTTGTAGAGTAGATATTTTTAGTCGAGGCTGGCGAGCGCCAGTGCCGATGCCGCGCTCAGAGTGGTGAATTCAGGACCCGAGCACTGGTTACATAAGCACATTACAGCAGTTCATAGCCACCCTCCATTTCCACCACAGCGAGAACTGCCTCGGGCCTGTCATTAACCTTGACTATGTGTTTTTCCAAACTGGCCCTTCTTTCTGTATGTGTGTTTGGGGGCGTTGTTGGTGGTGGGGGTAGGGAGGCGTTGGGGGGGTGTCTGCGCAAACTTGAAGACGAGGTCACATACATACTCTATTAAAACAACAGTATTATTCTACATAACATGCAAATGTTTATGAGGGAGCATGACGATATTGGGTTGTTATCGGTATCGGCAAGGTTGCGGTATCAGTATGAGACATGAAGAAGTAATATGGGGTCACCCCTGATAGTTAGTTAAACCTACCATCTTCGATTTATGTCTTTTAAGAAATGAATGAACTTATCAAACAAATCCACAGAAAATTAGTTAAATGAGATGTAACTGCTCTTTGTCAGCACTTACTGCAATAATTTCATTCACTTTCAATAGGAATGTTAACGCATTACAATAAGAGTCCCATATACACGAATTGTCAAAACAATAGCACTCAGAAGGAATCAGCTGACAGGAATGAAACTTGGAGGGGTAGGTTTGACATTGTGAGACATGCGACTGATTCAAGTTTCAAGCTCGACCACACATGTGACGTAACCAGGTGTTATTGCTTTACCTGACTGCCCCAACAGCCACGATTGCAGACATTCAGCCAGTAGTGATGCCCTCCATGAGTCATCCTGTTAGCGCCAGTACCAAACAGCTGCACGACGTGGGACTGCATGCATACAGACTGTTATGATGACTGCCCTTAACACCACGTCAATACCGCCACATGATGTCATGGAGTGTCATCTTCAGAGTTGAGTCCCACTTTTGTCCTGTTGGAGACAACCAATGAATCCGTGTGTGGAGGCACCATGCTCAGCGCCAAGATGAAAGTTTCGTTGTCACGCCTCACTTCCAGAAGGTGTGATGTCACTCCACCTCCACCACTCCACTGATGTTAATAGTAGTAAGGTGAGTTTTGTGGTGATGGAAGGATTCCTAAACAACATTAACAAAGTTGTGCTTAAATTATTATAAAGTATTATTCACACATGAAAGGGCCACTTTCATTTAGTTTACAACACTAGATAAACAAAAAAACCTGTATGTATTTATGCATTTAAAATTCATACTTGTATGAAAATTTGACTTAGCCTGGTAGTCTGAGTTTGGGACTCCTGTTCTATCCCAATTAAAGTCTGTCTTAGAAACCTACATCCAAAAACTATTTAGGAGCCTTTATTTAGTGTAGCTTACCACAGCAATCATGTCCTTTATGCGCGGCGACCTCACTTGCTGTTGCCTTGTATTTTCCCGCTGTGAATTTCCCTCAGGGTGGTTTCAATTTTAGTAGTGTTAGGTCGGGTCCTGGGGTCCCCTTATTCACAATAAAGAAATAAAAACACATTTTGCTTACTGAATTTCCTGCATGCTTACTCTTAGCATGACTCATAGCACCTCCAGCCAGCTCAGAGAGCGCTTTTAGACAACATGCTGAATATGTGTAATAGTGACTTCTCTCGTGTGTATTAGCAGCATTAGCAGTTATAATGAAGTCACAGGCTCGGTCGCCCACAGTTGGCGCAGTTTAAAACTCTGAGCAGTTTCAACACCATGCCAGGTTAATGATCATCGAGCGTGAATTACAGTAATTACAGCAACAGCAGGGTGTGAACGCCTTGTTAAAGGCAATTTTAGATTGTTCTACTGCATAATTAAATGGTGGAGATGTTTAGAGTGGTTTGGTATGAAACGTTTAATTCTAGATAGTGGTGGTGATGGGAACCAGACATCTGAAGACCTTAATGTCTCAAAATGCTGCTTCATGGAAAGTCATGATAAGAAGTGATTGTGAACACAGTGGCTGATCTCTGCGTACCAATTTATTGATTTATTGATTTATTGATTTATTGATTTTTAAAATCCATTCATGGAGGATAAGTACATGCAGTTGTATGAAAGGCAAATTAGCACCCAAAGAAAACTTCTGTCTTCTAATTTGCCACCATTTTACTGCCACTGATATTACATATACAACTCAGGAGACATGTGTGTGTCCACTGGTCATTTTGTATGGTCATTAAAATGGCTATATTTGCGTTGACCTCTGGTTCACCACAGCAGCCTTAAGGAAACGTGAGTCAACAACAAGCCACTTTTTACATCAAACCGGTCAGAATTAATTTGTTTGCATCTGAAACTTTATATGTAGAAATACTGAAAAAATGCACAAAAAAAATGACATCTTGTAGGTAATATGATCTTATTTGAGACTGTTGTAAGCTCATGTTATTTAACAATATGCATTTAAGCTAATGTTATTTTATTTGGCTTATTTCTGGATGTTTTACTTGTTTGTTTTAAGTTGTTAGTAAACAAGAGTTTCTCACTATATTGCCATAATATGTGTTTAAAACAAGCTGAATTATCTGCCAATATAGTGAGAAAATCTGGCTTGCTAAAAACACTTAAAACAAGTAAAAACATCTGAAATAAGTTAAAATTAGCTTTAAACAATCGCAAAATGAGATAACAACTGAGATGATAACTTTACTTGCCAATATATTTTAGATATATATATTAGAGCTCTATTCAAACAGGATTTGTCTTACCAGATGTGGTCCGGTAATACATCTTGTAAGGGACTCGACTGGCTAGTGTATTTAGCCCTAATAATTTTGAAAAGTTGATTCTAGAGAAACTTACCTGAGTCACGGTTGTGGTGATGACTGATGACTTTAATGCCCCTGAATGAATGACTTTAATGAATCTTCCTATCCAAGTTATTACATGAAACGCTTAGATATACAACCTGATCTAGACACATAGTCTAACACAATGTGTTATAGTAGTTTTAGTTTTAGCTTAACATGTATTTTAATCTATCTCCTGTTTTACCATTATCAACAGACACAGATAGACAGAGTGGATCAGACACAGCAGTGCGGCTGGAGTGTTTAAACACCTGTGTTACTGCTGGACTAACCAAGACTATCCAGCCAACAGCATCCTGTGGGCAGTGTGCTGTGGACAGCGTCCTGTGGGCAGCGTCCTCTGACCACTAATGAAGGACTAGGGGATGACCAACACAAACTGAGCAGCAGCAGATGAGCTATCGTCTCTGACTGTACATCTACAAGGTGGACCAGCAAGGTAGGAGTGTCTAATAGAGTGGACAATGAGTGGACACAGTGTTTAAACACTCCAGCAGCACTGCTGTGTCTGATCCACTCACACCAGCACAACACACACTAACACACCACCACATAGAACTACAAAGTGCTCCTATATGGTCAATGGAGTTAATAACATGGGCAGTGAGTGTAGAAACTGGGAGGTATACCTAATGATCACAGTGTGAATACAGCTTTATTACACACAAAAATCCCCAAGGTTACATTACCTCATACAGTGTTCATACATGTGTATCTGAAGGTAAATGAACACTGCAATAGTCCTAGAGAATGGATTTTGCTGTGTGGACAAAGATCTTTTGTAATGAGGTTAGAATGTGACTGATTATAGGCTGTGATTATATGATCACTCTCCCAGCTAATTCATTTATGCAAATTTTATAAATTGCTAGCAGACAAATGGACTACATGCTTTGAATAACAAATGTACACCTCGGAGTGAAGTTGTGATACAACAAGTAAAGCTGGTACTGTACCTGGTGTAGGGTGGATTTAGCAATTCAGGTTGATGTTTCTCAGGAAAGCGTTTAGCTCCAAATGCACCTTTGTATATGTGCAGGTTTTCTGTCCTGCATCCAAGTGAGTCACATGTAGAATTAATAGAACAGTGCTGCATGCTGTGCAAGTGAGCCAGATGTTAATTTGTATAAGGACAGTCCTGAGCTAAATAATTGAACATAAAATGTACAATATCCAAATTTTGTACACAAATTAGATTCATACTGCAAAAACATATATCTTAGAATTCTCGTTTTGAGATTATTTATCTTATTACCACATATTTTTACTTGATTTAAGTAATTTTAGTGAGATCAATTTTTACTATACTGGCAAATAATTTTGCTTATTTTAAGAGATGTGCTTGTCTCAGATCAAATTATCTAGCGAGAAATTTGGCTTACAAAAATCACCTAAAACAAGTAAAAATGTCTGGAAATAATCTCAATCATCTTAAAATTAGCTTACAACAATCTCAAAATGAGAAAAAAAGACTTATCAACTAGATATAAGATAATTTTACTTGGTAAGATCTCATTTTACTGAAACCCTCCGCCCACTGTATGACACGGTGTTATCTATGAAAAGGAAGTAATTTGCAAAACATCTGAGCNCTGCATGGGAATTTCCATAATTACAAAATTCCATGGAATTTTGCCAAGTTCCTATAGAATTTTTTTCCTATAGAAATTTCCAAACATTTTCAACTTGCCACAGAATTTCCCAAATTGCAAACAGGTAGTCATAATGCCACATGCCAATGTATCTTAATAGTGAACTTATGTCAGTCTTACTGAGACAATTTAAACAATGCCATCTGTTGACAATGCTAAGACAATGTTATGTGTTTACTGGGCTCCAACTGAAGACAGGAAAGAATTCTAGTAGCAAGAGAATTATAAAACCAACATCCACTTTTATTTTGCAGATAGAAAGGGAACATTTTATACAAACTGTAAACTAGATACTGTAATAAATTTGTTGGGTATACCTTGAATGCTCTTCAAACGACAGCAGCACGTACACTGGAACCTCAACAGCGCCCCCCACCCGCAGTTTACCAACCGACACTTTTAAAAACAGCACATATATATATTTGTTTGCTCTACTTACATTTAAGGATCTTAAAGATAAAAAGCACTTGTGTTCACATCTACATTTGAACATCGTACAATACATTTTCTTCCATTTATGTTACATTTAGGTCTCGCGGCAGCGCTAGCTTGCTGGCGAGAAGGTGGCATCGAAAAAATGAGCTCTGAATACAAACTGAACCTCCTGGTGTGAGTTTACAGTGAACGCTGGCAGTGTTGGTACATGTAAAAGAAAGAGCCTGGTGCCAAAGACAAGGAGGAGGAGGAAAGGAAGCAAAGAAGAAGAAAAGCCATCCTCCCACCAAATATGGTTCCGCTGCCAATGCAACCACTTATGAATCTCTGTATCTGCAGTAGAGAAGGCATTTACTCTGAAATAACTGGCTTCTGCAAAATTACATGTTAAAGCTTCCGTCTTTGGTCACAAAGGAAAGAAAGAAAACTCAAGGCTTCTGTCATTTACTCCCATCTCGTTGAGCGGATTAAGAAAAGCAGTCCTCGGAGTCTTGATTAGGATACCTCGGTATTAGCAGGAACAGCAACACTTGGGACTGTTCTGAATGCTAACATTGGCTCATTTGTAATGCTAAGCTAATGAGTGTCCCTCTTATTGTTTAAATGTTAGAATTTCCATTGCGATGCTCTTAAAAGGGCCACCAAGAATTAAAGAGGGCAGTTACTACAACCCGGACATAATATATCAGCGGTTAAATGGTTGAGAGGCTTCGGGGGTTATGGGGTTCTGGGAAATGAACAAAAATCTCAATAGGGCCGCTGGATGAACTGTCGGCAGAAGGGGAGCAAACAAATGCACAGACAGAGCCTTTTGGAAAATTCCCTCCAGCAAACCATGTCCAGTTTTAGACAAAACAACAAAATAAATAAATAAACAAACATGTCGACTTCCGCAACTGCCCCCTCCGCCGTCACTGCACGACTCTCATTTCAACCCAACACTGAAAAGTACGCAGTGACGCTCAGTGGTCTTTTTCCACTCTGTGTTGGGAGAGAGAGAGAGAGAGGGAGAGAGAGAGAGAGAGAGAGAGAAAAAGAGATAGTGGCAGCAGGGGAGAGACAGATAGCGCTGAAATGGCAGAGGGAGGTGATCTCTTTAAGCTCTAAGATTTTGGCACACTGCACTGAAGGCAAAATCTGATGGACCCCTGGGTCTTATACAAATCTGGTGTTGCTGCTGGAAATGTTAGGCCTGTCTGGAAGAGGAAGTGGATGCACTTCTTCTAAGAAGCTCTTGGAGCTGCACATCAACTGGCAAACATGGTGCTACGATCCTATGTTTAGCACACACAGTCTAGCATGGGCAAATCCATGTTCGTGGGCAGCCCTCGCTTGCATTTGTAGGGCCCGGAATTAACTTAGATCTAGGCCGCTTGCATAACCAGACAACACAGCTCGGCTAAAAACGATTAGAAGCAACACTCAGCGTGTCCCTGTATGTGCATACTCATGAGGCATCGCTAGATCTGTTCGGCGGGTAACAGGTATGCTGTGCAGTTAACAAAGTCAAATTTACTGGCCTTCAATACAGGGAACGAAGCATGGGCTGTCCCCTATGAGCCACCCCGCCTCTGTTACTGCAGTAGAATCAAGAGTTAAAGCAAAACAGATGAAAATGTGAGCAGAGTGAATGGAAATAGGTTTGTGAAATGACTTAGATTTGCTCCAGTGAAGCGCTAGGCTTGACTACCTCCTACTTTCCACGCACACAAGCGGATGTAATCTGCAATATGAAGTTTTTGGCGCTTTTCACAGGGGTCAGAACGAGTCGATTGCACTCTGGATGGAGCGAATGTACAGTGATTACATTTTTCAATTATGTATTGATGGCATTTTATTTTTACCAAGGTCACAAGGCAGCTCAACAGGGATCCCTAAATGCCGGTCTATTCAGGGCAACGATGGCATCTTGTGTTGTCTGACTGATGCACAAGTATATATTCACAAGCATATACGTGGTGGATGGTCGCACCGGATCTCTGGGGAATAGCAGCAATGCATACAGATTAAAATCAGGCTTCTAGGGAACGTGAGCAAACACCCCTCTGCTTGTATTTTTGTCTAGTACGGCAGAACAGGGGATGTGTTACATTCAGTTTGCCAACATCAGGACCACGTCTTACATTGTGCCAATCACAGTTCTCATGGAAGTCTCATAGGCTGAAGTGAATCCTACACCCGAATACCTGATCCATCAGCTGATAACTCCATCTCAAATTGCCCAGACTCTTTGTTAGCTTGGGTTCACGTCATAGCAATGCACAACACAGAGGGGTAGCCGAGCGACCCTACCACTCTCCTTGAATAATAGGACGTTTGAGCGCACTTGCATCTGTTGAAATGAAATTAGCACAACTAGCAGCATATGGAGCTGTCAACCGAGCCAACTCTGATAAACAGTGAAGAATAAAAACAACACTATATACACGTTTCTGTCGACAGTAAGCAGATCAGCAACCAACACCTCTACTCGTGAGCAGTACATATTCATATTCATCACCTACAAGATTTCTTTTTCCTACTGTTCTAATACTTTGTCCATACACCAACAGCTTGAATAGTGTTCCTGCCACGTCTGAACTGACATTCATATGTAAACACATTTGTACCGCTTTATAAAACGTGTGTACATATGGATGCACTGCTTTATTCAAGTTATTTAATGCATAACTAACCTGTCAACTTCATCATCAACAAATGCTGAGTATTTTGCAGATAGTTATCCAGATAAAGTGCCTTCAATTTGAACATTCTTTTGATCTTCACAATTTGTATCTAGTTCAAGACGTTGTTTAAGGTTTTCAGTGAAACTCAGTCAGCTATTTGTCCTGCCTTTTAAATCCCACACTCCTTTCACACAAGGGTCCTGGGCACGTGTCCTCCATACCGTTTTGGTCAGCAAGTTCAGCATGGTATGGATTTGTGCTGTCCATTTTGTGTGATCGGGTTGATCTTCTCCAGGGAAACCTCAGCGTCGCTGTCTAGGTTGCCCGACATGGATGGGGAGAGCTTCTCCAAGGTCTTAATCCCAGAGTCATCCTCCTTCTTCTGCGCTTCCTCATCTTGGCAAATAATGCTGTGAGGGATCACATAGTTGCTGTTGTTGCCCTCTTTGGGAATGTGGCCCTTGGGCTGATACTGTGAGGCGGGCTCGGAGGCGCCATTGTTGTTGATGCTCACGATCTCGATGGAGTTGCTGCCGGGGCAGAGCTGGTGGCAGCCCAGCAGGATGGAGAACGCCTTGCGGAAGTCGGCATTGAAGGCATAGATGATGGGATTGAGCGAGGAGTTGGCCCAGCCGAACCACACGAAGACATCGAAGGTGGTGGGGCTGATGCACAGGAAGTCGGCGCTCTCGTTGGGCTCGCAGAAGGGCACCATGCAGTTGAGGATGAAGAAGGGCAGCCAGCAGCACACGAACACGCCCATGATGACCGAGAGTGTCTTGAGGACTTTGGTTTCGCGCTTGAAGGACATCTTGAAGGAGCTCTCGGAATCCATGCCACCGCTGTTGCCCATGCTGCTATGGCGGTTCTTGGCACTTTCGGCTGCTCGCTCCAGAGCGGAGATCCTGCGGATCTGCTTCTGGGCAATACGGTAGATGCGGGTGTAGGTGACCAGCATGATGGCCACCGGAATGTAGAAACTGATGAGGGAGGAGGAGATGGCATAGGTGCGGTTAAGGCTGGCATCACAGTTGTCAGGGACCTCATCGTAGGTGCCGTTCAGCTCCGCATAGCTGGTGCTCTGAGCCTTGTGCCAGTTCAGCTGCACGGGGATAAAGGAGATGAGCACGGACAGTGTCCATGCCACACTGATCATGATGAACGCCACTTTCGGAGTCATCTTGCGCTCATAGCGGAACGGGCTGGAGATAGCCCAGTACCTGTCCACGCTGATGACGCACAGGTTCAAGATGGAGGCGGTGGAGCACATGATGTCAAAGGCCACCCAGATGTTGCAGAAGGCGCCAAAAGGCCAGAACCCCACAATCTCAGTGGCCGCCTTCCACGGCATCACCAGGATGGCCACTAGTAGGTCAGAAATGGCCAGCGAGATCACAAAGAAATTAGTGACTTTGGAGCGCAGGTGGCGAAACTTGGTGACGGCAGCGCAGACCAGCGTGTTCCCCAGCAGAGTGGTCAGGATGAGGAGCGAAAGGAAGCAGCCGGTCAGGACGCGCTTTGACGAACCACGCTGCAACAGATTGCTGTCGAGGACCGTGGAGTAGTTCACATCCATGGCTTTTTCATCGAGTAGCAGAGGCAGCAGCAGAAGTCACCCCATAATTCCAATAGTCCTTAGCGTTAGGGATTACACAGGAATCGGAGCTGCGGCATATAGCCGGGTGACCTGATGATCTGAGGGATCTATCGCCATGCTCGCTGGAGCAGTCATTTTTCAGGAAACTATGCATTATTATCTGAACATTACCTGTCCCGAAGCCAGAAACTGGTGTTCCATGTACGCACCTCTGAGCACATTCCCAATTAGCATGGCTTCACCATTAAAATGCGTACTTGGGGGGAAAAAAAACAAACCTCAAGCGAAATCTCATTCAGTTACTTGACTGCTTTATCTGAATGGGGCATGTATTCTCCTCCTCAGTACCTGGTCCTGGTGCATCTGCTGATGCGTTCAGAGCATATTCTCCCCAGCATGATAAGCAAACATAAGCAAGAGCGATCATAAGCCTTATATATGAGCTTATCGATACAGTCTATTGATCGGTTTTGCGCTGCGTTGGTCTGATTCGTCCTCGTTAATGACCGTCCAAGCGTGTCCGCTTGATTTTGTCCCCACTACAGTTCCAGCCAGGACGGACGCTCGCCTCTATAGGACGCATGCATGTTTTTTTACCCAGAAGTCTCTCCATCTCGCGTCTTTGGCGTTGCTTACAAAGAAAGAGAGAAATTAAAACTAGCATCACCTCCTTCGTTCTTGGAGTAGTGGAACTGCTGACACACTTCAGACTAACGTGATCTGTCCATCCTGCTGTATAACGCCACACGCAAACGCTCCATCATTCCTGTGCCCCCCGCAAAAAGCATTAGATCAACTTTCTCGTGGTATTTCCACGAGATTTTATTTTGTCTGATCACGATTAGTCAGTAGAATGGTCCCGTTCGCATCACTCGTAGCGCGCGGAGGTTCCTCGCTTGTGCGTAACGAAGCGCATCAGCGCGCGTAACGTTCCTGGAAGGGTCTCTTCATTTCAGCTCCGGAAAAAAAACTCAAAACTGCCTGAATTCAGCATCCTTGATGCAGGCAGCAGTCCGGGGGCTCTCGCCTCACTCGCTTCGCGACTTTCCCTGGCGCATGACTCAACTTCGGAAGCAGAGCGGCCAGCCCTGCGCCTCCTTTCCTCCCAGACGGCGCTGACGCGTCTGAAGCGCTCTGGGCGAAGAGGAGGATGATGATGATGATGATGATGATGATGTTGATGATGATGGTGGTGGTGGTGATGGTGATGATGATGATGGCCACTAAAGCGAACCTGGCTCGTGCGCGCACGAAAGTAAATAAATCAGTTAGCCCTTTTTAGATATGCCCCAAATATCTTCATATTGTGCATGTTTCGTAGGCAACAGCCTATTACTCCGGTTGACAGTGGATATAAACACGGAGGCTTAAAATACGCATCAACTTATCATCATCAGTATTATTGTTATTGTTATTTCCATATGCGCAATAATGAAGGTGGGAGCCTGGGTGAAATATCAGCGCGGCAATTATTGGAGCGAAACGTGTCTCGTAAACCCGGCGTATTTGCATAAGAAATGGCTCAATGAGGCCATCTACCGGATTAGATCACCACAACCACCACCACAGGACTATTAGCTCCATGAATGAACAGTCTGGGGCTGCATGGGAATTAACAGTGTCAGGTTCTTAATCCACACCTTTTTTTATCTTATTTGTGTGTGTGTGTGTGTGTGTGTGTGGTGGTTTATAGCTCAAGGTCTCTTTCCAGCCCTTAGTAATGCATGCTAATGGCTGAGCAAGCAGATCCTGGATGGGTCTCTGTGTTGCCGGCCTCTGTGTGCTCTACAGTAATCCATGTAGACAAGCAAGTGCAAAAGTCCTGGCAGCCAGAACACCCACATATCCTTTCTGGATGGAGATATGTGGGCATCTGCTTAGCCTGAAGAGACTTCCTCTGCACAAGCTCTCAGAAATATACAGAGGAGAGACGTATGAGGACGAGGATGGAATCTCAATTGGTTGTTGTGCCAATTTGTAAGCAATAAAGCAGCAATTTTCAGCCCGTTCTCTGCCTGTCGCACCTGTATCATAGGGTCAGTTACCATAGACAGTACTGTTAATGCACACTTAGAAACTGAACACACTCAAAACACTCTACTGTCTGTCCAAACTCTATGTACTATACTATGCACATCTTCTAATTAGTGAATTGTACTTTCTGCTGGGAATTGTTCAAAAGTTTCTACACACATTTCTGCAAAGTCAATCATTTAAAGCAATTTGATGTAATTGCTTCATTCTAGAGAAACATACAGAGTCGGAAATTGTTCACAGTGGTTATAGAAAACCACACATATGAACCATTTAATGCTTAAAGCTCTGACGCCTGTTGGGTTGGGTGCATCCCAATTGCGCACTTAATACTAACACTAGCTAGTGTTTGAGTATGTAATATATTGTACAGGTATGAATGTTAAAGGTGAGTATACTCAAAAATCCATAATGCATACTAAGAACCAGTCAATTTCTGAGCATGGTAATGATGGACACTGATGATGGATAATGATCGTCCCACAATGCAATGGGAAACGGAAAGGGGCGGAGCTTCTCACGTCTGGAAAAATTTGTAAAAATGGCGGACATGATGTGTTGGCGACTGCAAATTATTCAAGCTGCACGCTCAGCCGCACATGTGACGGAAACTAGGACGGCGTTATCGTTGAACCTGGCTGACTATAGAAGGTCGCACCGTTGCGTGTGCTTTCCATTCTGATTCAAGAGTACACTGTGTAGTGTTAGTGTGTAGTACACAATTGAGACGCAGTTGTTGTTTTATGTTCCCAGAATTGTCCCCAAAGAGAGCATGGCTGTGCCTCAATTGTGTACTGTGGGTATTTTGAAGTGGTAATGGTCTTTCCAGTGTTTCGTCTCTCCACAAAGAGAGAAAGAGATCGGAGTCTGGTCTTGCATGGCTGGAAATAACTTACCAAAGCTGGCAATCAAGTGGTGGTGTAGCTCAGTAGGATAAGACCTGTACCTGCCAGGGAACCAACACCACATGTGGGAGGCTGGGGTTTGAATCCTGATATGACTATGCTGTGCTACACCAATAAGTCCTTGGGTAAGACTCTTAACACTACATCGGCCTACCTTTAATGCAGTTAACCTTGTAGGTTGCTCTGGACAAGAGTGTCAGCTAAATACTGTAAAGACACTTTCCTGTAAGGACTTTGAAGCAGCTGTGTTTTCTGGAGTAATGGAGCTCCACCCCACACCCTTAGGATAAGTTGGAGAGGCTTTTGCGATCCAAAATAAGCTCCATATCAATAACTATTCACTGATCTGAGAAGAAACGTTGGATGAGGACTTTTGGACATGTAGTGTACAAGCAAAGCCTCAGCATCTATCCACTGGCTTCTATTATAATAGTGCTATTATCTGTGGTAGTCAAGCATATGGTACAGATGTGGCAGGTAGGTTGAAAAGTGATGTGGTATAAAATGATACCACACACACTTTGGAATGCGATATGCTTGGCTTAAGCTGTGACATGAAGTGAAACCTAAATAATGCGTGTTGTCAAGGATCTTGATGTGTTGCTTTGAAGTGTGGCCAGTTTATGTACATGGTAAGTGAACACATTGTCTGCCGTAGAGCTCCGATATAGAAAAACTTTGACACAGTGAAATGTTTTGACTTTGGGGGTGTGGAAATATATACCAGCAGATTTCTTTGTTGTTCTACAGTTACAGACTGTAGTCCATCTGTTTCGCTGTATACTTTTTTGTATTACCCTGTTCTTCAATGGTCAGGACCCCCACAGGACCGCCACAGAGCAGGTATTATGTGGGTGTTGGATCATTCTCAACACTGCAGTGACACTGACATGGTGGTGGTGTTTTGCCGTGTGTTGTCCTTGTGTGAGTGGATCAGACACAGCAGGGCTGCTGGAGTGTTTAAACACTGTCTCCACTCACTGTCCACTCTATTAGACACTCCTACCTTGCTGGTCCACCTTGTAGATGTAAAGAGACGATAGCTCATCTGCTGTTGCACAGTTTGTGTTGATCATCCTCTAATCCTTCATCAGTGGTCAGAGGACCCTACCCACAGGTCGCTGCCACAGGACGCTGTTGGCTGGATAGTTTGGTTGGTGGATGATTCTCAGTCCAGCAGTGACACTGAGGTGTCCAGCAGCACTGCTGTGTCTGATCCACCCACATCAGCACAACACATACTAACACACC
Source organism: Semaprochilodus insignis (assembly GCA_034552555.1). Taxonomy (NCBI): domain Eukaryota; kingdom Metazoa; phylum Chordata; class Actinopteri; order Characiformes; family Prochilodontidae; genus Semaprochilodus; species Semaprochilodus insignis. The sequence goes on along the minus strand of CM067487.1, from coordinate 15,123,424 downwards.
ACCACCACATCAGTATCACTGATCCATCTCCCTCATAATACCTGCTCTGTGGTGGTCCTGTGGAGGTCCTGAACACTGAAAAACAGGGTAACAAAGTATACAGAGAAGGAGATGGACTACAGTCTGTAACTGTAGAACTACAAAGTGCTCCTATGTGGTCAGTGGAGCTGATACAATGTACAACGAGTGTAGAAACAAGTGTACCCAATAAAGTGGCCAGTGAGTGAGTGTATATTTAGCTACCAAACTACAACTAGAACATGTCCTTCCCTTAACAGATACCTGATTGTCTGTATTCAGGGTGAGGCATTGACATCCGTTGGAGAGAGGATTTTCAGGTTTATCGATCTGCTGACATAGTCAGTGTGTATCCACAGTGGTCTTAGCGACTGACCTGAACCCAAGGTCAGCTGTAATTTGCTTCCTTGATGGCCACTCCTGAGTATTTGACCCAGGTGCCAAGCTGCATACAGCTCCACAGAACTGTCAAGGATTAAGATAAAAGGTCGCTTCGTTTCTCCATTATATTAAAGCTTTCAGTAAAGCTGATAGAGCAACTTGTGAAGGGCCGTGATACGGACATCCGCCATGAAGCCTCTATTAGGCCAGAAAATAGAAAGGCTTTTTCCAGCTCTTCATGTTGTAGAACTTATTCAGCTGCAGCTGGAGACTTTCCAATAAATCCAGCCTGACGGGGGAGGCTGGAGCAGGGAAAACAGTGCAGAGCTAATGGCATGTTCTGTGAATTTGCCACGGCAAACTTATATTGCTGCCGATGAGCCTCCTCCGTGGAACACAGACGTCTGACAAGTAGACAGCTGCCATTGTTTGTTTAGAGAGGTGCTGAAAAAAGTATTGTTGACTTGGGTGATGTCCTGTCTCCTTCCTGGAACACTGCTGGGATGCGTCACCAAAGTTTTGCATAGTAAATAGATGCTATATTAACTATCACCAGTATTATCAAGTTAAGTGCATGAGATGAGCTTCCAGTTTTTAGTTTTCATGTTCGGTCTCCCAACAGATCGGGAAAAGACATATGTGCAGAGCTCCAGCACAATCCCACATGTCATTTGACGGCCTTTCATGTTTCAATCACAGGGCTAAATAATAAGACGGCGCCAGCAGCTTCAGGTTGCATAATGCAAATGCCTTTCGGTTCTTATTAATGATAGCATTCTTGTCAATCCGCTGTGTTAATTAAGGCAGGAATGGACAGAGGAAGTAAAAGTGCCTGTGAAGAGAAGTATACTGTGGCGGTAACAACACAGAACCTGGAGGACTACTGGGATTTCCTTGTTGCCCACATACCACATAGAATATCAGCCCAGAAGCAGCTAGAAAGCCACTGACTATACAGCAGATATAGCAGCACTTTGTAGTTCTATAGTTACAGACTGTAGCCCATCTTCTTTGTATACTTAGTTACCCTGTTCTTCAATGGTCAGGACCCCCACAGGACCACCACAGAGCAGGTATTATGTGGGTGGTGGATCATTCTCAGCACTGCAGTGACACTGACATGGTGGTGGTGTGTTAGTGTGTGTTGTGCTGGTGTGAGTGGATCAGACACAGCAGTGCTGCTGGAGTGTTTAAACACTTTCTGTCCACTCACTGTCCACTCTATTGGATACTCCTATCTGGCTGGTCCACCTTGTAGATGTAGGAAGAGTCAGAGATGATAGCTCGTCTGCTGCTGCACAGTTTGTGTTGGTCATTCTCTAGTCCTTCATCAGTGGTCACAGGACGCTGCCCACAGGATGCATGGTGCCATGGAGAATATAGATCTCATTTATTTCCTTCTCGCATGAGGATCATGAGGATCGTGAGCAGTGGTTCAGGTTGTTTGGGGAGGATTTCGCAGATACAAAAGCCCTCAAATTCATGTTGCCCCCTGATCACTGAGAGCAACACTGAGCTTATGACTTAAGACATACAGCACCACAAATCCTCTTTGTCATCACAACACCAATCACACTCAGGGCCATAGCCGTGCATCAGACAGGCGGGGAAGAGTTAGCGTCGGGTACTAATCCGGCTGCCGGAGGATAAAGAGTCAAAGAGCGTCCCCTGTTCCTGCTAGCACCAAACGGTGGGTTTACTGTGAAAGGACTGGGCGATATGCAAAGGCCTTTTTGGTTTGAGGTGGATATGTGTATAGAGTGTTTTGCTGCTACTAATATTGTGGAGCCTCAGATCTCCGCTATGAGGATATTCACTCACTGAGCAACAAATGAAAAGAGGGAAAGAGCACCTAAAGCTTTCCTTCTTCACTGTATTTGGTCTGTGGATGCATCAGTACTGATATAAGTAGGATAACATAGGAAAGAAGAATATTAGCAAGGGGAACTGCATCAATTGTTCAAAGTCTCTGGATAATTTAATGGTTAATATGTAAGCAAAATCATTCTGAGCAGTCTGATGTGAAATGCAATGTTCTAGAGAAACTTGTGGTGAAGTCTGAAGTGTTTAATGCCTCTATAAACTCCCTCCCTGAAAGTTATTGCAGCCTGATGCCTGATAAGCTTCCCAGACAGAGTCTCCTTGGTGATGTTCTGGGCGTGTTTTAATTAAGTGGAAATGGGTTCTTTGGTTGAGGTGACAGTAAATTTGAACCACGGTGCCTACATTGAGCTGCTGGACAACCAGGTTTTTCCTTTTGCTCATCATCTTCATCAGAGTATTCACACATCTAGACTGGCCTGCAGATTTGATTGTCAACAAATGATGTCCAAATTTAAAGAACTGTCCAATGTAAGGTGCTTTAGGAACAAAACGTGGTTCTTCTATGGTATTTTTGGAACTACACTTTTAAGTGTAGTGAAGAAACGTGTTGCTGCAGCATTTTATGCTGATATGTTTTGCCCAACTGGAGTGTTCAAATCCAGAGTATTCCAGGCTGTGTCCCTTGGCAAAGATGCTTGGAGGCCCTGCTGCCAGACTAGGCAGTGTTGGGCGGCAAAATCCTTTGTAGGATCAATAAAAGTGTAACATAACAAAAGATGTGATAATCCAATGGTAGTCTTTGCACAGAGCTGGCGGAGCAGTCTGGAACTTTCACTGGCCAGCTGGGTGTTCCTGAGCATCAGTGTTCAAAGGCTGAAGCCTTAATGATGACGGATACTACAGAGCCAAAGCACATGCCATTCTTCAGTGATCTGAAGTTCAGTGGTTCCTTATACAGCTCTGATGGGACTTTCTCCTAATTAGAGCACTTGCAAAGATGATCCAATTAAACAGATGACCAGACACGTTATTTGCACTGTGGAACTTTTAACAACCTTGACTTTCTAATCAGACAACTTTCACGTTCTAATCAGATCCAGAGCCGCCGGGAGGAGAAAATAGCCATTCGCGAAAGCAATGGAGTGTAACTGATGACACTGATGGAGGGTGCTTCATTCACTTTTTCCCAGGACGATGACGAGAACAGTGTCGAATTTCCAGATTGAAAATTTTGGCCTGTTTGGCGTTTGCAGCTGTCAGCTGAGATTTGCGGTTGTAGGGGAAGGAGTGGACCACACCACTGTCTTTCCTTGGACCCCCTAATGGGAAGTCATTTTCAATGGCAATCACTTTTTTGGTGCATAATATTTCATTAGAATAACAAATGGATGGAGATGGGACACAGTAGAAAGCTGAAACTGCAGGCAGAGAGAATAATTAATCACCTTCCTCTTCGACAGTCATAAGTGCTCATTTCTAGCCACTTTCAAATCCAGACGTTCGGGAGGTGTAGAGCATTTTCTGTTCCTTTCTGCAGCTGATGCAACTTTGATTCTTTGAGGCCTGTTGTGTCTGAAATGTTTTATTCCATTTCAGGCTTTCATCAGTCGGCCAATAAGCTTCGTCGACTGACGAATTCATGCATTACCTTCGTCAGCCTACTGATTTACTCACACGGTCATCCATAATAGGATTTGCCAGCATGCCTTGGCATCTAACGGAATCTGAGCAGTCCTGTTCAAAGGGCCGAATAACTCACTTCATGGAGCGTTTTCAGGGGGAAAGTGTAAAACTTTGTGGCAGAGAAGATAATGCTTCAAAGAGATGCCAAACCAGTATGTGCTTCACCACAGCAATAACAAGGGCTTTTTCACGGATGTGTAATGGAAATCAGCTCCTTCTCACTTTATACTGATGCAAGCAGGTGACAGTAAAGGCGACTGAATAGGAAGTGAAGTGTTGCTAGTTCTGTATTATTATGTATTATGTCATTTAGCCAGTGCTTTTGCCCTAAGCGACACACATTTGCCCATATGAAGGACAGCCCCCTGCAGCCATGTTTGGATTACAGGATGATGAGGGCAGTTTGACGAGTGAGCTCATGTTTGAATGGCGGTGCATGCTTCAATGTGTGTTTTTCCCAGGAAAACTGGAATGAATTGGTGTAAGGGAAATGTACAGGTACAGAATTACGCTAGCTTAGTAATCCAGCCAAGGGTGCATCAGCCTCTGAAATCAGAATTAGAATTGAGAACCATTTGGCAATTGTGTTTGCACACAGAGGATTTTTTCTACCTCATTTAACTCACCCGTGAAGTGAAACACCCACATACATACACACACACTAGGGGGCAGTGAGCACACTTGCCCAGAGCAGTGAGCATCCCTGTCCACAGCACCCGGGGCTACTTGCCTTGCTCAAGAGCACTTCAGTCATGTCCTGTTGGTTCAGGGAATCAACAAGGCTGGTTCCCTAACCTCTAGCCCACGACGGCCCCTATAGATGACTTCCCTGACCAGGAATCGAACCTGGGTCACAGCAGTAAGCGCACCAAATCCTAGCCACTAGACTACCAGGGACAGAAACGTCATATAGGCTATAAATGTTATGTCTGAGCTTCTACTGACTTTCCAGCATGCAGCAGTTCTGTGTTGATTGCTGTTTGAGTTTAATTATCTACTCAACATGTAATAATCTACTTATCATTCTAGATCTTTCCTTGTGATGAGAAAGAGGAGATGTCTACAGTTGATGAGTTACAATTCTTACTCCAATGAAGAAAAATATAGTTTGATGTCCCTGGGCTCTAATGTTAGCTAGCTAGCGAACCTTGCTAACCTAGCTAACATTAGCACCCACCTGGCAAAAGCCAAACTGGCAATTTGCGTTTTTCTATGATATAGACTGTGAGTTTTATAGGGTGTTTCTTACTATGAACCCACGTCTTCATGTTCCAGTTTGTCAAAACGACAAACCTGTGTTTATTCTAAAGTTTAATATTGCATTTTGTCTGAAAGCATTCATTCTGAGAAAGCAGAAGGTTTTTCCCTCCATGCAGCCATAACATACCAGACATAAACACATTTTAAACAGATTCCTCCCTTTCAGTCTAAACCAGGTCTTCAAACTAAACAGCATATTCATAGCTTTATACTTTATATTGTCCTTATTGTTGTGAAAGGACATTTACTTCTCTTGGCAGCTGTTATGAAAAGCTTGCTAGATATTCTGCTTCGCTAAGTCCCTTATTTGCCAAAATGTGTCCTTTAAGAGCTGAAGGTCAAATTGTTTGGAGTTGAACAAGTATCCTTGTACCCTCCTAGCCAAAAAATAATCATATTTTTGGTGCTTTATAGGACCATTTGGAGGAGGTTCTATTAAGAACCATATATACTGCCTTTACTATACATGTATGCATATCTCAGGACCCAAACATTTCTGTGGCCCATAAAAAATGTTAAACGTCCAGTTGTTTAATAGGTAATAAAATAATCAATGCAACTGAATATGACTGATCTGATCAGGCAGCACAATAATCAACAGAAACATTTCAGTTTGTAGATTTTTATTCATGAATTCCATACGATCAGAAAAGATTGTATTGACTAGGACTGAAAATATAAAGATTGTGTGCGGTCATGCGCTTTGCACAACAAGCGTCAGTGCAGAGGAAGAGTCTTTATTGACAGCAGGCAGAGAAGGAAACTGACACACATGGGGGGAAAATGGAGGAATGTCAATGACAGCAAAGCACCACACAAAGACAGTGAATCACCTTGAAACACATTGGATACTGAAAAGTGCACAAAATCCAAATGTAGACCACATTTTAGCTGTATAACAACAGCATTCAGCATTTTAAAAGTTGTCTGCTTAAATGTCTATAAACTGTATATTAATAATAATAATAATAATAATAATAATAATAATAGTAAAATCTTAAAAAAAAAAAAAAAGATAACAGGCAGCACAGTGGTGCAGCAGTGCTGTCGCCTCACGGCACAAAGGGTCTGTGTTTGATTCCTGGCTGGGGTGTCCGGGGTCCTTTCTGTGTGGAGCATGTTCTCTCAGTGTCTGTGTGGGTTTCCTCCCACAGTCCAAACACATGCAGTCAGGTGAACTGGAGATGTTAAACTAACCTCCTGTGTGTGAGTGTGTATGTGTGTGTGTGAATGTGTATGTAAGTTTCTGCCCTGTGATGGACAGCCTTCTGCCCAGTGAGTGCTGGGATAGGCTCCAGGAGCCCCACAGCCCAGAAGAATAAGTGGCTAGGAAGATGAATGAGTGAGAGTGAGTGAGAGCCTCAGCTGGAGTTTAGAGATCACAGCATGGGAGAGTACATTGGTATATACTCAGAGGTGGGTAGTAACTAGTTCCATCTACTCAGGTATATGCAAAGTACTGCTGGGTTTGTTCTATGCAGAGTATTTTGTAATAGTTACTGTTACTGCTACTCCAGTATATTAGTAAAGAAATCACATTCCACATCTTCATATTTACTTACTCATTGTTTGGTTGTTGAGAACATCTATACTGCTCTGTGATTGGTCACATTTCTGACTTTGGAGATTTAGTATTTTATTTTATTTATTTTACTTTAACTCAGCTACATGACCCGTGTACTTCGCCTGTGAAGTTATTCAGTATTTAAGCAGTTTCGTTGAGCTGATACCTTTTTGTTGAGCCGATACCTTTTTGTTGAGCTGATACCTACTGTACTTTTACTCAAGTACTGATGCCTCTGGTATGCAGTACCCTTGCTTGTGATTCAGACTGTTCAGGTTGTTTCATGCATTTTTGTATCATGTTGTGAATCTGGCTAGACCATTCCAGTTCTTCATTCCAGCTCCTCCAATTTCCCATAGTTTTCTTCAATTTGCAGAGTATAGACAGCATCCGCTCTGATAAGAACTGTGAAACTGACTGATTGCTTGTCCACTCACAGCTTAAGGACAGCATGTTCGGTTATTGAGACAGACATATCTCAGCAGTGCCAATGCGCGTGAGCTGAATTCTTTGAAGCAACAGGCTCTGCACAATTAAAATGCTCCAACAGCAGCATGAAAAGAGGAACTGAGGAATCAGAAACTGTGTGGGCAACACGCTGCTGCTGCTGCTGTAGGCCGTTCCCATCTCCTCTTATCAGTCTATAATGTCCCTTACATTATATGAGGGTTTAAGCATTATCCGCATGCGATACTGTGCCTATTGCAGATTATGAGAAGATGCATATTAAAATATATAAATATCTCTAAACTTCAAAGCTTAAAGCATGGGCAGCGCTTAAGAAGACTTCATAATGCCTTATTCAGTTCACTGATAACTCCACCCACCTTCGCTCAGTCAAATCTCTCTCAAATCCCCCTCTGTCTAATGCTAAAGCCTTTGATGTCTCAGTTCGAGTCACCAGCGTGGAGCGCACTGATGTGCGTAAAAACACATGCTCCTGTCAAAACTGGATGGCATCGACAAACAAGCAGACAGGCCACTGGAATGTGATATTATATAAAGGAACTGAAAATAATTATATACATTTGGAGACTCTAATGAGCTGTTTTGTCAGGTTTCTACCTGAAAATATGTTTACACATACCCAAACTTAAATACGGCATGTGTCCTTGCCTATTTTAGAGCACAATTTCTATTTATTTGATGGATTTATTATCCATCATATTAAGAAAATGTGAAAGATAAGACTATACAATATCCCATAACGTTTGGCACTTTATATGTACACTCTTCCTCTTACAGAATAGCTGAACCCAGAAGGAAGTGTGGGATTGCAGTGCTATTGGGAAGGAAGATGAAAGTTTTAGACTGATAAAAGTTTTAGACTGATATGGGCAATATTTATTGAGCACACATACAGAAGTAGTGTCTCTCATGCCAGAGGTCTCAGCATGGAGTTGTAGAGGTTCCTAATGGTGTCCTGTGATAATCCATCCCATGCAGCTTGAATATTCTCACACAGTTCCTGCAGATTTTGCAGTAGGGGTGCAGGGGGAGTGACACTAGGCCCTCTCGGTGGTTCTTGTAGGTCTCCCAGATCCTTAATATTGCTGGTGTGTGCCGCCTTCTATCCATTGCTGCCGGCAGTGTACTATTAACATCTGCATGACCGGTATGGCGCGCAATACGTTGATAAGGCCATCCCATTTCTTGGAGCCCTACAATGCAACCCCTCTCCAACTCTTCCAACTGCAAGAATTGCTTTCGAACTCTTATCAGAGGCTTTGGTTGCAAAAGATGCTACCAACACAACAGCATGAATCTGAATGGAAAGCACACGCAACAGGACAACCTTATATAGTCAGTCAGGTACAGCGATAAGGCCCATCCTTGCTTACATCACATGTGCAGCCGAGCATGAAACTTGAATCATTTACATGTCTCACAATGGTAAACCTACCCACCAAGTTTAATTCCTGTCCATTGATTCCTTTTGGGTGCAACTATATTTGTCGATGATGAGTGTATAAGCTCACCAGACAAAAAACTGTCTAATGAGAACCTCTCACATGCTTTGTTTAGAGTTGCCATGTAAGCTTGAGCTTCTATTTTAGTATACGATGTTAGCAAGTAGCTGCCAAGTGGAGCACATCAGTATTATTAGTTATGAGTATTAATAACAAATTGTTTAATTTTTCTGCTGTGCTGCTAAAGTTCCCACAGCTACTGGTAGCACGAGCCAAACAGCTGTTCAGATTTGCTCAAATGCTCCTCTAATGTTCTTCAGCAGACATGCAATGAATGATGGGTAAACATTCTTGCAGCCTCCTGCAAAGTGAGAAACTGTTGTTCGCTACTCCCTGAACAGTCTGAGGTTCCCTTCTTCAACCAGCCTATAAAATCTCCCCGAAAGCACAACAACTGAAAGCACATCAGGATGTCACAAAAGTACCCAGACCAACATCTAAAGAACGGCAGGTCTCACTGACCTCAGCTAAAGTCAACATACATGATTCCACAATAAGAAGATGCTAGGCAGAAATGAAAAAAAAAAACCCACAAAGCCACATCTTCATATTTGCCAAGAAACATCTAGATGAACTTCAAAACTTTTGGGATAATATTCTGCAGGCTCATGAGCTGAAGTTGGAACTTCATGGAAGACATTGATCACGTTATACCTGGCAGAAAGTCAACATCACATTCCACTATAAGAACATCATATCAACAAAGAAGCATAGTGATGGTAATATGATGGTCTGGGACTGCTTTGCCTCTGCAGGATTGAATGGAACCATGAGTTCTGTTGTCTATCATAGAATCCTAAAGGAGAATGTCCAGCCCTGAGTTGGGTTATGCAGCTGGACAATGACCCGAAGAACACAAGTAAGTCCACCTCTGAACGACTCAAAAATAGCAAAGTGAAGGTTTTGGAGTGGCTGAATTTAAGTCCTGACCTGAATCCCACTGAGACGATGGGACAGGACCATAAGCAGGCAGTTCATGAACCCGAATTAAGACAATTCTGCAAAAAAAGTTATAAGGTTTAGTGGGGCAATTACGTTTTTCCACATGGGCGATACGGGTTTACAATAAATCCTAATGTTCAGTAAATGGAATGATAATCTTTATCTTACATATAAAATAAGTTGCATGATCTGAAACATTTAAATGTGACAAATTACCAATAACAGAAGAAATCTAGTGAGAGGCACATACTTTTTTCAGAGTGCTGAATCAAGCATCAAAAGATATGCTCCCCTTGCATGTCTAAGGTGGTAGTAGCTTCAGGCTCCTGCAGATGGCACTGCACAAGGATGATGGGGCTATAAATACCTGCGGGGTGTGAGTGATGGGATTCATAGATTGAGAAGAGGTGGTACAGTGCAAGGAATGTCTTGTTCCATGTGTGGAAAATGGGTCCAAAGCAGATGTTAATGATTGGCTAAAAGGAGTGAATGCATTTGGGTGTGCCAAAGGCCATAGTGTGAAGGAAGTAGCTGACTTTGCAGGTGTATAGAAGCGTATGGTCAACCATACCAGTAGTGGCTAAAATCCCAGTCTACAGAAAATTCTCTTCAGAAGTGTGCCAGGGAAGGCATCCACCAAATCTGGCCCAACTGCTCATTCTTTGATGTCCAGTCCATGCCAAATCCAATCATGTTCGTGGAGGTATTACACACTATTAGGTACGTTGTAGTCACGGGACTCATTTTTTGTCTGGTCTGAACCGTCAGCCTGCTAAACATGAGTGAGTGAGTGAGTTAGTTAGGTATGTGGTTGGAAACCAGGTCCATGTTGGGATTAATACCTACCGAAACAGAAAAACACAAATACAAAAGAATGCTTTTGTAGGCGGAGCTTGGACAGGTAATACAATTCAGGTAGTTAGCTAAGTTAGGATGCACTATTCTAAAACTAACAAGGAGAGTAAGGCCACTGAGAAGCCCTCCAAACCTCCAGCCTCTCTGGAAGAACTGTGGAACCCTGGCCTGATGATGCTGCTATATCAGTGAGTGTTTGTGTGTAACGGCACTGTCTACTACTGTCTGCCAAACACTTCTCTGGTCCCTGTGCTAGAACTCGAACTCCTCTTCAACCCCACTCAGTTTCTCAAAATAACTTGCCGCCTACGTTGCCACGCTCCACCTGCCTGCTCCTTCTGTTCTGAGATTCTGATGTGTGTGTTTATGAGCAGCTGCAGAGCTGGTTTCGTGCGCACATGTGAGTACACTTCCACCTTCCTCTACAAAAATAGGTCACAATCAATGAATCTTTGTGTACAGAAGGCAGGCAGAGGCATAATAAGCCCTTGTCTCTCGCAACTAGCATTTCACTGTCGACCTTGAGCTGCTGCTGCTGCTCCTGCTGGCAACGTGAAATTCCCAGTGCTCACCATTGAATTAATCCAGTTTCATCACAGCACTGCCTAAGAATGTAATCAGGATACCACTAGCGGAAGCTGTTCATTTGCACCAAGTTCATGATGTTGCAGGTATGGTTCCTCAAGATGCACGTTGCAAAACATTGATTTGATGTTTCTGAGACAAGGGCAGAGCCAAAAGTCTGGGCCTACTATAAGCATATAATATTTATTAGAGGTACAATTATTAATCGACTTAAGCCCTATTTTGACGGGGTTAGTTCTACATAGGGAGGTGGAATAATGCAATGTTTTTGACCGATTAGCATGGAATAAGAACTTTTGGTATAAATGACTGAGATGGGAGTGTCTATTTAATTTACGCACTGCCGTCACCGCCAAAACTATCCAGTCAACCGCATCCTGTGACCACTGATAGAGGATAAGCATCTTATACCCTACTTTAGTGTGTAAATCAGCATCTACATCTTCACAAGTATGCAGGCTACAGGCTACGCTACCCAATGACTTACCTAAAGCTGCCACAAGCTTTGTGCCTCTGTGAAGGCCTTTGGCTCGTCTTCTGGATGAAGTGAGTGTTGTATGACGTAGAGTACCTCAGGTTTACCACAGACATGAATGACCCGAGGTATCTGCGCCCTGCACAACAACAAATGCCTCCGTGAGTGCCTCCATACTTGAGGAAAACCTGGAAAATCTCCTTTTCCGCAGGATATGATGGAATATTTACACACACTTTGATTTGCGTGGGGATTAATATAACCTGAGGTTATTTTGGCTTGTTTTACAGGTAAAGGTAAAAGGCGCTGGAATCCTCACTGACGCAAGAGCACACAGCTAGTAAAAATGACATTTAGACAGGACCAACATCACTTAGGAATGCTGGGAATAATTACATTACCCCATGTCCCCATAGAAAACTAATCCCATTCCAATAGGGCAATTCCAATATTCAACTAAAACCAACTACCAGATTACTTGGCAACTAAGTTAACAGTCGATTACTTTTTATGGTGATTTTATTTTTGTAAGTGTCAGCAAAGATTGTAGAATTTAGTTGCTACAGACTGCAGTTAAATTTAAAACCTGATAGCTACATAAGAGGTATGTGGTAATTGCGCCATGGATAACCTGAATTATCCATTATTCACTTCAATAATTGACTAATAGATTATTCGACTATCAAAACAGTAATTTTTTGCAGCCCTAATATTTATTAAGCTGAGTCTTCATGATGTCCTCACTATTAAGACATATACATTACCAGTCAAAAGTTTAGACACACTCATGTACATGGATGTTTCTGGTTATCCTCCATAAGACTCCACAGCACATAGTGTATTGGTGTATCTGTACTGAAGTATTTCCACTCTGGGGGTCTTTTTACTTTATCACTACATTTTAAAGTCTAATATCTTACTTTTTACTCAATTAAATTATGGCCAAATCTGTTCTTCCTTTTGGCTTATATGAGCATAAAAATGTAACACGTCCAAACGAAAGAAGCATGAAGTGAGCCCACCAATCAGGGTCCAGCGGTCACTTTGTTTTGAGCTTGTTTTGACCTGTTGGACAGAGCTTGGTTCTAGCTAATGGAAACTGTTCTACTTCAGTGTTTTGTGCTTATGATCATTTGAATAGGCATCAGTGTCAGACTAATTAATGACCTTCTATTAAAAGACTGGTGAACTGAGAGACACTAGAGTCTTTCTACCTAAACTGAGTTGATTAAGAGTCTTGTTCCAGAAATGATAATAGGACATTAGAGCCATAATAAATCATGCTACTTGTACATTCCACACTTAAGTACATTTGAAGGTAAATACTTTAGTACTTTTACTCAAGTGCAGGTCTAAAGCGAGAATCTTCTACTGACAGTGAAGGAATATTTTACCTTGGGGATCTCTACTTTAACTCAACTACACGGGTTGTGCATTTCATCCACCTCTGGAAACCCTAAACCCAGGCAACACTGGTTAAGAGCACTTCTCGCTGGTTGTCTTTCGGGAATACACTGATGGATACACAGAACTCTACAATGCAGCAGCTCACAACGGCCATCTGATACAATGAAGTAGCATCCCTGCTGGAAGACACTGCCCTCTGCTGTTCACATTAAGGTACCACAAATCCAAGTTAAGTCACTTCAGCACACGATTCCACGACAAACCACAAGATGTGTAGGCAAACAACCTTTCTGCTTAGAACTTGGGCTAGATCAGTGTGACAGGCCAAGGCAAACAGCAGTCTGTAGGAAGAAGTGGTTCAGTTTTCATTTATTAAACAAGCTGATGTCATTACAAGAATGAGCTTAACATGGCGGATCAATAGTCAGAACTGCTCACACATCTTCTCATCCAAGCTTGAAAAAAGACGATGCACTGCTTTACAAAGATCACGTGCTGAGCCGTCCGCCTGGTCTTCAAGCTGACCACTGCTTTATCTCTCGGACAGTGTTCACCAGCCTTCCACAAAGGGAGAAAAGCGAAGAATGAATGAATGAATGAAATACGGAATTCTATAGATTTTCATCCACATTTTTGAACAATTAATTAAGATGTAAACAAAGTCACACAGAGTGGTTTGATGTGAACTGCTCTGTCACATGCAGGTACAGCAGAAAACAAGACCTCCTAATTAACAGTCATTTAATTACTCATAAACACTATCTTGTATATATGTTGTATACATAAGAATGTCAGGTTCCACTGTGAAGAAACCGTTTCTCTATTGGGAAATCAGTGCATCAGAATGTAGTATTTGACTTTATATATACACCCACCGGCCACTGTCCATTTTATCAGCTTATGTAGGACCACTTTGTAGTTCTACAGTTACAGACTGTAGTCCATCTGTTTCTCTTTGTACTTTGTTACCCCGTTCTTCACTGGTCAGGATCCCCACAGGACCACCACAGAGCAGGTTTTATGTGGGTGGTGGATCATTCTCAGCACTGCAGTGACACTGATGTGGTGGTGGCATGTTAGTGTGTGTTGTGCTGGTGTGAGTGGATCAGACACAGCAGTGCTGCTGGAGTGTTTAAACAGTGTCCACTCACTGTCCACTCTGTTAGACACTACTATCTTGCTGGTCCCCCTTGTAGATGTATAGTGGACACAGGACGCTGCCCACAGTACGCTGTTGGCCGGATAGTTTTGGTTTGGTGGACGATTCTCAGTAAAGCAATGATCCACACACACCAGCACAAAACACACCAACACACCTCCACGTCAGTGTCACTGCCGTACTACACCACTCACATAATACTTGATCTGTGGTGGTCCTGTGGGGGTCCTGACCGTTGAAGAACAGGGTAACAAAGTACACAGAGAAACAGATGGACAACAGTCTGGACAATGAGTGTAGATACAAGATGTATCTAATGATCTAATGAACTAATAATTTTTTTTAATCATTTTTTTTTTTTTTTTTTTACCTCCTTGTTGGCTGGTGGAAATGGGCTTTCACACAAAAAGCGTTTGAGTCAAACATTATACTGCCCTGACCTTATGTTAATTAAGAAGCTGTACCTGTAAATGTTAATTTGCAACCAAGATCGTACTAGATAATCTAAACTGGCCAGCCTCACCAGTGTACTTCTTCAGCAGACAGTCTGTAATTAGCACCTCTCAGTAACTCTTCCCCATTTATGGTTCTGAGTGTAGGAATTATCAGGAAATTATGCAATGGCAAAAGTTGAAAGCCCTACTTACTGTTCCTGAGTCAGCAAGTAGCGACTTAATATTGTACTTCAGCATCCGGATGGTCATATGTGCTTCCTGGCCTGTGCCCTGGTCAGTGGTCTTTATCAGAACAAGATTTTTCAAAACTTCTTGGGCGATTAATTCCTTACAGTTGCAAAACTGGTAAAGAACAAAAGCAGACGTTAATTAGCACATTATTCATACAGTACTCAGATAGTTTTTTTTCTGATGTATTACATCAAAATAATGTCTTAATCTGCCCAAACAATTATTCACTGTGTACATGTAGTAACTTTTTTGTCAGCTGACATTATTTTTAACAAATGCAATTTATGTAGTGTATTATTATACACAGTATTTAGCTTGTTTACAATGAATTTGTCAATCTCAAATGATGCATTCATCAACCACCCTAAAAATTCTGTTTCAAAAGATCCAAATTGTCAAATTTCTGATATATTACATCAAAATAATGTCTAATTTTCCCAAATAATTATGGTAAAATAATCACATGTACTATCGTTTTCATCAACTGACTTTATTAAGAACAAAAGCAGAAGTTATTTAGCATATTATTTATATAGTATTTAGCGTTGCTTTAGTGTTTAGTGTTTACACTGAATTTGTCAGTCTTTGTTAATGCGTTTGTCAAGGTTCTTACTGTGGCTAGATGATGATACTTGGAAACTGGACTGACTTTGCACCCAATTTTCAGTAATCAGGTTTAGAATCATTGGAGGTGATACAAACTGACATTCAGAATTGGTGCTATTTATTCTGAGCATGCAATAAAACTTAACACCACTTAAACCCAATGAGCAGTAAAGGAAAACCTGGCACATCAGTGACTTTCCACCATGTAAAGATCAATCTCTGATAGTGCACCTCAGAAACTTACAACACTGTTATCCATCAGCACATTTGGCAAGTCAACAGTGCTCACATCCTATTAAAAAAAAGAGATAGAGAGAGAGAGAGAGAGAGAGAGAGAGAGAGAGAGAGAGAGAGAGATCATAAAATTTCTTGAAGGAGTCATCTTTACAACTGGAAGCATGTGTCAGCTGCAAGGCATAAAAGCACACAACTTACAAAGGTCAAGAGGTCAGAGTAGCCAGAGAGGTCATGGAGACGGACAAGTATTTCACGGATTGTGTCATCCCCTCTAGTCGTGCCCTGCAACACTACGCAGAGGAACAGAAGGCATTTGCACAATTTGAGCATCATGAGAGAGAGTGATGAGCTTGACCAGCATGTCAAGCTATTTATATGCTGTGCTTGAGGTGGGGAATTTCAATAGACGTGAATGTGACTAGCAGTTCCTTTACATAACCTATGGATCTAGAGTACGCTGGGGGAGTGTATGTCATGAAAATGAAACTAAGAGTTGTGTAATCACATTAATGACGATAATAACTTAGGTGTAATTATGCATCTCTGACACCCCCCCCCCTCTCTTTTCAGAGGTCCAATTAATCTTCATTAGTGCTAATACAAAATTCTTTCCAGAACTGCAGACATTGTGTAGAGGGAGGACATAAATTAACAAACCAGAATGTCAGAAAAGAGAACGCATAGGGGAATGAAGAGGGATTACAGTGATGTTGGTATCCTCAAATAATTTATTAAGATGACTACTTATAAGACCTGCCTTATATATTAGTGCAAGTATGTTGTTTTAGAATGCATGTCTGAATGTGTGTGTGCATGAACATTCAGGTAAATGTACCTGATAGGTAGAACAGTTATAGTTGCATAATGCTTCTGTTAGTGTTGATCAAGTATTCTGTTGTTCATTTTTCAGCCCATTTTTTCCATTGATTAATGCTAATATTTTTCCTTGATTTCCAGTTAATCTGAACAGTTTTCTTTGCGATGCATCTCAGATTTAAAAAGACATTTGGCATTTGTACAGTGCTATACAAAATGTATACCTGATTTCACATTTTTATGTTTCAGATCATCCAACTAATTTTGTATGAAAGATAAAGATGATCATTCCATTTACTGTAGATTAAGATTTATTCTAAACCTGTATCAGCCACATGGAAAAACGTAATCGCCCTACTAAACCTAATAATTTTTTTGTGTGCCACTGCACTTAAACATTTGTGTTTACTTAAGCTTTAGGTCCCAAACTCATGGACGGGGACTCGCTTCCAGGATTTTCTGTGGACAGCAGAATTCATGGTTCCATCAAGTTCAGGTCCTGCAGAAGCAAAGCAGCCTCAGACCATCACACTACCACCATCATGTTTCACTGCTGGTATGGCGTTGGTATGGTGGAATACAGTGTTGGCTCTATGCCAGATGTAACAGGACCCATGTCCTCCAAGAAGTTCCACCTTTGACTCATTAGTTCACAAAATATTAAAAAAATAAGTCTAAAAAGTATTGGAGAGTCATCCAGATGGGTTTTAGAGAACGTGAGACGAGGCTTTGTGTTCTTTTTGGTCAGCAGTGGTTTTGCGCCTCGCAACTCTTCCATGGAGGCCAATTTTTGCCCAGCATCTTTTTTATTGTGGAATCATGTATGTTCACCTTAACTGAGCCCAGTCAGGTCTTCAGGTCTTTAGATGTTGGTCTGGGTTCTTTTGTGACCTCCTGCATGAGTCATTGATGTGCTCTTGTTGATAGTTTGGTAGGTCAGCCAATTCTGGGAAGGTTTGGCATGGTTCCACGTTTTCCTCATTTGCGGGTAATGGCTCTCACCTCAGCACTGGCTATGTAGCTCTTTCAGGGGGGTAGATTTTAGTGACTTTGTTCTGCATCTGTATTTGAATCTCTTTAGAGCCTGTTTGCGACCTTCTACCTGCTTCAGATTACCAGACAGGGTCTATTTAAGTGATGTTTACGTTCAGCAAGTGGTGAGGTCTGGATGTGGTATACTGAAACTGAACCCAATAGTCCATTGAATTTGGTAAATTGGTTGATTTGGTAGCTCTGGGGTAATTACTGTTTCACACAGTCCAGGAGGAAAACAGCATTTTGTGTTTACTTGAATTCCTTGTCTAGTATTAAAAGTAGTTTGATAATCTGAAACATTCAAATACACAAAACTAGAAGAAGAATAGAACGGGAGGCAAATACATAATCACAGCACAATATCCTTTTTTTCGAGATGATATCCAAATCTTAACAGTGCATCCTACACAAATGTGGCTTAACAAGCTACAATTTACTAGTATATTAATAGAGGTTTACTTGCTTTCGTTTTTGCGCTATGTAGGGTTCTGCAAGCATAGCTGCAAGTAACTTGGGCTCAACAATATGACACAAACACGTCACCATATTTCCAAGACATTTTCACAATGCCCACCCCTAACTTCAACAGCTATACCTTTATTCTTGACTAGGCTCCTCATGTGTTATTGCACCTGTTTAAAAATAGTTTTCACATGTTAAATCCCTTCCATTATCCATTTAATCTACCTGCTGGACACCTTGCTTTATTTAAATCTCTAAATTCTGCTTTTGACCTTCTGCAACAATAAACCAACAATATAGCAAAATTACCAGACTGTTAAAACTTTACTGCACGTGTAGTTTATCAGAAATGTACGTTCATTAAAGGAGAATTACGTCCAAGTTTCTAAATGTATGAATAATGTTAGTTTAAAGTCGTTTAAAGACTAAAAAAGTATACAGAGAAACATATGCAGAACTATAAGGTGCACCTATATGGTCAGTGGAGCTGATAAAATGGATAAATAGTGTAGATACATTGAGGTGGTCAAAATGTTATGTAGTTCAAATTGCTCTAGTCCTAGTGGTCACAGGACACTGTTGGCTGGATAGTTTTGGTCGGTGGACGATTCTCAGTCCAGCAGCACTGTTGTGTCTGATCTACTCACACCAGCACAACACACACTAACACACCACCACCATGTCAGTGTCATAGCCGTGCTGAGAATGATCCACCACCCACATAAAACCTGTTCTGTGGGGGTCCTGACCAGTGAAGAATAGGCTAATAAAGTATACAGAGAAACAGATGGTCTACAGTCTGTAACTAGAACTACAAAGTGCTCCTATATGGTCAGTTGAGCTGATAACGTGTATATATATTTATACATACACACACACACACACACACATATATATATATATACACACACACACACACACATACATACATACATACATAGATACATAGATACATACATACACACACACACACACACACATATATATATATATTTATATGGAATTTACAGCTATGTCCTACTTCCTTTCATAGGTATCATTTCATTACATGTGGTTTTCACACATGGGCTGCTTATCTCTCACTTTCAAGCTGTCACATATCAAAAAGTCCTTTCACTGGAATAGCTTTAGACCACTCTGTCCACCCACTCCTAAAACTATCACAGGTCAGTCAAAGCTAAGTGTACTGTTAGGAAACAACTGTGAAGCGCACCATCTGATTTAAAGGGGAACTCCACCGATTTTTCAGAAAACTGAATTAAATGCTTAAGATGCAAACAAAGTCATTCCGAGTGATTTGATGTGAAATGCTAAAGCTTACCGAGTCAGACATGTTCACAGTGGTGGTGATAGGAACAAGAGTTCAATTCCTCTAAAAGTTCCCTCACAGAACATTATTACATGACATTGTTAGATATGCAAAACTGGATACCTGAAACAATGACTTATGATACCTTTGAGTTAAAGTTTTGGCTTAATTGTATTTTTATCTATTTATTTTCATCCACACATTCGCAGTGGGGTACATTCAGGGTGCTGTGAGGCAAAATAGTCCCAGAAAATAGTTGCTCAGAAGAGACACGCAGGTTCAGTGCTGGTTCTGGATAATGAATAAAGTTGGTTCCACTTGGTCCCCATCACCACCAATGTAAGGTTTATAACTTCCTCTACTTCAAACCATTTCACTTCAAACAAATCTGAATGACTAATTCACATCATAGAGACTGAATAATTTGACAACACTGGTGGAATTCCCCTTTAACATTAAGTTTGGGGTGAGTGGGATGCGTGCAAACATGACACGTTATATGTAGCCTAGGCTATTTCTCAAACTCTGAAAGTCCAGGAGACATTTTGGAGATAATGTTCAAACACCCCCAGTGCAAATATTATGTCCTACATCCACAGACAGACTACTTACAGAGAAGAAACAGCACAAGCAAAGAGTTTGGTATTTTGGAGGCACGCCGTTTGCATAGCTAACATTTCAGAAACCAGGACGAGATTTTCTGTATCGGTCTTGTCGTGGATCCATCGCAGAACATCCAGAATTACAGGGCACCGCTCGAACTGGACTTTAGTCCCTGCAGGTGTCTTTCTGCGCTGCTGCATTATGGGACTTGTAGTCTCTGAACATTGCTGTGACACGTCACTTCCGGCGCGGGAAAGCGGCGAGTCGGAAAGCTCTGCAGACTTCAACACTAGCCAGCCTGCGCTGTGAAAGTATGGAGCATTTATTTGGTTCACTTACTATTAGTCAGTAGGAGAGCTAGAATAAAACTGTGCTGAACGGCTGTTGTTTGAGCTTAGTGAGCGAGTATATACGCGCTGTGTTAACTTAGATAGCTAGCTTTGTGCCTCAGTTGCCGTCAGTTTGTTTACATGCTAATTAGTTAGCGATGCTAGCTGACTAGCCAGCTAAGTTGGCTATAATCAGTTATAGATCGACTGCAGCTTGTTTAAAAATGTAGCCGGCTGGTTTTCTGTCAAGACTGGGGGTCAATTCCACAAACAAAGCTGGGTTTCTCAGTTGGGCAGATAACTCAAGCCCAAAGTCAAGCCTGTGCAATTGGAAAAGAGTTGAGTGGCGTTCTTATTGGTGTTGGACAGTCCTCAACTCTGGGTTTAAGTTATCTCGGGGTCGATTCCTCAGGATTTCTCAGTTAGTCAGATAAGCCCAAAGTCAGGCCTATACGATAGGAAAAGAGTCGAGGGTCATTCCAATTGGACACCAGTTACACCCAGTTTTTCAGACCTTGATATGTGAACAGATGCATTCACATGTTTTGACGTGGAACAGTTCATTGTAGAGAACGTTACTGTACTGTGGTGGTGATGGGAACCAGGGGTCACCATATCTACACACATATAGATGTGTTACTTACTGTTCAGATCTGCCAGTTAGGGCTGAATGATTGATTAATCCATTATGTATCGAAATCACAATTTAAAAGAGCACAGTTTTACAATCGTAAGATTTTTTTAAATTGTATTTATAGTCTACATTATCTGAAATGCTAGGTTACGTTTGAAGTGGGGAAATTGAGTCTAATAACCCCAAGCTGCTTGTGAACTGCCTGTAGGTAAGGTAGACCAAAGCTTCATGTGTTGTGACATCACAGCTACAACTTGCTGGCAGTCTGACACAATACATTCAGGGTTCAGGTGACCTCGAGCCGCAGAAGCGTGTACATTCTGGCCACAAAGAAACAGGCCTGAACCTCATTTTATAGAAAGTAATTTATGTCACAGTCATAATGTTAGATCGAAAAAAATGCAATTTGATATTTTCCTATACCAAAAACCCTGCTGCCAGTTCATCTACGTGAGCTTTTATGTGATATGAAGACTGTGGTAAAATTAGTAATAATAAAAGTAATAAATCTGAAAAACATTTTTTCTTTGGGCACTATTTTGCCTCACAGCACCCTGCATGTTTCCCACCAGCGAGCAAGGATTAAAATACACTTCAAGCCAAAAGTTTGACACAAAACTATCGTAAAACATTGTGTCATATGTCAGGAACAGTATGTGTATATATGTGTGTGTGTGTATATATATATATATATATANTTAGGAGCCATTCATTACCAAGAAATCTTTTTTCAAACCTCCAGCAAGTAAACACCACTCTTTTTTGAGCTGTATATGACTTGCTGTAATATCCTTTAATAGCATTTCTATAGTTATATTTTCTTTACATTTTACCTTGCAAAATTTATTTGTCAGTTATTTTTCTTAACATTTACAGTGTTTACCAGACACTTTTATCCGAAGCAACAAACAACAGTGCTTTGTCTTCCACTCAGGGAACGTATTTAGTTAGTACAAACGGTTAGAGTCCCAATCACAGCGGTAGTAATAGGAACCAGACATCTGGATAGTGTAATGCTCCTTAAAAGAAAGTTATTACATAAGATGGTTATATACATATGTATGTATGTATGTGTGTATATATATATATATATATATATATATATATATATATATATATACACACATACATACATACATATGTATATAACCATCTTATGTAATAACTTTCTTTTAAGGAGCATTACACTATCCAGATGTCTGGTTCCTATTACTACCGCTGTGATTGGGACTCTAACCGTTTGTACTAACTAAATACGTTCCCTGAGTGGAAGACAAAGCACTGTTGTTTGTTGCTTCGGATAAAAGTGTCTGGTAAACACTGTAAATGTTAAGAAAAATAACTGACAAATAAATTTTGCAAGGTAAAATGTAAAGAAAATATAACTATAGAAATGCTATTAAAGGATATTACAGCAAGTCATATACAGCTCAAAAAAGAGTGGTGTTTACTTGCTGGAGGTTTGAAAAAAGATTTCTTGGTAATGAATGGCTCCTAATGTAAAAAGTCATAGAGATATTACAATACTGCTCTAGGTCTCAGGTATCCAGCNTGTGTGTATATATATATATATATATATATACACACATACATATGTATATAACCATCTTATGTAATAAATTTCTTTTAAGGAGCATTACACTATTCAGATGTCTGGTTCCTATTACTACCGCTGTGATTGGGACTCGTTTGTACTAACTAAATACGTTCTCTGAGTGGAAGACAAAGCACTGTTGTTTGTTCCTTCAGATAAAAGTGTCTGGTAAACACTGTAAATGTTAAGAAAAATAACTGACAAATAAATTTTGCAAGGTAAAATGTAAAGAAAATATAACTATAGAAATGCTATTAAAGGATATTACAGCAAGTCATATACAGCTCAAAAAAGAGTGGTGTTTACTTGCTGGAGGTTTGAAAAAAGATTTCTTGGTAATGAATGGCTCCTAATGTAAAAAGTCATAGAGATATTACAATACTGCTCTAGGTCTCAGGTATCCAGCCCTGGTCCTGGGCTATCCCTTTTCTGGCACGTTCCTGTACTAGAACACCCACTTATATTCAGTAAAGGCTTCTCCAGGACCTGGGTCAGGAGCCACTGCTCAGTGTTAAGTATTTGTTGGTAGTGATGATGATGGTTTGTTATTCTTCTGCTCTTGTTTTTAGGCTTAGGACACGGTCAAAATGTCAAAAATAGAGAAGATGAGCATCCTTGGCGTGAGGAGCTTTGGTGTAGAGGACAAGGATAAACAAGTGATAACATTCTTCAGCCCTCTGACAGTGCTAGTAGGACCCAATGGAGCTGGAAAAACGGTTGGTTCCTCTACTTGTGTGTAACCCATGAACACCCACGCCCCCAGACTCCCCTCCTTTCATACTGATGTTATTAAATATAAATCAAGTTGTTAAACAGTGAAGTATTGACTTTCACGTCCAGGTTGTAGCGTCTCCTGCACCGGCTTGAGGCTCTTGTTACCTAACACGCCCAGGCCCCAACCTCTGCTGACCAGCTGAGGATTGTCTGTTCAGCTTTCTGCAGGGCTTTTTCTCATTGTTGTTTTAATGGAGTCTGGAAAATCTACTTAGTTATCGTTCTAGCTCTTTCTCGGTGCTGCGAGGAAGAAACAGATGCAGTTGATAAACTGTTCCTACACCTGTGAAGATAAACAAAGTTTGGTGGCAGTGGGCTCTTATTTTACCTAGCTAACATTAGGTCCCACTGGCAGACACCAATCTGGCCCTTTGCGGAGACCCTTGACTAGGCTGTGTGTTTTATAGGATGTTTCTTACTGTGAACCCACATCTTCATGTTTCTGTTGTTAGCTGGTTTATGTGCTGTCCAGCTAAAGCAAATATAGCTAGCCTTAGCTTGCCACCACTTTTCTGATTTACAAGCCTGACAACTGAAACACTGTAAAAATCTGTAGAGGCCAGCTTGACTTTGCTAGTAGCTACTAATTTTAGCTAGGTTAGCTAGCTAGCTAACATCAGAACCCACTGGCACCAAACTTTTGTTTTTTTTTCATCGTTGGTGTAAGAATTGTAACTCACCGTATCAACTGCAGACATCTCCTCTTCTCATCACAAGAAAAGAGCTAGAATGATAACTGAGTAGTTTTTTAGATGTGAAAGTTGCTATGGCATGGCTCCCCAAACAAAGCTAGGAATATTTCCTTCTGATCGGTCCTTAATGTCCAGTGGCAAAAATGATAACGGTTTTCTTCCACTTGCAAGGTTTGCCTAGAAGAAGAACATTTAGTAATTCTTCCAAGGCTCTCAGAAGAAGCTTGTCATTCTTTAATCAGTTAATCTTGCAATGATATAGTAATAGCTTGCTGTTTAGGCCTCCCATTCAACTACAGCTTTTATTGTTTTATTTACCAACACTGTTTTAGGTTTAGTTTGTTGTATTTACTTGTATGGAAGGGATCAGTCATAATTTATTTTTAGGCCTGCTTTTTACTAACCTTTTTATATAATGAAGCTCTTTATGTAGTAATTAAACATATGGAACACTGTAACACATTTCCATTACTTTTTATTAACCAAAATGTTCTTTGCTCTTTCAATTTTCAGTGTTAAATCAGTTGCTTGTTTAAATAACAGGAATAAGAGACAGCTGTCACTTTAGCAGAATGAGTCATGCATAATTGTGCTACAGCGTTTTGGTGCTAATACTCAAAAAATAAATGCTGTGAATTGGTCGATTGCCGATTTTGCATTTTGAGTAGCCAAATCGAGCTTTGTAATAACGGGGTTGAGTTATGTGGCTCTTGGCCTGCAGCCTAAAGAGTTGAGAGGCTAGAGTTGCTGTATACCTGTGCCAGCTTTGTCTGCCTGAGAGCTCCCACGACAGCAGCACTGCCACGATTCTTTACCTCTGCCGTAACTCGCCACAACACAGAGGTTTGAGGCTTTTAGCTGCACCAGTTAGTACGTGGCTAGGTACTGGGTATACATATTAATTTCAGTTCATTCATTATACCTTTAAAGCATTCTTGGTATACCAAACTCTTTTTGCACCAGACAATTTAAAGTCCTCCCATGATTTTTTGAAATCTTTGCTGTTTTAGCTTAAAGGGAGCTAAAATATCAATGAATACTTCCATCCTTAAGGCTGCACACAGGACACGTTGTGTAGCATTAGGTCGTGTAGAGGTGTCAGGGCACTGTAGAATGCTGGCAGGTTTAGGTTAATTTTTACACTCTACTCTTATAAACTAAATATAATAAAGTGTTTCGGCATCTCTTATTATGCTTGGTATCTGTTCACCAGCCTTTTACAGGCTGACTGTTTACCAGCTGATAGAAACTAGCTATAAAAGGTCTAGAACAGTAACGATACATGAGCAAACAAACTGTTAACCATTTGTCTGTGTCTTATCTTAAAGGCTGGCTGGTTTCCTTTGTGTACATTTCAATTCACATGTGAGATGCTATCTTTCTGTGTCTCAAAATGGCGTTAAAATTAATGCAGTAATGGCAAAATATAGCATACCGAGCTGTGACACACTGAGGAATTGAGCAGTGCATGGAGTTGCTGAGCGCCGGTGAGCATACCTCAATCTTTAGATGCTGTGCAGCTATGAAGGTCACTGCTATATCCAGCACTCGCTCCACACAGGAGCTGCGTCCCAAACTAAATGGTGTGTAAAGTAGTGCAGCATGGTTAACAGTGCATTGAAGAGCGTAGCATGTAAAGTATATAAGTGTGTGGTTCGGGATGCAGCCAGGCTTCTGATGGCTGCCTGTTGGTTTGGTGCCTGACAGCACATTTTAGTGTTTTCATGCAGTCAAATATATTTTTTAAAAACAGCGCTCATGTGGACAAAAGAGGAAACCCACCATTTAAAAAATACAACTGTGCGTCAGCTGCTTAAAAAAACAAACATTGACACATTGCTGAATGATTTAGTCAGACATACCTAAACATGGCTCTTGTTGTCCATGATGTGGCTGCAAAATTTTAGCAAGTAGCAGTAAAACAGAAGTGATGATATGGTCCTCTGATGTTTTTCATTTCTCGTCAGACTATTATTGAATGTCTTAAGTACATCACCTCTGGAGACTTTCCACCTGGAAGCAAAGGAAATACCTTTGTCCATGATCCGAAGGTATGCATATATATTTTTTTTTATTCATTTTTTTTTTATTATGGCTATATAGTGCAATGTGCATCTTAATATGCAATGTGCAGCTTAACAGTCATAATTATCAGTCCTCCATCTTCAGATATATGTATATAACTTTTTGCATGTTAACAGAAATGTAAAAAAGCATCAGTGTGGTAGTTGGTGTATGTACCAATGGCTATTTTGTAGGACGCCCACGAGACAGACGTACGTGCCCAGATTCGCCTGCAGTTCAAAGATGTAAATGGGGAGCTTGTAGCTGTGCAGCGTTCCATGCAGAGCACACAGAAGGGCAAAAAAGCAGAGTTCAAAACCCTTGAAGGAGTCATCACCAGAATTAAGTGGGTTTCATAATACTCTCTATTTTAATAGCACTGTGGCTTGTTAATGGTAAAGCTTTTTATAACTTGATGTGCTGATTCTTTATTTGACTGTAAAATATGCTACCACCTGGATCTGAATGATGTCGCTACAATTTATTTTATCCTTTTGGGTGTATACACCCATCAGCCGTAACATTAAAACCTCCTGTCCATGTTATCAACTCCACTGACCATATAGGAGCACTTTGTTGTTCTACAACAAAGTATAAAGGGAAATAGATAGCCAACAGTTATAGACTGTGGGCTATCTGTTTCCCTTTATACTTTGTTTCCCTGCTTCTCAAAGCTCAGGACCCCCACGGGACCACCACAAAGCAGGTATTATGTGAATGGTGGGTCATAGGGCGCTGCCCACAGGACGCTGTTGGCTGGATAGTTTTGGTTGGTGGACGATTCTCAGTCCAGCAGTTACTGTCCAAGGGTTGCTGTAACTGTAGAACTACAAGGTGCACCTATGTGGCCAGTGGGGCTGATAAAGTGTGTACATACATTGAGGTGGTCATGATGTTGCCTGATTGGTGCATGATACATCTGTCTATTCACACCTTTACCAAATGTATGAGATATGAAAGCAAGGTAAACAAACTGTTGATTGAGCAGATTCAGAATGTCTCACAAAATTTACATTTAAAGATTCAGCCAAACCCACTGACAGCATCATTAATCTGCCAAGTGTCTTTAAAAAGTCTGACACCAGACTCAAACGCCCCAGTCAATCACTGCTTGTTGGTCCATGCCTTTTCAGCATTGTGCAGGTGGCATGGACCAATCAGAAAGCACAGTCAAACAGGCGGACTGCTTTGAGGCAAGCCCCAAAACCAGAATGCCAACCTTAAATAAATGGGTACAAACACACACAAAGCAAAAGAGAGAACACCAGAACAGTGACAAGTTCAAGAGATTACACATTATGTGTGAGGACGTAGCAAGTTCTAAAAGCAGATACAATTATAGACCTATCCCCAACATGTTACAGGCATTCAATGCTTGTTGTATTACTCATCAAAACTCCCTGTGAAAGCAGTTATATCTGAAGTACTTTTTAGCTGTCCATCGTCTGACAGAACAGATATGTTTCAATTCACAGTGGCCGTGGTAGACATTTTATGCAAGCCTGTTTTTTTATAATAAACAATTCAATTTTATAATAAACACTAAACATGTGACAGCGCTGATGGTAACCTAAAGAGAGAACTGGTAGAGTGGTCTGTAGGTAGGCTATTTATAACCAACTCTCACAAGCCGTTTTGTAATTATCTGGCCTGATTTACTACAGAATATGTACATATAAGGCAGGCAGGAAGTCTGTTTACATGGCAGGATCCACTGGTAACCCCTGAGCTGAGAGCGGTAAACCACATCTCAACTCGGAGAAGCACACAAACAACTTATCCCTTCAAATCTTAAATCAAGTTGTTATTTATTTGTTTAAGAGTTATTTATTATGTTTAAAGAGAAGTACAGCAGTCTAATAAACCTAACCTGACCAAGACGAGCAGTCATTATTTTAATGCGGTAAATTCATTTACCATTCTCAGGTCTACTGTTTTTATTTCCATCTAAACATAATTCCATTCTGACATAATTTCCTTAGTTCATTCAGATTTATTTACGAAGTTTTATGTTTAAAGAGAAATACAGAAGTAGGCCGATCATGGTGAAGAAGGGATGTCAGTTATTTCTAAGGGGATGCCATGAGTTTCATTTGTTTATTAATTTCATGTGAAACAAAAAAGGAAACAGACTGTAAGAGTTTATTTCAAACAGGAATACATGTGTGCTGCCCGTTTCATAAACCACAAATCCATACGGCAGCCCGGCATTATAAATAGGCCGGAATTCAAATCTTTCGCCATATGCCTGTCTCGTGTATTGATTTTTTAAATGACCAAAATTAAGTTCCTATCACTCTGTTGCATTTGACTATGTTAATGTGGTCAAAATCATCACTGAAACTTATGCCAGTAGTTTTTTGACTGCTAGACAATATGTGGAAAAAAGACGGATCGAATGGACGGATCTTTATATTGGAACAGCTAAATACGACTCACCTGACAACATTCTGAGTTGGGTGCAGCCTATAGCATTCCTGATCCAACACATCAGCTTATTATCCAACACTTTATTAGTGGGTATGATAGACAAGGGAATACTTGAAGTTGTGTTGGGCTGTGGAACTCCAGGTTTGGTGTTAAAAAGCATTGTTTCTTATGTGCCCCAGTAGAGGCTGTTTGAGGTGGTGAAAGAGGTCTTTGAACTCGTCCTCTCGTTGTGTCTCTCTTACTAAATTTTAGCAGCTGTGCTTGTCCAGAGCAGCTTATATTGGTAGGGACATGCAGTGCACTAAACTCAACTCAGCTGTTCACAGTGTTGCTTAATGTTGGTTCTTCACAATGTGAAGCTAATCTGCCCACTTCTGTTCAGTACTGACGTGTTAATTGGCAATAACCTGTGTTCATATCAGGCACGGAGAGAAGGTTAGCCTGAGCTCTAAATGTGCTGAGATAGACCGTGAGATGATCTCGGCCCTGGGCGTGTCCAAAGCTGTTCTTAACCATGTCATCTTCTGCCACCAAGAAGAGTCCAACTGGCCACTCAGTGAAGGAAAGGCACTCAAGCAGAAATTTGATGAAATCTTCTCAGCCACAAGGTAAGAAAAGGGCTGATGTAGCTCTTCTAATTAATATACTCATTGACACAAAAAATTACGCACCAAGACATTATTGTTGGAATCAAATGAAACTGTATATGTGTGGATGTAATGATGATATGTGTAAGTGATCACAGTGTTAGAGTGAAAGGAGAAGTTTATTGAGGGAAAACTGTACAATTGAAAGTAGCCTCAAGTACCCTGTTGGTCCGCCTCTAGCCTGGATACAAGATGAGATACGGTTAGGCATGGGGGCATACAGCTTCCGTAGGGCATCCTGTGGCACATTTACCCACAGATGTTGCAGCTGGACCTGTAGATCCTTACAATTGTAGGCTGCCGAAGCTGGCGTCTCAAATGGTCCCATAAATGCTCGATTGGCAATAAATCTGGACACCTGGCAGGCCAAGGACATACTGGACATGCCTGGGAAACTCTTGATGATTGTGGGAGGGCATTATCTGGCTGGAAAAAAGCAAGTTGGAAGCCCTGCCATGAGAGGTAACACATGTGGCCAGAGGATGTCCTGCACATATCGCTGAGCTGTTAGTGTCCCTTGTATCATTATTAGGGGTGACTCACTGTCGTATGCAAGGTGTCCCAAGATCATCACACCAGCAATTGGGGGAGTGGGTCACTCTACAGCTAAGGCAGGATTAAAGTGCTTCCCATGAGGCCTCCATACTCAAACCCAACTGTCATCGGATCCCAAACAGATCTTGGATTCGTCACTGAAGACGATACAGTTCCAGTCTGTAGCAGTCCAGGTTTCTTGTTCACACCATGGCAGGACACGTAATGGACGCTGTGGTACCAAATTTCCTTCTGCTAAGCACCTGGAAATGCTCTAGCAGAGACATGGCTGTGTAATGAAGGTGCACTCTTTGTCTGGATAGTGGACAGGGGAACTGTGGGAGCTGCTTGTTTTTGTCTTCACATCAAACAGTCCTCCCTACTGGTGGTCTGTCTGGGCTATCCAGAGCCTGTTTGTCATGTATGCGTGCCCTTTAATTATCTTTAATCGTTTACATATCTGCCTGAGACATAACTGCATGCCGAGTTTTGCAGCAATCCGACATTTCTATCTGGCTGTGTTATTTTGTCAATAAGTGTTCTTTTGTGTTTGTTTGTTTGGTTCTTTTTGCTTTTCACCAGTTGGAATTGCAGCAGACCACCCATGTTTAGCATGTATTGTTTTCTCACAGGTACATCAAGGTCCTAGACACTCTTAGGCAGTTGAGGCTGAAACAGTCCAACACTGTCAAGACCTGTCAGACGGAGCTAAAGTATCTGAAGCAGAACAAAGAGAAGGCTCAGGAGATCAAGGATATGCTGGCCACTAAAGAAGCCCAGCTTGCAGCTTCTAAAGAAAGTGTGCAGCGGATTGAAAGCCAGATTGACCCACTGGAGGTAAGACATTAAGTAAGGCAGGGCTTAGAAAAGGGTCTGGTGTCCTTATCTTTAAGAACTTGGTGTAAAGCATGCTGATGAGCGTATACCAACTGGCCACTTCATGAGGTACACCTCCTTGTCTCGCCTCTCGTTCATTTTGTTAGCTCCTGATCATATAGGAGCACTTTGTAGTTCTACAGTTATAGACTGTAGTCCATCTGTTTCTCTGTATACTTTATTACCCTGTTCTTCAGTGGGCAGGGCCTCCACAGAGCGCGTATTATGTGGGTGGTGGATCATTCTCAGCGCAAAAGCAAATGACCAATAATATTAGGAATAGTGAATAGGTGTGTATAGGAGTGATTTTGGCAAAATATCTAATTGCCATTTTTCCTATTTTGACCAGTGTTAAGATTACAGTTTAAATTGCAGTTGTTTTAATATACGAGATATGGGTCAATTTTCTAGCTTAAAGCTTTGAATGTTAACGCAGCTCTCCAGCCTGATGGTTATTTTTGTTTGTCGCAGCACGTGAATGCCTGCCCTAATATTTAATAATAATATGAATAAAAAGATCTGTTTATTTTTCATTCATTCATTAAAGTGAAACACATGGAGCTTTTCCTATTCTTGTAGAATGATCTTGTATTAGGTGATGAACTCAAGAACAAAGTGTACCCTAAGATACATCCTTCATCAAAGGAATAGTTGCACCCAGAAGGAATCAACTGACAGGAATGAAACTTGGTGGGTAGGTTTGACATTGTGAGACACGCAAATGATTAAATTTTTACACTCGGCTGCGCATGTGACGTAAGCTTGGACGGGCCTTATTGCTGTACCTGACTGACCCAACAGCCACGATTGCAGACATTCAGCGAGCAGTGATGTCCTCCATGAGTCCTCCTGTTAGTGCCAGCACCATTGGCAGAAGGCTGCATGACGCAGGACTGCATGCAGACCGTTACAACGACTGTCCTTAACACCACGTCTACGTCGCCAAAGACTGCAATGGTGTTGTGCCAGGCTGTCATGGAGTAACTCAGAATGGCAACGAGTGAGCGATCCCACAATGGCCCACTTTTGTCTTGGTGGAGACGACCAACGAATCTGTGTGGAGGTACCGTTGTCAGCGCAAAGATGAACGGTTCGTTTTCACGCGTCCCTCCACCTCTACCACAAAATCTGCAGGAACTGTGTGAGAATATTCAAGCTGCAGGGGTTGGATTGTCACAGGGCACCATTAGGAACCTCTACAACTCCATACCGAGACGTCTGGCATGTTGCATGAGCAAGCATGGCAGCCTGACGCCATACTGAGAGACACTACTTCTGTATGTGTAGCTCAATAAATATTGCCCATGTCAGTCTAAATTTATCATCATTTATTGTTCCTGGTAACCTTTATCTTCCTTCCCAATAACATTACAATCCCACAATTCCTTCAGGGTGCAGCTATTCTTTTCACAATGAGTGTATTTTGCATTTTCCTGCCTTGTGGTTACCACAGTGGGTGTCCTTATTTGTCGCCCCTTTGCATTATCTGTAGCTTTTTTTCCTCAGAGAAAGATGATCTCGCTTTATGAAACAACATGAGGTGTTTGTTATGTAATCTGTGAAGTCTGTTTTTGAGGAGCATGTTCTGCTGTGTGTGTTTTGTGTAATGCATGCATGTAGAATCAAAAGCGTCATGCCAGTGTTTCTCACCGTACCTGCTATCTGTTCGTGTTTAGAATCGGCTAAATGAGATTGACGATAACCTTGGCAAAGTCATGAAACTGGATAATGACATCAAGGCTCTAGACAGCCGGAAGAAACAGATGGAAGATGACAATCGAGAATTAGAAGAGAAGATGGAACAGGTAACGCTTAGTTTCTTTTTTCTTTTAGAAGAACGGTTTTATCTCCGATGCAATCCGGAGTGCTACCACTGTTACTCATAGTTGCAAGATTGTGATCAGATTTACAGTGAGATTTAAATGTCAGCAACAGGAAATTACTGTTAATGAAAGTTTCTGTTGGGGCACTGGTCTCGCTGGGGAAATCATTGTGGAATTTCTCATGATGTGGGTTTTTTTTGTATTTTAAGAACCGCTTATTTGAGCTACATTGTTCATTTTTTTTATCATCCTCTACCGAGAACACATTTCAGTTACAACACTTTCATATATTTAATTTTTTCTTATAACAATTTAAAGTCAGCAAATCAGTACAGGATGCTAAATCGTATAACTAAATTAAAGAAGGACATATTGACAATAAACTTACAACAAAGACCAAAATTATAAAATGATTAAGAGAACAATTAAGATTTAATTAATAAAGAGGAGATAAATAATAAAATCAATATGATAAACTACTTCATAAAACATAAAAGGATAATTAGGCAAACTAAAATTGAACACATCAAAAAAATATGAAAAGTAGTTAATTAATAAGAAAATAAGAGAGTTAAATACATTTTTAAAAAGTAATAAAAGTACTAAAGTGAAAGTAATAAAAGTGCTAAAATGAAATAAAACTAAGTGAAAATTAAAGTAAGGATAATATGAGTGATAATAAATGCATGCATAAGTTTATCTTCTAGCTCATATGAAAAAATATCTACCTACTCACCTACCTTTATATTTATATAGTTGATATGTTAATAATAGTAAAAGCTANGCTCTAGACAGCCGGAAGAAACAGATGGAAGATGACAATCGAGAATTAGAAGAGAAGATGGAACAGGTAACGCTTAGTTTCTTTTTTCTTTTAGAAGAACGGTTTTATCTCCGATGCAATCCGGAGTGCTACCACTGTTACTCATAGTTGCAAGATTGTGATCAGATTTACAGTGAGATTTAAATGTCAGCAACAGGAAATTACTGTTAATGAAAGTTTCTGTTGGGGCACTGGTCTTGCTGGGGAAATCATTGTGGAATTTCTCATGATGTGTTTTTTTTTTTTTTTAAGAACCGCTTATTTGAGCTACATTGTTCATTTTTTTTATCATCCTCTACCGAGAACACATTTCAGTTACAACACTTTTATATATTTATTTTTTTCTTATAACAATTTAAACTCAGCAAATCAGTACAGGATGCTAAATCGTATAACTAAATTAAAGAAGGACATATTGACAATAAACTTTATAAACAAATTATAAAAGGATTAAGAGAACAATTAAGATTTAATTAATAAAGAGGAGATAAATAATAAAATCAATATGATAAACTACTTCATAAAACATAAAAGGATAATTAGGCAAACTAAAATTGAACACATCAAAAAAATATGAAAAGTAGTTAATTAATAAGAAAATAAGAGAGTTAAATACATTTTTAAAAAGTAATAAAAGTACTAAAGTGAAAGTAATAAAAGTGCTAAAATGAAATAAAACTAAGTGAAAATTAAAGTAAGGATAATATGAGTGATAATAAATGCATGCATAAGTTTATCTTCTAGCTCATATGAAAAAATATCTACCTACTCACCTACCTTTATATTTATATAGTTGATATGTTAATAATAGTAAAAGCTAAGTAAAACAGTTACAGGCAGAGTGGAAGTGGTTGGAAATGAGAAGTTTAAGATGACTGAGTGACCCAGCGAGCTGAGTTTTAGTGTTTCCTGTAATGAAATACACTGTGGCTAAAAGTAGATTGTCCCAGTTCAGTAAAACTCTCGGTACTTGACAGGTGATCCAGACAGTAGAGAAAGTCTGATGGGTACCATTATATATAGACATTAATGAAGTGATATATGCTGGCGTATGACTGAAGATTGTTTTGTAAATGTGTTTCTTGTGGTGCTGTCCATGAGGGGCCACAACTTTCTCATACAGTCTGCAGTGGTGAGTGTTATAAGGGTCTCCAATAATAAACCTCAGGGTGGAGTGGTGGACTGAATCCAGTGGTTTGAGGGAACTGACAGATGTTTGTATGTTTGTAAATTGCATCACCATAGTCCATGACAGATAATACGCTTGCCTCAGCGATTCTATTTCTTGCATAGAAACGGAAACAGGATTTATTTGGTATAGATAACGAGCTTCTGTCTACATTTGCTGACCAATTTGTTGATATGAATTTTAAAAGTGAGTTTATTATCCAGCCAAATGCCAAGGTATTTGTACTGTGCGACTCTTTCAATGTTGGATCCTGGCAGGGTAGTGATATTTGCTGTATTTAAATCTGTGTTAATAAATAGATAAAAGAACAGAGATTAACTACATGCTTTATTACAAAGAGGGCATAATTAGACCTGTTGAACTGGATTTAGTGCAGTGATATATTTTTGCTGTATCGACCAACCATAGGAACAATATGTATTTGTAAATTGCAGATTACATGTGAGATTTTAGTTGTGTCTGTGTATAAACAACTAAAATTGCAAGTGTACCATCCATATGCCTGTGTGAAGTGCCTGCATGCAAAGGGGAGTCGGAGTATGGCACAAAACTGCCGAAGCTCTCGGCACAGCATGAGCCAGTCTGTCCTCGGCTCTCAGAGAGGAGAATCCACAGACACTTTGTAGACACCAGAGACACATGGCATAGACTACATCCAGTGTTGGTAATTCCTCGCTCCCAGACGCTCTGATACACAGTTTGACGCACACAACAACTAGCAAGACCACCCCTCCTCCCACCGACGTACTTGGTCTATCCACAGTAGATGTTAGGACTACTCAAGGGTTAACCCTTGGAAGGCTGCTGGTCCTTTCTACATACCTGGTCAGATGCTTAGGAAATGTGCAGACCAGCTTGTGGACGTTCTTCAACATCTCTCTGAGCCAGGCTTCCCTTAATGACTACTTGGATTTAGTACTTATTCCATTATATAGCTGAAATTGAAACACATAAAGAGCAGTCTTTCCTCTACACTGGATCCATTTTCTAACCAGTCTACACAGGATGCCATGTCCTCTGCCATTTACCTCTCACTGACCCACCTGGTCAGAAAAGACAGGTACATGAAGATGCTGCATAGACTTCAGTTCAGCATTCAGCACATTCATACCACAGCAACTTGTTGGAAAGCTAAGGTTGGTTGCTCCTTCTCCAACTAGATCCTGGACTTTCTGACTTGGAGACCTCAGTCTGTCAGCATCACCAAGAACACCTTGGAGCACCACCATACTGAACACCGGTGCTCCGCAGGGCTCTGCGTGTTCACCCCCCCCCCCCCTTCCCCCCAACTACTTATGCTGCTGACTCATGACTGTCCTGCAAAGCGGAGCTCAAATCACATCCTCAAGTTGCAGACAATACTACAGTGGTTTGACTAATCAGCAACAATGACAAGTCAGCATACAAGGCGGAGGTGGAGCAGCTTGCAGACTGGTGCAGAGACAACGATCTATCTCTCAATGCTGGTATGACAAAAGAGATGATAGACTTCAGCAGGACTCGAGGTGGTGAACGCTCTCCACTGTACATTAATGCTTCATGTCTGACCTGGCGCCATTGTGAACAACCCTTCATGGCAGAAAGTACCAGAGCATCCGTTCCACCGCCACCACCAGGCTTTGCAACAACTTCTTCCCCGAGGTGGTCAGATTACTGTACACATTGATGCCCTCCAGTATACACCTGGACTAATCTAGGCCCCCTCCTGAACAGACCATAGACTGTTGACAAACCGCTTTACATTCATCTGATCTTTCACTACGAGTCTTAATCTTGATGTACAGTTTACAGCTTAAACATGTTTGCACTAATTCCTTAATCACTAATTGCCAGTTTTCCCATTCGTATATAAACTCACTGGACAAAAAATGAGTCACCTTGCGTGTTTAAGGTGGTAGTAACACCAGGCTCCTGCAGATGGCGCAGGCTGAGGATGATAGAACTACAAAGACCTATGTTTCTGTGCCACCATTGAATGCGGTTTAGATTAGGACTGGGATTTTAATGAATTCTCTGTTTCACAACTTCCAAATAAGCTTCAAATATATAGATGCATGTCAAGACTGACACACCAGCTATATGTTCTATATACACATTCTCTTACATTAGATGATCAGACTAATCTCTGGATGGTCAGAAATGTGCTGATGTTTGTTGTTGCACTGGTGCCTGCAGGTGTTCCAGGGCACAGATGAGCAGCTTCAGGAGATGTACCAGAACCACCAGCGCACAGTGAGGGAGAAAGAGAGGCGACTCACAGAATCCCAGCGTGAACTGGAGAGGGCTGGTCGCGAGTGCCAGAGGATGAACCGCCTCAAGTCGGACCTACTTATTGAACAGGGTAACCTAATCATCTACTTTTGCTGTTTATAGAACTTTTAGGATATATTTAGCCATTGCAAGCTTAAAAACATATATGTACGTCTGGAATTGACTCAAACGTATTACTTGGATCCAAGTGCAGGTTTTAATTTCAAAACAAATTAGAATCCAAAAAAACAGAGGCAATCTGAAGGGGCAAAACATAATCCAATACTCACAAATGTGCAACAGTCGAAGTTCAAAAACACAGGAAAGCCAAGAATAATACTAAAGCTCAGAAATGCAGTCAAAACAAGTAAGACTTCATTAAAAACTGCAAACTGGACAGTCATGACTAACAGGTGTGCAGAGAACACATCAGTATTTGGGAAAGGGTGACATCTGATGGCATGGAGGGGAGTCCTGTATAACTGCTAATCTGTCACACTTCTGTGTCCTCCCTTCATTTAAGTTTTTGCTTTTTCAGCCAAAATCTTTGGCCTATTTTCTCTTTGGATATAAACTGACTTTGGACTTTTTTCGGTTGCCTAACATTTAAGTGCATCCCTTGAAAACACAATATTAAATTGTGATAAATTAATTCACAGCAGCGGCTTCAGTGATCCCAGTAACAAAGTGATTGATCAAAGTCTAGTGAAAATGGAGGTGGGTTGATCAGCTAGTAAAAATCTTGAATCCGACTGACTACATTGTGAGAAACAAGGATATCTTCATGTAATTCTGTGGTTTGACTGGTAAATAAATGAAAAGACAAAAATTGATCAGGCATGAGGGACTTGGATCACATGGGGAATCGAACATGTTAAAATCGCCTGGCCTTGTTCATGCTGAGCTTTTATTTGACTTCAAAGAAAGACATCTGTGTTTTCTGCTTTCGCCTCTGGGCACTAATAGTTTTACCAATTTATTGCAGGGCGTCTCCAGACGGAAGCGGACAGGCAAGCATCACATTTAAAGAACAGAGATGCTCAAGTCAAGTCCCTGGCATGTTATCTAGAAATGGAGGGTTATGAGAGGGCTCCATTTAATGAGCGACAGCTTCAGAGCTTCCATAAACAGGTCAAAGAGAGGCAGGACAGTGAGACTGAGGCCCTCAACAAGGTTATGGTAAGCATTTATGTGTAAGGGCAGATTGGCTCTTTGTAAAGTACATTTTAATTGTTTGCTTTTAAGAGTCTAGGTCAAAACAACACTGGCATATGTAGCAATGCAGTATATGTACAAAAATAC
This sequence comes from Semaprochilodus insignis, assembly GCA_034552555.1. Taxonomy (NCBI): domain Eukaryota; kingdom Metazoa; phylum Chordata; class Actinopteri; order Characiformes; family Prochilodontidae; genus Semaprochilodus; species Semaprochilodus insignis. Next base: position 15,085,586 of record CM067487.1, on the reverse strand, counting down.
AGTATTTAATAACCGGTGTTCTTAAAAAAAAGTGTAGTAATTAACTGTCACAACATAATGCTATATATCCTATGGTCACTTGCGTAACACATCTAATGTCAGCACTTATATACACATCGCTTTACCTTCCTTAACCAAGCTACATAAAATCACTTTAGTAGAAACTAGAAACAAATGAGGGATGCATGAGTTACAGAGAAATTAGATTTTAGTACAGCACCATCATCTGTATGTTCAACTCTTCTAGAATATGATACATGTGTCATTGAATATTGGTTTGATACCAGACAAATCTATGTATCAATCTAATTTTAATATTATTCGTCCAATAAACATTCTTAAGGGCTAATTTTAGACCCCGCTTTTTGGGGGGTTTTAGGGGTATAGTAAAATATTGGAAATATTCACTATTATTTTTTGTGATACTGTATCGATTCTCAAAAACACAGAATCAATTTTTAATCAGTAGCTTACAATCAAGGATTTGTGACAGACAGTGGTTCATTTTGTGTTGTGTTTAAACCCCCCCACCATAGTAGTGTTCTACACCATTAATGTCTTTCTATTAGGGTAAGGGTGCACTGCTAACATTAGCATTAGCAAACCTCTGCATATGGTGGTGTGTTTTTTGTACAGTGACCGTTTCCCTAATATTAGAAAAATCTATATGTCGCCTTGCTTACAATATTGCGATATATCAAATAAAAATGCCTGTATCATAATGTATGTCTTATTGCCAGATTCTTGCCAACACACAGCCCTGTCAGTGTTGTCACTATGTCTGTATACAGACTGCCAGTTCAAATCTGATTTTTGGCATATCCAGATTGTATACAGATGGATGTTTTTTTATTGTCTAGACAGCAAAAAAAAAAAAAATCTAGATTTTTGAAAATTTTTCGGATCCAAGCCCCACGTGGAGGTGGTTTCTAATTTCAGTTAGATTTTTATAGATGCGTTTCTGTCTGGATTCCCTGGATGCTCAAATCGGATTTTTCAATCCAGAGTGCTAGGATTCAAGAAGGATTCAAGAATCCAGAGTGCTAGGATTCAAGAAGAGCATCAAATAGTTCTAAACTGTGGCTTGACAGACCGATTATGTAGAGGGCAAATGATGCACCTCCTTCCATTCTGCATCTGCACATAAAAGCCATGTCACCAGCGTGGCTATATAGTTACTGACCCTAACATCATCAGCAGTGTAACATATGCACATAGGCTGGTGATGTCTGGACACAAGAATACGATCTGATCACTTACAAATAACAGTGCAAACAAACATCTCAAAGGATCTACTTTGAGAAGCAAATCTGATTCTGCCTGCAGTCGTAATATTTATGACAGGCTATTTATTCACATGAACATTTATTCCCAAGGCTGTAAACACTTATTGGTGGCCATTAACTAATAATAGAAGTTGAATATTCATATGTACACCAAATAATTAAAGTTTATATGTTAATTTATCTTCAAACCATAATGATCTGATAATGGGTAAATCTTTTTTCCAGGTTGACATGCAAGAGAAGGAGACGCAGAAGCAGCAGAGCATTGATGACATCCGTGATAAGAAGACCGGCTTGGAGAGGACCATCGAGCTGAAGAGGGACATACAGGCCAAGAAGCAGCAGGAGCTGAAGAACATCAAGTCTGACCTTCAGAGACTGGAAGGCTCCTCTACCAGACTGCAGGAGCTGGACACTGAGCTCACAAAAGCCGTAAGTGTGTCCTAATAGTAACACTGTTCTAATGTAACTGTGGTCTGTGGTACTATAGATTTGTCTTATGTTATTGTTTCTTGATTTATATGTATAAATGTTATAAATGAAGCACAGTCAGTAGCGATGTATGTATTTGGCTGCTGTACTTTGGTTGTACTGCTAAAAGGTATATATGGAGCCATCAGTAAGAGAAAGTAAAGGCTTCCACTTACAGCTAAATACTCATTTATTGCCCAGACAACAGAAAGAAGATTCCTCAGCCAAATCTTGAGTGAAGTGCAACCAAAATCAAAAACTCTGTCCTCGTGATAAAAGGTGCCATACTCACTTTAAACCATGGAACACTTCTTTCAGTTTCAGTTTAAAACATGACGTTTCAGCCTGTGCTTAAAGGCCTTCCTCAGATGTACCAAACATTGCTCTATACTCCTTTAAAAAGCTTTTGCAATTAACAAATTATAACTAGGGGTGGTCCACTAGTGGGGAAGAGGGGTGAGTTCAGTGTCCCCTGCCTAAACAAAACACAACAGAAACAGAAAAAGACATTAGTTCGTCTGTCGCTCAAGCCAAGTCAAAGCCTGGAGGGTAAAAGAGGCAACACATTCAGAAATACATTGTATAATCAAGTTCCCTTGGAATGAGTGTATCCAAGTAATGTATTCAATAGGTTTTCCTACACTTACGGAATATATCAATATCAATCCTCAGTTGAGTTTCAATGCTTAATTATTATTAAGTTTCAAATTGATGCTTTTTCATGCAAAAAAGAGTAAAAAGGAACATCAAAATATGAAGAAAATCCGTAAAAATCACCATGAAAAGAAACGCACTATGTTTCATACACACAACAATTAAAACAGCTCTCAGCTATCATCACCCGTACTATCATGATACCATCATCCTAACCCATCTGTGCAGCAAAATACCCAAACATGCCTTAGTGAACACACAAAGGGGCAGTGAGCACACTTGCCCGGAGCGGGGGGGCAGCCTTATCCATGGCATCCGGGCAGCATTTGGAGGTTAGGTACTTTGTTCAAGGGGACTTCAGTCAGGACCTGTCGGCTCAGGGAACCGAACAGGCGACACTCTGGCCATAAGGCTGGTTCCCTCACCTCCAGCCCTGGACTGCCCCACGACTGTTCCACTATCTCAGGGACGATCGAAAAGTCCCAATCTTATTTTTGTCCAAGTCTGGACTCTAGAACAGAAAGGAGTAGCTCAGAAGATCATCTTAGAGCTCTGGGGGGCTCATGCCCGTAACAAAGCCATGGTTTTGATGACCTGAAGGAGCCAGGCCATTGAAAGCTTTAAAAACTATCGATAAAACTTTATTATTGTATCCTAAAAGTACATGTGAGTGCTGTGTGATTCCAGAAGTAGGAGCTGTTCAGTGATCGGTACTGGAAAAAACATAATGCGTGGGTTTATATTGAGAGCCTAATGCTGTGAATGTCGGCTTTAATCTGTGTGTAGGAACGAGAGCTGGATAATGCAGTGCAGAGCTCTACAGTGGACAGTCTAAAGGCAGAAGTGCAGGAGCTTCAGAGAGAAAAGGCAGAACTGGACCAGGCCCAACGCAGATTGGACCAGGAGATGGAGACACTGAATATGCACACCACAGCACGCACGCAGATGGACATGCTCAAAAAGGATAAGGTGAAGACATTCACTTTCTGCATTCAATGTAACCACTGCCTCTGTACATCGCCTATACTGACTTGTTGGGCTGGCCTGAACAGTACTTCATGTGCTTTTAATACTCACTGATTTTTCCATACAAGTACTCTAAAACTCTCACTCTCAAAAAATCACGTAGCTCAAAGTATGTTCCTTACTGCAGTTCAAAATATGTCCTGTAGGTGGCAGCAACACATTAACAGTCATTCTGAAGCTTAATTGCTTACTGTTTGATAAGAGTCCATGAGGGTAGCTGTCTCCTTCAAATACCGCTTTTATAAGTCACTTCATATGTATAGCGTTTATGTGTCACATAATCAGAATTCAGAATCTCCTCATTTGCCAAGTATGTTACACATACAAGGACTTTGTCTTGGTGAGTCCCACATATATGATGTAATATATTGAACAGACCAGACAGGCACACAGACTGTTAACAAGTACATTAACTACACAATAAAATATAATGAATAGAATAAAGAATAAAATAATAAAGAGCTGGAAAGGAACTGTGAGATGCCTGAATATCTATACTTCTATGTATGTTCTATAAATGCATAAGTCTGAGTGACATTATTTACAGAATGTGAGAAAATGATATTACCATTTGTAAAAATAAATATAATAATTATAAATAAAAAATTGAGCATCTGCACAAATTAGTAATCCTATTTTTTTACAGTCACAGATTTAGTTTTAGTTGTAGTTTAGTGTTTTTGTAATTGTTAAATGTATATAGTTTTACATATTTTTATAATAGTAATAATAATAATAATAATAATAAGCTACCATTAGAACAATAATGCTTATTGTTTTATTTTATTTTATTTTATTTTTTATGGCTCGGTTGCCCTTTTGGTCACACAAAGCTGGGCAACACAGAGGCAGAGTTGAGCTCAGTCACAGCCAAGATTTAGCGAGTGTAGTAGTTATGAGCTTTTGGGGCAATAAGCTTGCCTGAATGCAAGGAGGACCATCCTGGAAGTTATTTGGCCTGAACCCCAGGCTGCAAGGCAATGGAAATGCAGCTCTCGCCCCATGCTCCAAGCGTTTTAACCCTGCCTGGGCGCACCCACAATGTCAGCAGCACAAACCAAATAGGAAGTGCTGCGGAACATGTAAAGTTTGTTACACTTTAAAGTGAGGTGATGTGGATACCAGACATGAATTTAAAATGCATTCAGCATATACCAACTATGACTAACTGTTTTATTGTACTGCTTATTTAGAGCTTCAGTATTTTGTGGCTATAGGAAAAAACATAAGGCTTTCTGAAACTACATGGAGAAACAGAAACTGACATGATAAACCAATCTGTTTTCATACTGTTCAGTCCAACCATACTGACTTGTGTCCCTGTTGCACTGATCTTGTAAAAACAAAATGCATTGGCTCATATTAAACCTTTTGGAGTCTAGACAGATAAAGAAGATCAAGTAAGGAAGATTAAATCCAGACACAATGAAGAACTGGTGTCCCTACTGGGCCACTTCCCTAACAAAAGAGAGTTAGAGGACTGGATCCACAGCAAATCCAAAGAGATCAACACAATCCGAGAGAAGCTGGGCAAGCTCAAGTGAGTTCAGGAATTCTTTCTTAACCTCATCTATTGTCATGTTTAGCTTATAATGTCATAGCAGGTCAGTCAAGTAATAAATCTTCATTTGGTTCTGTTAACTCAAAGGGTTTAGTATCCAAATTAAAACAAATAAAATTTAGCCAGTAAAAAACCTAAATAAATTCTGACAAGCAGCATCACTATAGCATATTATAGGTTCTTGTCAGTATTTGCTAGCTAGCTTGGCTAAGTACGTATTAAAGTCAACCCTCAAAAGCCTATTAAAAATAGCAGTAGTAACCAAGGGGGCAGGACTTGGGCACAGACTACCGTTACCATAAGATTTGCAGACTTATGTACATACTATATTTAATGTGTTACTGTAGTCTAAGCAAACTCAAATCACCATGTTAACACTCTGTTATCTTTCAGCAAAGAACTGGCATCCAGGGAGCAGAATAAGAGTCACTTCACAGCCGAGATTCGCCGCAAAGAGCAGCAGCTGACCACCTATGAGGAGAAGCTCTTCAATGTATGTGGCAGTCAGGACTTTGAGTCTGATCTAAGCAAACTGCAGGATGACCTGGAGAAATGCTCCAAGCAGAGAGGTACAAAATAATTGAGTACTAGCCTAGCCTGGTCTTAAATCCTTCTTTTCATTATTTGATTTAATTGTTTATCAGTAACGAACTGACAGATACAGTTACATCACTGAAGTGTGTTTCCATGTATGTCATGTGTGTTCATCATATTACCTTGCTTCTCTCCAATCATCTTCCCAATGCCTCTCAAATCAGCCATGCTGGCGGGTGCCACAGCCGTGTACACTCAGTTCATCAGTCAGCTGACTGAGGAAGGTGAGCCCTGCTGTCCGGTGTGCCAGCGCATCTTTCCTTCTGAGGCTGAGCTCCAGGACGTCATTAACGACATGCAGTCCAAACTGCGCCTGGTTCCGGACAAACTGAAGAACACTGAGCAGGACCTGAAACGAAAGGAGCGCAAGCGTGATGAGATGATGGCCCTTAAACCTGTCAGGTGGGAGGTTCAGCTGAGACCACGGCACTGAAGCACCAGCAGCTTGTACATATGTTCAGCCTATGTAGAATAGTGTGCATTATTGCTCTTCTCCACAAGGGGGACCAAAAAAAGTGTTTTACATGGGCAGACAAGTAGAATTGCTCACATGCACGTATGATGCATGTATGATATGTCATTTATCCATTTTGGATGATTGCTAATGTTCTGTAGCTAATAGTTTCCTGTCATGTTGTAATCCTCTTATTGGCATGTTTTAGTATATTGGAGTATGATAAGTTCAGGCTCATTTGTGATGGACAAAACTATCTAGTGTTCCACGTATCGCTTGGTATGGCTCTACTGAGAAAGTGTGTGTTTGGGCATTTTGCACCAATACTATCTCTGCAATCTACATAATCGTCATAAGCGGTCTAAGAAGAGTTAATCCTGTGTTAGAAGTGCAGTATAGATAACCTCACCGGACAAAAAATGAGTCCCCTGTGACTGAAATGTACCTAATGGTGTGTAATACATCCACAAGCACCAATAATAGCCGTGATTGGATTTAGCAAGGACTGGACAAGTTTCTGATTGTAGGTCACATCAATGTTCAGAGCATCCGCAAGAATTATGCAGTTGGGACCAGATTTAGTGGATGCCTTCCCTGGCACGATTCTGAGGAGAATTTCCTGTAGATTGGGATTTTTGGCACTGCCGGTAGACCCGTATGACTGTACGCTTCCATACACCTGCAAATTCAGCTACTTCCTTCATACTATGGCCTTTGGCACACCCAAATGCAATCACTGCTTTGGAGCACATGGAACAAGACATTCACTGCACTGTACCACTCTTTTCTATGTATGAATCGTGTCACACACCCAGCAGGTGTTTATAGGCCAATCATCCTTGTGCAGCGCCATCTGCAGGAGCATTAAGCAAGGAAGGTGAAGTTGTTTTTTTCGTCCAATGAGCTTAAACTTGGTTGATGAGTGTTCTTTTTTTGGATGTACACTACGGTCAGTCAGTTTAAGAGCACACCCTGTTTAGACTGGTGTTGGAAATTTAGGTCACATTGAATACACCAAGCAAAAGAATGAGATTTGAGCAGATGATTGGAATTGAGCACTTAGATTTGCATATATATATATAAGCAGAAATTTTTATGATGCCCAAAAATTTTCCCTAGAATAGTTGAACTTGTAAATGTGCTCCTGACGTTTCAGGTCATCACATGTTTTTGAGATAAATTAAATAGCAGAGCATGTTGTTGTTTGTAGCATGCACACTTTCACTTTTCATGTCTCACCTCACATCTCATACCAAACTGTTTACTTAGAGATGTTAACTGGTCTAAGCTGGTCTGTGCTCCTCCGTGGTTGAACATGCAGAGCTTGCTTAATAAGCGAATCAGCCAAAAATGAATTTAGCACAAGTTTGCTCTTAATCCAAATGCTAATGACTAGCCAGGACATGATTTGTGTCACAAATGTGCTTTTTTTAGTTTTGCACTGGAGCTGTACAGCAAATGTAGGCAGCAAATGTAGGCAGCAAATAAAGGAAGCTCATATCTCACCATACCACAATTCAGCTAACTTGCATTAGAAGACTTTGTTAAAGTACGCTCCACACACCCTATAGGAGCACTTTGTAGTTCTACAGTTACAGACTGTAGTCCATCTGTTTCTCTGTATACTTTATTGCCCTGTTATTCAATGGTCAGGACCCCCACAGGACCACCACAGAGCAGGTATTATGTGGGTGGTGGATCATTCTCAGTACTTTCTCAGTGTGTTGGTGTGTGTTGTGCTGGTGTGAGTGAATCAGACACAGCAGTGCTGCTGGACTGTTTAAACACTGTGTCCACTCACTGTCCACTCTATTAGACACTCCTACCTTGCCGGTCCACCTTGTAGATGTACAGTCAGAGACAATAGCTCATCTGCTGCTGCACAGTTTGTGTTGGTCATTCTTTCGTCCCTCCGTTAGTGGTCACAGGGCGCTGCCCACAGGGCGCTGTTGGCTGGATCGTTTTGGTTGGTGGACGATTCTCAGTCCAGCAGTGACACTGAGGTGTCCAGGAGCACTGCTGTGTCTGATCCACCCACACCAGCACAACAAACACGAACACACCACCGTGGTCAGTGTCACTGCAGTGCTGAGAATGATCCACCACCCACATAATACCTGCTCTGTGGTTTTCCTGTGGGGGTCCTGACCAGTGAAGAACAGAGTAACAAGGTATACAGACAAACAGATGGACTACAGTCTATAACTGTAGAACTACAAAGTGCTCTTATATGGTCAGTGGAGCTGATAAAACAGACAGTGAGTGTAGATACAAGGAAGTTGACCTAATGAAGTGGCTGGTGAGTGTATATCTTGTGTTTAATGACTGTTTTAGTGGGAAATAAGTCAAAAGTGGTGTGTTTTTTTTGTGCAACCTGGTATGCTGTTCGCAAGTGGCCATCATTGCCTGCAAAAGTTGAGTTCCTCTAATTACTTCTGTGTGTCTGTGTGCATGTGTGTGTGTCTGTCCTGTGTATACAGACAGTCTTTAGCGGAGCTGCAAGAGAAGGAGCTGCCAGAGCTGAGGAATAAGCTGCAGACTGTGAACCGTGAGTTAGAGAAATTAAAGGGGGACATAGAGGAGCAGGAGACTCTGCTGTCCATGTTGATGTCTGAGGACGACACAGCTAAGGCCTGTCTGCAGGACATTTCCCTCATGGACCGCTACCAGGTCTGACTATCATCCTGAGGTTATAACTCATTGCAGCATGGTTTAGTACATTGTTAAAGGCTGGATAGCCCTGTATGTAGGGTTAAATGATTTGGCTAAAGTTTATCGCAGAGCTTGATATATATGACACAATATCCAAGTAAGCAGGTTAAATTATGCTGTCTTGGTCTCTCAGCATTGTTGTGTTTGTGATGTCTTTGTAACTGATAAAATATCTTTTTAATGAAACATTCAGTTGCATTGTGTTCTATATGTAGTGGTCATTTCCAAATGATAATCACTGTGTAGACCTCTGTGTTGCCGCTTGTCGGTATAGCATAGGGTAATTGCACGAGGGGCGGGAATCGAGCCTCCGTCTACAGTATGGAGGGAGATACATTATACCCACTACTCTGTATCAGCCACCATATGGTGTAGTAATAACAAAATAATATATAAATAAAAATATAATAAAACGTAAAACATTATGTAATATTTTGTTATATTTCAGATGGACCTAAAGGATGTTGAGAGGAAGATAGCCCAGCACGCTGCCAAGCTTCAGGGAGTGGATCTGAACCGGACAATGCAGCATGTCAGTCAAGAAAAGCAAGAGACCCAGCATCGTCTGGACACCAGTATGAGCACTGACCCTTTAAACACCAGCACTCTAGACCCCAGTGTGAACACCAGACTGTACTGCAACAAAAAGTCTGAGCAAAATGAATATTTTTAAGTACCCACAAAATCATGTCGCTTCTTATAGTTCCATTTTATCATCTAGCAACTATGGATGTGCATGGGTCTGATATGAGTACTGTTAACCAGTCCTGGTCTTGTATTTCAGAACAAAACATTGTTTAGGTATTTGTTACATTATTTCACAGAGAAGTCAACGAAAGTTACTTGGTTGAGTTGCCTAGGACTTTTAAGGGATATAATTGAGAAGTGGTAGTGTGGCTGAAACTAGTCTAGCTGCTTTAGATTTTGGCTAAAACCAAAAACAGTGAAAAGATAATCTCCCCAAAAATAGTCACCTTGTGTGTTTAAGGTGGTGGTAACTTTAGGCCCCTGTAGATGGCGCGGCATGATGATGATGGGGCTATAAATACCTGTGGGGTGTGTGACGGGATTCGTAGATTGAGAAGAGGTGGTACAGTGCAGTGAATGTATCATTCCATGTGTGGAAAATGGGTCCAAAGCGGATCTTGATGATTGGCTAAAAGGAGTGATCACATTTGGGTGTGCTAAAGGCCATAGTGTGAAGGAAGTAGCTGAATTTGCAAGGAGGTAGGGATGCACCTATCCGATATTAGGATTGGATATTGGCTCCAATATGAATGAAATTAGCTGGATCGGGTACCGGATAATTAGGCCGATCCCCACTCTAATTCGTTTGCAATGTGTGCTATGCCGTCAATAGCATGTTTGCGGGGTGCCTGTAAATGTAGCGGGGAACTGTCGCACCTCACACGAGGTTCAAACCGTGGTCGCTGTGATCACATACCACCGCGCTATGAGGTGAACTAAAGGTTCCCCAGCAGAGTGGACTCAGTGTGCAGGGGAAAAACTTACAAACGGGGAACAAACAAAGGCTGCCAGGAGGGAAAAACTGGCGTGTGCAACAGAGCAAAACAAAACGATTTCGTGAAACGAAAAGGAGCCTCACAATGAAACCCTCGTAACGCCCGACTTTTTAATTTTTTTTTATTTTTCTCTGTACTTCAGCGGCGCAAGTGCGCTCTGAAAAGGGGGAGAAGCAACCTGCCTCGAGAGGCTAGTCTACCGGCTAGTCACGAGAGACATGTGCACATGGCAACATGAACTCAAGACTGGGCAACCAAGGGCTGGCATTCTCATGCTTAAGTAGCGTGAGCTGCAGGTGTTAGCTTTGCCGCTTGATTGCTCATTGGTTGCCCTTTGTCTCCCCCGAGCGGCTGGAGGTGGATCTGCAGGAACCAGAGACCTTACAGTAGTATGAGTAAGTTTAGTAAAGTATTGTTTATGTCAATCCTGGTGCCTTACGTCGCTACCAACATGGTGAAGTATACGGTTTATTCATTCAAAAATGGTATCGGATCGATATTCCGGGTATCAACAGATATGCAAAGTTTATGTATCGTGCTGGTATCGGAACTGGAAAAGCTGGATCGGTGCATCCCTACAGGGAGCTACATACCATGAACATACTGTGAAACATGCCGGCGGTCCCTGTTCGTCAGCTTCGGCTTTGACAAAACCGTCAGTACACATCCTCTGCAGAAAACACACATTAATGCGTTACTGCACAATTACTGTTTATTTTCTGACTTTAACAAATTTGGGTGGGTGGCAGGACAATCTGTTCTATGCTGTGGTCTATGCTATAGTTATGGCACATTTAGTATGTATTAGCTCAGCAAAAGTTATGTATGGCCAAAATGCCATATATGAGGTTGTTCCCCATAGAGGATGTATTAACCCTTTAATGTCATCACAAAAAAAAAAGAAATTGTTTTTTTTTTTGGGGGGGGGGGCAATAATAATAAAGCATGTAGTCAGTTTTCATTATGTTAGCACTGTATACACACCTTTAGCATAAACAAACAATTAGAATGTTTGGTAGCGCATGTTTTTAGAAAATTATTTACCCTTTTTTTTTTTTTGAACAAAGTTCCATAATTCTGTTCATCAGAACCTCAGAAACTATAATACCCTGAAAAAAAATTATGAGAACAGTGAAGGCGTATCTTTTGAAATACTTTCTAGTGGATTTTTTTAGGCTAACATTCCTCTGCTGATTGGTAGAGATGGCACAATAAGTTCAGTGTCTTAAGTAAGATATAGTGACTCAAAATATGCTCTACCCAAAAGTTAAGGAATGTTAAAGGACTCATTCATTTTCACCTAGAGAATGATCAAGTGTAAATTGACTTGGTTGTGCTTAGACCTCTGCCAATGACTTTGACTTTAATGTGTTACAAGTAAACAGCATGAATAGTTTACCTTGGTTTGCTTAAATCAAAACGTCACATTTACAGTTGCGGACATCTACAGTTACTTCCACCTTCCCCCCTTGTTGTGGGGTAAAAATCTAGCAAAACTTCACTCTCATCTGTATCTCCATATGCAGCGTGCAGTAAGATGGAACTTAAGCGCAAACTCATCCAGGACCAGCAGGAGCAGATCCAGACCCTGAAGAGCAGTGTGAACGAAATACGTGGAGAGAAGCTCCAGATCTCCAGTAACATGCAGAAGCAGCAGCAGCTGGAGGAACAGTGTGTGGAGTTAACCACTGAGATTCAGGCGCTGCACAGAGAAATACGGGTACCTGCTCACCAGCTGCTTCTCATCATCTTCCTGCATGCTGCTCATTGCAGCCATATTTGAGATAACAGAGACAAGATTGTGGCACTGTCATTAAACATGTTCAAATGATGAGCGTGTGATATAAATGGTTTTCTGGTGCTGCTAAAATATCCTCATAATTGTGTGCTGTAGGAAGCAAAGGAGCAGGTGTCTCCACTGGCGACCACTTTGGAGAAACTCCAGCAGGAAAAGCAGGAACTGATTGAGAAGAGAAGGCAGAAACAGATGGAAGACCAGGAGAAGGTATGTAGCTTGTTGACTTTTTACTTAATGTTAATTACAGGACATCATAGACACAGTGGTCTGTGTAACATTTATTAGCTCAATTAGTAGATATTTTGAGGCAAAAACAGAAAATAAAGAATTGGTTGTAAAACATCATGTACAGTAACTCAGTAAGTGTAATGTGTTAGTGTACTCTTCATGTTTTACTCCACTACATTATGGCCAAATTTGTCCTTCTATTTGGCTTATGTGAACATAAAAACGTAACACGTCCAAACAAAAGAAGTGTGAAGCGAGTCCACCGATCAGGGTGCAGTGGTCACTTTGTTTTGAGCTAGTTTTGAGCTGTTGGACAGAGCTTGGTTCTAGCTAATGGAAACTGTTCTCCATCAGTGTTTTGAGGTTATGATCATTTGAATAGACATCAGTGTCAGACTAATTAATGACCTTCTATTAAAAGATTGGTGGACCGAGAGACACTAGAGTCTCTTCACCTAAAATGAGCTGATTAAGAGTCTTGTTCCAGAAATAATGATAAGACATTAGAGTCATAATAAATCATGCTACTTTTACTCTCCTTACTTAAGTACATTTGAAGGTAAATACTTCAGTACTTTTACTCAAGTGGAGGTCTAATGAGAGGAACTTTTACTGTAGGAGTATTTAGCCTTGCGGATCTCTACTTTAACGCTACTACATGCTTTGTTTACTTTGGCCTATCACCACTGCCTGTTTGTGTGAAAAATCTTCTTTGGAATTATCTACTCAAGTGTCTTTGTATGTTTTCATACATACTGTACCTACTTCTTGACAAGATATGTTTTTGTGTCTCCTTCCAGATTAATGCTATAAAGGACAGGATTAAAAACTTGGCCAATCTTGAAAGAGAAATTAACAGGTATATTGAAGAGGGCAAGGATGAGTACAAGGAGGTATGAAACATCTCTTCTCTCGTTCATTAGCCAAACCTCACATTATTTAAATTATTCGTATGTCATCATTTTTCTTACTTTCAGCAAAAAGAAGCTGAACTTCAGGAGACAAATGCCCAGCTGCTCGAAGCTGAGAAACAACGGGAGAAGATCAACAAAGACATGGCCAATATCCGACAAGATATCGACACTCAGAAGGTGTCGAGTTAGGATTTCAATCTTATTGATAGCCTGATTGATAGTGTACTGATGTGAATAATAAATTGCCCCCTTCTGTTCTCATAGGTCCAAGAGCGCTGGCTTCAGGATAACTTGACGCTAAGAAAGCGAGTTGAGGAATTGAAGGAAGTATCCAAGAGAAGGGAGGTCTTACTCAAGGAGATGGGCAACATGAAAGTCATGGAGTTGCGCAAGTAAGTGGATCTTGGTGTGAGTGTCGTTTATTGTTTTGCTAATTTATGTTAAATATAACTTATCATTTTCTCAGCTGTTTGCAATAAACCAATTAAACACAAACAGTTTAAATAGCTCAACACAATTAATATAACAAGTGGTTTCTCCAAATTCAACACAAAAAGACACTTTTAATGACGACTCCAGTCTCTGTATTTTAACCCCCTGAACAGAATTAGTCATAGGAGCATACCTTTGTAAATCAGGCGTTGTCTCAAACACACCTGGTGCAGCTAATCAAGGGCTTTGTGAGTGTGCTTGATATAAAACACATCAAATACCTGGACTGGCTAGGGGTTTGTTGTCTGATGTTTGATTGCATGGTCAAGAGAGTTGCATGGTCAAGAGAGTCGTCCAGAACTCTGTTCAGGACTGTTCATCCCAAGCATACCTCACAAGTCTACCAAGACTTGGTTTCTAAAGAATGTTTGGAAGTTTCTGGAGTGGCAGTCACACTGAACCCCATAGAAAATCTTTGGTGGGATTTGAAGAAGGCTGTTGCAGCACGCAAACCCAAGAATATTAGTGAACTGGAGGCCGTTCCCCTTGTTGGCTGCCAGAAAGATTGAGTCTGGCTATGTATCATGTTTGCAGCAGCTACTGAAGACACTTGCCATGAAGGAGTTGACTAATTCAGAGTCCAGTAACTCTCTGATTAAAGAATACGATATTGTAGAGTTCACATGCAGAACGATGAGTGCGATTCAGAGCCAGGCATTACAGAGCAAATCCTGTACTGAACCTGAACTCGCAAAATAACTGGTCAGTGTTACGCCTCATTCTCTACTCTTCTCTACTAGGCAGTTGTGCAGATGAGATACTTCCGCGATATCTTGCTGTTACTGTAAAAGATTTGAAAGATTTTCTTCATCCTCCTAAAAGTTAGCTGTAATATAGACTATTTTTTTCTGCCTCGTGAACCCCTCCCCCACCCCACCAACTTATTTTGCAACTCCTTGCTGCTGACTTATCTGCTAAGTCATCTGCATGTGTAGATGTTGCAGATGTTTCCTCTGGATTATTTGCTATGTGATCGTTTTAATCAGCTATAATGTTCAGGAAATTTTAGCTGACCGCAGCCTGGATAAGATGTCAACCGTCACGTCCCAGTCCAGGGCTCTAGTGCGTTGACTAAAGCTCTAGTTATTAAATCAGCTGCAGCGTGCTGAAAAGACAAGAGCCTCAGCCAACACAGTAGAGGCTTGGACCCAAGAGGACTGGAGTTGAAAGTGTTTTAAACTTTTAACCCTATTGTTGCGTAACTAAAGACAGAAGTGAGCGTGAAAGTTTTATCGTTGTTGTATGATTTTGGGATCTAAAGGATCATATGGACCTGAAAATGACCTTTAAGTCAGACTTAAGAGGTGGATTATAAGCACACTCTATTTCTTTGTAATTACTGATTCAGTTTTGCTTGATAAATAGGCGGTTTGAGTTATGTTCTGTTATAAACTCACAGGACAAAAAATGAGACCATGGACTGGACAAGTTTCTGGTTGTAGGCCACATCAATGTTCCGACACTCTTGCATCAAAGAATTATGCAGTTGAGCTAGGTATGGTGGATGTGGATGCCTCCCTTGGCGTTTTACTGGTTGTTCCAGGTAGTCCCACAGATTTACAAGGGGATTCACATCCTGGCGATTTTGAAGGCCAGTCCAGATGTGTGAATGCTCCTGAATGTTCATTATTCCAATCGGTCACATTTGCAGCCCTGTGAACATGAGAGTTGTCATCTTGCCATACAGGGGTAGGAATGTTTTGTTCCTCAGTAGGATGATGAGCAAAAAGCAAAACCTGGTTGTCCAGCATCTCAGTTTACTGTTAGCTCAACCAAACAACCCATTTCCACGTAATTTAAACACCCCCAGCACATCACAGAGGGGACTCCATGTTTTGGCCGGGAAGCTTTTTATATTTTATAGTGCTGTTAGTGCATTAAAATGTCTTAAAGATGTTCAAATTGTTGAATCCAATGTGTTTATGGTATTGAATCATTCTTAATTCACACAAAACATTTAATAGTAAGTTAGTAAGTATGTAAAACCAATGAAGAGTGAAATATAATGATTTCCACTTCTATATGAAATGAAAGCCAGCAAGTTGTTGCAACTTAGGCAATCTGCCTGCTGGTAAGACATTGCTTTCATTAAAAACACAGAACGTTTGATTGTGTTTTTGTTGATCAGTGAGCGTCGAGAGTTGGAGCGGAAGGTGGAGGATTTGAAAAAGAACCGCAGTGTGGCTTTAGGTCGACAAAGTGGCTTTGAGGAGGAGATCCTGCACTGCCGCAAACAACTCCGTGAGGACCAGTACTGCCAGGCCGAGGAGAAATTCCGTGACAAGATGATAGTCATGAGAACCACAGAGCTGGCCAACAAAGACTTGGACATCTACTACAAGGCATTGGACCAGTAAGTGTTTGGTTAATAGTGTTATCTCGCTATCTAATGATATTAATTTATTGATTTATTGATATATTTCTTTGTTGTTGTACTTGTGTGGCACTGACACTCCCTGTATTGGGCTCAGTATTATGAGCAATGTCACTACTAAAATTTGTTCCTGTGTGGGTTTCTGGTATGCTTTATCAGACTCTCATAAGCAGCATTTAAGTGTTATCTGCCGTTGATAATTATGTGTGAATTATACTCTTTATTTAGGGCAGGTTTCCAGACCCAGACTGAGACTAATCCTTGACTCAAAAGTATTTCAAGTTTACGATTACGGCTCTTATCCAGAGTGACTTGCAATTGGGCTTAGTTGTCCAGTTAGAGTATGTATCCTTTCTAATACAAATAGCTTAGAATCCAAAATCCCCTTGAGCTCCAACACTGCAGAACAAGTGCCGTTGCTAATACCTAAAAAAGATAAGCACAGTTAGACACAGAAAGAGTAAAGCGCAGCATACGTCCAAAACAGTGCATTCCAAGTACTTAGATTAAGCGGTTCACACAGAGACTGCCTTCAGTCTGTGTTTGAAGACTGCAAGAGAGTCTGCTGTTTGGAGAGCCAGTGAAGATTCACTTCACCATCTCCAGGACAGAGAAGACTCTTGACGCTTGTCTTCCAGACATCTTGAAAAATGGCAGGTCAAGCCGAGCTGTTGCCGAAGCTCGAAGGGCTCGAGGTACAAATCAACTCATGAGTATCGCCATAATGAGGGAGGGGGCAGTCTATTCTTGGCTTGATACCGAAGCATCAGAGTTTTAAATGTGATGCAGGCAGCTACTGGAAGCCAGTGAAAGGAGTGCAGCAATGGAGTGACATGAGTGGACTTGGAAAGATTGAAGACGAGCCTGCATGTTGGATCATTTCCAAGGGCCTGGTGGCCTACAGAGCAGCCAGGAGCGACTTGCAGTAGTTAAGCCTTCAAGTAACAAGAGACTGTGTGAGCACCTGGGTGGCCTGCTGGGAGAGAAAAATTTAATCCGCCAGATGTTGTAGAGGAGAAATCTGCATGGCCTAGTCAGGTTCGGTACAGGTACAGACTGAGAGCGACAAATGGTCATCCAGAATAACACCAAAGGTTCTTGCATCTTCCGAGGGAATGATTGAGGAGTTTTTGAATATGAGGGCAAGTTCATGGTGAGGACCTGTAGTTACAGGGGTCATCCGTGAAGAGATGTGATGCAGAGATGTGAATATCAGATGGTGGGAAGAAAAGCATTAGTTGAGTCTCATCATCATGACTGTGGTAAAGGAAGCCATGAGAGGTAATTCTGTTACCAAGAGAAAGGGTGTAGAGTGAAAAGAGAAAAGGACCCAACATGGAACCTTGAGGGGACACTGGTTGAGAGCCTGCATGGAGCAAATGGGGACCCTTTCCATGGTACTCCTCCTGGGAAGCTCCTCCAGATAGGCCTCAAAACATTTCCATGCTGAACCAGCGATTCCAAGGTTTGTGAGGACAGACAGGAAGATATTATGGTTCACTGGCTGCAGTGAGGTCAAGAAGATTAAGTACAGATGACAATTTGGCTGATCTTGCTGCCTGGAGCTTTTCAGTCTCTGCCGTGAGCACAGTTTCTGCTTGGTTGGTTGTAGAGAGACAATTGATCATAGACTGCACATTCAAGAATTTTTGAGAGGGAGTAAAGGAGTGACAACAGTCGGTAACTGTTGATGTCTGAGCTGTCCAGCATGGGCTTCTTCAGGATGGGAACCACCCTGGCATCTAAGACATGTAATCAGCTAATAAAGTGTTCATTTATTTCCTGTAAAATTTAAGTCTCCAGTATTATTAGGAATTTTTTTTGTAATTTTATTTTATAATTTTTTTTTTTTTTGAGAAAAATGACTAATGACCTAATTTCATTCTGCTTCATTATCAGCTGATCAGAATTTGGTTATTGAGGGGGAAGTGAGGAGGAGGGGATGTTCCATTAGTCATACAAGTCCCAAAAATCAGTATGGCTGTATGACCTCATCATTTCCGAGTTTTGAATGCAAGGCAGAATCCTTAGATGAAAGATGCCGACTGCGTTTTGTTTGTGTAAGAGAATTAATATTAAAGTTTAAGCATACGCGAGTTTGATGCAGAAATCCAAAACCAAAATAATAATTAAAAAAAAAACAGACAAAGAAAAGCTAAAGAAAAAACATCAAACTTTGTGCAACTGCAAATCATGACAAAAAGAAATAAAAACAATCAAGCTTAGTTTCAAGTACATTTATTTTAAGGAAACTAAGACTGACATAACTATAAATGATAATGATTGAAGTATTGTCTAGTTAACTGTGATTAATCATTTTTATATTATTTGCTCAAATGTCAACCCTAAAAAAAAAAAGATTTGCCCATTTAAAAAGCAGTACATGTTTTATAGTCATATACGTGAATAAAATAAGTTTAAACAATGTATTTATGACATTTAATAATTCAGTCTCAGCCCTAGGAATTTGCACAACTTCATCCTAGTCATGAAAGGGTTAATTTACAAACACAATACATAAGTGCATCTGTATCTTTAAGTTAATCCTCTTGTGGCTTATGCACCACCAGATAGAGCTGTGCAAACTGCCTATAAAGTACAGGCCTAGGGTTCTAAGGGTTAACCTCAACATGCACTGTAAAAAGTGTTTTGTTGGTCCAACTTAAAAAAACAAAAAGTATTCAAAAATGATTCCATTAATTTTAATTAAGCAAATGAAGTAGTGAATTCAATCAACCTAAAAAAAGGACTTTTCAACTTAACTAAACGTAATTGCTTGTAACACATGATAGTAATCTTAGTTCTTTTAGGTTGCACTTTTTACAGTGTAAACATAGAACTCACTTTCCAGTTTCGTCACTTGCATCCAGCCAGAGCAGGAGTGACTGCATGCTCCAAGTCCCCCATAAGGTTGTAACTACAGATGGTTGAAAAGCTCTGCTGCATACTACTACAGACTACATACTACAAAGGCTCTACACTGCATATCACAAATATTCTGTGTTCTTTTCTTTGCCAAGAAAAGATCATTTATGTACATATGCGTTTGTCTCTTCTAACACTATAAGAGTCTTATTATGCTGAATGAGATGGGTAACCTTATCTTGAGGCTACATCATCAAGCAGCATCTCCAGATTCTTCATAGCGCTGATCTCTCACTTGTGGACTCTTCAGTTTAGCTTAGCCCTATTGGTAGAACTATCTAAATGAGAGCATGGCCGCCCTCATTTATTATTAAGTCCTTTGTTTACCGTTTTAAGGAATCAGGTTGTATGAATAAAAAACTTAGACTGCCTAAGTGAAAGTTATGTTTACTTGCTTGTGTTTAAGCAAAAAATATTGTGTTTTTTATTAATGCTATTAGGTGGAGCAAAAGCATTTTCTTTAAAGCTTCTGCTGAACGTAAATGTCTTGCTGTGCGAAAAATAATCCATTGTGTGCTTGTGTGCTTTCTTGGCACATTTCTTTACCTACTCACCAGTACAGACTATTGCACTAAAGCATGTTTCCTGTAATGAATTGTGCAGAGGAAGTTTCAGCACAGTTCACTGCTAGGGCTAGATTAGCATCATCCAGTTATCGTTACAAAAAAAAGTGTGGGGCTGTTTGACACTATGGCGTCATTCGTCTTGCTCCCCACAATATGATGATATCTCAATACATAAGATTCTCAGTACAGTAAAAAATGCCATACACTAGATTTTGGCATTGCATAGTTTTTTACTGAAAATCACGGCAAATTTTTCTTATTATAATATTATTCAGTTACTATGAGTTATTCTTTTGAGTTTGTCACACTCCTGTCTTTTATTGCATTAAAACAGAATTATGAATTAGATGAAAACTTTTGTCCTTACATTTATGTATTTAGCAATATGGTCGGGCAACGAGGGTGTTAAGTTTGATGTTAATAGCCTTTTCCAGGGCCAACTGTGCCCACAGGACCCCAAAACAAATGACTGTATTTTTTGCTGCTTGAGTATATAAACTACTCAGTTATCATTCTAGCTCTTCCTGGTGATGGGAAAGAGAAGAAGAGTTGTCTGCAGTTAGTAAGGTGAGAGACAATTCTTAAACAAATGAATAAAAACAAGGAACAAGATTTGGTGTCCCTGGGCTCTAATGTTAGCTAGGTTGCGAACCTAGCTACCATTAGCACCCACTAGCAAAAGCCAAATGGGCCATTTGCATAGCTCCCTGATATAGTCTGCGACTTTTACAGGGTGTTTCTTGCTATGAAGGGAAATCCTTATATTCTGGACCCCGATGTGAAGGTTGATATGTTGCAGCTTAACAAGCGGCTATGAATTTTTTTAATTAATTTTTTTTTAAATGTATTTATTTTTTTTTTTGGGTCAAATCACAGTACTCTTGTCTGAACATATTGTGGACATCAACAGTACTTAATGAACAGTGACCAACTGCATATTTCTTTATAAAGAGAACATGTTTAGTTTGGTTAAATGTTGGGTTTAAATCATTGTACTCATAGGTTTTTAATAAGGCCTACCGTTTCTTCCAATTTATCAAACCTCAAAGACTAAACAGCATATGTTGTGAAAATATCTCCAATAGCATGATTGTATTAGACATTAGACATTGGTTAGGTCCGAGAACATCTCCAATCAAACAGCGCCTACCTAACCAAAGCTTTTTTGGGAGGGTTGCCCGAAGAAAAGGCCTCTGTTGTCAAGGACCAACAGACTCAAACCCCTACACTTTGCCAGACATTACCTGAACTTTAAGTAGGATTGTGTTTTATGATCAGATAAGACCAAATTAGAACTTTCCGGCAACAACACCAGAAGTGGGTTTGGTACGGACACAAAGACAGCCATGCAGAACAGTACCTCTTCCCCAACTTGACGCAAGGCGGTGGATCTGTGAGGATGTGGGGCTATTTTTTTGTCCATAGGCCCTGGAAAACCTGTTGGCATATATAGGCTCCATCAAGTACCAGCAGATGTTAAATCAAAATTTGACTGCCTCAGTCAAAGAACTCAAACTGGGCCATGGTTTAGATCTTCTAGCAGGGCAACAATTCAGTGCACACCTCAAAATCAGCACAAAAAAAGAATCCATAATCTGCCATGGTCATCCAAGGCTCCTGACCTAAATTCCTTGGAAAACCTACAGGCTGAGCTGAAGAGAAGAGACCACAAGAATGGGCCTCAGAATCTGAATGTTAATCTGGAGACTTGTCTCAAGACCCATTCATAAGATGCTGCCCATTCATACGGTGCTGCCCATTTACATATTGACCCTTTAAGTGGTGTTTGTTTGATTTATAAGATTATGTGAAGGGTCATTCTCATGTAAGGGAACTTGGAAGGCAGATATTTAGTAAGGAACAACAAATATCAGTTTTTCATTTTTACTCAAGTTAAATGTAGTGCTGTTTCTATTAAGGAGACCAGAATGGCTGCAGACATGAATAGCGTTTCATCACATCCCATTTAATTACAGGGATGTACAGTCCTGTATAAGCTTACAAATCTTCGTCACATGCATGTGAAGTTACTTTGCTCTGTGCTTGAATGTAGTATCTCCAGCTAAATATTTGACTATAGTGCACATGGTAGCTGTAGTCAGTCATGTCATGTAATGTGTTAACCCCTGTTAAATAAGAGTTTTGTGACAAGTCAAGCCAAAGACGTTTATGTTTGGAAGGTGCTCCTATTGTCTTTGACACTGGGTTTAAGTTACCAGAGAACTTAATGTGGCAGTAAAAAAGGTAGCACTGGGTATAGGGTTGCACTAGATTTAAGGTACCACTGGATTTAAGGTACTACAGCTTTACCTCTACAGCCGTCACACAGTTTAAAACATTATTAAACATTACTGGCAGGCCTTTTCAAGCCAACTTAGTTTGTTCACAAACTTTCCCTTATTAGTTACATTCTGTAGTTTATGAATATAGTGTGTTTAAATTTAAATTGCAGCAGATTTTTTTTATCTGGGTAATTTTGACATACTTACTAAGAAATGAAAGAGAAGTTGGGTGTCAGAGTCAGCTCTAATCCCGGATCAGGTTGGGGTGAGTTTACTACTTTGCAGGGTGCGGATATTAACTGATGATGTGATTAAATGTTCTTTCAACTGTCCAAGAAATCACAGATGCTCACACAGCCTAATCAATCACATATGTTCTCACAGTGTGCTCCCTTTGACTGTGTGTGGAAGTATGATGTTGGAGGCATTGTTAACGTAATGTATTTCTAACCTTTTGTTTATTGTTCAGTTATACCATTTATTACAAATAAAACTAACGGTGGCTCCATTGCTTACTGGATACTCATAGTCACCTGCCTCAAAGGAAGTTTGAAAGATGAGTTGCAGGATTTCGTTCAGTTGCCTGCCTAGTCAGCTTTTTTTATCAGCGTATTCGGTTCTCATAACGATAGCATCACTGTACTCTCTGCACATCTATCTGATTGGAAAGACAATGCTTAGATTTTCATATTGTGCTATCTGAAATTCTGCTAGTATAAAACTGAAGTACTTGTCAGTTTTTGGTCTGTTTTAATTTAGTCTATTTTGGCCAGTGTTGAATATTTATGATTTTGCATTTATATACCACATTAAATGTTTACCATGCCAATGCTTGGTAGTTTTTTTTTTTTTTCTCTCTCTCATCACAACATTATTCATATAACCTGACAGTTGTCACTTTGGCATAGTTTATCAAGATATTGAACATATTGGACCCACAAATCCCATAAAAAAGTATTTGAAAAATGACTGAAATGGAAACACAGGTTGCAAATCTGAATATATGAATGTAAACAACTATTTCTCCTTGGGATCAAGGATTATCAAAAATCAGGTGTGGTAATTTCATAATTGCCGCCATCACTCTCAAAATCGGACAAACTGCACTCCAGACGAAAGAACAAGTTGATAGCTTGTTCCTTGTTTAGGGTTTGCTTCATTTTCTCCTACAACTCTAGAAAACTCCTAAAAGCCTAAAACTCCATTCCCTAGTGTATGCAGCTTGTAGAACAGATTAGGCATATTTTTTTTCCAAAATCCTCTTGATATGAAGATAAATGTAACAGCAGCCCCATTTCAGTTTGGGTCCATTAACGTGCCCGAGGTCATATTCACCCAATTCAATCAAGTTCATATTATGCTATATCTGTTTCTCCTGGGTCTATTGACATCAAACAAGAACTAGCATGACATTTTAAGCCAGCATTTTCAAAGCAAGTTGCCAGCGATGCTTGTGGCTTTGTTTTCATGCTGTGACGTCATGTGTTCACCCACGTGGCATCTAAAGAGGGTTTTTAAAGCACTTCTTTAGGAAAAATACCTATTGTAATATTAGTGAGGTATTTAATGTCAAACACTTTGCCCTGATTGGCTAGCACATATTGTAAAAATGTTGTTTATAAAACATCTTCAAACATCTTAGTAATGACCTCCTTTTGTTTTTTTTCTTTATCTGTCTGTTTTTATAGAACAATTATGAAGTTTCACAGTATGAAGATGGAAGAGATCAACAAAATAATTCGAGACCTTTGGAGAAGCACATACCGTGGACAAGGTCTTTTCCTAGAGTCTTTCTCCCCATTTATTTGTTTATTTATTTCCATTTCTTGAGTTTGCCTATTTGTAAAGTGTTTATAAATATAAGTGCAACAATTAAATCCCACATGTCGCTCTATGACCCCTTGTGAATCCATGTGTAGTATAACAGCTCGGCTTGTCTAATTTACATTTCACTCTCATGAAGGTGCATGAACCTAATTACCAAAAATAAGAGAGATCTGTTAAAAGAAACCGTGATGTCCTGTTGACAGTATGTAACTCCTATTTACTCCTCTGTGCGTCCTCCCAGATATTGAGTATGTGGAGATTCGTTCAGATGTGGACGAGAATGCTTCTGCTGGAGTCAAGAGAAGAACCTACAACTACAGAGTGGTGATGGTCAAAGGAGACACAGCTTTAGATATGCGGGGGCGTTGTAGTGCTGGACAAAAGGTGTGGTATATAAACGGTGCCGTCGCTCAAATTACAATAGCATATTGTACATGTGACTGACTGTCTTCAGATTGCCTTCAGGTCAGAAATGATTGAAATGATTGTCTGATTTCTGATTATGAAAAATACAGGGTTAAAAGCTTGTTTATCTAAATTTGTATGGAAGAAACTATAACGATCATTCTCATGCAATAACATTTTAACAAATGTGTGGGACTTTCTGTAGGTGCTGGCCTCCCTCATCATCCGACTGGCACTGGCTGAGACATTCTGTCTAAATTGTGGCATCTTGGCCCTGGATGAGCCCACGACCAATCTAGACAGAGAAAACATCGAGTCCTTGGCCCACGCCTTGGTGGAGTGAGTGTAGATATATGATCTATGACATATCTGTAATATGATTCAGAGTGAGGGCTATGTAGCACAAGTAGGAAGTAGCAGCCATGCAGAGGTTACCCTCCAAGTTTAAGTGGTAAAGTAGAGCAATTAAATGTCTGTCAACGTCACTCGAGTAGAAACTGAGCCAAGGAATACAGTCATTGATAAGAAGCCAGAAGTCAGATAAGAAGTCAGGTTTGCCAATAATGAGGTTAACATTATTCTCGGACTTCTCCAGATGTTTGTTGTGTAGGCTGTAGTGTTCAACATGGTTGGGTGATAGGGCAGAAATAAGTTATAAGTAAGGACAGGAAGCTAATTGAAGGAAAAATAAACACTGCCACAGTAAAAAGAAAAAAAAAACACGTAGGACAGTGATGTAAATAAAAGCAGAACAAGAGTTAACATTTGTGCTGCTGCTTTCCATCGCTGGAGATGCTCTGGGAGAGTAAAGAGAGGTAGTTTGATGTATGTATGTATACTTACTTAATTACTGGAATGCTTAAAGCCACACACATACTGTACCACTTAGAAATTCATATAGAAGACATTGACATTAAATTGGTCTGTCAGTTGGTCCATGTTAAAGACTAGCAGGGTTATTCTTATTTGCTTTTTATACTTATTTCTGTGTCTGCAGCTCGTGTACCAACTGCCGTTTACTTTTGCTCTTGTGACAGGATCATCAAGAGTCGTTCTCGGCAGCGCAACTTCCAGCTGCTCATCATCACCCACGATGAGGACTTTGTGGAGCTCTTGGGTCGCTCCAACTACGTAGAGCACTTCTACAGGATCAGGAAGAACCAGGACCAGTGCTCTGAAATCGCAAAGTGCAACATCTCAACTTTAAACACCTACCTGCGCTGAGGCTTCAGTTTCACCTTGTCTCAACTCTGAAGCACAGACTGGTGATGGATGAACATGAACTTGAACATGAAGGGGCTAAAATGGCAGTACAGGTGCCTAAAGGATAACTCTGAGACTGGTGAATAACCAAAGCTCAAAAGGAACATGAATATAATCAGTAAGCAAGCCAACTTGCTGTACCTACTGACCTAAACATGCTCTGTTTTAGGTTTGGAGAGATGATTGATGTGGCTGGGATTATATATCACTATGCACCAGAGATTTTGCTCCATGCTCCATTCAATGCTGAATGCAGTTGGATTTTGCCTAGGCTTTTTCGTTCTGCAGTTTTCCTGCATTTTGTTCTGTCTCACCACTTAAAATGTAGTCTTGATATTCAGTTGTACCACCAAACTGACAATAGCTCCCTTGTGGAGCACTGAAATTTCATAGGCAATAATATGGTTACGGAATCATATAGATAAATGGATATAACCTCAAATGAGAGGTTGAACATTGCAGAGCAAATTCCTGTTGCCCTAAAAAGATGTACCCGATCAAATTTCACTTTTACTCTTCCTGTCACATTCACACATGTGGTTATTACTGAAAAACTTTTCATAGTTTGGAAATATGCAGTACAAAAAACTGCATATAGTTTACTACAACTAACTTTGATTGCTTATAAAGACTGTTTTGCATTTATTGAAACTTCTACAGTTCTAATACCATAGAATGACATGGTATTGCCTTTAAATAATAAATAAATAAAATGTGCATCTGACATGCTATTTCAATACACACTATGACATGTATGGTTTCTTCCTTTCGGCTATTGCTGCCATATGGCCATATTAGTTGAAGCCTTAGCACAGTAGTTATTTTCCAGTAAAACTGTGCATTTAGACAACCAAACATGGTCAAGGGATTTTTAGTCTCATCAGCACCCACGACCTGAAAGCATTGCAATCTTTCTGGCAAATTGCCGTTTAACTCTCGATTCCGTTATTCAGAGAATTTGAACCTCATTAGGCGCCACCAGACACAGTTAATCAACCACATCTAAATCTTGATTACCTCAAGTCGCCTTGGTGCTTGTAAATGCTTACTCTGCAGAATGATCAAAAAAAAAAAAAAAAAAAAAGCCTCTGTTCACATCCGGGTCGCCCTCTCTATCTGCATATATATATTTGTGCAGCATGAGCAGGTGTTTGTATCACTTGTGGCTTCAGTCTGCCATTGACAGTTAGAAGAATAAGACTTGACCAAGCAACCTCAGCCATGAAGACTGTGTTTGTGTTCCTTGCTATTGTCGTTACATATGTCTGTGGTGCTCCTGTTGCACAGCTTAAGGAGTTGAAAGAACAAGTAGATGATCTCCTGAAAAAACTATCTACGGTAAGTCACATATAAAGACAAGGTGGCTTTAGTGCTCGTTCTGTATTTAAAATTGATCTTAACGTGGTTTTTGTNGCGTGAAAAGCACAGGGAATGAAATCACCCTGCATTTGTTCCTGCACCGCCTGACCATATGTATTCAAAGAAATTTGATTTGGGAGCTGAAATACACTGACAGGACTGGAAGAACAGATCTGAAGCAGGTTAGTGATAGAGAAGAAAGTGTGGAAGACTTGCATAAGCTTTTTTAATTAAAATATTTACTGAACTTATTTGTAATGAACAGAGAAAATATAATATTTATCACTATGACCATGAAATGCTTTCACCTAATTAAACATGCTTACAATCTCACTGTTTCTAACTTGCACCTGCTGAGACTGAACTGGTGTATAATCTGTGTATTTGATAGATAGATAGATAGATAGATAGATAGATAGATACTTTATTGATCCCGAAGGAAATTTAGCAATAATATGAATAATATGGTTAGGGCTTTGTGGTTTATTTAAGAGAGAGGAGACAGTATTGCTTCACCTCAGTATGTTTGCTTGGGTCGGTGGACAAATATATTATCATATATACAGAGTCAAACTTGCTCTGTGCTTAATACAGACTACTCTCCTGGAGCAGCATGCCCCCAGACCCCCCTAATGTACAGGCCTTACTCGTATAGTTATCAGTGTTGTACAGTAACTCAGTAAGTGTAATGTGTTAGTGTAGTGTAAGTAGTGTGCTGGTGTGCAGTAACTCTGTAAGTGTAATGTGTTAGTGCACTGTCTGTAGTGTGCTGGTGTGCAGTAACTCTGTAAGTGTAATGTGTTAGTGTAGTGTAAGTAGTGTGCTGGTGTACAGTAACTCAGTAAGTGTAATGTGTTAGTGTACTGTAAGTAGTGTGTTGGTGTACAGTAACTCAGTAAGTGTAACGTGTTAGTGTACTGTAAGTAGTGTGTTGGTGGACTGTAACTCAGTAAGTGTAACGTGTTAGTGTACTGTAAGTAGTGTGTTAGTGTAATGTAAGAGTGAAACTAGAGTGTCTTCAGCTAAAATGAGTTGATTAAGAGTCTTGTTGCAGAAATGATAATAGGACATTAGAGTCATAATAAATCATGGTACTGTTACTCTCCATATTTAAGTACATTTGAAGGTAATTACCTCAGTACTTTTACTCAAGTGGAGGTCTAAAGGGAGGAACGTCTACTGACACTGGAGGAATATCTAATCCTGAGGATCTCTACTTTAACTCAACTACGTGCTTTGTGTCCTTCGTCCACCTCTGACATCTATCAGTCTTTAATGACACCTCTGGTTTATAGTAAATTAATGTCAGTGGAAACATCATATATTATTAATCATAAGTCAATTTTATTGAATTTTATTTAAGCTTCTTAACATGTAAATGAAAATTAAGAGGCAGCACCTGTAATTCAACTTGATGGAGAAAGAAACAAAAGAACAGATGCACCCAGAAGGAAGTGTGGGATTGCAGTGCTGTTGGGAAGGAAGATAAAGGTTACCAGGAACAATAAATGATGATAAATTTAGACTGATATGGCCAATATTTATTGAGCTACACATACAGAAGTAGTGTCTCTCAGTGTCAGACGTCTTTGTTTTATTCCTTTAATGTCTTGTAAAGCTGAGGTTAATAAAAGAATGTATTACTAAACACAGGAAGAGGGGAAGACAAAGAGGCTGAAGGAGGCTGACAGGACTGAAGAAGCAGATCTGATGGAGGTTAGTGATCAATAAGGAAGCATTAAGAGTTAATTAAGCTTTCATTTAAAACGCTGAATTTAATTGAACTTGACTGAAATAATTGTCACTATGACCATGAAATTCAGTCACCTAGCATATTAAAAATGACTACTAGTGAAATCATACTGTTCCCGATAGCACCAAAAATTGTCGATCCAGATGGAATCAAGCCACCGGAATGAAACTTAAGGCATTGCGAATGATTCATCAATCCCAGCAATGATCCCAACAAATCTGTGTGCAGGCACAGTGGTAAGCACAAGACGAGCAGCTTGTTGTCACATGTCACATATCCAGAAGGCCTGGTGTCACTCCACCTCCACCCCTACCGCAAAATCTGCAGGAACTGTGTGAGAATGTTCAAGCTGCATGGATGGATTATCACAGGACACCATTAGGAACCTCTACATTTCCATGCTGAGACGTCTGGCATGTTGGGTTAGCAAACATGGCGGCCCAAACACAATACTGAGAGGCACTACTTCTGTATGTGTAGCTCAATAAATATTACCCATTTCAGTCTAAATTTATCATCATTTATTGTTCCTGGTAACCTTTATCTTCCTTCCCAATAGCACTGCAATCCCACACTTCTCTGACTCTGTGTAGCATCTCAGAGGCTTTTTGAGACGCTACACAGAGTCAAATCTACTTTGTGGCAACTTAACATAATTTTAAACTGGGCTCAATGGTGCAAAACAAATAACTTGCTTTGGGAAGAGAGTACATACAATACATAAATCTAAGCCATTTATCTCCTCCATTAAGTTTTCATGTTTTAGTGTATTTCACATTATGTTTCAGATTTGTGGTATGTTGTGAATAAAGGTATAAATTCATCCTCAGACATGAGCCCTGTAAATTGTTGTTTAGGAAAAGTATGAAGTTGATAGATTGTGTACTTCAACTTGAATGTTTTTCTGTTTGTTTGTTTTAGCCTGACGTTTTCTGTCAAGTTGAGAATGTGCTGTCTGGATACAAGAACTTGTCCTAACTCTCTGAGTTCCAGAAAGTTGAATGCACACAACCAGCATGGTATGTACATACATGGTATATATGATTTATGGAAGCTAATGTTCTCATATTTCACCCTACTTGAATAGTAATGGTCTATTACAAATGAATGTAGGCCATATCAGTGTTCAGGCACTCCTGCATCAATGAAGAATTAACAGTAGACTGGGATTTTTGCCACTGCAAGTAGACCCTTATGACCATACACTTCCATACACCTGCAAATTCAGCTACTTCCTTCACATTATGGTCTTTGACCTGCCCAAATGCAGTCACTCCTTTCAGCCAATCATTAACATCTGCTTTGGACCCATTTCCACACATGGAACGAGATATTCACTGCATTGTACCACCTCTTCTCAATCTATGAATCCCGTCACTCACACCCTGCTGATATTTATAGCCTTATCATTGTTGTGCAGCGCCATCTGCAGGAGCCTGAAGTTCCTACCACTTTAGACACACACAAGGTGATTTATTTTTTTTTTAATCCGGTGAGCTTATGTCTTATCTGAGTCACAATTGTAGACAAACACAGTCTAACTAATACAGTTCTACTTTTTGTGTGTGTTCTATTGAGCACATTAAGTAACATCCACAGTACATTCTCTAAGAGCTAACTGGCAAAAGGTGTTTCATTTAAGGAGGTGAAATCGGTCAAGTTTAGGTTTCACAGGTGCTTCGCCCACTAAATAAAGGCAGCACACACCCTGCTTATTGACAAACATCTTCTCAAGCGTGGACCATGAACAACTATCAGAAGACCTCAGAAGACACGTTATAGTAACACGTGAAGCTGGAAAAGCCTACAAAAGCACTGCTAAAGACCTGCATGCACACCAGTCCAGACTTCCACAAACTGAAAAACTTCAGGACTGTTGCTACTCTCTCTAGTAGTGGACGTACTGTTCAGATCACTTTAAGAGCACAACGGCCTGTCATGAAACAGTTGAGAAAGAACAGAAGATTAACAAAAGTCCTACAGAAGATTCCTCAAACTGCAAAAGAAAAACCTTTGTTCATGTGTTGTCTTTTTCTTGCTTCCGCACCAACGGGTAGAATCAGGAAACTGAAGGCTGGAGATGTTGGAGTAGTTTATTTCAAGGCGATCGCAGTTCACTCACAGCTCTTGTTCAATCCAGTCCAACCCAGTCCAAAGAAAGAAACTTGTCACAGGGTTTTTATACACCGTTTCACCACCCCCTTAATGTACAAAGAGGATGTGTCCCCGTCTGGTTTTACCAGATGGTCAGCTCTCCTTCAATTGCTGCTTGAGCTATGACCTGTAGAACCCTGATGGCAACATTCTCCCATGACTCCGTCCTGTCGTAAATGCATAAAGTTCTATTCTGGTAATGCAGCTGTTCCCCACATGGTAAACTTATACACACTTACACAAAAATACTAATATCCAACAGTGTCTACTATTAGAAAAACACTGAGCAAGAATGGTGTTCATAGAAGGACACCATTAAGGAAGCCACTGTTGTCCAAAAAAACATTGCAGCCCATCTCAAATTTGTCCAAATAATGTTGCATGGACTAGTGAGACAACAGTGGAACTAATGAGACAACAGAGTGGAACATTTAGGATGATAGCACAACACCAAAACCTCATCCCAACTGCGATGCATGGTAGAGGGAGCATCATGGCTTGGCGCTGCTTTGCTGCCTCAGCATCTGGATGCCTTGCAGTCATCAAGGGAACAGTTAATTCAAAGGTCCTTACAGGTCCAGCAGTCCATGATCTCAAGCTGCTGAAACATTGTGTGATGCAACAAGACAATGACTTGTTGACCCTCTGGAGGTGCTGTGGTAGGAAGAAGAAGGCTGTGCAGCAGGAATACGGAAAAGATTGGCATCATTTATCCCACGCAGTGTCCGACATCTACCATAATTTACTTGACATTGTTTTTGCAAGGGTGTAATGAAGAGCCTCTTAGTATTCCTACAAAAGGATTCCCACCACGTAATTGAGCTAGTTGAGTTCCATTGTGCTTGACATGTTCTTCTAAAGCCCTTCTCCGAAACTGAAAACATTCCTTCCTTTTCCCATTTTTTCCCACATTAGTTTTTCCAGGCTTTTTGAATGTGAGAAATGATTGCATCCCTCCATGAGGATGTAGGTTTCCTTTTTAAACACCCAATTAAAAGTGTTCATTAGGTTTGGGATCTAACTGTTCCTACAGTGATTTTTACTAAACAAAAGTGAAACTATCCATTTCCAGTTACTAAGTGTAATTTCTGTTCTTTGTTGATTAGTAGTTGTACGTAAATTTACCAAGACTAAAATGACCTGATCTGGAGGTTGTGATTAAGTTGTTGTTGAGAGTGCAATGCTTAACAGTACTTTATCAAACTCAGACTTGTCTCAATCTCTCTTTAATTAGGATTTCTTATCTTATATATTTAGTATTATCTGCTTATTGTTTTTGTAATCTGTAAAATAGAAGTTTCAAAAGTTTCCTGCCTTCTTCTTAGTAACATTGTTTGGTAAATAATATGTATATTTTTTTCTGGACAAGAGTGAGACTAGAGTCTCTTCACCTACAATGAGTTGATTAAGAGTCTTGTTCCAGAACTTATAATAGGACATTAGAGCCATAATAAATCATGCCACTTTTACTTTCCATACTTAAGAACATTTGAAGGTAAATACTTTAGTACGTTTAATTTAGTACGTTTACTTTAGTACGTCTAACAGGAGGAACTTCTACTTTTATATTTTACTTTGGCTCTCTTTACTAAACTTTACATGCTTTGTGTACTTGGTCCACCACTGGACTTCCAATTTTCTCAGGGCCATGACTACCATTGTGTAGCATTCCCTCTAACAACAGTCTGTAAACGTCTGGGAAGTGAGGAAACCAATTTCTGGAGTTTTGGGAGAATTGTTGTCCCATTCTTTTCTAATGTAGGATTCTAGCTGCTTAACAGTCCTGGGTCTGCTTTGTCAGATTATGTGTGATGGGCCAGATGTTTTCTACTGGTAAAAGGTCTGGACTGTAGGCAGGCCAGTTCAGCACCCTGACTTGTGGTTTAGCATTGACTTACTGAAATGTGCAAGGCCATGCCTGTTAGAGATGTTTTCTGGATGGGAGCATACGCGGTTTAAAACCTCTATATACTGTTCAGCACTGATAGTGCCTTTCCAGATGTGTAAGCTGCCCACACCATAGCCACTAATCAAACCCCATACCATTATAGATGCAGCCTTTTGAACTGTGCGCTGATAACATGCTGGATGTTCCCTCTCCTCTTGAGTCCATAGGACACGGCGTCGGTGGTTTCCAAAAATAATTTCTGATTTTGATTCATATGACCACAGAACAGTTTTCCATTTCGCCTCAGTCTTCTGGCTTCTTCTTTGCATGATACAGCTTTAACTTGCACAGGGATTTCTCCATATTCTCTGGATCTGTTGATTGTTATGTACTGTATAATTTAACGCTGAGGAACATTTTTCTACAATTGTTCCCCAATTTTTAGACGCAGTTTTTCGCAGATTGGTGAACCTCTGCCCTTTGCTTCTGAGAGACTCGTCCTCCCTAAAAAGCTCTTTTCATATCCAATCATGTGACTTATTTGCAAATTGCTCTTCCAGCTGTTGTTTATTAGTACCACTTATTTTTCCAGGCTTTTGTTTCCCTGTCCCAACTTTTTTGGGCCATCAAGTTTATTAATTATTAAAATTAGCTATTAATTGTCATGAAATGGTAAAATGTTTCACTTTCATCTGATATGTGTTCTGTTGTGAATAAAATATGGGTCTATGAGATTTGCAAATTACTGCATTCTGTTTTCAATTACAGTTGTTTACATTTTACACAGCTAGTGTTTCTAATAAACAATTTTGACAAATCACCATTAATTTGATCCCTGCAGGTGGTTTATGGTAATGTTTCTGTGTCAGATTTCTGAAAGCCAAACTCTCCCTTTGCGTAGGAAAGATCACCTGAGTAAGTAAAGCGCTTACTCAGGATCAAAGCTCATAATGGCTGCCTCTATTTCCTGTTTCATGATATGACTCATCATCTGCATAACGCTCTCCTGATGTTATCTTGTGGTTGTCTTTGTCAGATAAAACCTGTTTGGGTCTAAATGGATGACGTCTGATGTTTTCTATCCTTTTGGCTGTATGGCTGCAGACAATTTATAGTCCACATTTAATGCACTAATGGTGCGATAATTTTGGCATGGCGGAAATGATGGTATTCCTCCATGAGGATGTACACTCATTGTCAAAAGAGTGCACACAAAAGAGCTGCACAAACAGCTGCTAGCACCCAGAAGTAATCAACCGACAGGAATGAAACTTGGTGGGTAGATTTGACATTGTGATACATGCGAATGATTCAAGTTTCATGGTCAGCCGTGCATGTGACGTAAGAGGTTCCTAATGGTTTCCTGTGATAATCCATCCCATGCGTTGTGTGTATTCTCACATAGTTCCTGCAGATTTTGTGGTAGAGCTGGAGGTGGAGTGACACCAGGCCTTCTGGACGTGTGATGCTTGACAACAAACCGTTCATCTTAGTGCTGACCACGGTACCTTCACATACGGGCTCGTTGGTCGTCTCCACCAAGACAAAAGCAGGACTCGTCACTGAGGATGACCCGCTGCCATCCTGAGTCACTCCATGACAGTTTGGCATGACACCATTGCAGTCTTTGGCGATGCTGACATGGTGTTAAGGGCACTTGACGTAATGGTCTGTGTACATGTAGTCCTGCATTGTGCAGCTGTCTGCCAATGGTGCTGGCACTAACAGGATGACTCATGGAGGACATCACTGCTCGCTGAATGTCCGCAGTCATGCCTGTTGGGTCAGGTACAGTGATAAGGCCCGTCCTTGCTCAGGTCACAATGCGTGACAGAGTGTGAAACCTCCACCAGAGTGTGAAACCTCCACCAGAGTGTGAAACCTCCTGTCGGTTGATTTCTTCTGGGTGCAACTATTTGGGAAGCTATTTTTTTGACGATGAGTGTAATATTACCCTTCCCGAGCCACTTACGAACTGCTGTAAGAGAAAACAGAGAGAGTGAGCCGCCTAGTCATAATCTTAATGTGAAGATAACAAGATTAATGTGGGTTTCTGTTTCAGGTTTACTCCAGTGTGAGTGAATGTTTGTTACAGGCTGATGTACTGATATGAGATGTGTCCTTTCTTTTAGAAAGCCCACAGCGTGAAAAGCATTCAGTAAAATGTCTACAGTGTGCAGCGCCACTGAGCATTTTTCCTGTTATAATTTTATAACATTTTTCTGTCCTTTATGAGCGTAACTTTTCCCACATTGTTGTTGAAATAAAGATATTCCGAAATACTGTAATGCCATTGTTTCCACACTACTATGAGAGCAATATCTAATAGCAATAACACCCTTATAATAACCTTATTTAGCCTAATTGAACTGGTCATACTTAAATGAATAGAGCATATTTAAATGAGTGAGCACTAGTTGATACGTATGTTGAAATACTTTGTTTTTGCACTTATACTCACCATAACCTTTCTTGTGTCTAGGTATGAGCACTGGGGTGGGTTGCCAGGTAGTGCACTTATGCTTATATATGTCTGTGTATTATTCTTTCTAGGTAGCAGCACTGGCCCTTGTTCGGGCAGTGTCTGAGCTCAGGGCGAGTTTTAGACTCCTAACCTTCTTATACTAGCTTGGAAACATTATCCGACGGAACACTAAGCACGGTTGTAAGTTGCTCTGGATAAGTAATCTGCTAAATGCCGTAAATGTAAATGTCATAATCTTTCTACTCGTTACTACTTTATTAATCAGGCACTGTGGTGATTTTAACAGTTTTATTTGTATATTATACATCATAATCCATTGTACACCTACTGTTAATTTGAAGATGCACAGCTAAGTCTAAATCTAGGAAGTTGGGTATTGACCAGCGGCAGTGTTAATAAGTCTCCATCAGGCGTGTCACATAAGGGGTATTAGTCATCGCTTTAGACAAGACAATTAAGTTTGCAGTTCGTTTCTGGTGATTTGCTATGGAGATATTAGTAAGAAATCAGAAATTAGAAATCTAGGTCTTCACATTAGAGGGTCAGATTGTATTGATTCAGAGTTAAGTGGTGATTGTCTATATAAGAATCAATAAAACACCTAATAATAAATAAATAAATGCCTAATGCACCCGAGTTATTGGTTAAGTTATTGCCATGGACAGTCACTTAATCACCAGCCACTGGTTTGATTTATTGGTGTGTGTGGTGGGTATAGTGTGGTGGGTAATGGATCTGCCTCCCATGCTGTAGGCTGGGTTTCAATCCCTTACCTGGGCAGGCACCCCACATTATACCAGTAAGGGTCCTTGGGCAAGACTCCCATCACTGCCTTCGCCTACCTGCATAAGAAATGATCAAGTTGTAAGTCTCTCTCGGTAAGAACATCTGCTAAATACAGTAAATGCAATGTAATGGTATTAAGGCTTAATGAGGGCATTATAATGAACATGTTAAATTACTGTGTTTATGATCATGACACATAATGCAAAAATACCCCTTAACACAGACTAGTTATCTATTAATAAAGTGTTATTGATCCAGCTGATTGATGACACTAATTAAGAGCGGAACAATGCGGTCATGATGCCCCTACGACTGCCAGTAAAATTAGCTGCTCCTGGTGCTTTGTATTGCTCATGTTGAAACTCTGAAAGGGTTATGACTCACACTGTAAACGTCCACTCGTCTTTTCACCCACTAGCGTTCGTCAGGTACTTTCCATCAGGTTAACAGTTCAGTTTGTGGTTTTGATTAATATCAGTGACGACAGTGTCTAGTACTGACCTTTAGAATGAATTGCAATGGATGTAGCTGTGTAGTAACATGAGTTTAATTCCATTCTCATTGCTGTCATGATGCTTTAACCAGTTCGAAGAGGACATGCATGTTGTTCCTGCTGTTGTCTCTGCTATAATGTTTAGTGTCAAGGCCAATATTTAGATGTCTGTAGTTTAAGCGTGAGTGAGATTTTGGATCGATGTATGCAGGAAAGCATTAACACAGATCAACATAACGAGAATGCTGCAAATTATTAAATGCTATAACTTGGAGAATGAGTGAATCTGCTGAAAAATCCAGCTAAGAGCAGATTTATTCTGACAGCTGGTATCAGACGCTTCTAGGTGTCCTTTGAATGTGAAGGTGGTTGATAAGCTTAAATAGGCGTACCCTATGATGGTTGAACTGGTCAAATAGGGTTATTTTTGATGGTGTAACTGGTCAAGCTGGTTGGTCAGTTTGGTTAAACTGGTCATGCTAGTTAAATAACCTTGTCATGTTGGTAGACCATGTAAAATATCAAATGAAAACATACCCCGAAGTTGGTATGCTACCTAGGTTTACCATCTTAACCAACTTAAACTGATCTTTTGCTCCTTTTCAGAAGGAATGTAATATTCTATATGCCTAATTTGGGCCTTGTTGCCCTTTTATACATTGGTAGAACAGTTCATTGTGCCATCTATGCTACCAAGGGTTTGGAGACCTCCTGTTCTGATAACCACCTAGGCTGCCAACACTCATGCATTTGCCATGAAACTCCAAATCAATCTCACATTAGTATGCCACACTCTACATTCTTCATACATTTTTACATGCTGATAAATCTGAATGCTTATGAAATTCCATAATCTGCTTAATTCAAAGGAGCCTTAATTGGCATGGCTGTCTTGCTTTTACTGATTGGATGTGTTGCTTTTACCGATTAGATGCTCTGTGGACCAGCAGTGGCAGTTAACTTGAATACAAGTGAGGGAAAGCACACGTTAGTCAGCTACCGCAGGTCCTTGTGCATGTAGATCAGTGGGGGCGTAATTGGTATCCTTGGCAGCAGGAAACCAACATAGGATGTCAGCAGAACTACAGCTTAGTGCATTTGCATGTCAGACGCATGTTAAACTGACTGGAACTAACTGATAATGGAATAAAGGTGAATAATCGACTCAGGAAACTGAACATGATCAAAAATAAGAGCAACGTTCACAATTACACACAGGAGAGTAGCTTATGCTGCAAAATGAACTTAAAGCTGGACCATAAGCAGAGGTACAAGCAGGCTATGTTTAGGATAGTTCCGTAGAGCTGGTTTCCGTCCTTCTGATCCTTGATGTTCCTCTCCACACTCATTTTTATAATGCTGAGAGTATCACTTCCAGTGCAGAACTTTTGCCTCATCTGCCAGAGCTGTGAGAAGTTCTTAGATTCAGTCCACTAAATCCAATAGTACAGCTGCCACTACCTGCAGTTCTTGCAGATTTTGAAGTAGGGGTGTAGGTAGAGTGACACCAGTCCTTCTGGGTCATCTTGGTGCTGACCACGGTGCCTCCACACATGGATTCGTTGGTCATCTCCATCAAGACCAAAGCAGGACTCATCACTGAAGATGACCCGCTGACCTTCTGGGTCACTATATGACAGTCTGGCATGACACCATTGCAGTCTTTGGTGATGTTGATGTGGTGTTAAGGGCAGTCGACATTAACGGTCTGCGTGCATGTAGTCCTGCATCATGCAGCCGTCTGCCAATAGTTTTGGCTATTACAGGACTCACAGAGGGCATCACTGCTCGCTCAATGTTTGCAGTTGTGCCTGTTGGGTCAGTCAGATAAGGCCCATTGCTGCCTACATCAAATGTGGCGCCGAGCATGAAACTTGAATCTCATGTCTCACGATGCCAAAGCTACCCACCAAGTTTCATTCCTGTTGGCCGATTGCTTCTTGGTGTAACCATTCTGTTGACAATGAGTATATTTAACATAATGACTGGGTTTTAATTACACTGACCTCCCAAAGGTCATGTGATATCAGCATGTAACTTGATTATGAAGGTGTGTTACCTCGGGGGATGGCTTGGGAATGCCAACATCTGTATAAGTTGTGAGCTGTTATCTTGTGAGTGAGGTTAATGTACTGACTAGCGTACTCATGCCAAGGAGACGTGAGCAATGATAGTGGGTGCCAGATGGATGGCACATTCCAATTGCGAAGTTCTGTAGATATTTAACATAACTCAATCCACAGTGTCACATGTGTACCAGGACTATGTCATAGAAAGCATTACCACCCACAGTGGCCATGCACGAGTGCGTAATAATTGTGACTGGCGGCATCTGGCTAGAATTCTCCATGGGAACAGAGAAGCGATTCTGGCCACATTCAATGCGGGAGACCCCAGATACATATCCCACAGGTTAAAGCATTGTTCTTTAGCTTCCATGGCATATGGGAGCAGAAGACCCATCAGAATGCCTCTTTTAACACCACCACACTGGACACAGCTCCTCACCTGGGCTTGTGAGGTGTATCCCAGGACCACTGGGATGTCAAGGTAAATTAATATGTAGAGTTGGTTTTGACACAGGTCAAATAAAGCTTCTTTTTTGGTTAAGTAATCCATGTGGCTGTGAATACAGACTTGAGAAATCAACCCTGACTGCAGTCTTTGTCTCTCAACTCCTGAACAGCTATCAATCAATCAATCAATCGATATTTATTTGTATAGCGCTTTTTACAACTAACATTGTCTCAAAGCAGCTTCACAGAAAAGCACTTTATGTAAACAAAAAGAAAAACACAGAGTCCATGTACAGACATAGGAAAGGGAATCCGGGTCCAAGCCCCCCGTGAGCAAGACAGAGGCAACAGTGGCGAGGGGAAACTCCCTGGAGTAAGGAAGAAACCCTCGAGAGGAACCAGGCTCGAGGAGGGAACCCATCCTCTTCAGGTCGATCCCAGGTGAGGAGAGAAAGACAGAACTAACAGGAAAAGCAGCTTAGAACATCTATTAGATACATTCTGATTAATCCAGGAGGCAGTGATTGCAAAGATGGAGCCGACCCTTTGGTTCTCTGTTTAAGTGAGAGATAGAGTTTAAGATCAGCGCCAGAAACTGGTGGCTCTATTGCCATCATTGCTATCAGTGGCTGGTTCAGTTACAGGACCGTCGTTTATAAAAATCTAATGTCCTCACTAAAGCCTTACTAAATACAGCAGTTCCCTCATTTATGAGTCAGTCTCTTTATCTGTTTCTCAGTTTCTGTTTCATTCTCCTTGCATTTCAGGGATGTTTGCCGACTGAAACATTAATGTTCTTTTCCTGCAATCCAGTGATTAATAATTATGCACTGGGATTATGATTATTAATGAATTCCATCACTAAATAATTTAACTTGTCTGAATATTTTATGGCATTTTCAAGAAGAATAAGGGTTTAGTGTCATTTCTTGGATTGTGAAGTGTCGGAGTGACACAGCCAATAACCTTCACAGGATCACACAAAGCACAAGATTGCTTTGAATATTCATGTATTCAGTGCTGCTATTTTCCTTTATCCACACATATATAGTCGTATGGTTTATGGAGGAATGTGGCACTAAGTAAGAACCTTCCCATGAGAATAATGGTAGACGTCCAGTGTTGTGATGGATTAATATTAATATTCCAACCATGTTTTGTATGCAACATCGCTAATGGTAACTGTGAACATTTCTGTTGGTTCGTTAAGATGAAAAGGGAGGGTGGAAAAATCAAACTCTTGGAATTCCCTAGTGAAATGCTAATGACCTTGCATGGCCCCAGGCTGTGGAGGGTGCCCTTAAATTGAACTTCCACCCTCACGGGGTTGCTGATTTTTTTTTTTTTTTCTGTGAGCTTTGAACACTAGGCCAATGATGAGTTGCATGCCTCCTTTAGGCTGAGGGGACCTGGGGACCTGCTTTCATGAAACGACTGTGTAGAGTTTTGCCTCGGGGCGATTCTGCAGTGGCACAGGCCTAGCAGCTGCTGTGCCGTTGCCATTTGCTGTTGGTGGATCTTCACTAATCCACAGAGGCCATTTTCACGTGGTCACATGATGGCATCAAAGTTTAACCGTCTGCTATTGAGTGGTGTGGTACAGCCCCATTTCTGTGTTCTACACTAATAGTGCATATTATTGCATGGTCATGCACTCATCCAATTCCAAGGATGCCACACAGAATGACTGACAAAGTGGACACAGTTCCATTTTACCCAAGTTAGCCTTAGCTTGCGTTCACACTAGCAGATGAGAGAGCGAAAAGCGACCATTCAAAACGTGATTTGTAGTTGCAATTTAGCGACACTGCGACAAGCGACAAATTGAGTTGAGATATTCTAAACTCTATGCAAATGAACTGTGATTTGGTGAAGTGACATTCTAAATGATCGAATCCAACAAATTCTTCAGACCAATTGTACACACAGGGGTCCAAGGTCCCCAGCTTCTGCTCTATGAACTTTTTGTTCCTACGAGCATTTGGTTCCAGTTCTCAGCAGTGTGGTAGTAAACACAGAGGAGAAGTTCATAATCACTGTTTCTTCTTTCCCCATATGATGCGTCTTTGTACATATACATTTGTAGAATAATGAAGTGTGGAAGAAAGAAGCAGATATTGTTAGCCAGTATGCTAACCGGCCAATATAGCTAGCAACCAATGCACGCAGTTAGGTTTCCATATAAATTTGTCGGTCAATAATTTGTGCTTTCAGAACTAGCTACCTTTCCTGAACCTTGTACACGCCCACATGCGATAACCTACAACCGACCAACTTGGGGGTGATGTAAGCAACATGTCGCCTGCTATGGGAACATAGAGTTGTTAAGAGTTGTTTCGGCGTGTAATAGTCACACATAATCACAAAGGAACCCAGGGGAACTTGTGAGCAACTAAAAGTCTCTATCACAATGGCTAATGCTAATGCGCATGAGTCCACCCTCAGTAGAACACTGCAAAACCATGGTGGAACTGGCAGGTTTGCACAAATAAAACTCACTCTCCAAACAGAACACTGCTGCCTGTCTGCAGCGGACGACTGGTTTAAATAAGAAGCGTTATGTTTGGAGAAAGGAGAACGCAGTACTTCAGCAAAAGAACCTTATCCCATCTGTGAAACACGGTGGCGGTAGTATCATGATTTGGGTTTATTTTGCTGCATCTGGGCCAGGACGGTTCACCATCATAAATGGAACAATGAATTCTAAATTATACCAGCAAATTCTCAAGGAAAATGTCAGGACATATATCCTGAATCTCTAGAACATAGGTCATGCTGCACAAGGGGGTCACACCTGGGGGTGACACCTGGGGGTCACACCAGATACTGCAAGCAAAGTCCTGAATTGAAACCTCCCTGATCTCTTCTACTGTTGGTCAGACTCAGCTGTATCAACTTACCAGTAACAGCCTCAATCCTACCATCAGTTCTTTGGGATGACTGTGCAGTTCTCTCTAAGCTTTGTCAACAGTGTTTCTTTTTCTCCCAGTACTAAAAACATCTGTATTTTTCTTTATATATTTATTCATAGCCCTCAGGGCTGGGTAGCTTTTCACCAGATGTGGGATGTAACTGGTGTACCATGCTGAAAAAGACCTTTAGATCCATTAGGATGATAAACAATTAGAATCTTTCACAGTGTGATATTAACCCATCAGGAAAACAGATAATACCACTAGTGACACCTCCCGAAGTCTTCCGAAGACTAAAATGATCTCCAACATAAAGTACAGTGCCTAACAAGCTTCAGGTCATCTGCTGATAAACGCTTTGTGTGCTAAGTTGTGTTACTTTAGGGTTTTTCTGATCTGCTTCTTTTGTACTTCTGTTGTGTTTAAGCTGTTTGTTGGAAAGATAACTTTTACTCGAATATTCAGGTTTGGGCTACTCTACCCATATCTTGTCCCAACACAGTGGAGACCTGCCTGAGTCACTCAGCTCAGTGTATTATAGACTAGTGCCCCATAGTGGGAGGTCAGAGAACTGGAGGAGTGATATAACCAACACCACATGCATTATTCAAAGGCAATTCAAGAGCCAAGTCTGTACACGTCCTTCAGACTGGCTTGCTTTTAGAGGGGCGTCAGTGATTAGATACTGCTGCTAACCAGTCCTGACCACTGAAGAACAGGGTGATGAAGTATACAGAGAAACAGATGGACTACAGCCTGTAACTGTAGAACTACAAAGTGCTTCTATATGGTCAGTGGAGCTGATAGGATGGACAGTGACTGTAGAAACAAGGAGGTGGCCAGTAAGTGTATAACATTGAAGTTAGCAGTTCTTGCATTCTTGCTTCTGTGAAAAGTATCTTTATGTGTATTTCGGGCTCTACAGACCTGTACCCATCTGACAGCGCAATTCCACCAAT
Source organism: Semaprochilodus insignis (assembly GCA_034552555.1). Lineage (NCBI taxonomy): Eukaryota > Metazoa > Chordata > Actinopteri > Characiformes > Prochilodontidae > Semaprochilodus > Semaprochilodus insignis. The sequence goes on along the minus strand of CM067487.1, from coordinate 15,042,926 downwards.
ATCCTGCTTAACTAAGACGCTAATATGTGAACAAAGTCATTCAGAGTTGTCTGATGTAGCATCTGGCAATGACTATGAATATGAATATGCATATGAATAATGAATATGGCAAAAATATTCTATCACGATATTTCAATACATTTTCACCATATGCATCACCAAATTTTGTTTTCTCTAAGATTTATTATGTTGGGACTGAAAAAAATAGAATCTGTAGTGCATATAATAATAACAATAATAATTCTCAATAACAATAATAATGCTCTGGATTCAGGCTTGAACTAATTGGTTGAACGCTAACTTTGTCAAGCTTAAGACTAAAAGAACTGATTTCTTTCCATCTTTAAAGCCCAGATAAAAACTTATTACAAAGTGAGTATATTTAGTGCAGTGCAGTTTTTTACCAAACAACAAAGTCAGTACATAATAATAATAATAATATAATAATAATAACTGCATAATAATAATAAGTACCAGAACCAGAAGTTATTCCATGATTCTGTTACAAATGCATTGCCTCATTGTTTTGTGATATCTTTGAGATATGGTTTTGGTCCAAATCACATCAGCGCTGTCTAAAGACAAACAAGTATCCAAAATGCCAACTTTACAGAAGAGGGCAAAACCTTAATTTAATTCTAATGTAAATCAATGGAGATACATGTTTTTTATTGGACAGCGATGATATTTTTAGCATAAAAATATATGTAGGATATATGCAGAGAGTTGTAAGGCAAAACAGTCCCCCAAAAAAAACTTTGTTTTTCATACTTACCATTATACAGTATGTTCATAATCAACACTGCATGTAAAAACTCAGAAGACCCATGTAGGTTCACAGGCCGCTTACCATAGTGAAGAAAATGGCAGTATGTTGTAGACATTGAGTCGCCTGGTTCCTATCAGCACTAGGGTGGCCCAATACCGCTTTCCCTTGTTCGATACTGATACAGCAGTTTTTGAGTGTCTACTGATACAGATTCCATGCTGATACTGCCTTTGTTCCCTCTAAGCTGTTAATATGGACAAAAATGAGTCACCTTGCATGTTTAAGGTGGTAGTAACTTCAGGCTCCTGCAGATTTTCCTGCACGAGGATGATGGGGCTATAAATACCTGTGGGGTGTGTGACGGGCCATAGTGTGATAGAAGTAGCTGAATTTGCAGATGTATGGAACCATACAGTCATACGGGTCTACTAGCAGTGGCACAAATCCTGGTCTACAGGAAATTCTCCTCAGAATTGTGCCAGGGAAGGAATCCACCAAATCTGGCCCAACTGAACAATTCTCTGCTGCAAGAGTGTCTGAACATTGATGTGACCTACATCCAGAAACTTGTCCAGTACAAGTCAAATCCAATCACAGCTGTTATTGGTGCTCATGGAGGTATATCATGCTATTAGGTATGCTATTAGGTATATATATATATATTACACTCCCCACATTATGTATAATGTAAATGAACAAGAATGATATGTTATAATATTTTGTCTAATAGTAAAATCTCTCTTGTCCACCACCATTCACTCTCTGTCACTGTTATGTTCTCATCCCTCCCTTACCCCTCAATACCCCCCAGAGGCACCCCCCATGTCTCCTCCCAGCCCCCTGGTTACAGGATCCCTCTTGGCTGGATGATGTTGATATGAAAGGACATAGAAAACAGAGCGCTCCTGTTGCTGCTGGCACTGCATTAATTATTACTGAGCACACTGGAGGGACTTTTCCCCACCCGTATTGAGACAAGCGCCAATTCCTGTGCTCGGATTGGATAAGAGTTCAGACTGAACCTGTCAGGTTAGGAGCAGGCAGTGACTGGAACTACTTCCATTTACTCAGTCACAAACTGTGGTGATTGGCCTTTAGCCCTGCACGAACCTCTGTGCAAAAAGGACGGTTAATGGTGTTTACTCTTGTAGTTTGTGTAAGGAATGTCTTTGTGTTTGTTTATGTTGTTTTGTCTGGGATGTGGTTTCTTGGAGTGGTTTGTGTGTGTGCTGGGTGTGGTCACTCCAAGGTTACTGTTGACCTCCACCAGCAAATTCAGTGCAGGGCATGTTCCATTTCTGTGTGAGACTGTAAAACTGCGGTCGTCGTCAAAAGAAAAGTGGCACAAAAAGCTGCACCCAGAAGGAATCAACCGTCAGGAATGAAAGTTGGTGGGTGGGTTTGTCATTGTGAAACATGCAAGTGATTTAAGTTTCTGCCAGGAACAAGCGTACTTCGACGCGCACCAAGCTAAAAGTCAAGCAGTCTTTATTTGACGCTTTGATATTCAGGTTGAGAAACAAACACAAAACAATCGTAAACAGGTCAAGGCTGAGAGAGAGAGAGAGACAGAGAGAGAGAGAGAGGGGCCAGGGTCAAAAACCAGAGAGTCAGAACACCAGCGAACAAAACCAGAGGGAGATCAAGCGAATCCAGAGAGCAAACAAATAGGTCAAAACACAGAGAGCAATCAAAGGAAGCAAACGAATCATAAAGGGAAATCCAAAAGCGAGAGTCAAGTAACAAAGGAAGGTCGAAAACAGGAGCAGCAAGAAGCAGCAAGAGAAACGCTTGGTATGCAAACAGATATTGGCAATACTTCACAAAGTGGATGTGGGGGTGTGTGGTTTATGTAGTAGTGGGGAAATGAGGTGCAGGTGGGCAATCAGTACTCTGGCGACCTAGAACGCGGAAGTGGAGTGTGAATGGGGCATGTGACAGTGACGTCATCAGATGAGTACTCTGGGAGATGGAGTCCGGGAGATCGGAGGCGGTCGGGAAACCCAGAAGCGTGACAGTTTCATGCTCAGCCACACGTGGCATAAGCAAGGACGGGTCTTATCACTGTACCTGACTGGCCCAAAACCCATGACTGAAGACCTTCAGCAAGCAGTGATGCCCTTCATGAGTCATCCTGTTAGTGCAGGCACCATTGGCAGACGGCTGCACGATGCAGGACTACATGCACGCAGACCTTTACGATGGCTGCTCTTAACACCACACCAACCACAGATTGCGATGGTGTCATCACAGACTGGAGTGACTCAGAATGGCAGCAGGTCGTCTTCAGTGACGAGTCCTTGCTGGAGACGATCAACAAATCCGTGTGTGGAGGTGCTGTGGTCAGTACCAAGTTGAAAGGTTTGTTTTCACGTGTCACACATCCAGAAGGCCTGGTGTCACTCCATCTCCACCCCTGCTGCAAAATCTGCAGGAACTGTACAGGAATATTCAAGCTGCATGGATGGTTTATCACAAGACACCATTAGGAACCTCTACAACTCCATGCCGAGACGTCTGACATGTTGCGTTAGCAAACATGGCAGCGTGATGCCATACTGAGAGACACGTGTCTACTTCTGTATGTGTAGCTCAATAAATATTGCCCATATCAGTCTCAATTTATCATCATTTATTGTTCCTGGTGAACTGTAGCTTCCTTCCCAATGGCACTGCAAAACTTCCTTCTGGGTGCAACTATTCTTTTAATGATGAGTGTATATGTACATCGTGATGGTGTAATAAGGAGAGTTTAGTAAACAGAACTGACATACTGTGAACCTCAAACACCTCTAATACAAATCCTGCATTTCCAAAAGAGGCAAACGGGCTGATAGAAAAATCCTAAACTGTTACAGAATAGACTCCAAATATTTACTCCCTTTACATACAACCACAACAGAGCTACAGCAACCAAAATGGTGAACTATGTGGAGAAATCCAGCATTCCAGGCTGTGAAGGGGATGTCGTTCATTCCCTTCCCAAGGAACCCGGCTGTCAGTAGTACATGATAGATGTTCATCTTTAAACCAGGTTGAAGTTGCTTCCCATTCACCAGCTTCTCGATCTAATGTTCCACTCCATCTTAAATGCTGTAGCTTATACAGGCGCCAGAATGTAGTTGTGGCAACATTTAAGGTGGAACAGAAAATTTCCAAAACAAGCTGGTGAATAGGAACTTCAGCTCCCACATCTTTAACAGGATCCCGGACAACTTTAATCCTGCAGTCTGCACATTTCACTCCGGACAGTTTCCCAAACTCTTGGACAATATGGAGCAGGTTCAATCAGCGTTAGAACCTGAAGAGACTGAAGAGAGGAGCAGTTCCACCTTTATTAGCATTACAAGCCCAACAGCAGCCTGTAAGTAGCAGCCATGCTGTGTGACTGTATCCGTGTTTGCCAGTTGAAGCAGATCATCTTAAACTGAGCGTTCCATAGTGAGGAACAATTTTAATTTACTGTGTGTTGATGTCCAGATGGAGCTAACGTTATCTATACTAGCTACTCGCTTTCCTAAGTAACTAACCTTTGGATAGCTAACTAAATAGTATGAGGGCGGAACTTATTTGCAGGGAAGTTTATTTTATTCAGTCCTTTTCCACATGTTGCTTCTGTGTGATCATTGCTGCATCTCGCTGCCAGCCAATCAGAGCAGAGCTTATCTAATTATTCATGAGGTCACCAAAAAAGGGAAAACAGCTGGTTTCATTCTAGGACCGAATCATAAGGTGGAAATGGGTGTATAGAACCACATTTGGGGGAACAAAGTCACATACCTTCTATTTAGAACATCAGAGAACAGCTTCTGTGGACCTGTGACCAGAGTCTTTACCCTCCACTGTTTGTTAGTGTGAACTCTCCGGTGATCGAAGTGCAGGGGGCGGGGCTTCACTGAATACGGGTGGGAAAAGAAACGACACCATCTGCAGCACAGCGGCGAACTGCACACAGCCTCCATCCTCATTCTGTCAGTGCACATCTTTACCTCCTACAGAACTGAACAAGACACCTTCTCTCCCCTCTCTCTCTCCTCTCAACCCTCTGGCTATCTCTCTCTATCCTCTCATCATCTCTCTCACCCCCCTCTCACTTTCCCCCTTTCTCTCTCCTCTGTCCTATCTCCTCTCTCTCCATCCCTCTCTCTCCTCTCACCTCCTCTCTCTCACCCGACCTCTTTCTCATCTCTCCTCTCTCTCGCTCTCTTTCCCTTTCGCTCTTTCTATCCTCTCTCCCCGTCTTTTTTACCCACTTTCTATCTCTCCTCTCTCTCTACCTCTCTCATCCTTTCTCTCACTCTGTCTCCTCTTTCTCCCCTCCCTCCTCTCTCTTTTGCTCTCTCTCTTTCCTCTTACCCGCTCTCTTTCTCTATTTCCTCTCTCTTTCTCCTCTTTCCCACTCTATCTTTTCTTTTCCCACTCAATCTTTTTCTCTCCCGCCTTCTTTTCTCTCCTCTCTCTCTCTTTCTCTTTCCCTTTACCCTCTCTCTGTCTCTTACTTTTTCTCTCCCTCTCTCTCTCTTTTCTCTTTCCCTTTCTCCTCTCTCTCTCTCTCTCTCTCTCTCCGTCTCTATAGTATATTAGCTAGTACAAAAAGGTTCTTTTTGGTGCTGTAGTTTTCACAGCATACACATCAGGTTCTAGATCATAGAAAAGAACAACTGAAACATTTAAACAGTTCTCGGAGTCATCATGGTTCTATATATAACTGTAGCTTTTGCTAAATAACCTGTGTAGAACCTCCTTATGCGTTCTAAGTTCCCTCACTGAAAGCTGAATACTGAGTGAGTGTGTGTGGGACAGTCCGATCTGAGCAGCTCTGGGTTTGCAGTCCAACAGCTTCATCTCTCAGCAGCTCCTCAATAATTCAGCGGAGCACAGGTTCAGGATCAGTTTACACCTGTGTGCAGGTGACTGTACACCCCTGTGGACTCTCAGCGATGGCGGGACTGCCGTCCGAGCGTTATTTGCGGATTAATCCCGCGTTCAGGCTGCGTTTATAGAGGTACTGAACTAAAGAACTGCAGCTCAAATAACGTTCATGTACCCGCAGAGATATAACACGGTCTTTACTCTGCAGCCGTACCTGAACGAGTTTAATCTGGAGTCTGTGTCGGTTTATATCCAGAGATTAGTTACAGACAAGGTTTCAGTCTAGAGGTACTGAAGACGCACTGTGGATTTTGGAGAGTGTAGACGTGCTGGGTGTAGATATGCTCACAATTGTCTTTATGCTCTTCAATAATAACAATAATATATTATTATTATTATTATTATTATTATTATTATTATACAGTCATGTAAAGGTTCCTCCTGGTCACATGGCGTGTTTTAATGATTTTCTCAGTGATTGCAGTGACTGTAAGTCAACGCATCATGGACAGAGAACACACTTATGCGCGTTTTAATACACGCGTATTACTGAATTCATTATATAGGGAATTTAATCTAGAATGTGGCGCATGCAAACGTTTTGGCACATTTCATATTTTATGCTAGATGTTTTATTATTATTGTTTTGCTCCAAGTTTGAACTAAATAAATAGAACAATTAAGAACGTAAATAAACAGAAGTGAAATAAGTAGAAAAAATAAGTCAATAAACAGAAGTTAAATAAATGTAATAAATAAATAACAAGCAATTAAATAGAAGAAATAAACAAGTAAATAAACAGAAATTGAGCGCTAAAATGAGTAGAAAATGCCGTATTGAAGTTTGTAGTTTGTTTTGAACTTATACACCTGTTTTTATTTAGCACATTAATAAAACGTGTAATTTCCCGGGGTGTCCGCGCGCGATCCTACAGCTCTTTACTTTCAGGCGAATTTATTGTTTTAAAGAAATGAACGTCTGATAAAAATATTATGATTAAACCCGCCAATTATTAGAGCCATATTCTGTCCTACAAACACAGTATACACATTTATATATCCGTTTAAAATATGGTAACACAATAATACTACTACTAATAATAATACTAATAATATGTAATATATGTTAATAATACGTTATAAATATACGTAATAATGGTTTTTTTTTTACGTATAACGTAACGTATTGCGTATAATAACAGTGTACTGAACCACAGACTGCAGGTATGTGTTGCCGGTTTCTCTTGGGTAACAGATAAAGGTAAGGTACTGGAAGGTAATGAGAGAAGAAGCTCTTACCTCTCTCACACACACTCTTCCTCTCTTTATTTTTCTGTCTGTCTCTTTTTCTCTCTTTTTCTCTTTCTGTCTGTCCGGCATCCCAGGAGTCTGCAGCAGCGTCTCCTCTCTGATCCCTCTGCCCACGGACCTCTGTCTGCTTTTATACCAATATACAATTAATATTGCATCGCCATTATTTAATAATCTCAAATCCGGCCGCACAAAGCCGACTGAACATTTATAATTCAGCGGAGTCTGATTAGAGAGCAGACGCAGCCGTTTAACCAGGAAATAAACAGAAAATAAACAAAAACAACAACAACAAAGCGGCGCTAAGAGCGCTTCTGCTGAAAGAGTCCGGGGTTCTCAGGCGCAGCGCACAGGGCGCGAGCTCAGGGTTAATGGGGGGCTGCTGAAGGGCTTTATTAATAACACAGTACAGAGGCGGTGAGAGACTCACACCCGCCTCCACACACTAATCAATAATCACTGAGTTATAGCGATTACACAATAATCTGCGATCAATAACGATGTCATCTGCGACCAATAACAGTCATCTGCGATCAATAACACAATCATCTGCGACCAATAACAGTCATCAGCGATCAATAACACAGTCATCTGCGATCAATAAAACACTCATCTGCGATCAATAATAATCTGTGATCAATAATAATCTGTGATCAATAATACAATCATCTGCGATCAATTACACAATCATCTGCGATCAATAATACAATGATGTGCGAGTACACACGTTGAATCAACAACCGTGTTCATGTGTATAATGTTCATGTTCTAAGTAACAGTAAAAGAACCACTTTAAGAACTGTTTAATTAAACACCCATAAAGCCGTTAATGCGATAAGATGGTGAATAATAATCATCTCTAATAAGCATTGAGCGGATTAATTCTGTCTATTATTCTCCTTATTAAATTATTACGTCATTATATATTATACATAATATATTCGAGTCAGCTTCCGCACTTTCCACCTTTCCCAACTCCTGCGGTCTCAAAACCAATGACCAACAATTAGCGACAATATTCATAACCATTAATATCTGCCCAGCAATAACTTTTTATCACATTCAAACCATAAGAAAACACGTCTACCACCACTCACCCCAGGGGGTAAGGAGAGACATGCCAGAATCCGCACTTTCAGCACAATATCTCAGCTAGATAAAAATAACTAATTCTATGAAATGACGCCATCCTGTTATGATTGGAAGTGTAAGTGATCTGAAAGTAGGCTGCTGGGAAGATGTTTATCAAACCGCTCTACACTGAGTGTTTGGTTGGTCCAACCTAAAAAAATGACTTCCATTTGTTACAAGCAAATGAATTAGGTTACTTAACCTAAAACAGGACTTTGAACGAACGATTCTTTCAATCAAAGTCATTTTTGCGTTGAGTAAAACTTATTCAATTTAGGTTGCACTTTTTGCAGTGTAGAAATTTGAAAAGCCTAAAAAGTTACTTCAGTAACTGTAACAAGTAACTGAAATTAACTAGTTATAGTATCTACAGTTTATAACATATTTATAACATATTATTATTATAATAAAACATTATTTGTAATAATAAATGTTTAATAATAAACTTTAATGAATAGTTAATTTTTAGAAACCAGTGAAACTGCTGGGATTCAAATGATTTATTAATACTAGAGTTACCTCAGTAATTAAGGTATAATGCATAAAAAAAACAACATGACTCGATTTGTATTAGTATGTTTAACAGATGAGGAAAATAAACCAAAATTAAATGTACTGTTGCTGTATTTTATTACAGGTCAATCTCAGAATAAAAGTGAGCAGATTCTTATAGAGGTCCTGTAGTACTGCTATAACCGTGTGTGTAAATTCACTCTCTGAATCTGCACATCTTCAGTGCTGAACTGGTCATCAAAGCTTATCCCCCAACCATCCCACCCAGAACAAAACACAGCTGACAGAATTTAGAAAAAAAGTCATTTATTAAACAACATTCAAAGTCACACCATGTTTTGATCAAGTGCAATCTGAGCGTGAGAATACGTCCAGTGCTCTCAGGTGCCCAACAAAAGTCTATTAAATATAGCAGCATAGTCCATATTCATTAACCCTGTCATTACAGATTTGCATATTCATTAGAACAGCTGGTGCAAATATCCCAAAATAAACAAATGAAATAATAAATAAATAAACACATCATTAAAATAACATCAACAACAACAACGACAGTGCTGGTGAGAGCCGGTGACCTGTGCTGGACAGAGGTGATATGCGACCACAGACGTGAAACGATGGAGTCCTTAAATACACAGGTAGATTATATCAAAACACACCTACACACCTGGAAACATCACGTGCTAATACTGAGATAGTTCTCAAAGCCCACCCTGACCCTCACCGCCCTCTCTGCCTTTCTGGAGACGCTCTGACTGAGTGCGTGGGGCTGAAAGCGGTGATGAGTGTAACCACACAGTTAGTCTTCAGATGGAGAGGAGCTAGTTTACATCCCTGTGCTATTCCAGTGAAAAAGAAAGAGTCTGTATCTGGAGAAGAACATCCCTGATCCTGTTTCTTGTTTTCCCAAACAGTTTTATTTTGTGTGTTTTATTTTTCCTTCTGGAGCCGAAGAGATGAATGGTGGTTTGCCAGGTACTGATAGAGAGGAGTCATGTCTAGGCATGGAAGTCATTAGTGAAAGAGATGCGGGGTTTAGATCTAATAGTACTTCCTTGTTATCACTGTTTTGTCTTTTTTCCTGGAGAGTGAAGATAGATAAAGGTACCCAAAGTGTTTTGCTGGATCTGGTTGAAACTGAAGCAGAGAAGGTTGGGAAAGCTTCTTGGTTGGATCAGGATGTCTTGGTGAAGATGAGCAAGTTTACATCACTGTCTCTGGAAGGTTGTGGGTTCTAGATGTTTGTCCTTGTTTGTCAACACACAGCTGAATATTTCAGTTTATTCTTAGCGCTTTGGGTTTTGGAGTGGAGGGATGGTTTCTGGTGGAACTTGGTGAACAGAAGTTGCTGTTTTCAGGTGTACTAGAAGAAGAAGAAGAGTAGAAGAAAGTCCTTTGGTGGATCTGTGAAGGGTAGAGATCTTCAGAAAGAGGTCAGTTCAGAAGTCGTTATTTGGGGTCTTTTGGTGGATTCCAAGGTTTTATTTGTTTGTTTTTCCTCCTGGGAATGAAGGGATGCTTTCTAATGTATCTTGATGGACAGATGTTTTAGGTGTATCATTAAAAAGAGTTGTGGATCTGTGAAGGGTAAAGTTGAGTAACAGTACTTGTTGTTTTCAGAAGGAGGTCAGTTTAAAAATCTGATTCAGTTCTTTTGTTTGTTCGTTTTTTTTTCCTCCTTTGAGTGATGGGATGGTTTCTGAAGGGTCTTTATGGATGGAAGTAGTTTTGACTGAAGAAGCAGAATTGAAGAAAGTCATTGGAAGGATGCTGATGAAGGGAAATGTGTTTACATCCCTTTTTGTCTGATTGATTTCTTCTTCTTTTGTTGTTGTTATTGTTGTTTTTCCACCCCATGGGACTGAATGGATGTTCTTGATGGACCTTCAGGTGTAACTAAAGAAGAAGAGTTGTAGAAGGTCGTTTGGTGGATATGTGGATATGTGAATTTGAGATTAGATCCCTTGCTACTTCCAGGAGTTGGTTAGTTCCAAACCCGAGTTCTGGTAAGGCGTCCCGGTGACGGGTGGGTGGGCTTCAGACCCCTGTTCTGTGTTTCTCTTCTCAGGTGTGTACCAGTATCAGTGCGCCGCTGAGTACTTCATCCTCTTCTGCTTCTGCCTCTGGTTGCAGAACCACACGCGCACCACGTTCTTCTTGAGCTCGAGCTTCTCGGCGATGGCGGCGATCTTCTCAGACGAGGGTCGCGGCTGGATGGCGAAGTAAGCCTCGAGCGAGCGCTTCTCGGGTGCCGCGATGGACGTGCGCTTGCGCTTACGATCGTTCCCGAGGCCGCCAACCAGAGGGGCGCTCCCGTTGGTGGCGCGCCGGTGCTCGGCCTCGGCCTCGTCCAGCCAGGCCTGCAGCACGGGCCGCAGCGCGATCATGTTGTTGTGCGAGAGCGTGAGCGACTCGAAGCGGCAGATGGTGCTCTGGCTGAGCGCACCCACGCCCGGCATGTTAAGGCTGGCCAGCGCCGCGCCCACGTCCGCCTGCGTCACGCCCAGCTTCACGCGCCGCTGCTTGAAGCGCTCGGCGAATGCCTCGAGCTCGCGCGGGTCCGACTCCACGTGCACGCCCACTGACGGCGGCGCGGGTGCTATGGAGGTCGGAGGCGCGGGCAGCTGCGCGTGCAGG